>OX387182.1:41421199-42038187 GCA_947561395.2 Buxus sempervirens | reverse complement strand
TAGTCACTGACTTATTGCACATGTACCCATCAGAGTTGGCATGTACCACCAGCATGCAGCACCAGAATCAATACATGGAGATGGTCGCTTATCCACATGTACAAGGAATCACCAGCGGTTCACCGGGGTGTCCCTCCAGACATAGGACCTTCCCAGACAAACTAACTTGCAAAGGAAGCGCGTCGCATATAGGAGTAACTCAACCCAAATGACATATCCCTCAGCTATCTAGCCACGACTATGGATCCATAACCAACTATGCCCACTAGACTCCAAAATTCCCTGAAGTATCATATTTCTATAAGGGTTGGTGCCTAGCGGCATATAATGGTTATATCTGTACATTTACTTCAATATTCGGTCATCTGAATTCTGGATTCTCTTTATAATGTCTTCTAATTTATAATGCCATTTAGAGGTGTTTTGATAATCAAATGGTAGTTAGGTTTTTCCAAAATCACATTTCTTACCTTTAAAACTTGGCAACTAATTTCCTAAATATCTCTCTAATTTATTTTTCTGTAAAACAGGGAATTAGATAGTTTATTTTGGTCTTAAAATACCTTAATTAGTCATTAAAATTGTCTAAAAATAGTTTAGAGTTGAATTAGGTTCGAAATTAAGAAAATCTGAAATTTCTCCTTAGAGCGCCTAGGATCGCTCAGGATCGCCCTGGCGGTCCCTAGTCAGCAGTAGTTCATTTTCGAGCGCCTACGGTTCGTCGTCCCGCGGTCTCCGGCGTCCTCAATCTTTATAACTAGCGCCTCGGAGCGCCGATGATCGCTGAGCACAGTCGAGGTCGGCGGTCATACAAAATCGAGCAAAAATAGTTCTAAATCATGATTTTTCTCGTCTAAACTCATTCTAATGTATTTATAACATGCTTATCTAACTAAATACACTATTACATATAATAGAAACATGCGTTTGCGATTAAACGAAGGCAAATCCAATTTTTGAAAACAAAACGATGTCACCTACCTCTTATACGCGCGTTCCTCTTCTTCTCTTCTGAACAGCAACACTCCAATCTCTCTACAGTTGCAAAACAACTCTCAGAGCAAGACAAACCTTGGTCGTTCACACTTCTTCTTCTTCTTCTTCTCTTCTCGGCTTTGGTTTGGTCGCGTGCGGCTATTCAATACGAACGACATACCTAGGTTATTTTATACATATATATACTTCTTGATCCCATGTATCTCTCATGCAAACTCTCCTATACACTCTGCCCAATTAGAATGCATACCTTGATATCTCATGATCGGACGGTCAGATCTGTGTCTAATTATGGATCTCTGCTAAATTGATCACCCCCTACAATAATAAAATATTTCCATCAATCATAACTCTCAGTAATATTATTTACTAATTTAATTCATTATTTAAGGAAAATTCGGGGTTTTACAGAGCCTATAAAAGAGAGGTTTAAAGAGTGTTTTAGGTTTTGAAAACAAGTTAGAAGGAGAGGGAAATTCGTTCATAAGTGTTAGGAGCCAAAAATAGAAGGAGAAAAGATAAAAGAAAGAGGGAATTAGAAAGAAGAGAAGTTGCAGATATGGCCGACCAGCCAACTTCGAACGGTAAGCTAGGAACATCCAACCGTTGGAATAGGCTGAAATTTTATGGTTTTGTTCTACTCATGGGAGACTTCAAACTGAACGGTGGCGATTTTAATTGGAGAAGTCTAAAGGGGTGCAGTAGAGTTCCAAAATCAGGCACAAGCGAAGTTGCTGAAAATTCTGAGTTCATCATAAGGCAAGTAGCAAACACTTGAAACTCGAGGAACTGTATGTTTTCTCGTGATTTTGATGTTTGATCGTATTGTTTTGAAGTTGGATTTCATGGGAAAAGTTTATTGTTTATAAAGTATTGTTTAGGTGATTTATTCTTTCTTTTGGAAATTAAGAAAAGGTTGATCATGATGAGTTAAACTTAAAAAGAAACTCAAAGATAAGTGGAAAGATGATAGGCTTAGTTTAGGATTGTCCCAGAACTAGTTTAGGATGGAAATTAGATGTTCAGAATCAAAACAAGTAAATAGTATGTATAGAAAGTTCTAAGATTTCCGTAAGTTGAAGAAAATAAGTTATAGCTGGAGCGCTCGATACACCGCTCGAGCTATTCCTCAGGTGATAGGCCTTGGAAAAATAACAAAACCTGAAACTTCACCGCTAGAGCAGTCGCCCGAGCGACTGACTGTCAGAAATTTCTAAACTTCGGATTCGTGCCTAGATTCAATTTCTAATGATTTTTCTTGGAATTTTAATGTTGTAACACCTGTAAATAGGGTAATTTGTGATGTAGGAAGTAACGGAATTAAATTTGGATAAAAGAATAATTATTTTGGACAATCAATGTATTAGGAATCAAAGTAGACTAGTTAAGGTAAACCATATGTACTCAAACCACTTTTATTAGGATTTTAGGTATTAAACCTAGTCTAACAAGTTATAATAGACTTAAATTAACTTCTGGAAAGAATCAATAACATAACCTAAAGGTTTTGGAGATTTAGGGTATTAGTGGATTTAAAAGTAAAGATTTTAGGATGAACTAAAGTGTAGGATTAGGAGTAAACTTTGTAAGAAACAAAGAATAACCTGAATACTGAATTAGAACAATAAACTAAGTATGCTCACACTAACATGACTCAAATCTAAACCTTTTATTTATAATTGTGTATACTCTCGTACTTATCTTATTGAATGACATGGAACTCTGTTTAAGAACTGATCAATTGTTATTTTGAATATATTTTGGTTTAACACCGTGGTCTTTGGATTATTTTGCCGTTGAAATCTGGTGTTTGGACATAGGACTTGGTACATCTAGTATTGGTTCTTGGGGCACATGGTGTGACAAGGCATGGTGCCTGTTTTATTGTTTACCGCATGGGAGGATTTGGTATACAGATAGGGTTTTGTATTTTTTGTGGGTGTTATTGAGAAGTATTTCCATTCCCTTGTTTGGTTTTCCACTGTCGTGTGGGTTTTCACAGTTACATTATTAATTGATATGTTCAAAGGTTTTGATTGTGAGTTGTTTCTAGTGGGCAATGCTTAGTATGGATCCATAGCTTAGCTAGGAAGTGAAAGGGAATTGGCTGGTAAGTTATTCTTGTTCGGAACTCCCCAGTATGCGGTCCGTCGTACTAGCAGATGCGGGCGACATAGGCAGCAAGCCGAGACCGCTGTAGGTGTGGCCTAGTCATAAGCCGAGATAGCTATCGGTAAATGGTTTTGTTTTATTTTCGGGTTTCCATCCGCATACTTCAATGAGTATGAGACCGACTTTTACGAGCTTTATATTGGTCATGTTGGTAGGTTACTTGTGACTCGCACTTTAGAGCTATGATTTGGTCGTGCTTGAGGATCACTTGGGCCTTGCACTTGCACTAGTATTAGACGTGTTTGTTGTGAGTCCATTAATCTTTGCTCGGATTGGTATGGCCTCCACGGAAGCGGTACCCATGATGGGATTTTATTTGGATTGGATTGTACTCGCCAACCCATGCTTGGGTGGTCCGCGTTGATGGTTGACAGAGGAGATGGTAGTGACTGCAAGTGTGGGATTCATCTATCATGTAAGTCGTGATGTGGCGAACTATGGGGGCAAGAATATTCTTACTAAGTGGTTTCAGTTCACGAGTCCTATTGGTCACATGTGTTTGTTTGGATTGGTGATTTGTTATTATTGTATTATCAACTTATTGTGGTTTTGGTTTCATCGTTCACCTCATGACTATTATTGAAAAAATTATGGACTGTTTAACAGCATGCACCTTGTTACTTGCTGAGGTTTATTCTCACTCCAGTTTCACCCCATTTTTCAGGTACTCTTGGCAAGGACGTCAAAGCTTGGGCTAATTGTAGATGGGTAGTTTATATAGTTGTAGGTTGATTCACGAAATCGAAAGCATTGTACATCATGGTTGTTGATAAATAAAGAGAATTTAAATTTAAGTTTATGCATTTACTCTGATTATAAAGTTAGAAAAAGTTTTAAATTATCCAGTTTCTTTAGTTGCTTTGTTTTATTACCATAACACCTCGGGTTTGGGAATGGACCCGGAACCGAGGCATTACAAAAAGTATATTAAGAATTGGAATTTGTGTTTATCTCTAAGATTCCTGATCATCTAAATTTTGTTTGGTTTCAGGGTCGTCAAAGTATGCTAAAATAGCATAAACAAGAGTTCAAGCTTAAAAATCCAAGCCTATTCTGGTATAAATTCAAAGATTCAATGGTAAGGCTAGAAGTCAGTTCAAGAGTGACCATTTCAAGTTAAAGCCTAGCATTCAAGCATACTGAGATCAAGTTTCTTAAGCTACAATTTAGGAACATCATTCAAGATCAAGTAGCTCAGGTCCAATAATTAATTCAACACATCCAAGGATCCAGCAAAGACATAAAATTAAAATCAAAGCCTTGAGTATTCATTTTTGAGTTGACAGATGTCTACTCAGGGAGCAAAAATTACAGTCCTTGCAGAAAGTTAGTCATGGGTCAAACATGAATGCAGTCTTACAAAGTTCATACAAGCATTCATAAAAATATAGCTAAACAGATTCTTGGATAAAGCCTTGATGGTAAAATCAAATCTTGGATCATAAGCAAAGCATGTGTGTCACAATCAAAGAACAGATATTGGCTCATTAACAAAGCATGTGTGGGACAGATATTGGAGCATGGAATTTGGGAATATATCAGGATGAACAAGCAGGGAATTTGGGGATGTGGTTCGATCAAGAGTAATTAGTCATTCATGAGTGAGGTGAAGCGGGCATACCTGTTTGCAGTGGATTGAAGAAGTAAAAAACAAACATTTGCTTTGCCTAAACTCCCAAAAGAAGAAGCCCACTCCCTCGAGCAGTCGTTGGCTGAGAATCAAAGCACAAGAACCCAAAGGAAGCACTGTTCCGACAGGCTCAGAAACGGGTCCAAGGAGGAAGACCATTGGAGAAGCTTTCCCGGAAGGGAGGTCATCACCGGAGAAAAAAGGGTTTGCCGGAGAAGATGAAGGTCGCCGGAGAATGAGCCGTTGACGGAAGAAATGAGTCACTCGTCGGAGAGGAGATTGAAGACCGGAGAGAAAGGTGCAGTCATAGGAGATTTGAGAAAGAAATGCGAATAGAAGAGGTAAAGAAGACTGTTCGGGTTCATAGTAATAAAAGCCCTGGAAAACCGCAGAAGAAATGCGGACCTCTAAAGTCTGCAAAGGTAAGTGGACATGGCAATTCCGCATTCAAAATGCGGACAAGGCCAAACCGCAATGCAAATGCAGACAGCTCAAAAAAATGAATTTTTTGTGATTTTCTCCACACTTTTCAAAGAATTAATGTCCATTTTAATTGTAAGTTGCAAGGATTGCTTTTACCCACTTTTGTTTTAGAAGTTTTCTCAAATCTCACTTCATAGCCACGAGTGCTCAGTGAGACTAGAGAGGAGATTTGCCCCATAAAGTTAGGGACTTTTCAGCAAATCCTCCACACAAATGCTTTTTCCAAAATTACCCTTTTAATCCTTGCAAGTTGCAACTAGCTGGACAAATCTCAAGAAAAATGCAATTTGTGAGTCTTTTTGCTCTCTGCTGACAATTGGTTCCAATTCCAACAAAGAGGGGGCAATTGTAGACACCCCAAATTTCACTACAAGATGATAAAATAAAGAAAAATATTTAATTGGATTTGAAATAGGTCAAAAAAGGTGAAAAATTTTTCAAACCTATTTTGTCCGCATTTGGTATGCGGACAAGCCTTGATCGCATTTTATTTGCAGACACTAGGTGCCCACATTAAAAATGCGGACAAGGTGTGTCAGCAAACCAAATGCGGACACGCGTGTTTTGGGCGTTTTCGTAAAATCTCGATTTTTGATCCTTGTTGCTATTTCTATATCTCTCTAGGGTTTCGTCCGTACCGTTTTGCCCTCATTGGTTCTCATATTTACTGCAACTCATGTTTCTAAAATTGAATTGGAACATTCTAGAACCTTTTCAAACCACCCTGCCCTTTCTCTTGCTTATAAATAGGGGGTCTCTCCTCAAGCAAATGGCTGAAAGTTAGAGCTGAGAATTGAAGGCTAGAATTGTGGCTAAGAATGGCTGAGAAATTGAAGATTGGGAAAACTCCAAGTGAAGAAGAGAACCCCTAACTCTTTGCTTTCTCAAGTCCAGGTAGTAAGCTTCTCTACCTCTTTATTTTCTAGTTTTAATTTCTAGGATAGTTCTAATCTTCTCCCTTTCTGTAGAATAAGGCCTGTGTGTGATTGCAACCCCAAACCTAAATCCAAGTACCTCAAGTATCTTCTATAGCCGTAAAACATGAAGAGAGTTCTCGGGGAAAGGAGGACAGGAATGGATCCGTAGGGCAGACCCCCATATCCTGTAATCTTAGAAATATGTAATTGTAATATTCTTTTTAGGTTGTATAATTGATTATTGATGAAATATGGAGGAATACCATGGTTAATGAGAAATCATTAGTCTGGATTTTGATTTTTCACATTGTTTTCTTCCTTTTTATGTTTTTTTCATGCTTTTAATCATTAGTCTGGGATCTTGGATCTGCCATGGTTAATATGGTAGATCTGAAATCAAAAGCCTTCAAGTAATCTCTAGGGTTTCATGAGTTGATTTTTGGAAGAAGACCCTACGGTCTAAACTCTCCCATTTTGATGTTTTTCACCAACGTAAGTGTATTTGGTTTAGATTTTTGTAATTAATGAGAAATTTGGGCCAGATCTGTGTCCTGGATTGTTCAGATTCAATTCTTCAATATTTTGTAAAAATAATATATATTTTTTATTCCTAGATTTCAATGATTTAACTTAAAGCTAGATTTTTGAAGTTTTTACTTTAGATATGTTTTCTTTATCTTGATTTCAGTCAATAATGAATCCCAAGAAATGGCTTTTGTTTTCATAAGAAGAATTCAGAATTAATTGGATCATTCCCATGGAAAAAGCCATACATTCTTTTTTCCTTTTACTTTTGTTTTGATTTCTATTAGCAAGCCTTTTTAAAAACATGAACAAAATTTGGCAACCACCTTGTGTGGATGAATGGGGGTGCCTATCACCTTACCCTGTTCATAATCTAATCTCCTTACCCATCTCTAGTTTACTTTTTGAATTAGAGTTATTTTTACTCTAATTTGTTTTCTTTTATTATTTATTTTATTTGATTATTTGGGTGTCCATTCACACCTTAAAAAAGGAATGGTGGCACCTCCCTGTTTTTTTATTGAGCCCGTGTGATGATTAGAGGAAAGTCATTGAATTGATTTTTTCCTCCATGTCTCACAGTATGTATGGAATATAAGTGTTTCAAATTTTGAGGGCAAAATTTATTTGTTAGGTGGGTAGGATTTAAAACCCTGAAATTTTATAGAAATGAATAAGGCATAGATAAGAAGAAAATAGGGGTCTAAATAAATTTGAGAAGAAAAGAGGAAAATATAGAAGAATAATAATATAAATAAATAAGAATTCAAAATAAAATGAAAGAAATAATAAAATAAAGAATTATAGAACTAAAAATAAACAATATTACAAAGTAAAGAATTAAAATGAGAATTTTAGAAAGAAAATCAATTTAGGAAATGAAAATGGTATTTTAGTAATTTTAATGTATCGATTAATATATTAAGATAGTAGATTTGAGAAAACTTTAATTAGAATTGAATTGGGTTATCTTTGAGTTTAATTGATATTATTTAAGGTTTAAAAGAAAGAAAAAGGGCATATTGGTAACTATGATTAATGAGGGATCTTAATTTGGGAAATAAGTAACTTATTGATGTGTTTAGGTAAGGTTTAAAAATAGGGCATTAAAATATTCCGAAAATTAGAAAAAATAGGACTTTCTTTTGTAAAGGAGCTTGAGGAAATAGAAACAAAAATAAAATAAAAAGAGTTGTGAAAAGTGGGAAGTAAGTTGGATTAGAAGGATTCCAAAATTAGAAGAAGTTGAAGAGAACTAAAGGCTTGTTTAAAGAAGCGGAAAATTAAGGAATAGGGTTTTGATGATCATCACATGCATGAGAGAAAGAAATATAGAAGAGAGGTTAATGCCGGGTGAAAAGAAGATGAAGAACGGAAGAAGTGATCTTGAAGACTTTCATGATTGTTGTAACGCCCTAAACCTGGGTCAATGCAAACCGGCACCTGACCCAAATCCGGTTCGCTACTGTAACAACCTAAATCCAGTTCAACAACCGAATCCGAGATGCTATTGGGCCCATATCAAACAATCATCATAATAAACTAGACTAGGACAATCAAATAATCCATTCATTTGAAACTATTAGAGTGCGGAAACATAATGTGTGGAAGTGTAACCTAACATCATTAAAAATATGAAATAAAATAAACCATCCAATCCAAATAATCAAGTCTGGTATCAAAAGGGTTACTAAAACTCTCAATCTCTCAGATACATCAAAACCAAATAACCAAAATAACTGTCAAAAATAATAAGTCCTCATCACTCCTCAACTTCAGATCAAATCCAGATAATAGTACTCCTCTGGTGAAAAGTCAACAAGATCACCCTGGAAATCACCACTATGATCCCCCTCTTGCGTATCAGCTAAAAAAATGAATTAAGAAGTAGGGTGAGATACAAATATCTTAGTAGGTAACACATGCATGCTATAAACAGTTCATATAGATGAAAATAGATATTCATGCACGATTAAGTAGTTACGGATAAGCAAGCTTGTATAAACATTCATAACGAATATGAAATGCAAAACAGCATATAATCAATTTTAAGAATTAGAGAATAGTATCATTTATATCAAGAGACAAGATTCAGAATTTGACAGTACAATCCAAGAAAAACTGGGATGTACTAAACAGTCACATCCAAACATAATATATTAATTACATGCCTCCAGCATGTGACAAGATAATAAGAACTAGTGATCATGATTTCAATGTCATTGTAGGACTCACAAAGAAAGATATACGTTTGAGATGACTCTCAACCATATGCTATACCACCGTGCAGCTTAAGGGCGACGCTACTAATGATACTCAAACCCGAGACATCTCCTTAGATAAGAACCATAGTCATCGACTTATTGCACATGACTCAACCGAGTTGGCATGAACCACTAACATGCAGCACTGAAATCAATACATAGAGATGGCCGCTGATCCATATGTACAAGGAATCACTAGCGACGCATCGGGGTGTCCTTTCAGACATAGGACCCTCAAATGAAACCTAACTTGCAAAGGAAGCGCGCTCGCACAAGGGAGTAACTCAACCAAATGAAATATCCCTTAGTTATATAGCCAAAACTATGGATTCATAATCAGCTATGCCCACTAGACACCAAAAATCCCTAAGGACTAATAATATGTAAATAATAGTGCCCAGTGGCGCATACAAAGGTAAATCTGTAATTTTGGTCAATATTGGGTTATCCGGGTTGAAATTCTGATCAAGATGTTCAATATATAGAAATCTGGTTAATAATATCTAATACAATGTCTCATAATTCAGTTAACCCAATTTAGAAGTCTATTTGTAATAAAACCTGGTTGTTTTCTTGTGATGTACCAATTCCAGCAACTAATAACTTAAATTAACTCCCTATTTTATTTTTTTGCAAATCAAGGTATTTAGTGAAAAAACATCTTATTTAATTGATAAAATTGGTTAAAAATGGTTTAGAATTGAATCAGGTATTGAATTTGGAAAAATTCAGTTTTTTCTGCTTTGAGCGCTCAAGAGCGCTCAGGGACGCCTGGGTGTTCTAGGTTGGTGATAGTTGAAATTCAAACTCCAACTTCATGTCAGTTAGCGGTCGTGGGCATTCAAAGACTTATAACGAACACCGACCGACGCTCAGGAGCGCTGAGCGCAGGCCAGGTCGACGCTCTACCAAAAACGGCAAACCGATTGTGTAAAATCAAAATTTTTGTGTTTTGGGCAGTTCTAGCATACATATAGGATGATTATCAAACTAAATATATATAAATACACCATAAAACACATGCAAACGAATCGATTAACCATGTAAACAAAGCGAACGTCAAAACTGTGCGTTACCTACCTCTTACAGTCGTTCTCCTCTTCCTTCTCTAAACAGCAACACTCAGACACGAAGACACCTCTTGGGATGAAGAAAATCAAAGTAACCCCTTCCCTTCTTCTTCTTCTTCTCTTCCTTTTATTCTCTGGTCACTCAGTCGTGCGCTCTTGGTGTTTGCGGCTAATCAATACGAATGTAATATACGATTAGAATACCTCTTGTATTCTATTAGGGTATTTGCTTATTTATATACCCTCTATTCAACGCAACACACATGAACCAAACTCAACGCACTCACCCAATCATATCACATCAGAATCAAAATATTAATCATACCTCGATATATCATGATCAGACGGTCAAATCCGCCCCAAACTCCTGATCCTCTCTAATAATAATATCACCTACAATAATAAATTACTTCCATCAATAATAATCCTCCATAATATTAATTATTATTTTATTTAATTATTTAGAGAAAAATCGAGGTCTTACAATTGTGGATTCTTATATTGAGGCAAGTAGCAATTACTTGAAAACTGGAGAAATTGCATGTTTTATAGATTTTAAATGATCATTGATGTTTCGATTTGATTTAAAATTTGATTGGGATGATTCAAAGGTTCTCCGGGTAGTTTTTGTGTTCTTGAAAAAGTTTAAGAAAGATATTGTTTTGAAAAGGTTTGATCTTTGTAGACAACCTTAAATCAACAAATAATTTATAAGAATAGGTCAAGAGTATTTTAGGGGTCATTTTGGATGATATTGAGTTTGTTAGAATCAATTAAAAACCAAATAAATACTAAAAAACTTGTAATTTGAAAACCCAGAAAAATTCCCGAAATTGGGCGGGCGCTTGACAGGCTGCTCGAGCACCTTGTCAAGCGCAGATTGATAGAATTTAGAATTTTTTGAAATTAAGCCCAAATTAATATTAAATGATTTTTCTAGTAATTTAATAATTGTAACACCTGTATATAGGATAATTTGAGATAAAGGAAGTGATGGAATTATATTTGGATTAAAGATCATTAATTTGGAACAATGAATGCAAATAGGGATTTAATTAGTCAGTTTGAGTGATCTAGTGGACTTGGCATAATTACATTTGGGATAAGAGTGTAGAACCTAGTCCTAAACATCAATATAGACCTAAATTACCCTTTGGAAGAGTTAAATAACAAAGTTGGCAAGATTTGATACCTTAGGTTCTTAATGAGGAAATTTTAACATTATTGGGTAGTTTAATATAAAGAAGTTCTATCAAGACATAGGAATATAAGTAAGCAAGTAACACGGACCAATAACTTGTCTAACACCTAAAGGAGCATGATTTATGTATGTCTACATTGATAAATCTTGTTTAAAAGCGTGAATCAAGGTTTTGGGTACGATTTCCTTCAATATGTATGCTTTTGAGTTATAAAAGAGATTTCTTGTTTTATTTCTTGATTTGAGAAATTCTATTTAACACAGAATCATATTTGAAAATGTTTGCATATGGAATTATGGATTTGATATTGGAATTACTGAAATTATTTTGTGAACCTTGGAGTGGATGAATTTAATTGGGAAATTTTGCATATTGGTTGACAGTTTTATTTGTAAACAAGATAATATATTTGCTGAATGTGAATTGTGTCTAGCGGGCATAACGGTGTATGGTCTATAGGTTAAGCTAGATAGTGAAGAGCTATTTCCTTTAGCTAGTTACTCTTGCTCCACGTTATGCGCTTCTTTTGCAAGTTAATTTGCATGGGAGGGTTCTCATGTAGAAACAGGAGTCATTTCAGATTTATTTGTTACTGGTGAGGCTCACATCAATAAGGTTATCTCTGTATGTGGTGATAATACGGTTACCCCCATGATGTGATTTATGGTGCTGCATGCATGGTAGTACATGCCAAACTCCATATTTATAGATTGATTTGCTAATGGTATGTGAGTTTCTTATGTAACAATCCAATGGCCATACCACATATTTCTAGATTGATTTGTTGCTAGTATGATGGGATCGTGGATTACTGGCATTGCAATAAGATGTATGGTGGCATAGTGGGGACTTAGTAACTTTTCAAAGACTTATCTTTCATCATTAGTCCTGTAATGTCACATGTTGTGTTGGGAATGATTGTCTATTCCTTTGGTTATGATTATCGTTGTTTTGATTAATCATTTAACCTCATGACTATTGCATAAATTGGACTGATTTGCTACTTGTTGGTTGCCTGAATTGGTCCCTATTGTGACCGTGAGATGCTGCCTTGTGGAGCATCTCACGATTATTGTTTTTTGACTATTTTAAATGTTTCAAGTGGGGCCTCATGGAAAAACAATGACCATATAAAAGCATCTCACGACCAAAGTAGGGAAAAATTCAGGTAAACATGGTGGACGATTTCATCCCAATGAAAGGATTTAAGTTCTCTGAACAGACAGCCACATTAGAGACAATGTGGAGCTACCAAGGTACGAGCTTTAAGTTTGGAGCTTTCTCATGAAATATAAGAAAAAACCTTTTGCTATATATAATAGTAGCAAAGACATGTAGAATGCACGAAGATTGATAAAATTTAAACAATTTGAAGTAGATTAATCTATTTAGTGTTTATTTAAGTGATTTTACTGATTTTTCTATATCAATGAATGATATGTAAACTTTAGGTCGATAGATTTTGAGTTATTAATTTGTTCATGATCACATGTAGATTTTCTTTATTCAGTTTTCATTTGTGTCTATAACTTGTTTACAGTCAACTAAGTCCTCATCTATATAAAATATATAACAAGAGGTTTTCGCTGAGAGAGCTCCAAACCTCCATCCCTCAACCCTCGTAGCTCCACATCATTGTCTACTTTCTTACATACTTTAGATCCTAATGCTTTTGTCTTTTCATGTTTTTCATGTAGACAATCCAAGCGTTTAAAATGCTTTCGTCTTTTCATGTTCCTTGCGTCTGTAACGCCTCAAATCTGGTAGTTTTTTTTTCAACGAATTAGGGCATTACTTGAATGATAATAAAGCAATTAAGAACAAAAACATAAGGGAATAAAGTAATTCAGAGTGCGCTAAGAAACTTCTCTTTATTTCATTATAATCCTTAAAATTCAATTACATCAAGTTTTGTAAATATAAAAGGCAACTATAATTTTGTAACGCCCCGGATCCGAGTCACATGAAAAACCCGTAACTCGTCTCCAGAGGTTATTATAAAACTCAGGATCGCAATATCAGAGTGAAGGAAAAACATGAATACAACAATAACTATATAACAGAGTGCGCTAAAATATTCCCCAAGCTAAAATAAAACTCACATGACCAAGTAACTACCCGCAAGTATCGTCCTCTCCAGGAGCAGCTGAAAACAAAACAAAACAATACGGAATGAGATACGAATATCCCAGTGAGCAGCACATGCATGCACAAATACATTTATTTCAGTTCTAAAACATGCCACGATTATAACCATGTACAATGAGGATAATACGCATATTCCGAATAATCCGACTAAACTTCAATAATCCAATTCATATCAGTGCGGAAAACCATCAGGTAAATCAAGCAATAACAGTCCGTTTCCAATCCCGAAGATATCGATAAAATAATGATTAATTGGCAACAACATAGCAAATAAGCATAATTTTGTATCTCAAGATATAATTCCAGATATACCAATGTCACATAACACCAAGTCTTCTCATAACCATGCCCACACCTCCAAATGTATATCCGGCCTACTCAGGGTTTCGGATATTGAAATGACTGCGTCATCCAATGCAGGCCTACTCCCCGGGTTTCTGCATTAACAACCAGGCCTACTCAAGGTTCCTGGCTGCTCTACACCGGCGGGAGGTACAATACCCAATAATCGGTAAACAATATTCCATGAACCATAAATACCAACAAACCAGCGAATAAAACATATCACGTCAAACCAAATCAAGTACCAACATTGGTCAATGTCATGACTATTGTTCAGTTGATAAATTAAACATGCCAAGTAGACACTCCACACCTCCATGTACACAGTTCCGGCCTACTCAGGGTTTCGGATACTCTGAAATGACGGCCTACTCAGGGTTTCGTCATCCAATGCAGGCCTACTCCCCGGGTTTCTGCATTGACAACCAGGCCTACTCAGGGTTTCTGGCTGCTCTACACCGGTCGTGGCAACACACAAGGCCATGCAATTCCAACAACCAACAATAACATCACATTACTAAGCTTAGACTCTGGATCCAGGACAAGCTAGACAAAAACAGTAAAACATCGTATAATCACAATTCCAATATCAAAGAAAAACCATTCATTTCATATCATGTAAAACTCATCACAATTCATCACCTGTCCCTCTGGACCAAGCAGTACCTCAAGTAATTTCAGTATTTTCTCATTTCCGTAACACATGCCATTTGGAATAAAACTCAATCATTCATATCAAGAAAATCTTTACAATACATTTAAAATTATCCAACAAGTGAAACCAGAATATAATAACTCCTCAATCAAAACAGTGTATAAAACAATATTCAAGTAAATCATTCCTGAAGTGCACCGTGCATTCAAAGGTGAACTAGCATAATAGTGTAGAGGTATTTTAGCAAAACAATATGATTTCAAAACTGACTTTTCAGAATAAAGCACATTATACAGAAATGATTTCAGTATCCAAACTTCGATTAAACATAATCCAGCAAAACAGCTCCTAGATTCTAAATTTCGCTTTCATAATCCAAATCAATCAAATGAATGTCATAAAACCCTGGAAACACATTTTGGATGAGTGGAATAATCTTAGGATCCCCTATAAGGTCATCATACCAAAAAGCAATCAATTCTGAGACAAAAAGTTTCGGACCTCAAAATATTCTAAGTCTGGTTAAAAACGTTGACTTTTGGTATATAATTTTTCTAGACAAATCTACAAGGAGTTTCGGGCTCAAATTTTGGTTGTAGTCTATTGGTGGGTAAACACATCTCCTAGAATTTTCTGGGCTCCTGAATCACTCATCTGGGTATTAAACCCAAACCGGGCATTTTGATTAAAACCGGGATTTAGGCATGAACTGGAAAGTTGACTTTTTATTGGCTGGGAATTAGACCTTGGAAGTATTTTTATTGGTTCCAAATGGGGGGTAAAACCTTATTTACATGTAAAGACTTAAGTAAATGGAGCAATAAATACACAGGACATTTACTTAAATGTCTTTCATGTAATTAAGGGGCTATTTTCAACAAATTCTGTAATTCGGCAAGTGTATTGGACTATGCGCTCACCTCCTGAGGTGAGCGCCGGTCGGCGGTGAAGAAATGGGGTAAAATCGACCTGCCGCTCACCCGACGCTAGGTGAGCGCGAGATGAACGCGAGATGGGCGTGAGATGGGCGCGAGCTCGGCGGTTGGTCGTTATTAACGGGGCGCCTACCTCTGAGGTGAGCGCCTGTGAGCGGATACCCCCTGTGGTTTTCATTTCCCTGTTATTTTGAGATCTACATGACTGGCCGGTTTGTGAAGGTCTGTAACTACTCCAATACACTCCTAATACTCCCAGAAGACTTCCCAACCATATTTGGAATTAATCTAAACACTTTCATTTTCAATTATAAAATTAAATCCGGAGACTCTGTTCAGGTAACTTCCCGAAAACCAGAAAAACTCATACTATCAGTTGATATATAAACCATGCATCAGAATAATCTCGAGAGAAACAGAAAACACAAATCCCAGTTGTAAATCATTGCTACTCACCGTATGCGCTTAATCCCAGAACAACAGCTTCTTCCCCATTCGGCCGATCGCGATTTCCGGGTGCGCGCGAAGATGAAATGGTAGCCGAACAACTCCTCTGCTCGCGAGAGAGATAACCCGCAGAAATCCGACTCCAATAAACTCCTAGCAACTCTTGCGGTTCTCATCTCTTCCCAGCGAAACCCTAATCGCCACAGTAGCCGCCCTAATTTCAGAGTAACAACATTCCCCCAAAACCCCGAAAATTTATATCAGTTACCTATTTATACACCGCGAGGGTTTAACCTAATTCACCATTTACCCTGGGAATCCCCTTTCTACCCCTCCTTAGTGTAGGGTTTTCCCGGATTTTAACCATTGACCCATTTTTTTATTTATTTCCGGTCCGAATATGACCTACGTATAAATATTTCCACCTCATTTTCTTTAACCCTAATGACCACAAATTTCTAGCAATAATAAAGTTGATTTAACCTGTACATACATCCATATGTGCATATACTTTTATTTTATCTACTGTTATTATTTGTTTATTTTTATTCTATTATTATTATTTCATTTTATTATTTTATTATTTATTATTTTTTTTCTACTCAAAACTGGGGTCTTACTAATTTACTATCTCTCAAAACAATCTATTAGACCTTCTACTACTACTCTTAGAAAGAAATAAACTTCTATATCAATAACTTAACTAATAACCATCAAGATCTCTAAGTCCTGAAACCCGTTAGCCTTCTATTCCATGGTGTCTTCTCCAATGATACCTAAAACAAAACAATCGAAAACAAAGATGAGATATAAAATCTCAGAAAGTAGTAACAGCATGCTAAGAAAATCCAATGATGAATTCCTTTGAATCATACATATAAGATTATGGAAAACCTTTTGGTAAAACCAATCGATCAATCATGGTAGCATCAAGTACAAGAGATTCATTTATAATATTATCAATAACATGAGGATTTATCATATAAAGCATCCAAACAACAATAACATATCATGCATATCAATATTCACCCATATACTTTACCAGTGCCATTACATGGCTTAACTTTACCTTTACCGTTACTTCAAGGTCAGTAAATAGCTGCTGTAACGCCCCGAACCCGGGTCGCTACTATAACAACCCCAATTTAGTTCAACAACCAAATCCGAGGTGTCACTGGCCCATATCATAAACAACATCAAAATATACCAGACCAAAGAATTCAAAATCCATTATCTAATTATACTATCAGAGTTGCGGAAACAAGTATGTGCGGAAGTGTAGTTCAAAATCCTCAAATGAACATAAAGTTTGACCATCAAATAGTACTATCAAAGTCTGGTAAAATAACTGGGTACTATCTCTCTCATCTCTCAATACATCAACCCAACAATAATAATAATCCAATCAAATGTACTAAGTCTATAGCAACAATCCACCTCAGACAAGATCTGGATAATAGTAATCCTCCGGAGAATACTCAGCTATCTCTCCCTGGAAGTCTAAGAGATCCCCCTCTCGCGTATCAGCTGAAAAAATGGAATAACAGTAGGGTGAGATACGAATATCCCAGTAGGTAACACATGCATGATTAAACAGTTAATATACGGAAAGTAAAAGTTCATGAACGATTAGGCAACATCGACTAATCAGGCTCGTATAATCATTCGTATCATTCATGAATACAAAACAATATGCTAAACAGTTCTAGAGATGAATTCCAGCAAGTTTTAATAGAAGAATACAATAGTGAAATCAGTAACATAGTTCACACATTGTCAGGATGTACTAAGCAGTTACATCCGACCCATATCTCAATCACATGCCTCCCGCATGTATACAATAATAATACCAAGTGTTTCGGTTTCAGTGTCACTGTAGGACTCACAAAGATAGATAAACCTTTTGAGATGATTCTCAACCAATTTCTATACCACCGTGCGACTTAGGAGCAATGCTACTAATGATACTCAAGCCCCATGTAGCGCAGCTTAGACAAGAGCCGTAGTCACCGACTTATTGCACACGTACCCATCAGAGTTGGCATGTACCACCAGCATGCAGCACCAGAATCAATACATGGAGATGGTCGCTTATCCACATGTACAGGGAATCACCAGCGGCTCACCGGGGTGTCCCTCCAGACATAGGACCTTCCCAGACAAACTAACTTGCAAAGGAAGCGCGTCGCATATAGGAGTAACTCAACCCAAATGACATATCCCTCAGCTATCTAGCTACGACTATGGATCCATAACCAGCTATGCCCACTAGACTCCAAAATTCCCTAAAGTATCATATTTCTATAAGGGTTGGTGCCTAGCGGCATATAATGGTTATAACTGTACATTTACTTCCATATTTGTTCATCTGAATTCTGAATTCTCTTTAGAATGTATTCTGATTTATAATGTCATTTAGAGGTGTTTTGATAATCGAAGTGTAGTTAAGCTTTTCCAAAATCACATTTCTCAATTTCCTTTGAAACTTGGCAACTAATGTCCTAAACATCTCCCTAATTTATTTTTCTGTAAAACAGGGATTTAGGTAGTTTATTTTAGTCTTAAAGTACCTTAATTAATCATTAAAATTGTCTAAAAATAGTTTAGAATTGAATTAGGTTCGAAATTATGAAAATCTGGATTTTCTGCTTAGAGCGCCTAGGATCGCTCAGGATCGCCCTGGCGGTCTCAGGTCGGCGGTAGTGCAAATTCGAGCGCCCGCGGTCCGTCTTCTCGCGATCTGCGGTGTCCTAATTTTTTTAACCAGTGCCGATGATCGCCGAGAACAGTTGAGGTCGGCGGTCAAACAAAATCGAGCAGAAACTGTTCTAAATCATGATTTTTCTCGTCTAAACTCATTCTAATGTATTTATAACATGCTTATCTAGCTAAATACACCAATACATATAATAGAAACATGCGTTTGCGAGTAAACGAAGGAAAATCCGATTCCGAAAGCAAAACGGTGTCACCTACCTCGTATACGCGCGTTCCTCATCTTCTCCTCTGAACGGCAACCCCCAAATCTCTCTTCAGTTGCAAAGCAATGCTCCGAGCAAGTCTACTTGGTCTTCCTCCCTCCTTCTCTTTCTTCTCTTCTCGGTCGTTCAACTCTCGTCGTTTGCGGCTGAGTATTACGAGCGACAATACGATTAGGTTATTTTAATACATATTTATACCCTCTGATCCCATGTATCTCCCATGTAACTCTCCTATACACCTCGCCCAATTAGAATACATACCTCGATATCTCAAGATCGGACGATCAGATCTGCATTTAATTCTGGATCTCCACTAAACTGATCGCCCCCTACAATAATAAAATATTCCCATCAATCATAACCCTCAGTAATATTATTTACTAATTTAATTTATTATTTAAGGAAAATTCGGGGTTTTACATCCTCCCCTCCTAAAAGAAAAATTTCGTCCTCGAAATTTACATTGTGGTTCTGGAAATAAGTTAGGATACTTTCTCTGCATTTCCGATTTCAATTCCCACGTAGCTTCCTCAGTTGTGTGGTTCTGCCAAAGTACTTTCACAAGTGGAATCACTTTAATACGAAGAACCTGCTCCTTCCTGTCCAAAATCTCAACTGGGTTCTCCTCGTAAGTCAAGTCCCCTCGCACTACTATCGGCTCATGCTGAATGATATGAGTAGGGTCATGCACGTACTTCCTCAACATAGAAACATGGAATACGTCATGAACTCCTTCCAGCTGTGTAGGTAAAGCCAATCTGTATGCTAATGGTCCCACTGTACCCTTAATCTCGAACGGACCTATATATCTTGGAGCCAACTTACCTTTCTTTCCAAATCTCTTGATTCCACGAGATGGTGATATCTTCAGAAATACCCAATCACCAACTTCAAAATGCAAGTCTCTTCTTCTGGTATCTGCATAGCTCTTCTGATGACTTTGGGCTGTAAGCATGTTTCGCCTAATCTAATTCACCTTCTCAATGCTATCTTGTACAATCTGCGGCCCAATAAGTTGTCTTTCTCCAACTTCCACCCAACACACTGGAGATCTACAAGGTCTGCCATAAAGTGCCTCAAATGGTGCCATTTGAATACTCGCCTGATAGCTGTTATTATAGGCAAACTCCACCAATGGTAGGTGCTGATTCCAACTGCCTCCCCAATCCATAACACAACATCTCAGCATATCTTCCAACGTCTGAATTGTACGCTCAGACTGCCCATCTGTCTGAGGATGATAGCTAGTGCTGAAATTAAGCTTAGTTCCTAAAGCTGCCTGAAATGCAAGCGAAAAGCGTGCTGTGAATCGTGCATCTCTGTCCGACACTATAGAAACTGGCACTCCATGAAGTCTCACTATCTCCCTGACATATAACTCAGCTAAAGACTTCAATGGCTATGTAGTGCTCATAGGCAAGAAATGCGCAGACTTAGTCAGTTTATCCACGACAACCCATATAGCATCTTCTTTCTTTGCTGTCAATGGCAATCCAGATACAAAATCCATAGTTACATGCTCCCACTTCCAGTCTGGAATAGGAAGTGACTGAAGTAAACCAGGTGGTTTCCGATGTTCAGCCTTCACTTGCTGGCATATCAAACATTTTGCCACATACTCTGCAATCTCTCTCTTCATTCCCGACCACCAATAGATTTCTTTCAAGTTTTCGTACATCTTCGTACTTCCTGGGTGAACTGCATACCTCGATCTATGTCCCTCTGATAATATCTTCTCCTTAATCTCCTCATCAGCTGGAACACAAATACGACTTCTATATCTCAATAACCCATCTCTATCCGAAAAGTCTACAGCTGCCTCAGATCCTCTACCCATCATCTCCTTAGATTGAATCAACTGTGGGTCAATCAATTGTTTCTCCCAAATCAACTGAACCAAATCTAGTTCAATCTGAACACGAGCAACTCGGATCACTCCATCCTGTGGCATGCTAAACTCTCCCTGCCAATCTCTGACTGAATCAATCAATCTACACTGGCTCATCATGAAAGCTGCTAAAGTAGCTATTTGACCTTCAACTGAACTTTTTCTACTCAAAGCATCCGCCACTACATTTGCCTTACCAGGGTGGTATTGCAAAGTAAACTTTAAATCCTTTAGCAGATCCATCCACCTTCGCTGCCTCATGTTCAAGTCCCTCTGTGAAAACAGATATCTCAAACTCTTATGATCAGAAAAGATCTCAAACTCTACTCCATAAAGGTAATGCCTCCATAGCTTCAATGCAAAGACTATGGCTGCTAGCTCTAGATCGTGGGTAGGGTAATTCCTCTCATGTGGCCTCAATAACCTCGAAGCATACGCTATAACTCTGCCCTGCTGCATCAATACACATCCCAAGCCTATCCTAGAAGCATCACAATACACTGCAAATGCCTCATCCATAGATGGCACAATCAACACTGGTGCAGTAGTCAATCTCTGCTTCAATTCCTGGAAGCTCTGCTCACATTTTTCATCCCATAGGAACTTCACTGCCTTCTTGGTTAGGTTAGACAAAGGTGCAGCTATACGCGAAAATCCTGCAATGAATCTCCTATAGTAACCTGCCATACTAAGGAAACTCCTGACCTCTGTTACTGTAGTAAGTCTAGGCCATTCTGCCACTGCCTTAACCTTCTCAGGGTCCACAGATATACCCTCTCCTGAGATAATATGACCTAGGAAAGAAATTTGCCTTAGCCAAAACTGACATTTGCTAAATTTCCCATACAACTTGTGGTCTCTCAAAGTGTGCAATACTGCCTTCAAATGCCCTACATGTGCTTCTCGGGTCTTAGAATATACTAGGATGTCATCAATGAACACTACTACAAAACTGTCCAAGTATGCATGAAAAATCCTGTTCATGAGGTCCATGAAAACAGCTGGGGCATTGATCAACCCAAAAGGCATAACCAAGAACTCATAATGCCCATAGCCTGTATGAAAAGCTGTCTTCTCTATGTCCTCCTCTGCCACTCTCAACTGATGATATCCTGACCTCAAGTATATCTTGGAGAACCAAGATGCTCCTCCTAACTGGTCAAACAGGTCATCAATCCTAGGCAACGGATACTTGTTCTTCATTGTTACTTCATTCAGTTGCCTATAATCAATACACATCCTCATGCTCCCATCCTTCTTCTGTACAAATAGAACTGGAGCGCCCCACGGAGATACGCTCGGTTTGATGAAACCTTATTCCTGGAGCTCATCTAACTGCTTCTTAAGTTCCTCCTGTTCTGGTTTTGCAAGCCTATAGGGTGGTTTTGAAACTGGAGCCGTACCAGGCATCAACTGTATCCTGAACTCTACTCCTCTAGCAGATGGTAATCCAGGCAAATCCTCTGGAAACACATCCGCAAACTCCTGTACAACAGGTACATCGGAGATGACAAGGGAGTCACTCCTAAGCTCCTCTGCTATCACAGATGCTACCAGACCAATCCGCGACTTCAACCCCTCACATTTGAAACAATGAGTGGTCTGATCTGGCCCTCTAACTATCACCGTACCCGCATAACAATCCAATGTCACATGGTGTCTACATAGCCAATCCATCCCCAATATCACATCAAAACCTCCGATGTCTAAGGCAATCAAATCACCAAACAACTCCAATCTACCCAATCTAATCATACAGTCTCTATACATATGCTCCACTCGAGTAGACTCTCCCAAAGGTGTGTGCACAGACAATGCAGTATCCAACTCAGTGGGTGACAAACCAATCCGTTGTGCACAAGCAGGTGATATAAATGAATGGGAAGCACCAGAATCAAACAAAACACATGCTGATCTACCACAGATGAAAAGAATACCTCCAATCAACTCAGGTGCCTCGGGATCACCCTCAATATCCTCCATACGATCAGCTCACGCTCCTCATGTGCATCCACTGCATATACCCTCGCTGGCTGTGGCTGCTGAGCAGGTACTGCCTGCCTCTGGCCTCCTCTGTGAACTGGTCCTTTGCCCTGGGGCTTCTGCCCAACCGATGTTCTCTGAGCTGGCTGCTGAAACTGCTGCCTTTGTGGAAAAGCAGGCGCGGTCTCTGGCGGTGGTAATGCCGGTCGTGGCACTGCTAACGGCTGATAACTAGAAGGGAACCGACAATCCTTGATCCTATGACCTGCCTTCCCGCATCTGTAGCAGGTGCCCGGCGCTGCAACACATGGTCTAGGTACATGGTATCTGCCACAACAGACACATGCCCTCGGAACTGCCCTATACTGTCCTCCTGCAGGCTCTGCCCTAGTCCAGTCTCTGGGTCTCTTGTTCCCACTAAGGAAACCTCTCTGATCTGCAGGCCTCATAGGCGGCCTAACTCTGCTCTGGCTCGCTCTAGCCTCCAAGTCACTTTCAGCTCTAGTGGCTCTACGGACCACGTCCTTTAGTTCGGTGCACAGGAGTACTGTCAGCATACTCCTAATCTCGGGCTTCAGACCCCGCTCAAAATGTGAAGTCAGCCTCCTCTCATCCTGTGTCATATGAGCTGCAAATCGGGACAAGGCTGCAAATCTAGCCTCGTACTGAGTCACTGTCTGGCCTCCCTGTGTAATCTCCATAAATTCCCGCTCCTTCTTGAGCCGAACTTCCTCAGAAAAGTACTGGTCATAGAAGACCTCCCGGAATCTATCCCAAGTCATGTATGTAGCCTGTGGATCCTGCCTCTTCCTGGCTGTCCACCAGTGCACCGCCTCTCCCTCAAATAAGAATGCTGCCAACCGCACTCTCCTGTCCATCGGGCATCCCATGGCCTAAAAAATCCACTCCACCCGCATCAGCCATCTCTCAGCCTCCATAGGATCTGGTCGTCCACTAAAGATAGGTGGATCCAACTTCCTGAACTGCTCAAGATCCTTGGTCGTATGTATGGCCCTCTCATGTTCAGGCTCCTCTCCATGACCATTGCCACCATTTCCGCCATTGCCATGCTGGCTCAGTCTCTCCTCTCTCTCCTTGGCAAGAAGCTCTGCCAAGCTGCTAACAACAGTCCATATATCACCCCTTGGAGGTGGTGGAGGTGGTGGAACATCCTGCTGCTCCTCCTCAATAGGATCAACTCTAGCACGTCTTCCCCTGCCAGCCATCTGCAAAATACAATTTCACTTGTTAGAATCCAATAATTCTAGGGGTTCTATCTAGCGTACTCACAATCCCATTCCCCTAAAGTTTGGCTAATTTCTAAGGTTAGGACCATTGCTCTGATACCATCTCTGTAACGCCACGAACCCGGGTCGCTACTGTAACAACCCCGATTTAGTTCAACAACCAAATCCGAGGTGTTACTGGCCCATATCATAAACAACATCAAAATATACCAGACCAAAGAATTCAAAATCCATTATCTAATTATACTATCAGAGTTACGGAAACAAGTATGTGCGGAAGTGTAGTTCAAAATCCTCAAATGAACATAAAGTTTGACCATCAAATAGTACTATCAAAGTCTGGTAAAATAACTGGGTACTATCTCTCTCATCTCTCAATACATCAACCCAACAATAATAATAATCCAATCAAATGTACTAAGTCTATAGCAACAATCCACCTCAGACAAGATCTGGATAATAGTAATCCTCCGGAGAATACTCAGCTATCTCTCCCTGGAAGTCTAAGAGATCCCCCTCTCGCGTATCAGCTGAAAAAATGGAATAACAGTAGGGTGAGATACGAATATCCCAGTAGGTAACACATGCATGATTAAACAGTTAATATACGGAAAGTAACAGTTCATGAACGATTAGGCAACATCGACTAATCAGGCTCGTATAATCATTCGTATCATTCATGAATACAAAACAATATGCTAAACAGTTCTAAAGATGAATTCCAGCAAGTTTTAATAGAAGAATACAATAGTCAAATCAGTAACATAGTTCACACATTGTCAGGATGTACTAAGCAGTCACATCCGACCCATATCTCAATCACATGCCTCCCGCATGTATACAATAATAATACCAAGTGTTTCGGTTTCAGTGTCACTGTAGGACTCACAAAGATAGATAAACCTTTTGAGATGATTCTCAACCAATTTCTATACCACCGTGCGACTTAGGAGCGATGCTACTAATGATACTCAAGCCCCATGTAGCGCAGCTTAGACAAGAGCCGTAGTCACCGACTTATTGCACACGTACCCATCAGAGTTGGCATGTACCACCAGCATGCAGCACCAGAATCAATACATGGAGATGGTCGCTTATCCACATGTACAGGGAATCACCAGCGGCTCACCGGGGTGTCCCTCCAGACATAGGACCTTCCCAGACAAACTAACTTGCAAAGGAAGCGCGTCGCATATAGGAGTAACTCAACCCAAATGACATATCCCTCAGCTATCTAGCTACGACTATGGATCCATAACCAGCTATGCCCACTAGACTCCAAAATTCCCTAAAGTATCATATTTCTATAAGGGTTGGTGCCTAGCGGCATATAATGGTTATAACTGTACATTTACTTCCATATTTGTTCATCTGAATTCTGAATTCTCTTTAGAATGTATTCTGATTTATAATGTCATTTAGAGGTGTTTTGATAATCGAAGTGTAGTTAGCTTTTCCAAAATCACATTTCTCAATTTCCTTTGAAACTTGGCAACTAATGTCCTAAACATCTCCCTAATTTATTTTTCTGTAAAACAGGGATTTAGGTAGTTTATTTTGGTCTTAAAGTACCTTAATTAATCATTAAAATTGTCTAAAAATAGTTTAGAATTGAATTAGGTTCGAAATTATGAAAATCTGGATTTTCTGCATAGAGCGCCTAGGATCGCTCAGGATCGCCCTGGCGGTCTCAGGTCGGCGGTAGTGCAAATTCGAGCGCCCGCGGTCCGTCTTCTCGCGGTCTGCGGCGTCCTAATTTTTTTTACTAGCGCCGAAGAGCGCCGATGATCGCCGAGAACAGTCGAGGTCGGCGGTCATACAAAATCGAGCAGAAACTATTCTAAATCATGATTTTTCTCGTCTAAACTCATTCTAATGTATTTATAACATGCTTATCTAGCTAAATACACCAATACATATAATAGAAACATGCGTTTGCGAGTAAACGAAGGAAAATCCGATTCCGAAAGCAAAACGGTGTCACCTACCTCGTATACGCGCGTTCCTCATCTTCTCCTCTGAACGGCAACCCCCAAATCTCTCTTTAGTTGCAAAGCAATGCTCCGAGCAAGTCTACTTGGTCTTCCTCCCTCCTTCTCTTTCTTCTCTTCTCGGTCGTTCAACTCTCGTCGTTTGCGGCTGAGTATTACGAGCGACAATACGATTAGGTTATTTTAATACATATTTATACCCTCTGATCCCATGTATCTCCCATGTAACTCTCCTATACACCTCGCCCAATTAGAATACATACCTCGATATCTCAAGATCGGACGATCAGATCTGCATTTAATTCTGGATCTCCACTAAACTGATCGCCCCCTACAATAATAAAATATTCCCATCAATCATAACCCTCAGTAATATTATTTACTAATTTAATTTATTATTTAAGGAAAATTCGGGGTTTTACAGCTGCAAGGTGATGAGCACTGCCAATACGTGGCTAGGTGTATGCCAACTAGGTGACTCAAATACAAAGCCAAACATGGCTGTTACGGCAAGATGATGAGCATTGCCAATACTTGACTAGGTGCGTGCCAACTAGGTGGCTCAAATACAAGGCCATAAAGGCTATTGCGGCAAGATGATGAGCACTGGCAATACTTGGCTAGGTACGTACCAACTATGTGGCTCAAATACAAGGCCATAAAGGCTGTTGCGATAAGATGATGAGCACTGCAAATACTTGGTTAGGTGTGTGCTAATACTTGGCTCAAATACGAGGCCGTAAAGGCTATTGCGACATGAAGGATGAACACGGTCGATAATGGCTGTATGCCATTACTTGGATAAGTATACAGCCGATAACGATTCACATGTAGGCCAATAATTGGCTAAGGATACCTGCAAGAATAAAAGAACCTTCCACAAGATACAATATTCCACATCCAATAATATCCACCATATAGTGTATAAATAATTGCATATCTAATTTGAAGCCCAATTTCATGCCAATATTAACTCAAATATCAACTCAACAACTAACATGTTCAAACATCCAATACATGCATAGAAAACCCCAAAAAAATCAATCAATGTTCATGTGAGCACTAAACCACATAATAGATGTGAAAAATACACCAAATCCATGCCAAAATATGTCAAACAAATAAATATATTCATAATAGCTATACAGAGGCCAAAACCCAACTAAGATATAACTATCTAGTATGTCTAAATTTAAGGTGATATCCATTCAAACCTCCAAATCCACCAAAGAACCAAAATCTCCTTTTTCACCAAAACGTATCCACATTCTTTATGAAAATCTAAATAATGTTTAGGCCAATGTGAACAATCTTAGAATACCCTAAACTAATTGGTACATGAGTTGGAATTTTTCAAAAATAAGTTTAGAGTCAAAAACTTGGTAAAATCCAAAATTGCTCAAAAATTTGTCATGGGAGCTCGAGCGCTGATAGGCGTTATGTCAACGCTCATTAGAACTTCAATTCCAGGTTTTGGTCACTTGGGATGGCACTTGAGCCATATCCCAAGCTCCCGATCAAATAAAAATTTCTAGGTTTCGGGTTCTAATTTTCTAAAAAACACACAGGTGGCCCCGCCTTTGATGCGCTTGAGCGGTAAAGAATGTTTGTTTTGCTAATATGGTGCTTGGCTTGGCACTCGAGCACTCTGCCAGGCGTCCATATAAATCGGGAAAATTCTGGGTTTTTCTTATATTTTGTAAATTTTCATTCTAAATCAAAATCACACCAAACCAACTCCCAAAATCACTTCTAAATCATGTAACATCATCCTTAAAACATGCTAGATCATGCCAAACACATAAAAAAATGAATTCACAAGTATTCTTAATCAAGACCTAAGGGAAATCCATACTTTTAAAATATGATTAACAATTTCCATAAACTTCTAATTTAACTAACATTAAACAATCAAGCATGTCCAAATTCATCCAATCAATCCATACAAAATATAATTTGACGATTAATCTGGAAATCATAAAATATTTTTAGAAGGGTTACTACTTGCCTTAAAAACATGAAATCCTCTTTTTCAATAAACTTCAAAGTGCAGCCATGCCATGTTTCTGCTATTATCATACCACTCTAGGAATCTCCAAATCAAATCTCCACTGTTTAGATTAAAGAACTACTAGTCAGGAACAAAACCTCTAAATTTGAGATTGATCCAATGGTCGATTTGCTCTAGATCTCAGTTTGATGGTTGCTGGTCGGAATTTTCTGCAGCATGTATTTTCTCTAAAAGTGCCTTTATTTATCTCCTTTCTCTCTCTATATTTTCCTCCAGACGTGAGCACATTTTTCTCCTCTTTTTTCCACATGTTTGACTTAGTTGGAAACCCCAAATTTTCCCTAAAGCCTTCCTTTTATAGTCTCACTCAATTACAAATCTTAATTGGATTAGGAAACTTTCCAACTAGGACTCCTAATTCTATATGGAAAACTTCATATCTTATCTCTCCTTTTTAAGTCCTCCTTAAAGAATCCCATAATAATGAAACTCCTAATTTAATCTATTTTCTTGCTAATTATTTCCTCTATTTGTAAATATTACTAAAACACCTCACAACTCTTCTTTTTCCTCAACTTAATGCTCCTTATTAACCATAATTACCAATATGCCCTTTTGTCACCGACTAGGCTATATAAATCTCACTATTTATATTCAAATCAAACCTAAATTAGGTAACTTAATTTCTTAAGCCTAATAACCATTAATTAATTCATTTGTTATTTTTGCTTATTTGAAAATGAATAAAATACCCTTTTCTTCAATTTGATTATATTTAACAATTAACTTTCTTCCAAAATTTCCAGATTTAACATCCTTATTATTTTGGATCAATTAGGTATCCTAGATTAATGAACACTTCTCCAAATCATTATAATATATGTTCAATCTCGAATTGTTTCAAATAAAATCATTATCTCACAAAATATTCTTATTTATTTCTTTTTACTCATTTACTGAAAATTTGGGATCTCACATAGACGATCCAATTGTTTAACCAAAGCATAGCATTTGTCTTCTGTCGATGTAATCTATAATAAGGAGGTAGCAAAGGGAGAACCAATGTACTACTATCCACTTCCTCCACCTCCGTAGCAGCAGCAAGCACAAGAATAACGCATCTTGCTTCCTCTTTATAACCTTCTTGCGAACGGCAATGACGATTATGGCAATGCCTCATATGCTTGTTTTAAGATCAAGCGCTTGCCACTAGACCAATAACTTAAGTTATTGGTTAGAGCGCAACTTTGTTTCCTTATATTATAGCTAGATGTTGGACCTTGGCCTAACATCCCCGGCAATCACCCCTCCAGCATTTGCGACTGCAAGCCAACACCTACCAATTGGGGGCAAATTGCAGGCCAACACTTGCCAAATGCAACATGCTTCTTGGACCCCCTAGTCGAACTCAAACCCACAACCTTTCCAGGGTCCCTCCTTGAACTTGTGAACCATAGGCGGACAGCCAACACCTACCACAACCACAGTGTGCAATATTAGACCAATAACTTAAAGCACAACTTTATTTCCTTATACCATAGCAGGATGCTGGACCTTGACCCGACATCCCCAAAATATTGTCCTCCCTCATCCTTCTTGCTGTCGCTAGCTTCGTCTCCTCCCGATTTTGCCTCGATTTCATCCATGTCCATGTGTACACAACTCCTGATTCTGCCTCGGTCTCAATGGTCTCATCGTTAAAGTTCGTAACATAGATTTCTTCTCACTTGATTATTGCTCCCTTGTCATTTTGATTGGGTACTCTTCGCTGCTGCTCAAGTCGGAGAATTGCATCAGTTTGAAGCTATGTTGCAGAGAGGCCCAAGTCTTCTACATCAGACCACCATTTATGATAGGAATTTTGCATTTCATATAGCTGTTGAATCCAAGTGGGGTTTTTGTTTCGTTGATTTTCTTTGGTTGGTTTGCCGGATTATGGGTTCGTTGGGATTTTCCAGGTTTTAAATGGTGGGTTTTTCTTGATTTTGTTTATGGCTGCGAGTTGGTGGGTTTAGCAAGTTTCTTTTTCAGATTTTAGATCGATCTGTTCATCCAGATTTCTTGAATCGTCATAAACAGGTGAATTTGCTTTTTGATGTTTCATCTTCTATGCTTCGATTAAGAAATGATTGATCCTTCATTTTATCTTTCTACTATCTTCCATTGTTTTACTACTTATTTTTCCTTGATTGGTATAGGTTCCTTATGTTGGCTACTAAAGATCACCTGCATGCAAGTGCTCCTACAAGTAGGGGTGAATGTATGTATATATCCACTTTTTTATTTGTTAGGAATCCGACGTGATTCCTAGAGATCATGAGAAACAAAGAGAACAATAGAAAGAATCAAACAAGACAAAGAGATTTTACGTGGTTCACCCTAGAATAGGGCTACATCCACGGCCGCTGGTGTTGTTTCACTATAATCTCAGAATGGTCAAAACTTACAGAAGATGGAACAATACAAAGGGAAATATAACCCTAATATAATGGAAATACTTGAAATACCCTTTTGCAAATTTTCGCCTCGGGGGCGAACCCTGAACCCCCACCTTACGGGCAGGGGGGTGCTGTCCCCCGCGAGCTCACAGCGGAGCTCAATCTGCCAGCTGTGGCTAGGTGTTTAGTATGATCAGGCTCCACAGAACTCAACAATCTCCCACTTGGAGACTAATCTCATAAAAGTTTTCAAGCTTCAAATCCTCAAAGAAACATAGCCAAACAACAGACCAGTGACAAAGATCTCAATCATCAAGTGCCCAAACCAACTGAAGCTCTACATAGCTTCAGTTTGTCAAAAGTGACTGTTTTGGTTAACGTATCAGTTGGATTTTCACTTCCTAGAATGTTCTCAAGAGCCAATACTTTATCTTCTAATAAAAACTAAATGAAATGGTACCTCAACTGTATGTGCTTGGTTCTTGAATGAAATACTGGATTTTAGCAAGATGGATGGCACTTTGACTGTCACAGTACAAAACATTATTCTCCTATCTCTTTTCCCAATTCAGTTAAGAAACCTTGTAACCAAATCATCTCCTTGCTAGCTTCTGTAACTACAACATACTCTTCTTCTGTTGTAGAAAGAGCTACAATTTTCTGCAATTGAGAGATCCAACCAACTCCAGTGCCATTCAAGGTATAAATATACCCTGTAGTACTCTTCTTATTATCAACATCTCCAGCTAGATCAGAATCGACATAACCCTGCAATTTTAAGCCTCCTCCTTTAAAGCACAATGCTGTATTTGTGGTACCCTGTAAATACCGAAGGATCCATTTCACTGCCTCCCAATGTTGCTTTCCTGGATTACTCATGTATCTACTTACTACTCCCACTGCATGTGCTATGTCTGATCTAGTACACACCATTGCATACATAAGACTGCCAATTGCTAAAGCATAGGGAGTTCTTTCCATGTAGGCACGCTCCACCTCGGTTGTAGGTGATTGTTCTTTAGTTAGTCTGAAATGATTAGCTAAAGGACTGTTTACTGGCTTTGCATTCTGCATATTGAATTTGCTTAAGACTTTTCTGACATAGTCAGCCTATGATAGCTTTAAGGTACCAGTCACTGTGTCTCTTATAATTTGCATTCCAAGAATCCGATTTGCAACTCCCAAATCCTTCATTGCAAATTGCTCAGACAACAATTTCTTCACATTATTTACCTCTTGAATGCAAGACCCTGCAATCAACATATCATCCACATACAGAAGTAAAATAATGAAACTATTGTCAGACCTTTTCACATAACAACAATGATTTGCTTGGCATCGAAAGAAACCAATCTTGTGTATGAATCCATCAAATTTCTTGTTCCAATGTCTTGGGGTCTGTTTCAAACCATATAAGCTCTTTTACAGCTTACACACAAGCTCATTTTTGCTTTCAACTACAACACCATGTGGTCGCTTCATGTAAATCTCTTCCTCTAGATCACCATGGAGAAACGCCGACTTTACATCCATCTGCTCTAGATACAAATTCTCAGCAACCACAATTCCCAGAACCAATCTGATAGTAGTTAACTTCACCACGGGTGAGAAGATTTCTGTGTAATCGACACCTTCCTTTTGTTGAAAACCTTTCAAAACTAACCTAGCCTTAAACTGTTTGTTGCCATCAATTTCTTCTTTATCCTGTAAACCCACTTGTTATGTAAGGCCTTTTTGCCTTTAGGGAGCTCTGTTAATTCCCATGTCCTGTTTGACATTAGAGAATCCATTTCATCTTGCATCGCGTACTCCCACTTGCTTGCATCTTCTATCTACAAAGCTTCATTATAACTCTTAGGTTCACCACCATTTGTTAATAGCAGATAATGAAGTGATGGTGAATATCTTTGTGGAACTCTGTGTTGTCTGGTTGACCTTCTAGATTCAGTAACTAGTGTACTGGATTCTACTTGTAGACTTGCTACCTCCTAACTGTTTTGAGTACTCCCCTTTGTATCATAGTCAATAATATCTTCTAACTCTACATACTCAGAGTCTTTAACCTAGGCACCTGCACTGTCAGAATCTACTGCTCCAAATCTGTATTTGTACATAACCTGCTCATTGAATATGACATCTTTACTTTGAATTATCTTCCGATTCTGATCATCCCAAAATCGATACTCAAATTCATCACCACCATACCCAATGAAAGTGCACTTCACAGACTTAGCATCAAGCTTATTTCTAGCAGTAGAATTTATGTGCACATAAGAAATACAACCAAAGACTTTTAGAAAAGAAAGATTTACTTCCTTTCCGCTCCAAACCTCCTCTGATATACGTTCATCTAAAAGTACAGAAGGTCCTTAGTTAATTAGAAATGATGCAGTGTTAACTGCATCAGCCCAAAACATCTGAGGTAACCTGGCATGAATCCTCAAACATCTAGCCCTCTCATTAAGAGTTCTGTTCATACGTTCTGCAACTCTATTATGTTGAGGGGTTCTCTTGATTGTTTTCTCCATCCTAATTCCATTGACAGCACAGTATTCCTTGAATTCTGTAAGATTGTACTCTCCTCCATTATTAGATCGCAAGCACTTCAGCTTCAAACCTATTACATTTTCTACCGAGGATTTCCAGTTCTTGAAAGTATCAACAGCATTAGATTTATTTTTCAGATAATAAACCCATACCTTCCTTGTCGAATCATCAATGAAGGTAATATAATAAAATGAGCCACCAAGGGATGAAACTGGAGCAGGCCCCCATAAATCAGTGTGAACCAGCTCTAACCTTTATATCTTCAGTGTTTTCTGCCACTCTTTGAGAATCCCACCTTTTTCTGTTTACCATAAATATAGTCTTCACAAAGACCAATATCGATTGATTTAAGTCCCAGCAGTTTTCCTTTTGAATAGAGTACCTTCATTCCTTTCTTGCTAATGTGGCCAAGTCTGCAATGCCATATATTTGAATCTGCTTCTTTGTTTGCAACAACAACAGTATCTTGGATGCTGGTAGTCATATAAAGTGTGCCCGTTGTTCTCTCACGAGCCACTGTCATGGCACTTTTGGTGATTTTCCACAATCCACCCATGAAGGATACTGCATACCCTTTAACATCAAGTTGCCCAACAGAAATTAGATTTCTCTTCAAACTCGGAATGTGCCTCACATTCTGCAGTACCCAAACACCTCCGCTAAGGGTCTTGATCCGAACATCTCCCTTTCCCACAACACTCAAAGGTTCATCATCAGCCAAGTAAACCTTTCCAAAATCACCACTAACATAGTTTTTTATGATTTCCTTATGTGGGTAAGAATGAAACAATGCTCCTAAATCCAATACCCATGATTCAAACGGACTGTCCACACTGAGAATAAGAGCATCACTAATCTCTTCGATAACATTCACAGATTGCTTGTGTGCGCACCTAAATCTGGCCTAGATCGCACACGAGGCGCACATGGAGGGTTTTGTGTGTGCCTCGGGACATTCGGAGTCGCCACTGCCTGAGAGGTGCAGGCAGACACGATGTTTGCCCTATCCGAGTCTAAGTCTGGTCTGCGGCTTTTTAGAGATCTAGCTAAGTCCTCGGTTACGTTCGGGGAAGCCCTAAGACACCCCGGCCCGCCCCGTCGGTTTGACGGGTCCCTCGGGTCTCCCTGGTTTTTGAGTCAATCTCACCCTTCCTAGACCAGCACGCTATTTATTGGGTCTGGCGGGGCCCTCTGAAGGTGTGGGTCCCTTTTATTTTGATTTTATCTTTTATTTAGTGGAGTGGGTCGGACCTGGGTCCCGTTGGAAGACCCGTGGGCTGCCATGGTTGGGCTTTGGGCCCAGTTGGGTTATTAGGTAACCCGTTTGGTTACTTATTAAGCTTTATTTATTTACATTTTTTTTATTTGGGCTTGGATTTAGCCCATTAGCCAGAGTCAAGGGGCCTGGGCCTGTTTATTGAAAACAGGCCTGGTATAGACCAGTCAAAATGTGGGCCACTCAAGTGGGCCAAAGGGGGTCTTGGTGGGCCCTTCTAGGCCCACAGTCCACAAATGGGCTAAAAATAGCCCAAATGCCAATTTGAGTCGGGTTAAACCAACTTGGGTCGGAACAAATCCAACCGGGTCGAGAAAATTGAATTTTTTAAATTATTTGTACTGGCCCGTGTTTGTTATACGGGCTGCCCTTGCCCGTGAATGAAATCCGGTTTGGCTCGCCCGTGAAACAAACACGGGCCTGCCCGGACAGCTCTGAGTTTACGGGCGCAGCTAATTTTGCATTTTTGCTGCCGGTTCTGCTTGGGTTCCGTTCCGGCTATCTTCTTGGGTGCTTCGGCGACCTCTGTTGGGCTCCTGAGTTCCTTCAAGATGCTGCATTGGCTTCATTAGGCTCAAAAAGCCACTTTTCTTCTATTTTCAGGTTATTTGGGTCATGGCTTCTTTCCCTTTTTTATTTGTTCAACCAACCACAACCCTCATTCATGAAAGAGAAAGGGAGATTACAAAAATTCATGTATCTTCAAAGGAGTCATGCTAAAGAACAAAATGGATCATTGAATTAGCCGATTAAAGTGTCCTCTAGACACTTTCTTTCCCCCTTTTTTTTATGATGATCATCTGCCTGAAATTAGCCTCTCATGATTTTCAAAAACATCAATTGGATTAGTGGTAACAAGAACAAAATATAGAAAAGAAACCGGAAGAGATATTGAAATTGATAATGTTATATTGTAAAGCTTAACATACTTACAAATGGATTATTTGCTGGTTATGGTTCCTCCGAGTAAATTGGGTAGCGCTTCCGCGTCCTTCGGGATTTCTTAGAATGGTTTTGGCAGAGGTTTGGTGGGTTCTTGATGTTCAAAGGATGAAAAAGAAGAGTTTAGACATGGTTTGGGTGAGACAGGGGTATTTTGGGAACAAAAAAGGTTTGGGTTTAGGGGTGGCGGCAATTGGGCAGAGCTTGGACGTGGCTAGTAGGAGAGGGAGAGGGAGGAGGCCTTAAGTCATGGCTTCTTCGAATGGGGGGCTGGCCTCTCTATTTATAGGCAAAAATGTCGTGCCCGTATTTTAAGTACGGGCATGCCTTGCCCGTACTTCAAGTACGGGCGTGCCTTGCCCATAATTCAAATACGGACGAAAAACGCACATTTCTAAATCTCGCAAAATCGGTCGTACGGGACGTGTGTCCCGCCGTACAGCGACACGCGTCCCCTTCTAGAAGCTTGCCCGTATTTGAAATACGGGCATGCCTCGCCCGTATTTTAAATACGGTCTAGCACGTTTTTAAAATGTCTGGATTTCAAACCTTTATTCAATTTGATTTTTTGCAAGATTTTATTCCGATTTTATGATTATTATATTTATAAAAACGAGATTCTTTTATTAAAATATTATTAAAAATAAAGATATTTCTATTAAATGATTATTTTATTTATTTAATTCATTTATCTTGCTTTTTGCTGCTGTTTTGCCACATGGGCAGCTTTCTTTGAAACTTCAACTGCCCATAACTTTTCCGTCCGATGTCCGATTTCAGCAAATTCGGTGTCGTTGGAATCGGCTTGGAACCACCTTTCCACTGGGATCAAGTTTGGCAGCTGAATTGGGGTCGAGCAAAAAGTCAAATTTTCGCTCCCCAAAAGTTTGACCAACTCATAACTTCCTCATACGGATTCCGATTCCAGCAAACTCAATTGCGTTAGAACCGTGTCGAAATGATTTTTTCAATGAGATGAAGTTTGATGGCCAAATTCGCTCGAATCAAAAGGTCAATTTTTTTACCCCCTCAGGGTTTGACTTTTCATTTTTCTTCATTTTAGGGGTGCAAAAATCAGGTGTCTACAACTTGTTTTCACCTTTGTCAAACTTCTTCTTGGGTGCTCGACACTCATGTTTGAAATGTCCCTGTTTTCCATAGTTCCAACACTCTGATGAACCCCTGGATTTTGGCTTGTTTCTATGTTTGGATTTTGATCTAGCATGACCATTTTTCCTATCTGTCATCCCGCCTATGCTCTCTATATTCAAAGCTGATCCTAATGTTTGGCTCAGTTCTCTTCTGCGAACATCCTCACTTAGAATCAGATCTCACACATCATTGAAATTTAATTTCGTTTTTCCTGCAGAACTGCTCACTGCTGTCACAGTGCCATTCCAGCTTTCTGGCAGAGATGAAAGGAGAATCAAAGCCTTGATTTTATCTTCGAAATCAATATCTACAGAACTTAACTGAGTTGTGACAATGTTGAACTCATTTAGATGTTGTGAGACACGGGAAAAAATCACCGGAGATGATCATCCCTCCGTCAATACACGGGGCTCGACTTAAAAAGTTGGGAGAGTCGCCACCATTCAGAATTTTGGGTGAGAATGGACACCAAAAGATTAAAGATAAGCAAAAATAGCTAAAAGGCAAATTCTAGGGTAAAAATAACCCTACTTGAAAATCAAATCCAGAGATGGGTAAGGGGATTAGATTATGAACGAGAGAAGGTATTCGGCACCCCCATTCATCCACACAAGGTGGTTGCCAAGTGTTTGTTCATGCAAAAAAAAAAAAAAAGAAATAAGAAAGCTTGCTAAAAATTATCAAAAACCTTGAAAAAGGCCAAATATATGATATCTCCACATGAAGATCCAAATGAATTTCAGATCCCTTTTTATGTCAATATCATTTCTGGAATATCAACAAAAATGGAAATCCAAAGCAAAAGTTGCGCAAAACCAAGTTGAGTTAAATCCGGAAAATTCGGTGAAAAGTAATGCCATTTGTCTTGAAATCATTCAAAATCAATTTTAAATTGAATCAAACCAAATCCATTTGAAAGATCATGGTAAATAAGAGACTCATGCAAAATTTCAAGTAAATCCAGTTGAAATCCTAGGAGTTATGCTTCTTTAAAGTTGCTGTTGGGGAAAATCAAAAGTGATAAGCATGCAAGTTTGGAAAATTATCTAGAAAAATCCACTCCATAAAAATCCACGAAATTTGGTGTGATTGAAGTCTGTATGGCCAACTTTCAGATGAAACTAGCCTCATACAAAAATTCATTCGGATGTGCCTTGGGTAGTCTCCCGAACAGGCCCCGAGATCACAGATTTACCCAGAAAAGTGCTGATGAACAGCTCTGAGTAAATCTGTTACCAATAATATAAATGGAGTCAAACAATTATGAAATCAACTGGATTTGAAAATAAACTCATAAAGGAGTGCCCAGAAACAAAAATCATTCGGATCGGATTTAAAACGAACACATGGCGCTCCGTCGAAGTGACAAGTTCCGTATTTAAACCTGAACTGTCCAATCAACTTCGACAGTGTCAAAAATCCGCTTGATAGAAATTAATGAAATTTGGTAGGCATAAACTAGACAGCCTCACCTTTCCCATGGTTCTGAAAACATTCAAAAATTCATCCGGACGATGAAGTTATGAGTGTCCGAAGTAGGGGTATAGTTGCTGTCAAGTTAAGCCTTTTTTGAACAAAACCAACTCAAAACTGTGATAAAGTGTGTGTGATTCGTGCAAGATGAATCCAAATCTTTTAAAAACATTCCAGAATTGATTGAGGCCATTTATTTCAGATTTATCACAATAAATGTAATAAACCCAAAATATGAGCCTATCCCGCCAAAACGGGTGCAATGCATGTGTAAGTGAAAATCATTCAAGAACAATATAACAACATAGCATGCATTCTCATTCATTTAAAATAGGGTTCTAAAAGCAACCTAGGATTCCGTTCCATTATTGTTTCCCTTAGTTCTCTCTCCCCGTTAAACACGGTTCTTCAAGATAATCTTGGGGTACTTTAAATATGAAACGGGCTTCAAAGATTCAAAAGGCTTTATTCTAAATAGGTTCTAGTACTAGGGTCAATCCCCAGTCTCGTTTCTCCTAAATCCCGCCTTCACGTTTTACGGCTAGGGGGAGTCTTGAGATACTTTGAGCCGGAGAAGGATTTTCATACACACAAAAAGGCCTTATTCTACAGAAAGGTAGAAGAAGAGATCTAGATCTAGAAATGTAAAATAGAAAATAAAAGATAAGTTTGAGGCTTACCTGAGTTCTAGAAGCAATTCCGCAGTGGTTTCCCTCTTCACTCGGAGCTCTTCTTGGAAGAGATTCTTGGCAAGAATTATTGGCAAGAGAATTAATGGCCATTTGCTTAAGGAGGAGCCTCCTATTTATAGGCAAAGGTTAGGGTTAGGGTTAGTGAGAATGGTAGACACAACATAATGTCTATAGCCCACCAACCTTAACCCTAAGGCTATTTCCGAGATTTCCCCTTATTTAATGAGGGACATGATGGTAAAAAGTGAAATCTCTCGGAAAACCCTAATTTTGAGCAAAATTAGTGTATCCAGCATGTCAGGCCGGATACACAAGTGCCTTAATGTATCCGGCATATGATGCCAAATACACTGAGGTCTGCTTGTATCCGGTATGTTCCATCGGATACGAAGAAAAGCACTGTATCCGGCCTGAGTTGCCGGATATAAGGAAAAAGCTCATTTTCTCAAATTCTGTGCTGGCCTTCAAGGAGATAATGATTTTTGATGATTATTGATCATTTGACAGTGCAATTTGGGGTGTCTACAGATGTTTTGTCACAGAGGCACCTTCTTCCATTCTCAGATTGAATAGACATCGCATCAGATATACCTTATTACAGGCAGAAGGTTTCTCGTACATATCTGATAGGGCTCTCATGAGAGATGCTGTACTTGTTTCTTTCGCTATGTTAAACGCAACTTTGCGAGTTAGCGATAGACGAATAACCCCTAGGGCTTTTCTGTCAAGAATCGCCCAATCTACATCACTCATCTCTTTCGGTTTCTCTCCTGCAAGAGGTAGATATAGATCCTTGCCATACAAGTAATCTTCAATCTGCATCTTCCAGAATCCGAAGTCTAAACCATCAAACTTCTCGATCTTGATCTTTCCATCTTCTACGGCCATTGCTCCCACTCAAACCAAAGCTTTGATACAAGTTGTAGGAATCCGACGTGATTCCTAGAGATCGTCAGAAACAAAGAGAACAATAGAAAGAATCAAACAAGAAATTAGACACAGAGATTTTACGTGGTTCACCCTAGAATAGAGCTATGTCCACGGCCGCTGGTGCTGTTTCACTATAATCTCAAAATGGTCGAAATTTACAAAAGATGGAACAATACAAAGGATAATATAACCCTAATACAATGAAAATACCCGAAATACCCTTTTGCGAATTTTCACCTCAGGGGCTCCATCCCCGGACCCCCACCTTACGGGTAGGGAACGTTGCCCCTGTGAGCTCACAACGGAGTTCAACCCGCCAGCTGCGACTGGGTGTCCAGTATGATCAGGCTCCACACAACTCAACATTATTTTCATATTTATGAAAGGAAACCTAAAGATCTGATGTATCAGGTATCTTCGCTACATCATTAATAATCCCTCTTACAATCTTCGCAGTTTTTGCCCTTGGGAATAAGGAAAAGAAGGGCCTTATGTCACGAGCTGGGCACTTGCCATTTGACCAAAAACCTTAAATATTAGGTGATGTTGCCTACCCACCCTTATATAGCCCAAGATCTCCTCTTTCCTATCCGATGTGGGTCGAAAATGTAAAATCCTGGTTTTTGCTAAAATAAAATAAATAAATAATTTAATAAGTAAGGAATAAATTAGAGAGATTTAGCTGTAAAGGCAATTAGAAAGGAAATTAAAGAGAATGGTAGTTTGGTTATTTTCAATTAGTTAAATTCATGAAAGAAATAAAATAATTAATTATTAAGTTAATAAACTAAACTAGACCAAATTTTAGTTTAGTGGAATGTAAAATAAGAACTTTAAGGTTTAAGAGAAGGAATAAGGGCCTAATGGTAATTATATTATTTAGGGTTCTTAATTTGATAATATGGAAGGATAATAAGTGTCTAATTAAAATTAAAAATTAAGGATGAGAATTAGCACGAAATTAATTAGAAAACTCTTTAAAAGAGAGTTTAAGGGAAATAATTTAGGAAAAAGGGTAGAAGAGGAAATATTGGTAGAAATTAAAGTAAGGCTAACCTAATTAGAGTTGCTTATTAGTGAGACTATAAAAGAGAGGGTGCGCACCTCGGGCGAGCGGAAAAAGCATGCTACATTGTTTATGGAGTCGCTACTACCTAAAATGGTACAGGTAGACACGTTGTTGACTTTTGGTCTATAGCAATGATTCCGGATAAGTGAACCAATTACAACCCAGGGAAGTCCTTGAACAACCTGGGTTACCCTACCAAAATGGGTTCTCTTAAATTAGTTGGATAATATTTAGGTTGTTTTACTCTTATTTAATTCTTTTTTTTTCTTTTATCTTTTATATATTTTTTATTTATTCTTTTTATGATCACATGTATACAAATATTGGAAGAATGAAGGTTGCTATACTACATCATGTATAATACATATATAAAAAATCCAAAATAAAGAAATCTAAATCAAACATTTTATCATGGAGCAATGTACTTGGTTACTTCAAAATATTTATTTATTTTATTTTTATTATTTATTTTTTATCTTATCTTTCTCATATATACAAGCGATTAGAGGAATTAACATGCTCCATTATCCAAATCATTTTTTATTGTTTTCTTTTTTTTTTATGATAATTTATTTACACAAAGCATGTGTAAAAAAATTCAATCATATTTAATCATTGAAGATTACACTTTTTTTTTCCTTTTTTTTTTTTTAAGGATTTGGATAAGATGAGAAGTGTTATAAGAAATTAATAAAAGTTACAAATGTTTAAGCCTATGATTAAAATTAAATATGGTATTTAAGCCTATTATCTAAGAATGAAGAAAAGAATTAAAAAAATCTGGTTAGTATAGTTAAATATGTTAATTAAGCATATTATCTAAAAATAATTAAGAAATTAAGAAAAGAATTAAAGAAATGACATGAAAGAAATAAAGAAATAATAAATGAAACCTAAGGGTTCTCAAAAAAGGGTTTTAAAGAAGGGCTAAACATAAAATACAATACGCTTTTTTTAAGCTGTATCTCAATATCTCAAGAGAATATGAGTTGGACCAATTCGTCCAACTCATTTTTCTTTGTTTATTATTATTATTATTTTTTAATCTTAAACTTTTATTAACTTTGTTATTTATTTGCATAAGAAACCCCATTATGAAACTTACTTATTTACTAAAACAACCCCACAAAATTTTAATTTCTCATTGGTTACATGGTAGCCATCATGGCGTACACGTGGCTGCCATGTGGCATCCAATTTCGGTTTTGTAAAAATCCCCAAACTACCCTTTATTTCTTTTATTCATAACTTAGCCGTTTGATATCCGATTTGAGCACGGTTTGGTGCATCGGAATCGGCTCAGAATTCCCTTTATTATGGACTTGTTATTTCAAAAAGACGGGTCTACTATAAAAACCTCGATTTACGTACCCACATATATGCTGGTTTAAGATATGATTCTTGGGCAATTTTATAGTGCAAAAATGAGGTGCTGACAGAGAGGTCTAGAGGAGTTTAAGGCTCCGAAATTAGACTAAAATGAGAGGAAAAGAGAAGGAAAATTTGTGCCTAGGCCTGGAGAAAAATATGGGAAAGAAAAGAGAGTTTTAGGAAGAAGGAGTACTGCAGATGGCCGACCAGCCTTGTTCGAGTGAAGATCTAGGGAGATCCAATCGTTGGATCGGCCTGAAATTTTGAGTTTTTGATCTACACATGTGGGACTTCAATATGAACGGTAGAGATTTGATTTGGAGGAGCCTAAAGGGGTGTGATCGAGCTCAGAAAATGGGTACACAAATAGGGATTTCGGTAGATCTGGGTTCATATAATGAGGCAAGTAGCAAACCCCTTTTTGAGAACTGGAGATTGCATGATTTTCGTGTGTTTCAGAGGATTAATCGTAGTTTAATCTAATTTCGATTTCGTTTGAAGAATTGGGTGATTTATAATCTTGATTCCTTTTTGCTTTATACCCTCTTTGAGAACCTAGAAAAGTATTAATAATGAGATTAAATTTAGTAAGAAACTTAGATAAATTTATAGTCAATGGGATTAGATTAGAGTTGTCTCAGAAGTAGTTTAGAAGGAAATTCATATGTTTAGACAAAAATAAAAAGTATAAAAAATTTAGAGATTTCGGAAATATGTAAAATCCAGAAAAATTAAGAAATTTGGCTGAGTGCTCGAATTACCACTCGAGCTCCAATACAGGTGTAACGCCCCGAACCCGGATCTATGCCAAACAAGCACCAAACCCGAATCCGAAGTGATACTGGCCAAAAGCTACTAATTACCAGACATTTAAATTCAACTAATTCCATTAATTATCAGAGTGTGGAGAATTAAAACATTAATTTCATCAATATGCGTGGATAAATATAACCATCAAACTAACTTATCAATATAAATTCATAAATCTGGTAAATGGGTTTTCTAACACTCTTTCTCTCATTTTCAATTAAATCATAAGATATCCATCAAGGTACATCTATATCAACCTCTAAAAGAAAGATCTAAACGAAATAAGAAAGATCCTCAACTCAGTAATCTACAACTCCTCCTCGTGTCAACCCCAAGGACTCTTTCACGTGAAGCAGCTGAAAAATAAGATAAAGTCGGATGAGATACGAATATCTCAGTAGGTAACACATGCATGCTAGAAACAGTTTATATATAAAAGTAATCATTCATGCACGATAAAACAATCGGGTAGTCACGGTCGATAATAAGAACGAATAATCACCATACGAAACCAATATTTATTTAGTTCTTGAAATATTCTAATTTAGAGTCATTCAAATCCAGTCACAGTTAAACCGTTTAATTAAACTCTTCTTATTTAAATGTAAATCATGTCATTCATAATTAATAGTGAATCTCACAATCTGATATCAACATTCTCCCATGTAGGATGCAATCACGTAGTAATCACATCGACCCTACATGAGGTCTCTCCCGCAGGAGTCATTACATCTCACCCGCAGGTGGTCACATATATCTCTCTTGTGGGATGCAATCACATCGTGATTACATCACCCCCACAAGAGGTTTCATCTCACCCGCAGGTGGTTACATATCTCCCCTGTGGGATGCAATCCAAACCGGATTACATCTCCCCCAACAGGAGGTTTCATCTCACCCGCAGGTGGTTACATATCTCCCCTGTGAGATTCAATCCAAACCGGATTACATCTCACCCGCAAGTGGTTACATATATCCCATGTGGGATGCAATCCAAACCGGATTACATCTCTCCCACAAGAGGTCTCATCTCACCCGCAGGTGGTCGCATATCTCCCCTGTGGGATGCAATCCAAACCGGATCACATCTCCCCCAACAGGAAGTCTCATCTCTCCCGCAGGAGGTATCAAATCTCATCCGTAGATAGTACAAATCTCTTATAGCCATCATGGCATCTAATCCACAGTCCAAATTATATTTTGAGTATTCATAACAACTTGATCCCAATTAGTCTATATATCCAAACCTTATTCAACAATTAATTCATTAGTCTGTAGTCACAATAACTGGGTCTAATTATGGGATAATTAAAGTATTAGATGACTCGAGTGATTAGAGGTAGTGGTGGGGTCAATTGAAGTATCTTCGAGGTTATGTGAAGTTATAAAGCAATTTAGAGGTGCAGTTTAGGAGTAATCAGATATTTTCTATTTACTTACGTATAGGGATAATATGGTTCTTGCTATTTATCAAAGATGGTTCAACTGGGTTGAGTTTCTGATATAAAGTCTTTATTTGTAGAAATCTGGTTACTGATATATAATTTAATGTCTCTTAATTACTTACTCTAATTTATAGAGATTTATCTGCATTAAACTTAGAATTTCTTATTTCAGATCAAGTTAAGCAACTAATTACCTAAAACAATTCCCTATTTATTTTTCTGCTAAAACAGGGTATTTGATAATTTATTTTGATTTTAAAACTTCTTATTTAAAGGTTAAAATTGGTTAAAAATAATTTAGAATTGAATCAGGGGTTTAATATACGAAAAATTGCATTTTCTGGTTAGAGCGCTCAGGATCGCCTGAGCGGTCTATGGTCAGCGGTAGTTCAAAATTGATCGCCGACGACTAATCAGTTAGTGCTCGATAGCGGTCAAAGTTTTTCAACGAGCGCCTGGGAGCGCCGAAGATCGCTTAGCACAGTGAGCTTCGCGGTCTCCCAAAAACGTCCAAAAGGTGTTCCGAAATCCGATTTCTCCAATTTAAAGTGATTCTAACATACATATAAGGTGATTAACAAACTAAAGATATATAGATACATCATAAAAACATGCAAACGATTCAATCAATCTCAAGAGCACAAAACGAACGTAAAAACTTGTGCTACTTACCTCTTATCGTGCGTTCTCCTCTTCCTTCCTAAACAGAAATACCCACACCTCTTCACGGTTGCAGGCCACAGACCTTTGAACAAGGAGAAACTTGGTTCTCCCTCCCTCCTTCCTCTTCCTCTTCTTCTTCCTTGGTCGCTCTCGGTCGTGGGTTCTCTCTTGAGGCTGGCGAGTACAAGGCAATATACGAATAGTTATGACGACCGTATGTGCTAGGGTTAATACTATACCTATTTATATACATACGATCTCACGCAACACATACGCATTAAACACTACACACTCGCTCAATTAAAATACATCAACTTTAAAATATTAATCTTACCGCGATAACTCGCGATCAGACGCTCCGATCTGCGCTAAACTCCTGATCTCCACTAATAACAATATCCTCTACAATAATAAATTATTTCCATCTATAATAATCCTCAAGAATATTAATTATTATTTTATTTTAATATTTGGGAAAATTCGGGGTCTTACAACAGGCCTGTGTATTTGTAACAGAAACCAATTCTCCAATGCCTGTCAGGTCGCTCAAGCGCCTATTCGAGTGACCTATGTCAGAATTTCCAGATTTTGGGATTCGAGCCCAAATCTAATTTTTAATGATTTGTTTTTAGAATTTTAAGATTGTAACACCTGTAATTAGGGTAATGTGAGATGTAGGAAGTGACGGAATTAAATTTGGATTAAAGGATAGTAATTTAAGACGATGATTGTAAAGAAGAAATGTTTGGAGAGGTTATGAGTAGAAAGAAGTCACAATCCATTTAGATCTAATTTGGGCAGTTTCACCTATTCCTAAACTTCACCAAAGACCTAGATTTACCTCTGGAAGGGATAAACATCAAAGTTAATAAATTTTGACACCTTAGGTTCTTAAAAAGGGGAACTTTGGGTATTCTTTGGTGAATATCTAGAATAACAACCAACTAGGGGATGAATCTTAGTAAATCATAAAATACTGATTTGACCAATAACCTAACACTTCCATATGGGTAAATTAGGAGTATTCACACTAATAAATTACAATTTAATAATTAATCAAAGAATTTGGCATATTTTAGTAAAGATGACATGGTTTCATACTTATCTTGTTTTAAAGACCTGATTTTGGTTATTTTAAATATCTGTTGGTTTGCAACCGAGATTTTGGTGATGATTGTAGACACACTATTCAACACATTGGTGTCTCCTCGTATGGGGTTTGTTATTATTGATTTATGCATTATCAGGTTATTAAATGTTTTTGATTGTGAGTTGTGTCTAGCAGACAGTGCTTAGTATGGATCCATAGCTTAGCTAGGAAGTAAAATGAAATTTTCTGGTAAGTTATACATGTTAGTTTTTTCCTAGTATGCATTCCGTCATGTTTTCGACGAGGGCAGTAATCCAGACCGTTGTGTTACCTCGACCTGGTCTTAGCCGAGTTTGTTCGGTATTGGTTTATTTGGGTTACCACCGTGTGCTTTAATGAGACATCAACTTACACGAGCCTTATATTGGTAATATTTTAGGTTACTTGTGACTCGCATATGAAAGCTATATTTTGGCCGTGCTTGTAGTTCACTTGTGACTTGCACATGTACTGGTATTAGCTGTGTTTGTCGATGATCCATATATCTATGATTGGATTGGTATTGTAACACCCCAATAACCGCATCTCATCCCTTTGGACTAAGATCAGCTAAAGGATGTTAACCAGGTCCTAATAAACATGATGGTAAGGTTTTTCCTTTATTTTTTTCGACAAAAGGCGTATATAACGCCTAGAAAATGGACAATATCCAAGTGTGAGAAATGCCTGATAAACGTGGGTGCAACATATACTATATGTGTACAGTCAAACTAACTATAAAAGAGGCATTTAAGGTATAAACCATGAGGGAAATGTATCAAAAGAACCCATTAAAAGTTATATACATGGTTTTACAAAAGTGGGTCATCTAAGCATGTCACATCCCTCTCTTTCTCTCTTTCTATCTACATAAATCCAAAATAAGATATACATTATCTAAGGAGACCTAGCTGGCCTGAAGAAATCCTCCTCTCTGTAGCCCAAAGCTTTCTCCTTCCCCTTATCAGCTTTAGCTCCAGACGTCGATGGATCTAAAACAAAACCGATAAACCACGGTTGATGAGACGAAAGGTCCCAGTAAGCAACACTATGCATGCTTTTGAAAACCACAGTTCATGCCATATCTTTTCAATTCCATGATGCATAGCAATGTATCGAAAACCGATGTAATAATGCCGATATACATCTTTGCCTATCATTCATGATATTTAGCACAAGCATACAAAGGCATTCATTAATCAATGGAAACCAGCATTAAAATATACTAACTCTTAACAACAACAACCATGTTGATCTCATTCTATTTATAGAGTTAATTAGGTGGTTTAATTGTAAACGTCATGACCACATCTAACTCTATAGGTTTCCCATATAGGTTAGGCATCCAACCCGATTCCCCTTGGTATTGGGCATCCTAACGCCGATTCCCCTTAGCGTAGGGCATCCAAATGAAGCTTGGGCATCAGCCACCGATTCCCCTTGGTGCTGGAATTCAGTACAACTGTCGGCCTCTAGCCGGTATCAATAGAATCCACACATGATGAAACAATAGTATCCAAGGTCATGGCATTTATATTAAACACACCGACTTAAGTTATACGGATCCGCATCTTAAGTTAAAATTTTATGCCTTTCATTTTATTTGGTATCTCACACAATCATTTCCATGTCAATAGAACTATGTTTCTCAAACACAGCCCATAGGGCTACTAGTTCACAATCATCCAATCCATTGCCTCATGGTTTACATTTCGTTTTCAGATCATGGGCCTATGCCCTCATGCTTCCATGCATTTCATGTATAAATTCAGGCAATGATTTCTTATGCAAACAGAATATCACATTTATCTCAATTCGCAAACCTACTATAGTCACATGCATCTAAAATAAATTGCAACTTATTTAACAGCAACATATAATAATATTAATCTCATATTTGCAACAGAGATCCGAAATTCATTTTGAATTCAAGAAAACTAAAACAAGGTTTTCTTAGAAGGGTGTTGCTTACCTTGAAGCTATAATCACCTTCTTCTTAGCTTTGGCAACCCCAATACGAAATCAAAATACTATTTTCTTCAAATTTCCAACCTTGTCTTCTCTCCAAGCTTAAGGTCCTTCTTACTTTGAGGACTCTACTTCAAGGATCACCTTCACAACACAAACCCTGTGTCAGTTATAATATTACAACTATAACTTAAAGATTGATCAGAAAGTTGGGATCTTACAGGTATTCCCCGGGTTATTTATTTGCAGTTGATTGGATTGTACGCGCCAGCCTATCCGTGTATTTCCGAGGTGATCTGCATTGATGGTTGACAGAGGAATGGATGATTCGTATTTTTCTCGGCTCCATTATCATGTAATCCGTGAGGTGGCGACAATGGGGGCAGGAATAACTTATTAAGAGGTTTCATATCATGAGTCATGTCATGTCACACATGTTTGGTTTGGATTGATAAATTGCTTTGGATATATATCGTGATTTTATTTTATCGTTTTACCTCATGACTTATTTTGTAAGATTATGGACTGTTTTACCGCATGCACATTACTATTTGTTGAGATTTATTCTCACTCCAGTTTTCCCATTTTTCAAGTACTTTAGGCGATGACGACTAGCTTTGGGCTAGTTTGTAAATGGGGTAGTATTTATAAGTTGAGTAGTTTTATGAGTTTAGAAAATTTTGTAAATGTTAAGCCTTAATTATTAATGAACTTATTTCATGGTTCCGCACTTTACTCTAATAATGAAATCAGTAAACGTCTTAAATTATTCTGGATTTTAGATGCTTTTGCCTTCTTTCACTAACACCACGGGTTTGGGATATTTATCCGGATCCGAGGCGTTACAGGAGACCAGTGACATTCTCCCCCACCCGAATCTGACTCCGCCCTCGGAGAGGGTCGGAGCACCTTGCCTGCTTCCCCTTGAAGTGCTTGGTGTGGAATTGGATCAGGAATTGGGCCGCTTTGATACCACTTGTCATGGGTTGGGTGCTTGCCATTTGACCCAAAAGCTTAAGCTATTAGGTGATGCTACCTACCCACCCTTATATGGCCCAAGATCTCCCCTTTCCTATACAATGTGGGATGGAGACCCGTGACACATAGCTGAGTTAGAAGGCTTTGTAGCTCCTTAGCCCTGTTCTCTTGTCTAATGAGGTCACAGTTTGAGAGTTGGAATTTATGATAAATTTCATTAAATTTCTTGTTAGTTGCACTTTTCGGCTTCACCTAGGATCGTGTGGACTACCACCAAGAGACTTTAGAAAACCTGAAGATAGCCATTAAGAGTACAAAGATCTTTGTTCTGAATTTTAATAGTCTTTAAATACTGTGTTGTTAGATCTTTGTTCTAAGTTTTAATGAGTTAAATGATTAGCTACGTTTGTTTTTTTGTTTTTTTTTCTATTTTTGTTTTTTATTAACATGATGCATTTTATTTTGTATAATGCCCATATTAATCTGCTATTGCTCATTTTACAAGGGTTTTAATTTTTGTCCATCCATGGAACATTTTTTTATTTTATCAATAACAATTGTTCATGAGAGGATCTATAGAACTTGGTAGCTAGCCATTTACAGAAGTAATTAGAGCTTCTTCTTCTTTTTTCTGCTTTTTGGGACATTTGAGCATTAGTATGATTGGGGAATCGAAATACTCTCTAAATGGCTAGCTATGGGAGATCTCAAATTTTTATAAATAAATAAAAAAGAGAAATCAAATATTAATATTTGTAACGATAATGATTTTATTTGAAACAAATTTGAATTGAATATATAGTACAATGATTTGGGGAATTTCTCATCAATCCAAAGTGCATAATTGATTAAAATAATGACAATATTAAATCTGGAAATTTTGGAAGAAAATTAATGGTTAAATATGACCAAATTAAAGAAACGGGTATTTTTGTCATTTTCAAATTAGCAAAAATAAAAAATTAATTAATTAATGATCATTAGGCTTAAGAAATTAAGTTAACCTAATTTAGTTTTGATTTGAATATAAAAAGTGAGATCTATAGTTTAATAAATGACAAAAGGGCATATTAGTAATTATGGTTAATTAGGAATCTTAAGTTGGGGAAAATGAGGAGTTTTAGTAATATTTAAAAATAGGGAAACTAATTAGCACAAAAATAGATTAAATTAGGTGTTTCTTTGTATGGAATTCTTAAAGAGGAATTAGAAATAGGAGACAAGATAAGAAAGTTTCCAAATAGAATTAGGACTCCTAATTAGAAGGTTTCCTAATCTAATTAAAACTTGTATTTGGGTGAGCCTATAAAAGGAAGGCTTTAGGGAAGATTTGGGGTTTCCTACATCTTCAAACGTGTGGAAAATAGAGAGAAAATTTGTGCTCTCAAATAGAGGAAAATATAGAAAGAGAAAGGAGAAGAATAAAGACACTCTTTAGAGAAAAGGGTTGTTGTAGAAAATTCCCACCAGCAACCATCAAACGGAGATCTAAAGCAATCTAACTATTGGATCGGCCTCAAATTTGAAGTTTTTTCTCTTGACTGATAGTTCTTCAATCTGAATGGTGAAGATTTGATTTGGAGATCCTTAGAGCCGTGCGAAAATTTCAGAAAAACGGCTATACCTTGATGTTTATTGAAGAAGAGAGATTTCACATTCTTGAGGTAAATAGTAACCCTTCTAAAATTACTTCGTGTCTTCTGGATTAATCGCCAAATCATATTTTGATTGCATTGATTGGATGAAATTGGATATGCTTGATGGATTAAATATTGTTAGATTAGAAATTTATGAGAGTTGTTAATCTTGTTTTAAAGGAAAGTATGGATTTGATTAGGAATACTTGTAAACTCATATCTCGTTGTGTTTGAAATAAACTAGCATGTTTAAAGGATGATATTACATAATTTAGAAGTAATTTGGGGAGTTGGTTTGGTGTGATTTGAATTTAGAATGAAAATTTGCAAAATTTAGAAAATTCGGAATTTTCCAGTTTTATGGGAACTCCTGGCACGGCCCTCGAGCGCCATGTCAAGCGCCCCGCCTATGTTTTTAGAAAATTTCAAAACCCGAAACTTAGAAAATTGATTAGACCGAATGCCCAACACCGCGCTCAAGCACCAACTCGAGCGACCAAACCCAGAGATGAAATTTCTTCGAACACCCGACAACACTCGAGCACCCACTGTCAGATTTTTTTAGGAATTTGCTCTTTGACCTATTTTTGATTCTAAACTTGTTTCTGGGAATTTCCAACTTATGTACCAACTAGATTGGGGTATTTTGAGAGTGTTTGCATTGGTCTAAACATTATTTGGATTTCCATACAGAATTTGAGTACATTTTGGTGAAAAAGGAGATTTTGGTTCTTTGGTGGATTTGGAGGTTTGAATGGGTATCACTTTTGCTTTAGACATACTAAATAGTTGCATCTTAATTGATTTTTGGCCTCTGTATATCTAATATGAATGTATTTCTTGATTTTGACATATTTTAGCATGGATTTGGTGTACTTTTCATATCTAACATATGGTTCGGTGCTTACATCAACATTGGTTGATATCCTTGGGTTTTCTATTCATGGAATGGATTTTTGAACATGTTGGATTACTGAGTTGATATTTGAGGTAATAGTGGCATGAAATTGAGTTGGGAATTAAATATTAAACATGTTGCACTATATGGTGAATATGATTGGATGTGAATTATTGTATCTTGTGGAAGGCTCATCTTTTATTCTTGCAGGTATCGTTAGCCAATTATTAGCCTACACGTGAGTCGTTATCGGTTGTGTACTTAGCCAAGTAATGACATACACGTGAGCCGTTATCGACCGTGTTCATGCTTCATGCCGCAACAGCCTTTATGGCATTGTATATGAGCCATGTATCTTGGCACACACCTAGCCATGTATCTTGGCAGTGCTCATCATCTTGCAGCAACAGCCATATTTGGCCTTGTATTTGAGCCATCTAGTTGGCATGCACCTAGCCATGTAGTATTTTGGCAGTGTTCATCATCTTGCCGCAACAGCCACATTTGGCCTTGTATTTGAGCCACCTAGTTGGCACACACCTAGCCATGTATATTGATATGCATGATATATGTTGTTGCTTGGATGCCTTATATGATAAATCCTCATGTTATTAATGATATTATGAATGAATGTCTTGTGCTAAATGCTATCATGATTGTTTGGTTTTACCAAAGGGTTTCCGTAATCTTATACATATGATTCAAAGGTATTCATTATTAGTTTTTTAGCATGCTGTTACTACTTCTTGAAATTTTATATCTCATCCTTGTTTTCAAATGTTTTGTTTTAGGTATCATTGGAGAAGACGCTGCGGAATAGAAGGCTTGAAGGTTTTAGAGACTTAAAGGTTATTGGTAAGAGTTTATTTCTTTTCTAGGAGTAGTAGTAGGAGGTCTAATTGAGTGTTTGAGAGATAGTGAGCTATAGTTATCCTTTATATTTGATGAACTTGATGTAATGGAATTTTGAGGATAATAATAAAATAAAGAGAAGTTTCTTAGTGCACTCTAAACTACTTATTCTCTTTATGCTTATGTAATTAATTGCTCTGTATCATTCAAGTAATGCCTTGATCCGTTAGGAAAAAAAAAAGCTACCGGATCCGAGACGTTACAAGCTAACCATTTCTGATAGAATGGAAATAATTTGTCGCTTATCTTTTTTGTAAAATATTTTTGTGGTGAAATGAAATGCCATTTTCCAGAAAGAATAGTCTACATACTTTGTAGCGTGCAAATCCTATATGTTCTTTCCATAGCTTCTGCGATAGAATAAAAGAATTCAATAGTAATTAAGTTAATAGTTGCAAGTATCCTTGTCTATTTGGTGCTGTTTTTCAACAGTTTCACATAATATATTATACTTACGATTGCTATGGATATTGTGTTTCTGTTTAGACTATGGTTCAGTCGTCTTTCTTTTTAGATGGCAACTAACCTTTTGTTGATTTGCATAAATATCCACTAGCAAAAACCCCATGCGATGCACAGGCAATTCAAAAAACTTAGTTATTAAACATATATTTTGAAATATTATTTGGAAAAATAAATATTATCATATGTTTTTAAGAGAGATGGTTTGGCAACCAAATATTAATTAAAAAAAATTACATTCCAATCACATTCGGAATACATGTATCACATAATTTATAGTTACAAAATCCTTAATAAAAAATGACTATTCAGCTTATTGATGCAAAGAAGAAAGAATCACTAATAAAAAAATAATTAATGGTAGATAATTTATGCATTTCAACACTACCAGCATCAATTTTGTTTCTATTGGGAGCACAAAATCAAAATAAACATTTATGCATAAATCATGCAAATAGGATACGATTAGGGTCCAATCCTTGGTAGTTCTAATTGACCCCTACATTAACTATTGGCATGGGATATTGTAGAACTACCAAACAATCTTCACAACCTACCTAAACTGTTATTGTTGATATTTAGTGTATTTTCACCCCGATCACAACTTCTTGTAAGTACAATCTCTGTCAATCTTGTGAATTTCTTCACCTTGGATCTCCGTTTACACTGCCATCTAATGATGGAGACGTATGCATTTAACATAACTCGTCGCCTCTAAGAATAGAAACCACTTAAAAATACATAATGAAAAAAAAATGTTAGCTAAGTACCTCACAACTCATTTGGGAAGAAAATGTTTTAAGGTGAAGCAAGTGACTCATTTGGCTTATGCCTGGTCGAGCAAATGTATCAGTCATGCATGGTGCATTGAGTGAAATAACACATCACCTTATAACTATCATAGACGTCTAGTTCCTCCATGTCTTGGTCTAATAACTCATAAAATGCACCCTTCAGTAACAATGGCCGAGTATGAATCCACCCAAAAGAGAGAACAATAAAAATAAAGAGAAAAAAATTATACAAATGATAAAAGATATTGGTAAATATAGTATGGGATAACTGTCTTCAAGACAAAAAAATAAAATTTATAAGAATTATATGCAAAGTAGTAAATCACAGACCAGCTCAATCGGTTGATTATCATCCCTGGGCAAGGATCTTCCTCAAAACACTTTAAGAGCAGAACTCCAAAGTATAGTACATCAAATTTTATGAGGCACAAGAAAATAGTTGTGGCATAATCAGTAATTTGGTTGCTAAACAAAGTAAAAATTCTTCAAGCCTTAATGTGGTGAAAAATGTTGTCATCAATGGACAATGTCCTATACTTTCATAGATAAAAAAATTTATCAAATGAACATGTCAGCATGCATGGTGTACAGATCAAAAAGTCTTGCTATATGAATTCTCATTATGTACATCTAACCTGGAAAATTTTCCTTAAAAATGTCCTATATTTTTAACAAATAAACCCATATTCCTGCAAGTATACAAGGCCCCAATGCTCCACAGCTAAAGGAAAAAGTAAACCTTTGATGCAATAGTGAATCCATTCTAGAAGCTAGTGGTCCCTATGTTGTTTTTTTTATGGTCATGGCAAGCACGTCCAATTGCCAGGAAAGTGAGAAATGTCGTGCCACTGAAAGTATTCTTACTCTAGCTATCCTTTTGGGGAAGACAAAATCGGTTTAACACCATGGAAAACATAAAAATTATGTTCTTTTAAGTCATAGGCATTTTGATGATTGCAATGGAAGGATTGAAAGCTTGAGTAGTTCCTCGTCAACAAGCCTTAAAACAGCCATGTAATGAAACAGAGAGAGTGAATTATAATTGGCAGGATAATGAATACAACAAGAATGATTAAGCTAGTGCATCTTATCATAAAATGGAGAGAGCAAAAGAATCCTCTCATTAGTTGGTTAAACCATTTTCAGATACATTAAAATATCCATATTTTGATTTTAAGATAAGAAAATAAATTTACCCAAGCCTTTCTATTAGGTGTTAATTTCTAAAACACTTTTTGCGTGTAAATAATTCAAATCAAAATTTCTAAAACTATTAATTTTATTCATTCAATTAAGGTCGCTTCCTTTTTTTTGTACATATATAGATCCAAACTCTTGTGCCTAGAAATGAAATTACTGAGAATCAAAATTGATGAAAAAATAGCAACCAAACAATTAGATAATGGCAGTCAATAAAGTACAATCACTTTGCATTGTTGAAGAAAAAACTACCAACCTATGTAACTGAAATGTCTGTGTTTTCCTTCATGGACATCAGGACCCAATCTCTGCAGCAATTAAACAAACAGCTCATCGACATGAATTCAACAAGCAGACCCACAATTGAACAGTGTCGTCTGAGGATTATCAAAAGTTATTAGTCAGAATAAACATGGGAGTACAATTGAACAATGTCGTCTGAGGATTATTAAAAGTTATTAGTTAGCAACAGGATCTGAGAGATAGGACCTGCAATGAACATGTAGAAATTACGTAGACTAATAGTTTACAGAAGATTGATCCTTTTTCGTGATCCAATCCTATTGAGAAGAGACCTGCAATTGAACCTGTAGGAATTCTGTAGCAACATCAATGTCTATGATAACCTGTAAAAGACCAAAAATTTGACGTTATAATGAGGAAATGCTTTGAACTGTTTTTCCTCGTACAACTGAAATAAATGAATCTATATTTGTAATTGCCATATGGGAATGCATTTAATCGGTTGAAGTTACTGAGAATGGCAAAGTCGCCACTGTTCCCATCGCTACCCTAATTTGAGAGACTATCTGAAAAAATCGAGTAGAAGGGAGAGGGAGAGAAAAACAATTATTACATGGAAAACCATTACTTGATGTGCACATACAGAGATAGGTTGCGGTAGTTGTCTTTTAGCGTAAAGTATAGCTGATGATGAAACTCTTGCAAGAATCCCAAGTGGGGTAAGGAATGGAACCACCAGTAACCATGAGCATTCTGAAAAGAGTCATTGCAATTGATTTTGGAGCAGAAGCTAGAGAACAGCTTGGATGGAGGAGACGAAGGATTGGGAGAAAGGGCCAAATGAAGAGGCAGACACGTTAATGGCCAACTTTGGGGATTAAGGAGACACCTTTGCTTTCTTTGCTCTTTAAGACATAATTACTCATCTTTTAGTAGGAATAATTTATTCATCTTTTATTAGGAATAAATAGTTCTGAGAATGAAAATGAAAGCAATTTAAAAGTCAGAAAAAAGAAATTTTACGAGTCAGAAATACCGCTGACTGACTTTTAATTACTTTCATAAAGTATCATTGAAAATTAATTTAGCCTTTTGGTTGTTTTGGGGTAAGTCTTCCTCATTTGAGCTCTAGCCTTTTCTGTCATCCTTCCCTCTGCGCTGTCCTTCGGTCTCTGTCTTCCTTCTGCCTTCGCCTTTTCTCCCCAGTCTGCTCTCTATTTTCTCCCCATCGCTATTCTTCGGTCCCTGTGGGTGTTTTTTCTGTCCTCTGCTCTCATCTCTTCACTCCCTTTGTGTTTTCTTCCGCGTTGGTTGGGTGTTGGTGTTTCCCGGAGATCTGTTTCATTGCGATTGCCGATCCGATTTCCTTCTGTTCTCATTGGTTGGGTCGTTTGGTTTCTTTTTTAGTTGGTTTTGGTGTTTGTTCCGGGGTTTGGGTCAATGGGGTGCTTTGCTTATTATGTTCTAAGCTCCTTCTTCCTTGGGTTGCTTCTTTTTCCGTTTTATTTTCCGTGCAGTATGGATGATTTTGCAAATCAGATCCAGAATCTTCTCGTTACTAGAAGTCGAAAAACAATTGACTTATGGAGAAGTGGAAATTTTTGGCAATTTTTGAATGACTGAATGCATCCCGTCCTAAATGCCATGAAGAACTTCGTTGATAGAGCTTGGAAACCTTTTAAGGCGTATCCATTACCACGATGTCGTCGTCTATATTCCTTTTGGCTTTTGGATCACAAAAGGATCTAGGGGATATGTCGACAGCAAGGCCGTGGTTCCTGAATGGATCCTTATCCTCACTGAAGAGATTCAAAAGCCGGAGGAAGCTGATTCTTATGTGTTTTCAGAGTTTATCATTTGGTCTCAGCTGGTTGATCTTCCCAGATCTCTTAGGGGTTCTCATATCTTTTTTTTGTCTGGGAAATGTGTTTGGGAAAACCTTCGAAGTTGAGATACATGCTCTGCCGGATTTCCAACATGCTTGTATCAAGTGGTCTCTTCCATTTTCAGAACCCATTCGAGCTGGGATATTCGTTGAAGACTTGCAAGCAAATTAGGTTGGGGTATCTTTTGCTAATGAAGGTATTCTTGACTTTTGTTTCTACTTTAGGGCATAATTTGAATAGTTGCTCCAATTTGCGGCCGGGCAAGCTGCTGAATATGCCATCAGGGGAGGTGTCGCCGCGTTACTCAAATCTGAACATAGTAGGCTGCCGGTGCTGTCGGTTGTCGGTGATGTCGGACTTCGGTGAAGAAGGAAATCGCTGGACCCCACTCCCTGGACCCTGTGCGGTTCCTGAGCGGGTGGGGTGGCTTGGATGGGTCTGAACCTGAACCTGATCCGGAGGGCAAGTCTATATTAGTCAATGGGTCTTATGATAGGCCGGATTCTGGGTCTCCTTCTTTGAAGCCCAGTTCTATATATGGGCCGAAAGTTGACAAAAAAGCCGAAGATTTCTTGAGCGAGGCGGTGTCGTGGAGGGCCTCCTTGTCCCCTTCGTTACCCTTATTGGATGCAAGCCCATCTTTTAATGAGCCTTCCCTAGTCTCGAGTTCTTCTTTTACCTTCTCAGCGAAGTGGAGTCCTGCAAATTTGAGAGCAGAGCTATACATTTGCTTTTTACTGATTTTTTTCGAAGTAATTCGCAAAGTAGCTCGAAGATGAAGGACATGAGAGTATTGGCCAATCCCCACCTTTCCATTTCAGAGATCCCTGAGACCCAGCCTCCTAAGCATCATAGACGGAGATCCAGATTCCTTAAACTGACAGGGGATAAGTATACCGCAAGTGTGGAAATGGATACGGAGGCACAACTCCAATGAAGTTTCACCTTCTCAGAAGAAGAAAAGAAAATTTTCCCCTGATCCTTTCTCCCAGTTATCCTAAGCGCTCTCCTATTCATTGGGGAGTCAGGAAAAATGAAGTTGTTTTGGAATTATCATGATGTTGTTCAGTCTTCGTTTGGGTTCTTGTAAGTGTTTGAAAGCGAAAGCAACTAATGCCACAAAACTCTTTTATTATAAAATCGGCCTATGGCCGTAAGCTACAACAGATAATCCCCAAAAGGGAATAAAAGCCAAAAAGAAAACTGACAAAGCTTGCAGGACCGGCCTGTCCTGATTTTATAACCGTAATCAGGGTATAAGAGCAGGAGGAAGGGGCGGCTACTAACAAAGCCAATTCGGGGGGTTCACCTTGGATTGCTATTTAACCGAAAATACGCAAGTCACCTGGCTTGGTCAAAGTGAGTCTCGGGACTAGCTGCTCGGGATTCTGTAGCCATGTTAGGGGTACAGAACTGCGAGTCAGGGGCGGCCTCAACTTACTTTCCGGTGGCAAGATTCTGGCGTTGATCGGAGTAAAGAGGAGTCTAAGGTGTCACTGAGACTGGAAGCAGTGAGAGAAGTCTTAGTTTATCCTTTTGGCTACAGTGTAGGAGAGGGGATAAAGATCACGGATGATCAAAATAATATTATAACTAGTTGCGGTTTGATGGATTGTGTCCTCGAGCTCTTCAAGTTTGTACCTTTTATAGCTAATCTTTGACGGTTGCTCAACGTCCCACTCTTGCGCGATTTTCATGGAGGCTGGTCATCTGTAGTTTTCTCAGTGATACGATCCTTTGAACCATATGTATATGGTTCGTTACATAGGCTTACGTGGCTTTAACTGAAATCTCGGCCTACATGTATGCTGACGTGGCCTACCTGACTGAATCAAAACTTACGTGTTCTTATGATATGACCTCAGTAGGCCATGTAGATATCACGTGGCCTTCTCTTATTCGTCGGTCTGTATAGGGTGTAAATATTGCCCCCCTACTTATTACACCGTCATCGGTCGGTGTAATGCGTAAGTATTTTTGGTTTTTTCGAAATTTCTTTTGTCCATTGCTTGATACGAAAGATCTGCCATCATTTCGCCACATTTCCACGATCGACATGATAAGACCTTTTGGGCTTCGTCTTCCGGCCTACTTATAAAATACCGTAGCCGATTTTTATTTTCCTTGTCTCTTTCGACTATTGTCTTTCCTTTCTCCTTTTCCTTCAATGGCGAGCAATATGTAAAACTCCAAAATTTCCTTAAATTAATAAATAATATCTTTGGGAATTTTAATTGATGGAAATATTTTATTAATATAGGGGATAATATAAATAATGGAGATCCAGAGTTGGACACAGATCCGATCGTCCAATCATGAGTTATCAAGGTATGATTCGTATTTTAAGTTGTTGTGTTCTGATTGGGCAGTGTACATAGGAAAACTTGTAGGTGGGCTACGTGGGATCAAAGAGATATAAATACTTGTTTATTACCATAACCTTATACGTTTTGGAATACTCGTTCGTATTCGACAGTCGCAAGAAAGAAACAACCGAGAACGACTGAGGAAGAAGAAGAAGGAAGGAGAGAAGGGCCAAGTCTTTCACTGTTCCAAGTTAGGTTTTCCAAAAACTAGGTTTCTCCATTTCTTTCAAAGTTTGGCAACTAATGTCCTAAATACCTTCCTAATTTATTTTTCTGTAAAACAGGGAATTAGATAGTTTATTTTGGTCTTAAAACATCTTATTTAATCATTAAAATTGTCTAAAAATATTTGGAATTGAATCAGGGTGTAAAATTATGAAAATCTGCAAAATCTGAACAGAGCGCCTAGGATCGCTCAGGATCGCCCCGGCGGTCTGTGGTCGGCGGTAGTTCAAAATCGAACACCGACGATACGTCTTCAAGCAGTCTACGGCGGTCTGAAATTTAATACAAGCGCCTAAGATCGCCGACGATCGCCGAGCACAGTCGAGGTCGGCGGTGGTTAGAAAACAATCAGAATCAATTACAAAACATGATTTTTCTCGTCTAAACTCATTCTAACATATATATATATATATATATATATATAACATGATTATCAACATATATACATCATTATATATCATAAAAACATACTTTTGTCGATTAATCACATGTAAAGCCAAAAACGAAGGAAAACGATGTCACCTACCTCTTGAACGAATGTTCCTCTTCCTCTCTTCTTTCAACAATGATTCTCTGTCACCCAGCAACACTCTGGACGACGAAGAACTCAAAAACCCAAGCTTTTCTTCTCCCTCTTCTTCTTCTTCTTCTTCGGTTGCTCGTTCGCTCAAGGCTATCGCTTGCGGCTATTCAATACGAGCGAGAATACGAAGTATAAATTTAGGTTATTAAACTAATACTTATACTCACTTATCCCATGTATCTCACATACACCAAACTCCATACACACGCCCAATCAGAATACATACTTCGATATCTCATGATCGCACGGTCAGATCTGCGTCCAATTCTGGATCTCCACTAATTAGATCATCCCCTACAATAATAAATTATATCTATCAATTATAAATCTCAGTAATATTATTTATTAATTTAATTTATTATTTAAGGAAAATTCAGGGTTTTACAGCCCGAGATCGCGAGACGACTTATCGTCGGCAACATAAAATGAACTACCGTTTACCTTAGATTGCTGGGGCGATCCTAGGCGCTCTGTGCAGAAAATGCAGAATTTCGTAATTTCAAACCTTGATTCAATTCCAAACTATTTTTAGTCAATTTTAATGATTAATTAAGATGTTTTAAGACCAAAAAAATTTATCAAATTTCCTATTTTATAGAAAAATAAATTAGGGAGATATTTAGGACACTAGTTGCCAAACTTTGTATGAAACTGTGAAATCTAGTACTTGGAAGATTTGACCTATTATTTGATTACCAGAACCTTTCTAAATTACACTATAAATCAGATAAATACATAAAGAAAATTCAGATCATAAATTCAACTCAGTTAACCTGAATATTGAAGGAAATGCCAGATTTACTCTTTATATGCCGCTAGGCACCAACCCTTATAGAATTGTTAGACTTTAGGGATATTTGGAGTCTAGTGGGCATAGCTGGTTATGGATCCATAGTTGTGGCTAGATAGCTAAGGGATATTTCATTTGGGTTGAGTTTCTCCCTTGTGCGAACGCGCTTCCTTTGCAAGTTGGTTTGTTTGGGAAGGTCCTATGTCTGGAGGGACACCCCGGTGAGTCGCTGGTGATTCCTTGTACATGTGGATAAGCGACCATCTCCATGTATTGATTCTGGTGCTACATGCTGGTGCTACATGCCAATTTTGATGGGTATGTGTGCAATAAGTCAGTGACTACGGCTCTTGTCTAAGCTGCGCTGCATGGGGCTTGAGTATCATTAGTAGCACTGCACCTAAGCCGCACGATGGTATAGTGATTGGTCGAGAATCATCTCAAAAGGTTTATCTATCTTTGTGAGTCCTACAATGACACTAAAATCACAGGAACATGTTATTATTGTATACATGCTGGAGGCATGTAATTGGTAGGTTGGATGTGACTGTTTAGTGCATCCTTGTAACGTATGGATTATGCTATTGATTTCTGATATTGGATTCCTATAATAGAACTTGCTGAAACTTATAATTAGAACTGTTTATTATACTGTTTTGTATTCATGATCGATACGAATGATTATACGAGTCTGTTTAGTCAAGATTGCTTAATCGTGTATGAACTATTATTTTAGTTATATTAACTGTTTAAACATGCATGTGTTACCTACTGGGATATTCGTATCTTACCCTACCTTTATTTCATTTTTTAGCTGATACGCGAGATGGGGATCATTGCAGTGATTTCCAGGGAGAGCTAGCTGATTATTTGCCAGAGGAGTACTATTATTCGGATATTGTTTGAGGTTGTGGATTGATATAGATTTAGTTATTTTTTATCAGATTATTATTCATTTTGATTTGATGTATTAGAGAGTTGAAAGATTAGTGACCCCTTTTATTTTACTAGACTTTAATATTGATTTTGATGGTTAACTATATTAGTTTCCTTGAGGATTTTAGACCATACTTCCTGTAACGCCCCGGATCCGTGTTGTTCAATAAAGATATAACACATCTCACGGAGTGTTAGGTAAGGATCTTAATCATTTGTGATCCCTGGATAATCAGCTAAACTAAACCATATCAGAGTGCACAATCATATTTTATCTAAGAATTCAATATTCAAACTTAGCTAAGATCAAATGGTTCAACCTCAGTGTATTTTATTACACCTCAAAAATTCAATTAATTCAAAAGTTCAATCAAAATAACCTATAGGTCTAAGGAATGTAATAGTAATCTTCCTCCTTATATGTCTCAGTCGGATCTACCCCAGTAGTCGCCTCACCTCGAGTATCTGAAAAACAAAAACAAAAAAATGAGATACGAATATCTCAGCGAGTAGCATATGCATGCAGAAAATAGTTAACACAGTTCAAATTATGCATCGATAAATAACCAGTATGATTAAGCAACCAATACAATCTCCAAGTTTAAAACCAAAACCAATAATTGTTTCCAATCACATTTCAATTCAATACTGACAACACATCGATTGGTCAATGTCATGACTATTGTTAAGTTGATAAATTAAACATGCCAAGTAGACACTCAACACCTCCATGTACACAGTTTCGGCCTACTCAGGGTTTCGGAAACTCTGAAATGACGGCCTACTCAGGGTTTCGTCATCCAATGCTGGCCTACTCCCCGGGTTTCGGCATTGACAACTAGGCCTACTCAAGGTTTCTGGCTGCTCTACACTGGTCGTGACAACACACAATGCCATGCAATTACAACAACCAACAATAACATTACATTACTAAGCTTAAGCATGGATCCAAGACAAGCTAAACCAAAACAGCAAACCATCGTAAAATCTCAACTCTGACATCACAATAAAACAATACATTCAACATCATGTATAACTCAACACAGCTCACCAGATGTCCCTCTGGACCAGAACAGTACCTCATGTACCTTCAGTATTTACTCAAAATTCACAACACATGACCATTGGTAATAAAACCCATTTACTCACACCAAGAGAAATCTTTACATTACATTTCAGAACTTGCAATCAAGTAAAACCCGATTAAATAAATTCTCATTTAAGTACAGTGTATAAACAAAGGGAAACTAAATCAGGAACTCCTAGTGTTAGGAACAATAACATCACCTACCGATAGCCCTAAAATTCACCTTGGATGCTCCTAAGAATTTCTAGAAATTCCACTTAATATTCTCAGAGTAACTGAACAGGTAACAGTATTTCTAAAATTCTAAACAAGTCATTGGCTAAGTGTTTGAACCCTCAAAGTACTAAAATCTAGCTTGATTGGTCAAATCTCACATTTCAGCAAAGATTTGGGACTTGCGCTGACCTCTGGCGCTTGGCGCGAGGTCAGCGATAAGTCAATAGTTAAACTACATGTCGCGCTTACCTAAAATAGACTAGGCGCGAGATAAGCGTGAGCTTGGCGTTAAGGAAATCCGCTCGGTGCGAGATAGGCGCGCGATGAGCGCGAGCTCGGCGGTAAGAAAATTCGGTCTTGCGCCGACTCAAACCAGTTGGCGCTAGGTAGGCGCCAACCCGGCGGATGCTACCTCCGATATTCAAGTCTCTGTTAATTCAAGATCTCCACGACTGACTGTAATTTTTCTGTCTGTAACAATTTTCTTAGTCTCCTACTATCCCCAGAAGATGTTTAAACAAGTTTTGAAATTATTCTAAACACCTTTATATTTATCTCTAACAATCCTAAAAAAACTTACGCTCGAACTGTTTTTTCCAGAAAACATATGCATCAAGACCAAACTCATGAATCAAATCCAAAACCTATTTTTAAAACGATGCTACTCACCTCTTGCACGCTTAAATCCTTGCAACAGCAACTGCTTGAATCTGAAAACCCTCAATCGATCGCCAACAGTCGCCAATAGTCGGTCGTCTGCTTGCTATCGACACCCGGTTGATCCTCTGTTCGCAAGAGTAAAACTCTTTTCAAAAACTTGATTCGAACACACAGATCGGCAGGAGGAAAACTAACAGTTCTTCTTCTCTCCCAAAATCTAAATCAATCGCCGCAATCGACTTCAGCAAAGGTATACGAGTATTCCAAAAACCCACAAACCTAATTTTCCTTAAGTATTTATACCTTCCATAATTACCTTGCCACTCGACGAACTTTTGAAAACCCTTGATTTGGTGTGTGCTCGCCCACCGAAATTCCTACATATACACACAGCTCCTTAAGTTTATTTGTCCACATAAATAATAAATAAAAATAATTCTTAGAAAATATCGGGGTTTTACACTTCTGCACATACATGTTCTGTACTCTGATAGTTAATTAATGAATGGATCATTTATTTCTTTAGTCTGGTATATTCTTAATGTTTATTTGATATGGGCCAGTAACATCTTGGATTTGGTTGATGGACTGAATTCGGGTTGTTACAGTAGCGAACTGAGTTTGGGTCGGATGTTGGTTTTTGCATTGACCCGGGTTCGGGGCGTTACAGAGATGGTATTAGAGCAAATGGTCCTAACCATAAATAGCCAGCCTTAGGGGAATGGGATTGTAAGTACGCTAGATATAACCCCTAGAATTATTGGATTCTAACAAGTGAAATTTGTATTTTGTAGATGGCTAGTAGAGGGAGACGTGCTCGAGCTGATACTGTAGAGAGAGCTGAGGTTGAGGAGCGGCAGCAGGATGTTCCATTACCTCCACCACCTCCAGGGGGTGACGTGTGGGCTGTTGTTAGTAGCTTGGCAGAGCTTCTTGCCAAGGAAAGGGAGGAGAGATTGAGCCAGCATGGAAATGGTGGCAATGGTGGAAATGGTGGCAATGGTCACGGGGATGCGCCTATACATGAGAGAGAGATACAGACGGCCAAGGATCTAGAGCTGTTCAAGAAGTTGGATCCACCTATTTTCAGTGGACAACCAGATCCGATGGAGGTAGAGCGATGGCTGATGCAAGTGGAGTGGATCTTCGAGGCCATGTGAGGTAGTTCACTGGTGGACAACTAGGAAGAGGCAGGACCCTCAGGCTACTTATATGACTTGGGATAGATTCTGAGAGGTATTCTACGACCAGTATTTTTCTGAGGAGGTCCGACTCAAGAAGGAGCGGGAATTCATGGAGATTACCCAGGGGAGCCAGACAGTGGCCCAGTATGAGGCTAGATTTGCAGCCCTATCTCGTTTTGCACCCCATATGACACAGGATGAGAGGAGGCTAACTTCACATTTTGAGTGGGGTCTAAAGCCTGAGATTAAGAGCATGTTGATGGTACTTTTATGCACAGAACTGAAGGACGTGATACGTCGAGCCACCAGGGCTGAGAATGATATAGAGGCCAGAGTGAGCCAGAGCAGGGCTAGACCACCTATGAGGCCTGCAGATCAGAGAGGTTTCCTTAGTGGGAACAAGAGGCCCAGAGACTCGACTAGGGCAGAGTCTCCAAGAGGTAAGATGTATAGACCAGCTCAGAGGGGATGTGCCACTTGTGGCAGGTATCATGTACCGGGTCCGTATGTCGCAGCACCGGGCACCTGTTACAGATGTGGAAAGGCGAGTCATAGGATCACTGACTGTCGTTTCTCTCCGAGCTATTAGTCGTTAGCAGTGCCACGACCAACTTTACCACAGACAGAGCCTGCGCCTGCTTTCCCACAGAGGCCACAGTTTTAGCAACCAGCTCAGAGGGCGCTAGTAGGACAGAGGTCCCAGGGCAGGGGATCAGTTCAGAGAGGAGGTTAGAGGTAGGCAGTACCTGCTCAGCAGCCGCAACCAGCGAGGGTGTATGCAGTGGAGGCACATGAGGAGTATGAGCCTGAGCGTGTGGAGGAGATCGAGGCTGATCATGAGACACCTGAGCTGATCGGAGGTATTATTTTTATTTGTGGTAGATCAGCATGTGTTTTGTTTGATTCTGGTGCTTCACATTCATTTATATCGCCTATTTGTGCACGACGGATTAGATTGTCACCCACGGATTTAGATAATGCATTGTATGTACACACACCTTTGCGAGAGTCTACTAGAGTGGAATATATGTATAGAGACTGCATGATTAGATTGGGTAGACTGGAGTTGTCTGGTGATTTGATTGCCTTAGATATTGGAGGATTCGATGTGATATTGGGGATGGACTAGTTATGTAAACATCATGTGATGTTGGATTGCTATGCGGGGACGGTGATAGTTAGGGTGATAGTTAGAGTGCCAGATCAAACCACTCATTGTTTCAAATGTGAAGGGTTGAAGTCGCGGATTGTTCTGGTAGCATCTGTGGTAGCATAGGAGCTTAGGAGTGACACCCTTGTCATCTCCGATGTACCTGTAGTTCAAGAGTTTGCAGATGTGTTTCCAGAGGAATTACCTGGAATACCACCTGCTCTAGGAGTAGAGTTCAGGATCCAGTTGATGCCTGGTACGGCTCCAGTTTCGAAGCCACCCTATCGGCTTGCGAAACTATAACAAGAGGAACTGAAGAAGCAGCTAGATGAGCTTCAGGAGAAGGGATTCATTAGGCCGAGTGTGTCGCTATGGGGCACACCAGTTTTGTTTGTGCAAAAGAAGGATGGTAGTATGAGGATGTGTGAAAGAGTAGAGGACTACTCTATAGGTCCACGATCTATAACAATTCAGAATTGAACAATGCGGAAACAATACACAGAGAATTATACGAGGAAACCTGGATCCAGATCCAGGAAAAACCTCGAGTCTATATGAGGCGACTAACCCTTCGAAATCCACTATTGAATGAAAAGACAATTACAAAGGAGTACATACTTAACCTTTACAATTTGACTCACTCAACAGCAATCCATAGTTCGAATCCACGAACTGCAACACAGCTTGAATCCACAAGCTGCAGAACACGATCAGTCCAGATCGCAGACAATCACTTACCAGTGATCCACAGTTCGAATCCACGAACTGCAACACAGCTTGAATCCACAAGCTGCAGAACACGATCAATCCAGATCGCAGCAATCCCCTCAGAATCCACTGAGACGATCCAATGCAGTAGGAATCCACCTACGCATCAATCAAGGCCGATCACCAGTCCAGGTGATCACACGATCAGATGAAGTTCCGAATTGAAGAAGAATCCTCTATCTTCAATTCCAGGTGATCTATCTCAGATCTCCCCCTCACTCGGTTGTCGACTCTCTAAAGAAGATTTGATCGAATCTCAACTACCTCAAGATTCGAAATCAAAATGATCCAAAGAAAAAGTCACAATTAAAAATTACAACACGTCTATTTAAAGAATAAAAACTCAGATCGCGTCGAGTGCTGGTGGCGTCGTGAAGCGATCGATGTAGACGGCTGGAAGCGAACTCAAGTCCCGCTCAGAGTAAGTTGAATCAGTTAAAAGCGTGCTGCTAGCGGGAGAGTAAGCGGCATGTGCACGGACCTTTCTTTCAAAACACTAATTCCCTTATGCGCTGCCAGCGAGGTGGCAGCGGCGTGGTAGCAGTGTGGTGGCATCAACTTCTTCTTCTTTACTCAATTCACTGAATTTTCATTGTTTAATCTGCACATCTTGAAGCTTCATTAGAAGACATAATTTGTCAAACATTTGCCATAAAAAGGAGTGTGAGTTGTCACGCTTACAATGTGTATTGATTATAGGCAACTGAATCAAGTAACAGTGAAGAACAAGTATCCGTTGCCTAGGATTGATGACCTGTTTGACCAGTTAGGAGGTGCATCTTGGTTTTGAGGTCAGGCTACCATCAGTTGAGAGTGGCAGAGGAGGACATAGAGAAGACGGCTTTTTGTACACGCTATGGGCATTATGACTTCTTGGTTATGCCGTTTGGGCTGACCAATGCCCTAGCTGTTTTCATGGACCTCATGAACAGGATTTTTCATGCATACTTGGACAATTTTGTAGTGGTGTTCATTGATGACATCCTAATATATTCTAAGAACCGAGAGGCACATGTTGGGCATTTGAAAGCAGTATTGCACACCTTGAGAGACCACAGGCTGTATGGGAAATTCAGCAAGTGTCAGTTTTGACTGAGACATATTTCATTTTTAGGTCATGTTATCTCAGGTGAAGGTATATCTGTGGACCTTGAGAAGGTTAAGGCAGTGGCAGAATGACCTAGACTCACTATAGTGACAAAGGTCAGGAGTTTCCTTGGTATGGCAGGTTACTATAGGAGATTCATCACAGGATTTTCTTGTATAGCTACAACTTTGTCGAACCTAACCAAGAAGGCAGTGAAATTCCAATGGGACGAGAAGTGTGAGCAGAGTTTCCAGGAGTTGAAGCAGAGGTTGACTACGGCCCTAGTTTTGATTGTGCCATCCATGGATTAGGTATTTGCAGTATATTGTGATGCTTCTAGGATTGGCTTGGGATGTGTTTTGATGCAACAGGGCAGAGTTGTAGCGTATGCTTCGAGATTGTTGAGGCTGCATGAGAAGAACTACCCTACTCACGATCTAGAGTTAGCAGCTATAGTTTTCGTACTGAAGCTATGGGGGCATTACCTTTATGGGGTAGAGTTTGAGATATTTTCTGATCATAAGAGCTTGAGGTATCTGTTTTCACAGAGAAACTTGAATATGAGGTAGCGTTGGTGGATGGATCTGCTTAAGGATTTCAAGTTTACATTACAATACCACCCTGGTAAAGCAAACGTTGTGGCCGATGCTTTGAGCAAAAAAAGTGCAATTGAGGATCAAGTAGCCACTTTAGCAGCTTTTATTATGAGCCAGTGTAGATTGGTGGATTCAGTCAGAGATTGGCAGGGAGAGTTTAGCATGCCACAGGATGGAGTGATCAGGGTTGCCCGTGTTCAGATTGAGCCAGATTTGGTTCAGTTGATTCGGGAGAGACAGTTGACTGACCCACAGTTGATTCAAACCAAGGAGATGATGAGTAGAGGATCTGAGGCAGCTGTAGACTTTTCAGATAGAGATGGGCTATTGAGATATAGAGGCCGTATTTGTGTTCCAACTGATGAGGAGATTAAGGAGAAAATATTGACAGAGGGTCATAGATCGAGGTATGCAGTTCACCCAGGAAGTACAAAGATGTACAAGAATTTGAAAGAAATCTATTGGTGTTCAGGAATGAAGAGAGAAATTGCAGAGTATGTTGCAAAGTGCTTGATATGCCAGCAAGTGAAGGCTGAACATTGGAAACCGCCTAGTTTACTTCAGTCACTTCCTATTCCAGAATGGAAGTGGGAGCATGTGACCATGGATTTTGTATCTGGGTTACCATTGACAGCAGAGAAAGAAGATGCTATTTGGGTTGTTGTGGATAGACTGACTAAGTCAGCACATTTCTTGCCTATTAGCACTACGCAGCAGTTGAAGTCTTTGGCTGAACTATATGTCAAGGAGATAGTGAGACTTCATGGAGTTCAAGTTTCCATAGTGTCTGATAGAGATGCACGATTCACGGCACGCTTTTGGCTTGCATTTCAGGCAGCCTTAGGAACTAAGCTTAATTTCAACACCAACTATCATCCTCAGACAGATGGACAGTCTGAGCGTACCATTCAGACGTTGGAAGACATGCTGAGGTGTTGTGTTATGGATTGGGGTGGCAGTTGGAATCAGCACCTACCATTGGTGGAGTTTGCCTATAATAATAGCTATCAAGCGAGTATTTAGATGGCACCATTTGAGGCGCTTTATGGCAGAGCGTGTAGATCCCCAGTGTGCTGAGTGGAAGTTGGAGAAAGACAACTTATTAGGCCGCAGATTGTACAGGATAGTATTGAGAAGATAAATTAGATTAGGCAGAATATGCTTACAGCCCAGAGTCGTCAGAAGAGATATGCAGATACTAGGAGGAGAGATTTGTATTTCAAGGTTGGTGATTCGGTATTTCTGAAGATATCTCCATCTCGTGGGATTAAGAGATTTGGAAAGAAAGGCAAGTTGGCACCAAGATATATAGGTCCAGTTGAGATTAAAAGTACAGTAGGACCAGTGGCATACAAATTGGCTTTGCCTGCACAGCTGGAAGGAGTTCATGACGTATTCCATGTTTCTATGTTAAGGAAGTACGTACATGACCCTACTCATATCATTCAGCATGAACCACTGGTAGTGCGAGGGGACTTGACATATGAGGAACATCCAGTTGAGATTTTAGACAGGAAGGAGCAAGTTCTTTGTACTAAGGTGATTCTACTTGTGAAAGTGCTTTGGCAAAATCACATAGTTGAGGAAGCTACTTGGGAGTTGGAGTCAGAGATGTAGAGGAAGTATCCTCACCTATTTCCAGAATCACCAGGTAAATTTCGAGGACGAAAATTTTCTTTTAGGAGGGGAGGATGTAAAACCCCGAATTTTCCTTAAATAATATAATATCTTTGGGAATTTAATTGATGGAAATATTTTATTAATGTAGGGGATAATATAAATAGTGGAGATCCAGAGTTGGACGCAGATCCGATTGTCCGATCATGAGTTATCAATGTATGATTCATATTTTAAGTTGTGTTCTGATTGGGCAGTGTGCATAGGAAAACTTGTAAGTGAGCTACATGGGATCAGAGGGATATAAATACTTGTTTATTACCCTAACCTTATACGTTTTGGAATAATCGTTCGTATTCGACAGCCGCAAGAAAGAAACGACCAAGAACAACTGAGGAAGAAGAAGAAGGAAGGAGAGAAGGGCCAAGTCTTTCACTGTTCCAAGGTTTTCTGCAAACAAAAGGGAGTGTGATAGTATTGTTTTGGAAGAGAAGAAGAGGGGACAACCGTAAGAGGTAGGTGACACCGTTTGATCGTTTGTTTTATATTTACGTGTGTTTAATCTCCAAACTATGTTTTTATGATGTAGATATATGTATAAAGCATGATATAATCATTATAAGTATTGTGGGATTGCTTAGAATAGGAAAAATCACATTTCTAAACTTTTTCTGAACGTTTTTTAGGGACCGCTGACCTTACTGTGCTCGGCGATCCTTAGCGCTCTTAGGTGCTAGTACAAATTTTGAGACCGCCCAAGATCGCGAGACAACTAATCGTCGGCGACCTAAAATGAAGTACCGCTTACCTTAGACTGCTGGGGCGATCCTAGGCGCTCTGTGCAGAAAATGCAGAATTTCGTAATTTCAAACCTTGATTCAATTCTAAACTATTTTTAGTCAATTTTAATGATTAATTAAGATGTTTTAAGACCAAAAAAATTTATCAAATTTCCTATTTTATAGAAAAATAAATTAGGGAGATATTTAGGACACTAGTTGCCAAACTTTGTATGAAACTGTGAAATCTAGTACTTGGAAGATTTGACCTATTATTTGATTACCAGAACCTCTCTAAATTACACTATAAATCAGATAAATACATAAAGAGAATTCAAATCATAAATTCAACTCAGTTAACCTGAATATTGAAGGAAATGCCAGATTTACTCTTTATATGCCGCTAGGCACCAACCCTTATAGAATTGTTAGACTTTAGGGATATTTGGAGTCTAGTGGGCATAGCTGGTTATGGATCCATAGTTGTGGCTAGATAGCTAAGGGATATTTCATTTGGGTTGAGTTTCTCCCTTGTGCGAACGCGCTTCCTTTGCAAGTTGGTTTGTTTGGGAAGGTCCTATGTCTGGAGGGACACCCTGGTGAGCCGTTGGTGATTCCCTGTACATGTGGATAAGCGACCATCTCCATGTATTGATTCTGGTGCTACATGCTGTTGATATATTCCAACTCTGATGGGTACGTGTGCAATAAGTCAGTGACTACGGCTCTTGTCTAAGCTGTGCTGCATGGGGCTTGAGTATCATTAGTAGCACTGCACTAAGCCGCATGGTGGTATAGCGATTGGTCGAGAGTCATCTCAAAAGGTTTATCTATCTTTGTGATTCCTACAATGACACAAAAATCACAAGAACGTGTTGTTACTGTTGTATACATGCTGGAGGCATGTAATTGGTATATTGGTTGGATGTGACTGTTTAGTGTATCCTAGTAACGTATGGATTATGCTATTGATTTCTGATATTGGATTCCTATAATAGAACTTGCTGAAACTTATAATTAGAACTATTTATTATACTGTTTTGTATTCATGATTGATACGAATGATTATACGAGCCTGTTTAGTCGAGATTGCTTAATCGATGTTTATGTTGTTCCAAAAAAATGGAGAGCTAACTTAAACCCATTCCGCCCCAAACCTGAGCCAAGTTTCATACATTTGAACTCCAACGTGAAGGTAGCTTAATAAATCCACACCAATGAGGTCTGGTTACCTGATTAGCCCAACCCATTGCAGTTCCTACCAAAATGAACTAATAGTGATTTTGCCACCAATTAGATGGAGGTTACTTTCTTTCTGTCTGATTTGCTGTCTTATCTGATTCATATAATCCAAATCTCATTCAATTTTGAGACAAAAACAGTCACTACGGCAGACAAGGAAACCTAGATCTAGGACATGGTCGCACCTCAATCTGATGTAAAAGCAAAACTATTCACGAGATAGGAAAAAAAAAGGATCTATGTCCATAATACATGAAAATCAACAGAACATCTACTTACATATAGAGGTCCAAGATCCCATCTGTATGCAACCGGAGCCAACATAAACCATAAAAGGATAAGAGCCCACATAAAATCCGAGATTAAAAAAAGAACAGAATCGTGTAAAATAAAAGAGGAAGAAAGATACAGATTCCTTGTGAACCAACTTAATCTCTACAGATGAAAGGATAAATACAACATCAACGCCTGTTATAAAGGAAACAGAGATTTTGAATTACTGATTTCAATACAATAACAAAGCTCATATTAACATCCAAGAACAACAATGGCAAGATGAATCTGCCAAATAATCCCCAAAAATATGAAGAAGACGAATCATCAGTAATAGGGTATTTATTAAACAAAAGAAAATATGTTGAAAGAGAAGCAAGATCAAATTTGCAGAAAGTGGTTAAACCGCAGATTGGTGAATGCTTCTCCGACATAAAATCCGAGATTAAAAAAAGAACAGAATCGTGTAAAATAAAAGAGGAAGAAAGATACAGATTCCTTGTGAACCAACTTAATCTCTACAGATGAAAGGATAAAAAAAAGAGGAAAAAAAAGAGCAACGAACAAATCAAAGAAATCAAGGAAAAAAATCCCAGAGCAAACTTACTTTACAAACAAACAAATCAAAGAAATCACAGAGGAAAAAAATCAAGGAAATCAAGGAAAAAAAATCATAGAGCAAACAATCATAGAGCAAATCACAGAGGAAAAAAATCACAGAGGAACAAATCACAGAGCAACGAACAAATCAAGGAGCAAATAAAAACGAGGAAACTTATTGATGATTCCCAAAACAAATCAAAGAAATCAAGGAACCAATCAAAGAAATAAAGGAGGAAAAAATCAAACGAGGAAAAAAATCAAACGAGGAACAAATCAAAGAAATCAACGAACAAATCAAACGAGGAAAAAAATCACAGAGCAACGAACAAATCAAAGAAATCAAGGAAAAAAAAGAGAGAAACGAATCAAAACAAGAAAACTTACTTTACATACAATGAAAAAGATGGCGGACAAGATCTGAACAACCTTGCAAATCCCCTTCCTCTGATACCCAAAAAGCTACGATTCGTCCCAGAGAAGATAAGAAAAGAATCAAATAACTTTAATCGTCCTAGAGAAGATAAGAAAAGAATCAAATAACTTTAAAGGCAATAGAGGTGAAAGAGATCTGTTAAGGCGAAGAACCCTAGAACAAGAGATTAGAAATAGAAGGGCTTGTCCGTGAAGATGGGAAGGAAGCGGTAGAGAGTATTTATAAAAAGAGGAGATCGACGATGATATACAGCTATCGAGAGATTCGGATGCGCGATTGAGTCCATGAGAGGGAGAGTTGGGACTTGGGAGGAAGACGAGCCGACGAGAGACAGTTGAGACTTGAGAGTGTTTGAATTAGGGCAAATGTTCCTTTTATATATTGAGGATAAATTACTTAATTATCCTCGATACCTTATATAATTTTCAAATACATTATATAACTAATCGGATTCGGATCTTAATCGGACGGATATGGCCCTGATCCGAATCCGAATATAAACGGATTCGAAAATCGGATCCGAATCCGATCCGACGGATCATTTAATCGGTTAAAAATCCGATTAAATCGAATAATTTAATCGAAAACGGACGGTAAACGGGTCATGATCCGGTCCATTTACAGCCCTAATGCCCAAGCTTCTGCCCATCCGAACCCTACCTGTCCCGGTCACTTTGGCCACCCCAAGCCCCCCCCCCCCCCCCCCCCCCCCACCTTGATCCGACACTGCCCTGTTCTTGGTTCTTCTTCATCCCCACACAAGCAAGCGGAGGCCGGTTGCTGTGGTCGCTGTCGGAGCAAGAAGGAAGGTGCTCCAGTTCTTGCTTCGTTGCAAGGAGAAGCCCACACAACTCAAGCAGGTCTTAGGATCCCTAGGTATTATTCTCTACCATGCTTGATATACCTATATTGAAATGAGAAGTTTCTAATAAGTTTGCTAAGCTTATTTTCGTCCCTGGGCACGAGTCTGTTCCCACAGGGCCCCCGGGTACCTCCCCTTGGACCCAGTACAATGAGCCAGTTTTTTTCTCTGACAGAGTGTCTATCTTGTGTTTTTTTCTGTGATTATTGCTGAATGTGAATGATATTTCCGAACCAAACCGGATAAACCAAAAGGGTTTCTGGGTCACCCGGAAACCCGACATGGGACTTGGACTCTCGGTCCAACTTGACTTCCAGTGGGCCTTCCAACGGGGCCCACCAAGCCCAATAAACACCAAAGCATGCTATTATAATAACTTAAGTAAAATGAACAATTTGAACCGAGCGGGCCAAACCCAATGCGGCCCACCCGAGCCTTGTTATGCGAAATTGATGCATGAATTGCGTGGTTTGGCCGAGACCAAGGGCAAGGGCCTACCGGGCCCGCCAAAGCCCACCAACCGAACCAAGGAAGGGTACAAACCCTAACTTCCGGTAACTTGGGCTTACAAGCCCAGATTTGGATTGCGGGCCCCAAGCCCAGTGTCCAAATCACTTTGGCAAAATTAAAAAGATAAATCCAATAAAAAAATACTTAGACACCATGTGGGCCCACCTTAGGGGCCCACAAACCGGTCCGGCCCACTTGTGCATGAAAAACACTTAATCTTCAAATCTGAACTTAAAGTAAAATCAATTGAACTAACCAAAGCCCAAAGGACCTCTCAGGCTAGACGGAGGTCCACAAGGGTACACGGGCTTCACTAAGCCCACCAAGGATACCGTGGGCCTTCCAACAGGGCCCACCCAACCAGACCCAGATCACCTAATTAAACAAGATAAAAGCAATTAAAGGGACCCACACCACTCAGGTGGTCCCGCCAGACTTAACCAAATTGCATATCGGATTAGGAATCAGGTGAGACCAATGTAAGCTGACTCAAACCAGGGAATCCACGGGACCCGTCATCCGACGGGGTGGACCGGGGTGTCTACGGACTTCCCCAGACCACAACCGAGAACAGACTTAGAATCTCAAGCCGCAGACCAAAAGCCCTAATAGACAGGATTAGGCACCCAGGTGTCCGCTTGCACCCCATCAGGCGGTGGCGACTCCGAATTTCCCACGTGCCGCGTTTCCCACACGCGCACAGCCTGGCGACTCTGCTGGGGATATGTTTCAGCCCAGTAGGACCCTAGTTAGATGAGTCAGCATAAAGAGAGATTTAGTTGATGTTTAGGGTTTCTTACTACCTCGTTTAGTAAGACACAGAATACGTGTAATTACGCGTTCTGGGGAGTCCTGTCAAAGGGACGCGATAATTGCCCAAGGCAAGTGGGATTTAAGCGGTCCCTTGTGACCCCCCACTTACCTGGGGACTCTCCCGGAATCTCGTATTGCGTGCTAATTCTGCACCTTACTATACGAGACAGTAACAATCCCTTTACCAACAAAATCTAGACAAAACTCACCTGTGTAGACACAGCACGTAGCCCAACTGCACATACGGGCACACCACCACACCGTGGATGGATTTTTATTTATTTATTTCCGTTCTTGTGAGATAAACTGCGTGGGGTGACACGCACGAGGGAGGCTGCGTGAATGATCCGACCCTTGGTAGATGAGTGAAATCGGATATTGCTACTTCTTTACCAAACCTAGACCTCTCTAGCAGCCTACCCTTCTGATTCCTATGAACTGATCTTTGGGATGGTATTAGCACCTACGCTCCCGTGGCTTGCCGGGGAAAGCAGGGTAAACCCATCCCCCCAGTTTTCTGGAGTCCATTAGCACCACTGGTTTCTTGCCGTGGCACGCGAGGATCCAGTACTGGTCCAGACCCTTGTAGGCTTATGTCTCGGGCTGGGTATCCTTCCCCACCTAACGTTTCTGAATGAACCTTGCGTTGAGCATGAGAGGGTGAGTAGGATGTGAATGATGAATAAAATTGGAATAAAATTCAGAGTCCATCAGGGGCAGCAACCCCCGCTTTTTGCATCAAATGGAGTAAACCCTAGATGCTGGGCTACCTCAGCCCTAGCTTAGGAAGCTCACCTAACCATGATCAGGGGAACCACCCCAGATCCATGCATGGAGTCTTGTATGCTATGGGTCTTGACCCATTAGAGTCCGCTGGGAGCACTTTAAGTCCAGATTGGTCTTTTAGAGCAGACGAAAGCCGGCCAGATCAGACAAACAGATGAAAGCATGCCAGATCAGAACATGGGCACTAAACCCTAGATCTAGGAATTTTTAGCCTACCCGCTTGGAAAGCAATTTGTATCCTCCCTTTCGGCTCGCAACAGCCTTAAGGATGAATTCTTTGAAGTTTTTGTAAATATCTTGTAAACCTTCGCCCTCGATGGCAAGTTGTAATTTTGCCGTGGTCCGACACCGGAAGCAGATGAAAGAACAGATGAAAGACAGAAAGACTGATCAGGACTTGAATGTGCTCCTCTACACAAGTATGTCTAGGAGTCGCGCCTCCATTGGCGCCAACCCTTAGGACCACACACCATGTGTGCCTGAGTTAAATTCCGTACTGTTTCTTGCTTATCTCGTGAAGCATGTTAGAACTGCTAATGGTTAGTTCTTTTGTTTGAAATTATGCATGTCCTAGGACTGACTTAGAGTCTTGGTGTGGAACTTTAAATTGATTTGGAATTTCGATCGGATAGTTGGCATGGCATCCTCATCCTCATCTAAGAGAACCCGTTTCCCTAGGATAGAAAAGTGTGCCTGGGATACCCCCTGGATCCGTTCTTGGACAAGGCAGCTCCAAGGGAGTGAGCAGATTGAATGGGAGCACAAATACCACATGGGACAGACTTTGTCCCTGTTAAATGTGTCGATTAACTGGGACATGATCCAAGCAGCATTGCTTTTCTGGGATCCCCAGTTTTCAGTGTTTCTATTCGAGATCAATGAGTTGACTCCCACAATTGAGGAACTTGACCTGTTCCTCCGATTTCGCGACTTAGGAGAACCCGCTAGGCCAAGTCTCAAAGAAAGCTACAAGAATGAAGCTTGTGTTTTCTTTGGCCTCTCAAGGGGAGAATTCCAGACCTTAGGAGGTGACAAATCATTCACTAGGGTCTCCAAAACATTCCTTGCTGAAAAGATAAGAAACAAAAAGCAGGAAAAACCCCGGGCTTGGTTTGACACCTTCACCCTTGTGGTTCTGCCGCAAATCTTCTTTCCAACGGGGGGAGACACCATTAATTTGGCCCTCATGGAAATTGTGGATCAACTCAGGATAGGGTACCGAATCATGCCACTGATCCTAGCTCAATTGTTCCATTCCCTGACTTTGTCCAAAAATGGAACCCGGAGGTTTCAAGGGTGTGCTCCCCTTCTCCACCTTTGGCTGCAAGACCACCTGATGGTGTCATCACCAGTCAGTGCATATTACAAGGCAACCGGCGACAACATCCATTGGTTGGCTCAAAGAGAGATCAAACCAGACCTACCCGTCCGTGAGGATTGGTTTAACCACTTTCTCCACCTGAAGGGAGAAACAGACATTAGATGGTGGGGTACATACAACATCCCCTACACCCCCATTATAGCTTTCAAGAAAAGAGAGGGACTTGCCTTGATAGGCCTCACCCATGCCATGCCGTACTATCCGATTCGGGTTTTGGGACAGTTTGGGAAACCGCAGGGAATCCCAGTCAAGGACGACATGAGCAATTTGATTGGTCCACTCACCAAGGGACTAAGGACCCAACTGCTGATGGAATGGAAGACAGTGTGCGTATATCGAGAAGACGTCTTCACCGAATCGCACTTTCAAGATTACGAGCAGTGGATAGCTCGAGAATTTGGCCACAACGGCCCCCCACCTCTTCAGCTCGTCGCATGAAGCGACATTCCAGTTCCGCCCCCTAACACATATAGGGACAGGGTGGCCGAACTGCAGGAGACCCACTCCCGTATCCATTCAGCTTATGTGGATTCGGAACGAGAGAGTAGGCAGGCCAATATGGCCTTGCAACATGAAATGGAATTAGTGCGTAAGCGCGCTGAGGAGGACCGACGTCTGCGGAACAAGCTTCTGCGAGCCTTGAGGAGGCAAGACGTGTCCTCCCACTATGATGATGACCAACCTAGCTAGACTTTGGCTTTGTTGTATTTTGATAAGCATGATGATGTACTTTGTGCCGCGGCGGCACTTTTTGATTGAAGCATGAATTTATTTTCACTATGCTATGTTGTTCAAACTTAACAAAACAAGAACAAGAAATGAAAGAATTAATTCCCTCCAATAGGGCAACTCGGTCTCCGACAGACCACATCTTCTCAGATAATTGCAATATTCCTGGTCGCTGCGACCACCTAATTTCTTTTAATGGCATCTCTCTTATTGAGATCGCAAAACCCAGCAAGTGTTAAAAAACACCCAAGACCTTGAGCTCAGATCACACCCATCTGTATCTTTTCGAGATCATTCGGTCAAGCCTGTGGGGCACTGAAGTCGCCGGTGATTAAACCGTTTGGTGGATGAACGTCCTGGTATAGCCTTCCCCTTTGTGAGGCGCCGAAGTCAATGGTAATTAAACCAACGACTAGCTAAGGCACGCCCGGGAACTACTAGCCGAAACCTTTGGGGCACTGAAGCCGCCGGTGATTGAGCCATTTGGTGGATGAACGTCCTGGTATAGCCTTCCCCTTTGTGAGGCGCCGAAGTCAATGGTGATTAAACCAACGACTAGCTAAGGCACGCTCGGGAACTACTAGCCGAAACCTTTGGGGCACTGAAGCCGCCGGTGATTAAACCATTTGGTGGATGAACGTCCTGGTATAGCCTTCCCCTTGTGAGGCGCCGAAGTCAATGGTGATTAAACCAACGACTAGCTAAGGCACGCCCGGGAACTACTAGCCGAAACCTTTGGGGCACTGAAGCCGCCGGTGATTAAACCGTTTGGTGGATGAACTTCCTGGTATAGCCTTCCCCTTGTGAGGCGCTGAAGTCAATGGTGATTAAACCAACGACTAGCTAAGGCACGCCCGGGAACTACTAGCCGAAACCTTTGGGGCACTGAAGCCGCCGGTGATTAAACCGTTTGGTGGATGAACGTCCTGGTATAGCCTTCCCCCTTGTGAGGCGCCGAAGTCAATGGTGATTAAACCAACGACTAGCTAAGGCACGCCCGGGAACTACTAGCCGAAACCTTTGGGGCACTCAATCCGCCGGTGATTGAGCCGTTTGGTGGATGAACGTCCTGGTATAGCCTTCCCCTTTGTGAGGTGCCGAAGTCAATGGTGATTAAACCAACGACTAGCTAAGGCACGCCCGAGAACTACTAGCCGAAATTAGGCGCCGACGCCGCCAGTGAATGAACTGGAGATTGGTTGAGGTACGCCTGGGTGCTGCTTTTCAGCATACCCCCTGCGGAGACCCTACATTGGTCCAACCCTGTGATTCTGAGCTCAAACAAAACCCCCTTAAATTGAAGGTTCTCTTTCCTTGCCTAAACGGCTAAAATAGATCAGTGAAATAGGGTTCTCTTTCCCAGTCGCTTCCGAGCGACTAAAATAGATCAGCTTTCAAAAAAAAATAGGGTTCTCTTTCCCAGTCACTTCCGAGCGACTAAAATAGATCAGCTTTCAAAAAAAAAAACAGGGTTCTCTCTCCCAGTTGCCTGTGAGTGACTAAAATAGATTCGTTTAATGGGGTTCTCTTTCCCGGTCGTCTTAGGACAGCCAAAATAGATTAGTCTTCCAAATTCATCAGGGTTCTCTCCTCCAGTTACCTGCGGGTAGCTAAAATAGATTCGGTCATTAGGGTTCTCTTTCCCTGGCGCTTCCGAGTGACTAAAATAGATCAGCTTTCAGAAAAAACAGGGTTCTCTCTCCCAGTTGCCTGCGGGTGACTAAAATATATTCGTTCAATAGGGTTCTCTTTCCCGGTCGTCTTAGGACAGCCAAAACAGATCAGTCTTCAAAAAAAAAACAAAACAAAAAAAACAAGGTTCTCTCTCCCAGTTGCCTGCGGGCGACTAAAATAGATTCGTTTAATGGGGTTCTCTTTCCCGGTCGTCTTAGGACAGCCAAAATAGATCAGTCTTCCAAATTCATCAGGGTTCTCTCCCCCAGTTACCTGCGGGTAGCTAAAATAGATTCGGTCATTAGGGTTCTCTTTCCCTGGTGCTTCCGAGTGACTAAAATAGATAAGCTTTCAAAAAAAAAAAAACAGAACAGGGTTCTCTCTCCCAGTTGCCTGCGGGTGACTAAAATAGATTCGGTCATTAGGGTCCTCTTCCCTGGTTGTCTTAGGACAGCCAAAATAGATCAACCTTCAAAATTCATTAAGGGTTCTCTTCCCCGGTTACCTACGGGTAGCTAAAATAGATCAGTTGATTCAAAACCAGGTTCTCTTCCCTTGTTGTCCTAGGATAGCCAAAATAGATCAGTTAGTCCAAATCCAATCAAAAAAAAAAAAATCAGTCTTCCAAATTCAATAGGGTTCTCTTCCCCGGGCGTCTTAGGACAGCCAAAATAGATCAGTCTTCCAAATTCATTAGGGTTCTCTGTCCCGGTTACCTACGGGTAACTGAAATAGACCAGTCTTCAAATTCATTAAGGTTCTCTTCCCTAGTTACCTACGGGTAGCTAAAATAGATCAGTTGATTCAAAATCAGGTTCATGAACTGTTATTTTAGTTATATGAACTGTTTAAACATGTATGTGTTACCTATTGGGATATTCGTATCTCTTTCTACCTTTATTTCATTTTTCAGCTGATACGCGAGAGGGGGATCATTGTAGTGATTTCCAGGGATTATTCGCCGGAGGAGTACTATTATCCAGATATTGTTTGAGGTTGTGGATTGGTATAGATTTAGTTATTTTTTATCAGATTATTATTCATTTTGGTTTGAAGTATTAGAGAGTTGAGAGATTAGTGACCCCTTTTATTTTATCAGACTTTAATATTGATTTTGATGGTTACCTATATTAGTTTCCTTGCGGATTTTAGACCATACTTCCACACATACATGTTCCGCACTCTGATAGTTAATTAATGAGTGGATCATTTATTTCTTTAGTCTGGTATATTCTTGATGTTTATTTGATATGGGCCAGTAACATCTCGGATTTGGTTGATGGACTGAATTCGGGTTGTTACAGTAGCGAACCAGGTTCGGGTCGGATGTTGGTTTTTGCATTTACCCGGGTTCGGGGCATCACAAATATTATACGTTACCCTTCTTCGGTCGAATCTTTTGATGGCTCGCTATTTGTTGGTCCTTTCCTTTGTTCTTGTGATGCTCCTTTGGATGCCTCGACTGATAAAGTGAAGGGTCCCTTACTTCTTACTGAAGGAAGAAATTGCAATCAATCTTTCCGTTTTCGGAGTTGGCCGACTGTTCATCCTGAATGGGTAGCTTGGGTCGACCGAATGAAAGAGCGTTTTGCAGTTACCTGCCGCAAAGCTGGTATTTATGATATGATTCAATTTTCTTACCATATGATTCCTTTTTATCGTGATCTTCTCTATGCCATTAGTTTATTTTGGAGTGCCCAAACCAATACTTTCAACTTCCCCTGCGGGCCGATGACTCCCACCGTTATGGACGTTTGCTTCATTACCGGCTTCTTTGCAACTGGGCATGAGGTCCGGCTAGGTATGACAGATCTTGAGGCTTACAAGCACTTACCTTTGGAAGAGGTAGATGAAAAGGGAAAAGAGGTATTTTCAAAGAAGATGAAGCAACCCTAAATGAAGGAGCCAAAATCTTCTAAGAAGGAGGAAACCTCTCGGCCGAAAGAAAAAGCACTGTCAGGAGATGGACCTCAATGGGCATAGAAGATTCGTACCTCTTATCGGTCCTATATTACGGACTGCAAACAGTTCCAATCTTCAAAATACGAGGGTGATGTGGAACACTTCTACTTCCTTCTTTACTTTTTCTACAATTTCGTCTTTTGCCCTAAAGGCCAAGCAGTTACCAGAGAATACAGCTCACTGGTCAAGCTTATTATGGGGGAGTACAAAGTCGCACTTGCTCCTTACTTTTTATCGGTCTTATACCGTTCACTTCAAGAATTGGTTCACGGCACCCTTCAGAATCCTTGGGGTCCGTTGTGGTTTCTCCAATTCTGGACTTACCACTATTTTCCATCCAAGTTTTTTACTTTGGTGACGAATCCCACGCCTGCTGAGTTTGGTGGTTACGTCTGTTTGGAAGCGACTCCTGTTGATTGCTCTTTTTCCGAATGCTTTCATTTCTTTTTTTAACTTTGACGCTTCCCCACTCCCCCTTTCAAAATTTCTGTTCAAGTTCCCGGTTTCCTTTCTATGGTAGATGACATAACCGATGCACAGCATCTTATCTGGGCCAGCTTTTTGCTAGCTCGAAATTTGAATTATTCTGTGACGGCAATCAACAAGAAATCGGGATTCGAAGTCTACTTGCCGAACTGTGTAAGCCGGCAATTCTGTTATACTCAGAGGATACCTTATCTTGATGTTGAAGGTCTATTTACCATTGATACCAACTCCATTAAGCGACCGATTGTTACTATAGCTGATGCTGCTTGAATGGAGGATGACTATAAGGCCGTAGCTGTCGACTTTCGTCTTCCCTTTCTTCCTTCTCATGCCAATTGCCAGCATGATTTTCGTGTATGGTGGGATTCTTTCTGGAAGGAAATCTGCCGCCATTCGGCAGATTATTATCTTGAGAGGTTAGGTCTATTTCAACCTTTGCCTATGTCGACCCAAAAAGGTACGTTCTCCTCCTTCTTGTTTCCAATTATGGTATATTGAGTTTGTCTTTTGGTCGATAGGTAAAGCACTGGTTCTTCCTTCTTTAGCTTTGGTAGCTTCATCTTATACTTCTCCTTCGAGGGATTCGGCCGAAGATCCTGATGATGCTCCATTACAAAAACGTCCTGCCTCCCTGATGGATCCGGTTGAAGACCCTGATGACGTTCCATTACGACGACGCCCTTGACAGGTGTTGGATCCGGTAAGCTTCTCATTATTCATTCTTTTCTTTCGTTTTTTCTCTTAACGATCTGTTTTTCTAGGGAGTGAGTTTCTCGGGCCCGGTCATTCTTCCTCCCAATGCCATGGAATCTTCTTCGGATCTAGTTCCCCTTGTCATTGGTCCTGTCTGCTTTGGGCCCAGCCGATTTCGCCGATCCTACTGAGCCGATGGATTCTCTTGATAATGCTACTAGTGAGGTTTCTTTAGTAATTCCTGAAGATCAGGAACATCTTTCTCCTTGTGAGGATTCTTCAGAAAGATATTCCTCTCCAGAAGTGCCTCCTGGGTATGAACTGGTGGTTGTACCTCCGGTTACCGAAACAACTACATATATTGCCTCCATTGGGACTGATATCCCTCAGGGTCCTTCTGCTATGATTGATATCCCTCCGGGTCCTTCTGCTATGGGAGCGGAAGAAGGCGTTGATCGGCTGAGGCAAGTGGCCATTGGAGTAAGGAGTACTAGTTCATCTCTTGCTCCAGAATTTGTTCTTGACGCAGGGTCTCTTTCTGATGACAATTTTGGGCGATTGGATGTCATGTTGAATGATGTTTGATCCAATTTCCTATCGGACAGTTCTCCTGCTCCCTCCTCCTTATCTCTAAGCAATATTCGATCTGAGATTATCCACCTTCTGGCTCCAGGCATAGTCGGAGTTTTAGATGCGACGATCAATAGTGTGATTGCATTGGCAGCAGAGCTCCAGCATATTCCTTCGGTGTCTTCTGACGTAAAATCAGTGTTCTCTCGGCTCTCTCTCTTTTATTCCTCTAAGGTTGTTTTCGACCATTATTCGGCCGAGATAGATGAAATAACCAATGAAGCTAATTCTGTTTTTGGCCGATATCGATTTTTACAACAATTGAAGAGTGAACGAGAGGTTTATCGACACCAATATGTCGAAGCGGTCCATCACGTGAAAACCCTCTATGATAGTATTGTGGATCTTGACTGTCAGATTGCAGAGCTGAAGACGAAGAGATCTGTACTTGTAAATCAATGGGAGGAATTCCTCCGTTCTAATGATGTTGCTGAGGATGCCATGATGGAAAAGACCAATCAATGCAACGAAATTGCTCGTGAGTTGGAGCCGGATATAGAAACTATTCAGGTTTCATTGCTGCATCGGTCCACTTTGCTAGAAGGAAAACGGTCTACCCAAGAGTCCTTTGCCGTTTGTATTATGAAATTGTAAACAGTTCTTTGTAAATATGTTTAATGAATTCGTATGATTTTTTAAATCCATGTGCCAACTGTCATGGCCGTCATAATCGGCCCCTTTCTTGACAAAATTTATCTTTTCAAATCGATTCGTCTGTATGATCTTTACTTTTGAAATGCTTTAATTGAGAAGATATCCAACCGTCATTTTGATTTTTTCGGGAAGGCAATCATCCCATCAACACATTTTTCGGGAAGACAACCATCTTATCAAAGTCCTTCCCGATAGTTCAAATCATTACGAATCTTTTCTCTTTCGGCACATGTTCTTCCTACTGTGCTTGCTTCTTCCTCATCTCTGCAAGTTTCTTCTGTCTCCTATCTTGTACTGACAATGGCGGATGAAAACCCTAATGACTTGAACCTGTTTGACGAGGGTGAAGATGGGTCCGTTCTTGGTCCATGTACTGATATAGATACTGTAAAACCCCGATTTTCTCTACATGATTTTATATTGGAAAAATAAACTTAATAAGCTGTGTGTATGTAGGGAAACTCGGTGGGCGAGCATGCATCAAATCATGGGTTTTCAAAACTTGTCGAGTGGCAAAGTATGTATAGTAAGTATAAATACTTAAGGTAGTTGCTTCGTAGGTTTCGTTTTCGCACATTGAGAAGGAAGGAGATCACGGCTGTTGTTTTAGGGTTTTGGGAGAGGAGCCGACTTGTGGGTTTTCCTTGTCGCTAAGAGAAGTTCAGAAGATCATCCTTGCGAAGAGAGTTTAGAGGGTCGATGATAAGAACTTAATTTGTTATATTTTTCTCTACTAATGTTTAACCTTTTGAATTTATTTTTGTGCCTAAATATACTGATTATGCTCATATTTTGATTTAGGTTACAATTGATAGCATGTGGGCAAAATGAAGCTAATTAGATACTCTTGGTGATTATAGAAGTCACGGTTCAAATGGCGTAACAATCGGAGTCAAATTGTAGAAGATATGATCAACGTTTGCTGGCCGTTCACCTGTTGTTCGAACGTTGGTGATCTACAGAGAAACCCGAGAGCAGCGTTCGCTGAACGTTCGCCTGTCGTTCTAACGTTGGTGTTCTGCAGAGAAACCCGAGAGCAGCGTTCGTTGAACGTTCGATTGACGTTCGAACGTTCGTGAAAAATAAAGAAATTGTGAGCAGCGTTCGCTGGCCGTTCGATGAACGTTCGAACAAGAGAAGAGGAAACAACTTTTTGACCTGAACGTTCGACCCGCGTTCGATGAACGTTCGAATGATCAAGTATTAAAACCTGTTATAAAATTCCGAATTTTGCGGATTTGTTTCCTTTTTCTTGGGGATCTTCTTCTAGTTTTTAGGAGGACTTTAAGGGGTTTCTAATTAAGAAGATTAGGTCGTTTTTGGACTTCTAAGTCGTGGATATACAAGGAAAGGAAGTTCTCTCTTCCTTAGGAGTCTTGGAAGGAAAGTTCATATTTTCTTTTCAAGGGATTTTTGGGCAAGTTTATGTGATTTCTATAAAGGAGGAGTTGAAACGTGAAGAGAGGAAGTTTTTGGCTAGGGAGTTTTTTCTGAGTTCTGGACGTCCTCTTTCTCTTTCTCTTCCTCTTCTTCCTTTCTTCTTCTATTTATCTTCTGAGATTGTGATCCATGGCCATGTGTGGCTAAACTTTTATTCTTGGTCAAAGGAGGCTGAAACCTCGGAATTAATAAAGCTGTGAGATCTTAATGTTTTAATTGTTCAGTTTATACTTGAGCATTGAATATTCTTCTATGTTTATTCTCATGATTGTCCCGTCTAATTGTGTTTTAATTGTTCAGTTTATACTTGAGCATTGAATATTCTTCTATGTTTATTCTCATGATTGTCCCGTCTAATTGCTAGGAGGCCTACTAGTTCATTATTCGTTGCAATTTATTGCTAGGCTAGATATCAAATTCGTAATTGTTTGATCCCTCTAATTTGTGAAGCAACTGAGGTTTAATGATTTGCTGCGTCAGGAATTGTTAGATTTTAGGAAGAATTTTCTGCTAGATTAAATACAGCCGCTTGTGATTGTATTGTTTAGATTCATCAATCTTTCTAATCCCTAAAACTGCTGCTGGATTAAATCTTTACTGCTTGTGTGAGGTTGTTTAGTAGTTAGGGTTAATTAGATCGCTTGTTTTCTGATTAACTATAATTGAAAGAGTTTGGAAAGTATTTCCAAGGGTGAATGTTCAATGTGTGAATTGATATATTCTAGCATCTATGATCAGCTTTGATATTCCGATGGTGGATGTTAACTTAGACCAAGGTTTGTTTTCTTGATTGATTTATTAAAGTCTTTTTAGTAATCTGTTATTTTCTGATCTCATTGTGACAAAACCCCCTCTTAATTTTGTTTTCTAAAGCATAAAAAGAGATAGAAACTCTCGGTGGAACGATCCCTACTCACCTTGCTATATGCATATTTTTAAGTAGTGGTTTATTTTTGGTTTAAGTAGTGGTTTATTTTTGGTTGTGTACGATAGTCACCAGTTGACTGTTGGGCTTGTGAACAGGAGGATCGAAGGAGGATCGATGTGGGTTTTGCTGTTCGAGTAGTTGCTGTTGCAAGGATTTGCATGCAAGAGGTGAGTAGCATCGTTTTAATCTGAGGTTTTTGGGTTTTGTCTATATGATTTAGCTGTATGCATGATCTCGGAGAAAATAACGTTTTGCGTATGTTCTTGGTATAATTTTAGAGGCGAAAATTTTTAGGTTGTTAGATTAAATTCGAATCGTGTCTAATGGTCTTTGGAGAATGGTAGGAGTGTAGAAAGGTCATTACAGAGGTGAGAAAATGGGTCAGTCATGGAGATCTAGAGCTAACGGAGAGTCGAAACTCGTAGGTGGTGTCCGCTGGGTTGGCGCCTACCTAGCGCCAACGATTTTAGTCAGCGCGAGAATAAGTTTTAGTTATCGCCGAGCTCACGCTTATCTCGCGCCGAGTGTTTTAGTTAAGTGCGAGATTGATTTTCGTTACAGCTGACTTCGCGCTATTCTCTCGCCAAGTATATTTTAGTTAGCGCGAAGTGTATTTCTACAACCGATTTCACGCCGACCTCGCGCCAAGCCCTAGAGGTCAGCGCAAACCCTAAGAATTAGCCGAAATGTGAATTTGACCAAATAAAGCCAGATTCTGAAATTTTTGGGGTTCCAATCCCTTAGCAAATGACCTGATTAGGATCTTAGAACTACTTTTATCTATTCAAACCACCTTGAGATTATTAAGTTGAATTATTGATAAATTTTAGGAGTTTCCGAAGTAAATTTTGAAGGGCTATCGGTTGGTTATGTTACTGTTCCTGACTCTAGGGGTTCACGTTTCAGTTATCTCTTTTGTTATTCACTGTTCTTGATTGAGAATTTATTTAACCTAGTTTTACTTGATTGAAAGTTCTGAAATGTATTTGTAAAGTTTATCTTGGTGTGAGTAAATGGGTTTTATTACCAATGGTCTTGTGTTCTGGAATTGGAGTAGTTACTGAAAGTACATGAGGTACTGTTCTGGTCCAAGGTGACCTGTGTTGAGCTGTGTTGTGTTATGCATGATGATGAGTATGGTTGATTTAATATGATGTCAGAGTTGAGTTTATACGATGGTTTTCTGTTTTGGTTTAGCTTGTCCTGGATCCATGCTTAAGCTTAGTAATGTGATGGTATTGTTGTTTGGTGTAATTGCATGGCCTTGTGTGTTGCCACGACCGGTGTAGAGCAGCCAAAAACCCTGAGTAGGCCGAAACTGTGTACATGTAGGTGTGGAGTGTCTACTTGGCATGTTAATTAATCAACATAACAATAATTATGACATTGACCATTTGATGTGTTGTCGGTATTGTATTGAAATATGATTGGATAATAATGTGGGTTTTGGATTTAAACTTGGAAATTGTCCTGGTTGCTTTAATCGTACTGGTTATTTATCGATGCATAATTTGAACTGTTGTTAACTATTTTCTGCATGCATATGCTACTCGCTGAGATATTCGTATCTCATTCTATTGTTTTTGTTTTGTTTTCAGATACTCGAAGTGAGGCGACTACTGGGGTAGATCCGACTGAGACATAGGGAGGAAGATTACTATTACATTCCATAGACTTGTAGGTTATTTTGAATTAGACTTTGATTTATTTGAATGTTGGAAGTGTAATAAAGTAGTTCGAGGTTGAATCATTTGATTTTAATAAAGTTGAATATTGAATTCTTAGATATTAAATGTTTGTGCACTATGATATGGTTTAGTTTAGGTGATTATCCAGCGATCACAATTAATTAAGATCCTTACCTAACACTCCGTGAGACGTGTTATATCTTTATTGAATAACACCGATCCGGGGCGTTACAGATACTGTAGACGCCCCCCTCCCCCCCTGTCATGGATTCTTCCTATCACTTAATCGGCACCAATGGGGATGTGAATTGGGGTTCCCTGATTAAGCTTCCCCGTTCTTGGTCGAGGCGTGCTTCTGATTGGAACAGTTGGGTAGCTAGGCTCCATCCCTATTACATGGAATCCTGATTTAGGCTTGGGTTGGCGGAGATAATCTTCTATTCTACCTTCTATATCCCTTTCAATCCCATCTTGCTTGGTGTGGCTTCATTCTTCTGGTGCCGGGGTTCCAACACTTTCTCTTTCCATCATGGTCCCTTGACTCTAACACTCTTAGATGTTTGTTGTATCACCGGTCTTCCGGTTCTTGTGGAGGAAATAGATCATCGTCTACCTCCTTTCTCTACTTTTGTCTTTAGTACCACCTATGCTTCTTTGGCTTTTGGCACCTTTGTTCGGGCCGAGCGCACCTTGAATGTTAATACCACTCCTTCTTTCTAAGAGAATTGCTCTTTCCTGCTGATGCTTTTTTGCCATTTTGTCTGCTGTGGCCCATCTGCTCAGATGGTAAAGGAGTTCGCTGGTATTACGGTGGCCCTTGCTCAGGGTCGTCGTCTAGCTTTAGCTCCTTTCTTTCTGAGCCAAGTTGAAAGAGTAGGAGACTACTTTACAGGTCCTCGATCTACAACAATTTTGATCTTAACAATACGGAAACATACACACAGAATTTATACGAGGAAACCTGAATCCAGATCCAGGAAAAACCGCGAGTCTATATGAGGCGACTAACCCTTAGAATCTCTACTATTAAATGAAAAGCAATTACAAAGGAAAACACACTTAACCTTTACAATTGAACTCACTTAACAACAATCCAAAGCTCGAATCCACGAACTGTAACAAGACTTGAATCCACAAACTGCAATTCACGATCAATCCAGATCGTAACAATCACCTCAGAGCCCACTGAGATGATCCAATGCAATAGGAATCCACCTATGCATCCATCAAGCTCGATCACCAATCCAGGAGATCATACGATCATGTGAAGTTCCGAAATGAAGAAGAATCCTCAAACTTCAATTCCAGGAGATCTCTCTCAGATCCCCCCCTCACTCGATCACCGACTCTCTAAAGATGAATTGATTGAATCTCGAACACCTCAAGATCCAAATCGAATTGATCAAAAGAAAATGTCCTTTCTAAAAAATATAGCTCGTCTATTTAAAGAAGAAAAACTCAGATCGCATCGAGCGCTGGTGGCGTCGCCTTGCGATCGGGGTAGACGGCTGGAAGCGAACTCAAGTCCCGCTCAAATCCAAATTGACCCAGTTAAGGGCGCGCTGCCAGCGCGCTGCTAGCGGGAGGGAACGCGGCATGTGCACAACTGATTTTTAGATTCTTCAATCTTGCTCTGCGCTACCAGCGGCGTGTCGGCATCGGCTTATGACGCAGGTGCACGTTCTTTACTTTCAAAGCACTGCATGACTCATGCACTGTCAGCGGCGTATCAGCGTCGCCTTACGACGCAAGTGCGCGCTCTTTATTTTCAATGCGCTATTTCACTTATGCGCTGCCAGCGGAGTGGTAGTGGCGTTGTTCCTCGCAAGTGCCTTTACGAAATATTATTTATTTGGAAAACCTTACATTTCCTTGAGCTACCAGTGAAGTGGTAGCTGTGTGGCAGCATCACCTTCCTCTTTACTAAATTCACAGAACTTACATTTTGATTCTGTACATCTTGAAGATTATTAGAAGATATAATTTGTCAAACATTTGCCATATAAGGAGTGTGAGTTTTCACACGTACAATCTCCCCCTTGGCAAATGCCTGACAACAAACTTAAAAAAGTGCTTAATATCAAATTCAGATAATATTGATTTCCATTTAAAAATTCAAAACACAATGATAAGGGAGAACTCAGAATTTCATTCATTTCCAAAAAAAATATACATTGTTCAGAAGATATATATACATTCAACCAAAAAATCTCCCCCTTAAACTAACTTCCAGAAAATACAAAAACAACAAAACAAACAAAACTTGTGATCATCAACAAGCAGCATCATCAACCAGAAGACTCCCCCTTTCTGGGAGGTGGCCAAGTTCTTGAATAATGCCTGTACGCATCTTGGGACCGGGAGTGCAGCCAACACAACTTGTGATCCATCTCCAACTGGGTTCTTCGAATGTACCCAGAAAATGATCAGCTTCATTTTGCATGCGTTGCTGCCCAGCAACATCCCTTTGCACCTCTCCACATACAAAATCTACATCCTTTTCAAGCTTATCCAGCTTCTCTTGGGTCTCGGATTTGAACATGCTCATCATGAGCATGTGAGCCCTTACTTCAGAATTGAAAGCCTCCTGGGAGGCTTGCATGGAATTCAACTTGTCCATGATTGCCATAGCATTAGAACTGGACAAGGAGGATTGAGAAGAAGAAGGCTCCGAAGAAGCCAACCGAAAGGGATTCGCTCTTTTGCTTCTGGTAAGGGTGGAGGCATCAATGGGAGGTTTGGGGTGAATGATCAATTCAACAGGATCAGGTAGGATCCCTTGGTGAATGCACAAGTAAGTGATGAAAATCCCAAAGGGAAGAGCAGAAGTCTTGGATTTCAAATTCTTAGACTGGATGATCTGATTGAAGATGATGGAAGGGAGACAGACGCTCTCTCTGTTCCATAGAGCAGTAAGGAGTCTTGCTCGAGAGTGAGAAATCTCAGAATGATGATCTGAGGGAACAAGAGAAGCACAAATGAACAGATTCAAGATCTTGAGAAGATCTTGGAGAGAGCCATGAGGAAGATAGTTTGGCTTATTTTTGATGGAGGTGGGTGCACCCTGAACAATAAGAGAAGAAATTATTGACTCCATGGGAGGATCAGAGTGAGAGGCAAGAAAGTCAAAGGAAGGAGATTCAACAATGGGCAGTTCCAGAAGAGAGGAGATAAGTTCTTTCAAGAAGTCGAAAGAGATGCCCCGGACATAGGCTTTGACGAAGCCTTGATTTGCAAGATGAAGATGGTGGAGGTTCGAATAGAACTCTCGAACCAGGTCTTGATAAGCAAAACCATTTATTAGAGCAAATTTCTTCCATCCATTGTCCGAAAACAAGGAGAAGAGTGGAGTGTCAGAGAAGGAGTCAAGCTTAATGGCCCTTTCTAAGAGGAGTGGCCTATGCTTGAAGAAAACATTATAATCAGACAAACCATTTCCAATGAATGGTTCAGATGAAGGTGATGGGGATGGGGGTCTCACCGGTGGAGAAGAGACAACCGGAGAGGTTCTCACTAGTGGAGAAGATGTAGCAGGAGTGGTTCTCACCGGGGGAGAAGAGGTGGAAGGAGAATCAGTCCTAGGCTTTTTCTTGGGAGGCATGATGAAGATACAGGAGTAAAAAAATAGAAGAGAGAGAACAAACAAACAGAAACAAGTAACGCATGACAAAGCCCTAATGGCAGAACAATCTATCAAACCCTAACTTAAAAGAACGAGAGAAGAACACTGCAACTGGAAGAAGAAAATGAAGAAGCAAGATGAAGACAGTAAAAAAAATTTTTACCTGAACAATTGACAAGGTGAAGGAAGGGAAGAACGAAGGCAACGAAGCACCACGACGCGAGGAGTGAGGTGAATCGCAGACAAAGACAAAAAGACAGAGGTAAAAAGTGAGACAGATTTCTCCTTTTTATAGGCAAATAGATTTTGCTGCCAGCGTGCATCCAGCGACGCTTAACATGGCAGGTGCCAAAGCATGAAAGGAAGGAGAGTGCTACCAGCACGCTTCTAGCGACGTAGAAGGTGCACATGCACAATCAAGAAAAAATACAATCACAAGGCAAAAATTTATAAAATGAGTTTGAACTATTCTTCATGAAAAATTCATACATCTAAACACAAAGCTAAGATTTTAACTGAACTAAAAAGCATCCAGATAATCAACTTTTATTCAATCCAAGAAGTAATCATCACAAAACTGATTTTGAAGAACCTATCAAGGTTAATTCAGATGTGATACATTTCATATCTATGGCAAAAATTTCCTTCATGGTTTCTGATACTATAAATTTTCTTCAAGATATTGAGCACACATGCATATCAATGAATCAATGCTTGTGTAGTGTGTGAAATACATTTTTGACTTTTACACTTTATACATATGGAAGGCTATTTTAGTGTAATCATACTTGGAAAGTATAGACATACCCCAAACTTCGTTTTGGTGGCTTTCGCACATCAGAGATAGGTAGCCTTTTCTAATCTCTTTTTCTTTTCTTTTTGTAGAAGGCATTGACCCTTAAAAAACCTGAGTTTACAGTTCATTCCAAGAATATACCTTCTTTCTCTTTTTCTTTTTGAGAATTACAGTGGCTTTCACTCTAATCTCTATAGCAGCCATTTCCAAAACTTTTCTTTTCATAAAGGTGATAGCCTATAGATCCCAAGCTTCAACACACAATAAACTTCAATACACAAAGGTGTTTAAGACAAAATTGATAGTTGATTACAAGACATTTCTATCAATATGCATAGACTCAAGCTTCCTGAATTAAGATTTTAGTATCAAGAACACATAAGTTCATTTTGAACAGACATGTAAATCATTTTACATCTAAATTAACTCAAAATAGAACCTGATTTTTAGTTTTGAGAGCATACTCCTAGGGATTTCCTAAGAGTTTCAAATCTGTTCTGATCTAAAGGTTTAGTGAAAATATCAGCCAACTGTTTTTCAGTAGATATATATTCAATCATAACAGTTTTGTCTTCAATTAACTCTCTTATAAAGTGATGCCTGATGTCTATATGTTTAGTCCTTGAGTGTTGAACAGGATTTTTGGAAATATTTATGACACTTTGATTGTCACAGAAGAGAATCATTTGATCCTGATCTAAACCATAATCAGATAGCATTTGTTTCATCCAAATTAGTTGAGTACAGCTGCTACCTGCAGCAATGTACTCTGCTTCAGCTGTACTCAGTGAAACTGAGTTTTGCTTTTTGCTTAACCAAGCAATGAGGTTATTACCCATATAAAAGCAACCACCAGAGGTGCTTTTTCTATCATCCATACACCCAGCCCAATCAGCATCAGTATATCCAGTAAGATATGTGTTCGTTTCTTTGGAGAACCAAATTCCCAGATCAACAGTTCCATTTACATACTTTATAATCCTTTTCACAGCATTTAGATGAGATTCTTTAGGATTAACCTGATATCTTGCACAAACTCCAACACTAAAACTTATATCAGGTCTACTTGCTGTTAAGTACTGAAGACTTCCAATCATCCCTCTGTACAAGGTAGGATCTATATCCTTCCCAGATTCATCTTTTCCAAGCTTTAAGCTAGTACTCATAGGAGTCCTAGCATGTTTTGCATGAATTAAACTGAATCTCTTGACTAGATTTCTTGCATATTTTGCTTGAGAGAAAAAATCCCTTGTTGAGATTGATAAATCTGAAGTCCTAAGAAAAAATTCAGTTCACCCATCATACTCATCTCAAATTCACTCTTCATTAAGTCTCCAAAGGAATGAGCATGAGTTTCAGAAGTAGATCCAAACACTATATCATCAACATAGATTTGAGCAATCAAAATATGCTTGGACTCTCTTTGAATAAAGAGAGTTTTATCCACATTTCCTCTCATAAATCCAGATTCAAGTAAGAAGGAGGTGAGTCTCTCATACCAAGCTCTAGGAGCTTGTTTGAGTCCATACAAGGCCTTGTTCAGCTTATAAACATGTTTAGGATAATTTGAGTCCTCAAATCCTTTAGGTTGCTCTACATAAACCTCTTCATTCAGATATCCATTCAAGAATGCACTCTTAACATCCATCTGAAACAGTTTAAACTTCAAATAGCATGCAATAGACAAAAGCAATCTGATTGACTCTAACCTAGCTACAGTAGCAAAGGTTTCATCAAAATCTATTCCTTCTACTTGGGTGTATCCCTGAGCAACAAGCCTAGCTTTATTTCTGGTTACAACCCCATTCTCATCAGATTTGTTCTTAAAAATCCATTTGGTTCCTATCACATTCAGATTAGAGGGTCTTTCAACTAATTCCCATACATTATTTCTAGTAAATTGGTTTAGTTCTTCATGCATAGCATTTAACCAAGAGTCATCCAACAAGGAATCTTTATAAGATTTTGGCTCAAATTGAGATAAATAAGAAGAAAATCTTACCTCATTATGTAATTGATGTCGTGTTCTTACTCCATCTGAAATATTTCCAACAATTTGCTCAGTTGGGTGGTCTTTGAGAGTTTTTGTCAGAGGAACAACTTCATTGCTTGAGGAAGCATCTCTGATTTCATCCTCTTCATCTACAACCTGCAAAATTCACAGTCAATTCCTTCATCATCTATTAACACATTAATAGACTCCATTACAACAGATTTTTGCAAGTTAAAAACTCTATATGCTCTACTTGAAAAGGAATATCCTAGAAAAATTCCTTCATCACTTCTAGAATCAAATTTTCCTAGATTTTCTCTGTCCCTTAGGATATAACATTTACTTCCAAAAACTCTAAAATATTTCAAGTTTGGCTGTTTTCCTTTCCAAATTTCATAAGGAGTTTGTTTCCACCCAGATCTGACATATACTCTGTTACTTATATAACAGGCAGTATTTATTGCTTCAGCCCAGAATTTTGTTGACACTTTCTTGGCTATCATCATGGTTCTAGCCATTTCTTGCAAAACTCTATTCTTGCTTTCCACAACTCCATTTTGTTGTGGGGTCTTAGGAGCAGAAAATTCATGTTTAATTCCTTGTTCTTCACAAAACTTGGAAAACATCTGATTTTCAAATTCTGTCCCATGATCAGATCTTATTCTAACAATCCTCCCTATTTGCAAGTTCTTTTCAACTTGAATTTGACAGCACAATTGTTTAAAGCAATCAAAACATTCAGACTTTTCTCTTAGAAAATTTACCCAGGAGTATCTACTGTAGTCATCTACAGCAACAAAGATATACCTCTTTCCTCCAAGACTTTCAGTCTTTGTAGGTCCCATCAAGTCCATATGAATCAGTTCTAATGGTCTAGAGGTTCCTACAATGTTGGTTTTCTTGTGTGTGGCTTTGATTTGCTTTCCTTGATTGCAAGGGCCACACATTCCTTTCTTTTTATTGTTCCCAAACTTGGGAATTCCTCTAACCAATTCAGACTTAGAGATTTTTGACAAATCTCTATAGTTAATGTGACCAAGTCTTCTATGCCATAAATCAATTTCATTGCATATAGAGGATTTTAAAGAGCTTTCATTGTTTCCAATGATTCCATAACAATTGTCACTTGTTCTTACACCTATAAGAACAGTTCTACCAGAAATATCCAAAATTTTACATTCTTTTCTGGTAAAGTTGACAAACAATCTTGAATCACATAATTGGCTAATACTAATTAAGTTTGCCTTCAAACTAGATACAAATAACACATTCTTTAGACAAACTCCATTAGGACCAGTTACTGTTCCTTTACCTTTGACTTGAGAAGTGCTTCCATCACCAAATGTTACACTTCCACCAAAATATTCTTCAAAGGTACTAAACATAGACTTATGTCCACACATATGTCTTGAACAACCACTATCCAAGTACCACATGTTGACATCATGAACTTTCAAAGCTATATGAACCACATTTGCAACTAAGAAGTCTTTTCTAACTCAAATCTGTTTTTCATGTGTTTTCTGAGAAGCACCTTCATCAACAACTTGAGATTTTGAAGGAAGTTTCTTTGACAGATTTGTAACTTCCTTATTTAATGATTCAGTCAATTTTAACAAGGAATCAAATCTGTTATGTAAATCTAAGGACTGACTTTGATTTACTTTCCTCTTACTGTCAAAATATCCCTTGGGAAAACCATGCAAAACATGACAATTTGGTCTTATATGACCTCTTTTATTACAATGACGGCACACAGGTATGAACCTATATTCAGAAGAATCAAAATTTCCAGATTTGACAATATTTCTAAACTGTACAGATTTAGATTTTTCAGATTTTGAAGATTTACCTGTTGAGCTTACTTCTCCAGCAGAAATTTTCTGTGAAAATTCCTTATTTTGATTACTTACATCAAGCTTTTCAATCATTCTCTTTTCAGCAGAATTTGAGCTTTCAGTAACTTTCTTTGAAGTTGATTCCTTATCAATTTGATGATTTCCTGCAGAAAAATTTGAAGCATTAGATTTAATTGAATTTGAAAATTTCTCAAGTTCAATAACTTTACCTTGAAGTGCAGAAATCTGAACTTCCTTTTCTTTTAATTTTTCAGTTTTTTCAGTCAAAGAAGTTACCAGAAAATTTTCTTTGACATGTCTTTCAAGTATCTTCTTGTTTATTGAATCTATTTCTGCAAAAGCTTTATTTTTCTCTGTTTCTGAGTCCTTCAATTTTTTACTCAGTTTCTTGACTTTCTTCTGAGCTCTATTAAATTCCTTATATAGCTGATTGTAGGCTTTTTGTAATTCTTCTTTATCATCTGATAAACTTTCTTTATTATCTCCTACAATGTCAGAGATTGAACTACCAGAAGAAGATGAGTAAAAGGAATTGAAAGCAGTAAAATTAGCAGAAATATCCTCACCTGATTGTGAAGAATTATCAATATTACTGTCATCCCAAGTAACCTGATAATTTGTCATTTTCTTTTTATCCTTTGAGGGACATTCAGAAGCAACATGTCTAAATCTTCTACATTTATAGCATTGAACTTCATCGTTCTGAGAAAATTTCTTCTCCTTTCTTAGATCAGAAATTTTCTTATCAGATCTTCTATTAGATCTGTCCATTGATAATAAAGGATTAGATTGTCTCTTTTTAAACATTCTGTTGAACTTTTTAGCTAAGAGAACTAATTCATCCAGATCTACTTCAGAATTATCTGATTCTTCATTATTTACAGATTTTAGAGCTATTCCTTTACTCCTTTTAAGAATATTCAGATCTAGCTCATAAGTCTGTAAAGATCCTACAAGATCTTCAATTCTCATGGTATCCACATCTTTTGCCTCTTGAATGGCAGTAACTTTTGGTCTGAATTTTTCAGGCAAAGATCTCAAGATCTTTCTAACAACCTTGGATGTAGAGATCTTTTCTCCAAGGTTAAAGCTCGAATTAACAATATCCGAAAGTCTAGCATAAAATTTATCAAAGGACTCATCATCTTTCATGTATAGAGTTTCGAAAAATGTTGTAAGTCTTTGAAGTCTAGACAGCTTGACAGCTGAGGTTCCTTCATGAGTGACCTCAAGAATGTCCCAAGCTTCCTTACCTACTTCACATGAGGAAATTCTCCTAAATTCCTCAACACTTACAGCACAAAATAAGGCATTCATTGCCTTGTTGTTCCATCCACATAGATCAGATTCAGCTTTACTCCACCGATCATGAGGTTTAGGCATCACAACACCTCCTTCTGTTGTGATTTCTGGTGGATGATAACCATTACAAACCGAGAGCCAGACACACTCATCAATAGATTTCAGGTAAGCTCTCATCCTTGCTTTCCAGTAAGAATAATTGTTACTGTTAGCACCTGATTTTTGCACCCCCAAAATAAACAAAAATGAAAAGTCAAACTAAAAGTCAAACCCTTAAGGGGTCAAAAAATTGACTTTTTGACTCAAGTAAATTTGGCCATCAAACTTCATCTCATTAAAAAGAGCATTTCGATACGATTCCAACGCAACTGAATTTGCTGGAATCGGAGTCCAGATGAGAAAGTTATGAGCCGGTCAAACTTTTGGGGAGCGAAAAGTTGACTTTTTGCTCGACTCCAATTCAATTGCCAAACTTGATCCCAGTGGATAGGTGATTCCAAGCCGGTTCCAATGACACTAAGTTTGCTGAAATCGGACACCAGATGAAGAAGTTATGAGCAATTGAAGTTTCAGAAAAACTGCCCATGTGGCAAGAAGGCAGCAAAAATGGACTAAACCAATACAATAAATAAAATAAATGTGTTTAATAATATTTTAATAAAGAGAATCTCGCTTTTTAATAAAATAATCGGAAAAATCGAATGAAATCTTGCAAAAAACCAAAATGAATAAAGGTTTGAAATCCAAACATTTAAAAAACGTGCTGGACCGTATTTTCATTACGGGTAGGGCATGCCCGTATTTGAAATAAGGGCAAGATTCTGGAAGAAGACACGCGTCGCTGTACGGCGGGACACGCGTCCCGTACGGCAGATTCGCGGGATTTACAAATGTGCGTTTTTTGCCCGTATTTAAATTACGGGCAAGGCACGCCCGTACTTGAAGTACGGGCAAGGCACGCCCGTACTTGAAGTACGGGCAAGGCACGCCCGTACTTGAAATACGGGCACGTCCATTTTTGCCTATAAATAGAGAGGCCTCCCCCCTCATTTCAACAAGCCATTCCACCCGGCCATCACCCCTGTCCTCCTGCAGTTTTCATCAATCAAGTGCTGCCCTCATGCTGTCACTCCAGCACCCAAACCCCTTTCTATCCCTAAACTACCCCTAGGTTAGTTGAATCATGCCAATATCATGCAAACACCCTCTTTAGTCTAACTTTCAAATCCATCACCCACCCAAACTCTTTCTCATCAACCTTGCAATATTTGGGAGGACGCGGAAGCGCTGCCCGAATCTTCGAAGAACCACAAATCCAACAAAGCAAGCTAATTACATTGTAAGTATACCATTATCTAATTTGAATAAATTTTGCTTATGCTATCCTCTTCTTTACTCATTTTTTATCACTAACTTGTTTGCTGTTTTGGATGACATGAGAGGTGCCATAAGAATTTAGAAGTAAAGTATTAACCATTGCTGGAAATGAAGAAAAGAAAGTGTTTTTCTTTTAGAACAAAATGGTTATTTCTAATCCTTTAATGTGGAAGGATCAAGCTTTTTCTTAAAGACACTTAATATTCCCTGTAAAACCCCCCTTTTTCCATTCTCAAAATGAGCTAGAGATTATCCATGCAAGGTAGTGTTTCTTCAAGAAACATTAAAAGAAAAGGAAGATGGTCATTTGGGCCAAATGAGGCAAATGAAGTCCCTGGAAGAACTTGCAATCTTTTCTGAAGTTACCAGAACATCTGAGAAGGCCACGGAACTGATCCCAGGAAAATCCGGCACCAAATATGCAAAGCTGGAGGCGCCCGTAAACTCAGAACGGTCCCATCTGGACCGTGTTTGCTTCACTGGCAAGGCAAACCGGATTTCATCTACGAGCGACGGTGGACCGTATAACAAATACAGGCTAATGTAAAAGTAATATAAAAAATGTAATTTTTCGGCCTGGTTGGATCTATTCCAACCTGAACCGGCCCCTTTAACATCTTGGGCTATCTTAAGCCCATTTTTTGGACCGTGGGCCCAAATGGGCCCACCAAGACCTCCTTTTGGTCCACATGAGTGGACCACCTTAGACCGGCCCAAACCAAGCCTGTTTTCAATAAACAGGCCCAGGCCCTTTGACCCTTGGCTAATGGGCCGAATCCAAGCCCACTAAGCCCATTTGCATCTGTAAATAGTTTAAGTAAATAACCAAATGGGTTACCCAATAACCCAACTGGGCCCATAGCCCAACCATGGCAACCCACGGGTCTTCCAACGGGACCCGGGTCCGACCCACTTCACTTAAATAAATAAAAAGATAAAATCAAATAAAAAGGGACCCACACCTTCAGAGGGCCCCGCCAGACCCGATAAACAGAATACTGGTCTAGGAAGGGTGAACTTGACTCAAAAACCAGGGAGACCCGAGGGACCCGTCAAACTGACGGGGCGGGCCGGGGTGTCTTAAGGCTTCCCCGGACGTAATCGAGGACTTAGCTAGATCTCTAATAAGCCGCAGACTAGACTTAGACCAGAATAGGGCAAAATCGTGTCTGCCTGCACCTCTCAGGCAGTGGCGACTCCGAATGTCCCGAGGCACGCACCAAAGGTGCGCCCTGTGTGCGATCTAGGATCCAGGTTTTAGGTGCGTACAATTACCTTTGAATAATGGAGGTCTAGAGGGAGATCCTCCTTCTTTTCCAAAGTCCATGCTATAGATCTAGATCTCACTTTGTATAACAATTCAAAGTGAATAGGCTCCAATACCAATTGAAAGAGTAGGAGACTACTCTACAGGTCCTCGATCTACAACAATTATGATCTTAACAATACGGAAACATACACACAGAATTTATACGAGGAAACCTGAATCCAGATCCAGGAAAAACCTCGAGTCTATATGAGGCGACTAACCCTTAGAATCTCCACTATGAAATGAAAAGCAATTACAAAGGAAAACGCACTTAACCTTTACAATTGAACTCACTTAACAGCAATCCACAGCTCGAATCCACGAACTGTAACACAACTTGAATCCACAAGCTGCAATTCACGATCAATCCAGATCCACAGCTCGAATCCACGAACTGTAACACAACTTGAATCCACAAGCTGCAATTCACGATCAATCTAGATCCACAGCTCGAATCCACGAACTGTAACACAACTTGAATCCACAAGCTGCAATTCACGATCAATCCAGATCATAACAATCACCTCAGAGCCCACTGAGATGATCCAATGCAATAGGAATCCACCTATGCATCCATCAAGCTCGATCACCAATCCAGGAGATCATACGATCATGTGAAGTTCCGAAATGAAGAAGAATCCTCAAACTTCAATTCCAGTAGATCTCTCTCAGATCTCCCCCTCACTCGATCACCGACTCTCTAAAGATGAATTGATTGAATCTCAAACACCTCAAGATCAAATTGATAAAAAGAAAAAAGTCGTTTCTAAAAAAAATACAGCTCGTCTATTTAAAGAAGAAAAACTTAGATCGCATCGAGCGCTGGTGGCGTCGCCTTGCGATCGGGGTAGACGGCTGGAAGCGAACTCAAGTCCCGCTCAAATCCAAATTGACCCAGTTAAGGGCGCGCTGCCAGCGCGCTGCTAACGCGAGGGAACGCGGCATGTGCACAACTGATTTTTAGATTCTTCAATCTTGCTCTGCGCTACCAGCGGCGTGTCGGCGTCGCCTTACGACGCAGGTGTGCGTTCTTTACTTTCAAAGCGCTATTTCACTTATGCGCTGCCAGCGGAGTGGTAGCGGCATTGTTCCTTGCAAGTGCCTTTACGAAATGTTCTTTATTTAGAAAACCTTACATTTCCTTGAGCTACCAGCGAAGTGGTAGCTGTGTGGCAGCATCACCTTCCTCTTTATTAAATTCACAGAACTTACATTTTGATTCTGGACATCTTGAAGATTATTAGAAGATATAATTTGTCAAACATTTGCCATATAAGGAGTGTGAGTTTTCACACTTACAAATATCAATTGGAACGTCATGAAAAGGGGGTCCAACCTAATATTGAGGAGACCATTTCAATAAATCTTGGGACCGGAGATGACCAAAAAATAGTGAAAATTGTGGCATGTTTGTCTAATGTGTAGCGTGATGAAATGACACGGTTCTTGGCAGACTACAAAGATGTATTCGCTTGGTCTTATCGGGACATGCCGGGGTTGGACACTGACATGGTGGTGCACAAGTTGCCAATTTTGCCAGGGGTTAAGCCAATTAAGCAGAAGCTGAGAAGATTGAAACCTGAATGGACTCTGAAGGTCAAGGACGAAGTGGTCATGTAACGCCCCGAACCCGGGTCTATGCAAAACAAGCACCAAACCCGAATCCGAAGTGATACTAGGCCTAAAGCTACTAATTACCAAACATTTAAATTCAACAAATTCCATTAATTATCAGAGTGCGGAAAATTAAAACATTAATTTCATCAATATGCGTGGCTAACTATAACCATCAAACTAAATCATCAATATAAATTCATAAATCTGGTAAATGGGTTTTCTAACGCACTTTCTCTCATATTCAATTAAATCATAAACTATCTATCAAGTTACATCTATATCAACCTCTAACAGAAAGATCTAAACTAAATAAGAAAGATCCTCAGCTCAGTAATCTGTAACTTCCCCTCGAGTCAACCCCAAGGACGCTTTCACGTGGAACAGCTGAAAAATAAGATAAGGAAGTAGGGTGAGATACAACTATCTCAGTAGGTAACACATGCATGCTAGAAACAGTTTATATATATAAAAGTAATCATTCATGCACGATAAAACAATCGAGTAGTCATGGTCGATAATAAGAACGAGTAATCACCATACGAAACCAAAATTTATTCAATGCTTGAGATAAAGAGAGTTTATTATGTAACCTTCGTTTCAATTAGAAAGGCAACGTATTATAAATCTCATCTAAAGGATTTTCCAATTCACTGCAAGTATTGTTTTCCTACAATAATTCTATAATTAATTCATGGCTCATTTATATTCTATTTTAGAGTCAATCAAATCAAGTCACAACTAAACCGTTTAATCAAACTCTTCTAATTCAAATGTAGATCATGTCATTCATAATTAATAGTAAATCTCAATCTGATAACAACATTCTCACATGTAGGATACAATCACGTAGTAATCACATCTACCCTACATGAGGTCTCTTCCGCAGGAGTCATCACATCTCACCCACAGGTGGTCACATCTCACCCGCAGGTGGTAATCACATATATCTCCCTTGTGGGATGCAATCACATCGTGATTACATCTCCCCCACAAGATGTCACATCTCTCCCGCAGGAGGTCACATATCTCCCCTGTGGGATGCAATCCAATCAGCATCACATCTTCCCCAACAGGAGGTCTCATCGCACCCGCAGGTGGTCACATATCTCCCCTGTGGGATGTAATCCAATCAGGATCACATCTCCCCCAACAGGAGGTCTCATCTCACCCGCAGGTGGTCACATATATATCTCCCTTGTAGGATGCAATCACATCATGAATACATCTCCCCCACAAGAGGTCTCTCCTCAGGAGTTACACATCTCACTTGCAAGTGGTCTCATATCTCATCTGCAGATGGTACAATCTCTTATAGCCATTGTGCGTACCTGATTTTAGTCGCACGACGAGGCGCATGCAAAACGATGGGTGCCTCGGGTTTGTTTGGAGTCGCTACTGCCTGATGGGGTGCAGGCAGACACCTGGGTGCCTAAGTTCTTCTATTAAGGCTTGGTCTGCGGCTTGAGATTCTAAGCAAGTTCTCAGTTACGGTCCGGGGAAGTCCGTAGACACCTCGGTCCGCCCCGTCGAGTGATGGGTCCCGTAGTTTTCCTGGTTTGAGTCAACTTTTGGTCTCTCACTCACCCGATTCCTAATCCAACATGCCATTTGGTTAAGTCTTACGGGACCACCGAAGTGGTGTGGGTCCCTTTACTTGATTTTATCTTTTCTTTATTTAGGGTGATCTGAGTCTGATTGGGCAGGCCCCGTTGGAAGGCCTACGGATCCCTTGGTGGGCTTGGTTAAGCCCATGTGTTCCCTTGGTGGGCCTCAGTCTAAACCTGAGAGGCCCTTTGGGTTTTGGCTCAATGAATTGATTTTATTTGAATTTCAAGTTTGATTAAATTTGATTTATATGCAAAAGTGGGCCGGAATTGCTTTGTGGGCCCCTGAGTGGGCCACACAGTTGGTTGCCAAGTGATTTTGATTATCTTTATTAACTGTGCAAAAATGGGCCAGGCCTTGGGCTTGGGGCCCTTTTACCTGGGCTTGGGCTTGAAAGCCCAAGACTTCATGAGTTCGGGTTTGGAAACCCTAAGTTGGTTTGGTTCGATGGGCTTTAGTGGGCCTGACCGGCCCTACCCGCAGTCTCGGCCAAACCAAGCCTAGATCTAAACATGCATGTTGCCCTAGATGGGCTTTGGTGGGCCTCAAAGGGTCTGGCCCACTCAATTCTTTTAATTATCTTATTTAAGCACAAATAAGTTGGTCAGGCTTGGTGGGCCCCGTTGGAAGGCCCATCGGAAATCAATTTAGACCGGGTCGGCCCATGACCCATCTTGGGTTTCCGGGTCATCCGGAAACCCTTCTGGTTCATCCGGATTGATCAAACAAGCCAAAAAAATCAACACATCATCACAAAGATAGCAAAAATAACATTCTGGTAGTGTAGCCGACCTAAGATGTTGGTTACACGTAGGGCTCTGTGTATCCGGCATCTTTTGCCGGCTATGAATAGAGCTCTGTTGATCCGACCTGAGTTGCCGGATCAACCCCCAGAAGCCTTTTTCTCTGATTTTTGCATTAGGGTTGGGTTTTTAGGCTCCTTGGGGTGTTCCAGGGATTGTGTGGGCTCCTGTGTGAGCCCACAGTGGTTCAGGGAGAGGGGGGAAACCTCATTCTTGCCTTCTTTTGTGTGCTCACACGTGCGGAGATCAAATGATAAACAAATAAAGGAACAACCTAGCATTATTCTAGTAAGAGAGTGCATGAGGCATGTATAACCGTATGTGTAAAAAAGGAGCATGCTTATTACCCATGGCAGCAACTTAGAAGATGTTATAGTGGGGGTAGGGAGGAACACATGCTTCAAACAATATGCATGAATGATCTAACACAAACAGCTCTATCATAAACAACACACCCAATTACCAACCTCATGCTCAAAGAAAATGCGAAATCATCTAAGCATAAATATCTAAAGAAGGGAAAGAGAGGGGTTAACATGGGATAAAATGGATGAAATATGAGGAAACATGCTTCCTCTTAAAAACGGCTCCAATAAGACCAAAACAGTAACTTGAGATGGCCAAAACTGTGAGGGGCCATCTCTCATTCTCCCATAGAACCAAGCGTAGGATCTCCCTTACTTGGAGACTTTCATGCAGTGAGAAAAAGAGGATAACACAGGCCAAACTACCATGAAGACAGATTTGTTCTAAAGAAGATAGCAAGCTAAGGATGGTGAATATATAACATGCTTAGAATAAGCCTATTTTTATTTATGTTGAACAAAAAGCTATGGGAAACATTACCTTGGTGTTTATGAACCCTGGAACAAGGTTTAGAGCCTCCTTGAAGTAGAGACGAGGGCTGGAGCAGCTCCTTTGGCCACCAACAGCAGGTAGCCTCCTTCTTGCTTAGGCACAATGGAGAAAAAGAAGAGAGGAGATGATGGGAAAGCCTTAGAGAAAATGTCTTTAGGTATGGGGAGCAAGGTGAGGTTGAATGGGAGGTTTTCGGAGCAAGGACAAAGGGGGAGGAAGAGGTGGAAGCAGCCAAAAAGAAGCCAACCCCCGAAATGGGGCTGCTGTTGCCTTTTTATAGAAAACTTAATGTATCCGGCATTTAATGTCGGATACACTATACTTCCTTTGTATCCGGCATATTATGTCGGATACACTGCACTTCCTTTGTATCTGGCATATTATATCGGATACAAACACAATCATTTTGAAAATTAAATGCCGCCGCGAATTTGTCAGGGAATCGGCGCGAATCTCGCCGAGAAAATCTTTGTATCCGACATTTGGTGTCGGTTATACACAACCCTATGTGTATCCGATATATTTGGTCGGATACAAATAAAAAAATGACGGATTTGCCCCTCGACTTGACCGATTTGACTGATTTGACACTTTTGGATATCTACGGATTGCCCCCTGCGAAATTTTGCTTTAAACCCTGGGATATTTTGCATGTTTGGATATTTACGGATTGCCCCTCGAGATATTTTCTTGCGCTACTCGCCACGTGTGCGGCTTTTTGCCACGTGTGCAGCTTTTTGGGTTTTACTGCTTGGAACTTCGACAGCTCATATCTCCTTCATCCGGACTCCGATTTGAGCAAAGTCAGTTGCGTTGGACTTGTATCGGAGTTCCCTATCCATTGGGATAGGATTAAGCAGCTGATCTGGGGTTTCGCAAAAAGTCAACTTTCGGCTCCCCCTCTAGTTTGACCGACCCACAGATCCTTCATCCGGACTCCGATTCCAGCAAACTCAGTTGCGTTGGAACCGTGTCAAGATTCTCTATCCATTGAGATAAGACAAGGTGAACAATTTTCTCTTGATCAAAATGTCAATTTTTGACCCCTCAGGGTTTGACTTTTCTGCTGTCTTTTAGCACACATTTTTTTGTTTTCTTCTTCTTCTTTTTTTTCTTTTTGGTTTGATCAAAATTTGGGTGCTTACAGCCATCATGGCATTCAGTCCACAGTCCAATTATATTTTGAGAAGAAAATTACCTATATAGAATCCTTGTAATCATTTCAAGTGAATTTGATCCTCTTTAAACCTCAAATTGTACTAAATCATAGAACAAGGTGGTTAAATATCTAATATGAACTTTTTAGTGTAATTGGCCTTCAAAGACACCTTAAGAATAATCTTAGAGAAGTGTTACAAATGGTGGAAATCAAATATCCTATTTTATAATGATTTGGGACTAAGAATGTCATAAAGTTCTCAAAATACATTTTGGATGAGTGGAATAGTCTTAGGATCCCTAATAAGGTCACCATACCAAAAATCAATCGATTCTGAAATAAAAAGTTTCGGACCCTAAAAATATTCTAAGTCTGGTTAAAAACGTTGACTTTTTGGTATATAATTTTTCTAGACAAATCTACAAGGACTTTCGGGCTCAAATTTTGGTTGTATTCTATTGAAGGGTAAACACATCTCCTAGAATTTTATGGGCTCCTGAATCACTCATCTGGGTATCAAACCCAAAACGGGCTTTTTGATAAAAACCGGGAAAACTGGAAATTTAGGCATGTGCTGGAAAGTTGACTTTTTATTGGTTGGGAATTGGACCTTGGAAGTATTTTTATGTATAGGAGGCTCAGGTTATTTGGAAAATGGTTGGAGAAGAAAAGGGGATGAAAAACTGTCGAAATTGCATTTTTTTGTTAGAGCGCCTAGGATCGCTCAGGAGCCTAGGCGGTCAAAGGTCGGCAGTAGTTAGTTTTTGATCGCCGACGATACGTCTTCAAGCGATCTTCGGCGGTCTCAAATTTTACACTAGCGCTGAGGATCGCCGAGCGCAGAGAGGTAGGCGGTCTCCCAAAAACGAACATACAATGTTTAAAAATCTTATTTTTCATGTCCAGGATGATTCTAACATAATTATATGATTGATATCAAGCTAAATACATGTCTATACAACACTAAAACATGCAACACAATCGATTAACCTCCAGAACACAAAACGAAACGAAAATCGGTGCTACCTACCTCTGTTTGTGCGTTTCACTCTTTCTCCTCCGAACAGCGACTAACACAGACGCCAAGCAATGCTCAGGAGATGAAAACTCAAGCCTTTCTCTGTCTCCCTTCTTCTTCTTCTTCTTCTTCTCTTCTTTTTTCGGTCGTTCCCAGTCGCTCTTTGGTCTTGCGGCTGTTGAATACCAAACGAATACACAAAGTATTTCCAGCATCTTTGTTAGGGCTAATACCATACTTATTTATATATATGATTCCACGCAACACACTTGCATCAAACACAACGCACTCGCCCAATCAAAATACAACTATTTTAAAATTTTAATCTTACCGCGATGACTCACAATCAAATGGTCTAATCTACGCCAAACTCCTGATCCCCACTAATTATAATATCACCTACAATAAGATATTATTTCCATCCATAAAAATCCTCAAAAATATTAATTTTTTATTTTAATATTTGGGAAAATTCGGGGTTTTACAGGTCAAGCAATTCCAAGCAGGATTTCTGGCAGTCTCTACGTACCCCGAGTGGCTCGCAAACATAGTGCCTGTACCAAAGAAGGACGGGAAAGTCAGAATGTGCGTGGACTATAGAGATCTGAATAAGGCAAGCCCAAAGGATGATTTTCCACGTCCACACATCGACATTCTGGTCGATAATACTGCGGTACGTAGCCTATTTTTGTTCATGTATGGTTTCTCGGGATACAATCAGATCAAAATGGCTAAGGAAGATCAAGAGAAAACAGCGTTTATCACACCTTGGGGCACATTCCACTATATAGTCATGCGATTTGGGCTTAAAAACGCTGGGGCAACATACCAGCGGGCCATGACCGCACTATTCCATGACATGATCCCTAAGGAGATGGAGGTCTACGTGGATGATATGATTGCCAAATCGTGCAAAGAAGAGGACCACTTGATCAATCTGAAGAAAGTGTTTAATTGTCTCAGAAAGTACAGTCTATGGCTTAACCCGGCTAAATGCGTCTTTGGGGCTACATCAGGAAAGTTGCTGGGATTTATTGTGAGCCGAAGAGGAATTGAAATCGATTCGGCTAAAGCCAAGGCCATAATTGAAATGCCATCGCCCAAAACAGAGAAGGAGGTTAGGGGCTTTCTTGGAAGAATTCAATATATAAGCCGGTTCATAGCACAGCTTACTGCTATCCGTGAACCAATTTTCAAGCTCCTAAGAAAGGATAACCCGACGGTCTGGAATGAGGATTGCCAGCAGGCATTTGATACGATAAAGAAGTATTTGCTGAACCCACCTGTGCTAGTGCCACCAACTCCGGGAAGACCACTGATCCTGTACTTGTCAGTGTTGGAAACATCGATGGGATGTGTCTTGGGGCAGCATGATGAGACTGGCAGAAAGGAAAGGGCAATTTACTATCTGAGTAAAAAATTCACAAAATATGAAGCCAAGTACTCACCATTGGAAAAGACCTGTTGTGCTCTAGTGTGGTCAACTCAGAGGCTAAGGCATTACTTCCTTAGTCACTCCGCATTATTGATATCCTGGATGGACCCTTTGAAGTATTTATTTGAGAAACCGGCATTAACTGGCAGGACGGCGAAGTGGCAGTTGTTACTATCTGAGTTTGACCTCACTTACGTCATTCAGAAGGCGATCAAGGGTCAAGCCATAGCTGATCACCTGGCTGCACATCCTTTGCCAGAATACTAACCGTTGAAGACCAACTTTCCTGATGAGGCAATTCTGTTTACTGAAGAAGAGGAAAGTGAAAGTTCTTGGCAGATGTTCTTCGATGGGGCCACCAACATGAATGGAAATGGAATAGGGGAAATCTTGGTCAAACCAGATGGTTCACACATACCGATTGCAGTGAAGCTGAGATTCCATTGCACCAATAATATTGCAGAGTATGAAGCATGTATAATTGGGTTGCAAGCAGCCATAGATCATGAAGTGGAAGAACTTGACGTATACGGAGATACGAGTCTTATCATCTTCCAAACAACTGGTGAATGGAAAACCAAGGATCACAAATTGATCCCCTATCACCAGTATTTGGAAGAAATAAGTACAAATTTTACTCGAATTTCCTTTAACTATATGCCAAGGGCCAAGAATCAGTTCGCGGATGCTCTAGCAACATTGGCTTCCATGGTCAGCATGCCAGAAGAGGTAGCATCAAACCATTGGAAATTGAGGTCAGGGATGAACCGGCTTATTGTTTTGTTCTAGAGGGAGCACCAGAAGAGGAAACACCATGGTTTCAAGATATCAAAAATTTCTTGAATGATAGAAGTTTACCAGAAAATGCCACTTCTACTGAGAAGAGGACAATACAAAGATTGGCTGGTCAGTTCCTGCTAAGTGGTGGACATTTGTACAAGAGATCACACAACGATATTCTGCTCAGATGTGTTGCTAAGGCTGAGTCAGAAAGGTTAATCGAGACTGTACATGGAGGAGTCTGTGGACCCCATATGAATGAACACATGCTGGCAAAGAAGATCCTGCGGTTGGGATACTACTGGTCGACCATGGAGCATGATTGCTGTATACATGTCAGGAGGTGTCACCAATGTCAGATATATGCAGATAATAAGCATGCACCCCCAAGTGAGTTGCACAACATGACATCCCTATGGCCCTTTTCCATGTGGGGCATAGACGTCATTGGCATGATTTCACCTAAGGCATCGAATGGACACAGATTCATTTTGGTGGCAATTGATTATTTCACTAAGTGGGTAGAAGCAGCCTCATATGCGAATATCACAAGCAACCATGTTATTAAATTTTTGAAACACAACATTATTTGTCGCTATGGACTGCCAAGTGCCATAGTATCAGACAACGCTTCAAATATTAAGAACAAGGACAGGAAGAAGATGTGTGAGCAATTTCAGATTACCCATCAGAAGTCCGCTCCGTACAGGCCAAAGATGAATGGGGCAGTGGAAGCAGCAAACAAGAACATAAAGAAAATCATTCAGAAGATGGTAGCGAGCTACAAGGATTGGCATGAAATGCTACTGCTTGCTCTACATGCCTATAGAACCTCAATCCGGACTTCAACTGGGGCAACCCCGTATTCCCTGGTCTACGGGATGGAAGCAATTCTGCCAGTGGAAGTAGAAATCCCACCACTCAGAGTTCTCATGGAGGCTGAATTAGAAGAAGCTGAAAGGATACAGTCAAGAAGTGATCAACTCAACCTAATAGAAGAGAAGCGATTGAAAGCGCTATGTCATGGCCAATTGTACCAACGGAGAATGGCCTGGGCCTACAATAAGAAAGTGAGGCCCAGAACTTTCCAAGAAGGAAACCTAGTTCTAAAGAAAATTCTACCATTTGTGGAAGACCCTCGTGGTAAGTTCAAGCCGAATTGGGAACGGCCGTATGTCGTCAAGAAGGTCCTGTCAGGGGGTGCACTCATCTTGACAGAAATGGATGGGATAGACTTTCCTGAGCCAATTAACTCTGATGCAGTAAAAAGGTATTTTCCTTGAGTGAACATTACTAGGAAGTGATCCGAGGCCATTTTTCTTTATTTCTCTCAAACTTTAATCCCTAGTCTAGCCAAGTAGAGCCAGTTGGTTTCTTTGGTAAACCTAAACCGGACTTACAGTCTTATATTGGGGCAAAACAAATTGGGGCAAGGCCAATTGGGGCAAAAATAAAGAAAAAAGAGAAAAGAAAAAAAAGGGCAAAGAAAAAATGGCAAATGAAAGCCAAGTGTAAAAAGAGAGGAAAAGGATGCAATTTGGGGAAAAAGGGTTAAATTCATCATGACTGTAAGTCCGGTTGACCTATTTCCACATTTGAAAATTTTTGAGCCTTTAATAACTTTTCTTTCATAAACTGAGCCTCGCCTTTGTTTCGTCCTATTTTTAAGCCCTCGGTGATCTTAGTTTGTTCATTCAAATTTTAGAGTAAGATTGGTGATGATGGAATACGGAAGCCGGCCCTAGTGAAAATCGTAACTGGCGCTAAGGGCAATATTGGCAAGAAGAAAAGAAAGAAAGAAAAAAAAAGAATAAAAAGAAAAATCAAAGGTTGAGTTGATCATGGGATCCAAGCTTGAAGAGAAGTCAGCACAAGTACTAAGCCTGAGCAGATTGGGTAACACAGTCAATTTTGGAAGAAAAGGCATTTTGGGATGACTCTAAAGGTCCTAATATGGACGGTTTTGATCCCTCATTATTTTTTGGATTACCCCTTTCATTGTTTAACCTGGTTTTAATTCCTTTAATTATGGGTGATTAAGTGTATGGACCAAATTTCAAAAAAAATAAAAATAAAAATAAAATAAATATAAAAAGAAAAACTATACTTTGGCCAGTGATGATAAATCAAATAATTTTCATAAAACCTTTGTTTTTACAAGCATCTGAGCATTCTGAGGCCAATAATATAAAAAATTTATTTTTGAATTAAATCCTTTGTCTTTCCACTATTGGAGTTTGCTTTCGTACAAAGGTATGAAAAGAAAAAAAAAATGTGCAGGAAATAAGGCTAGTCTCTGTCTCCCAGCCACTCTTCAAGCTCCCGAATCCGAGCTGCCTGAGCTGCAATAAATCTAGAAGCCCCCTCTGCAGCGGGATCACTCAAGAAGGAAATAGCCTCATCTGAAAGGGTCTGCCTGATCCTCATGCTCCTAAGGCTGGCTAAAGCATCCTGGTGCTTCTGCCGCAGTGCTCGGACTTCAAGACAGCGAGCCTGCCTCTGCTCCTCAAGTTGCTTTTCCATAGCAAGACGGCGGGATACCTGCTCTGCAAGTTGCCTCTCCATGTCAAGGCCCCGTATCCTAAGCTCCTGGGCCTCTCGTACCCATATCTGTTGAAGTCGCTTGTGAGAAGCTCTCTCAGACTCCAGGATGTCTTCGTAAGTAGGAGCCAAAATTGCAGGAGGATCTTCGAGTACTGGAGCTTGACTCTGTATCTGCTCCCTGATCCAGAAGAGATAGTCCTTCACATGGGACTCTGAGAAGACTGGGCCTCGCATAAAACGAATATAGGACCACTCCCTCATCAACCAGGCGTTCAGCTTCATGGTGGCTGGTGAGAGTGGCCCAAGATGGTCCTCATATCCACTTGGGATTATAATCCCTTGGGTCGCTTTGAACTGACGAAGAACCCGCAAAGGAAGGTAAAACACAGCATGTCCTAAGCCAGCTAGGACCAAAAAGTTGCGGTCTCGAAAGCTAATCACTGTCTCTGCATTGGGCTGATAAGTACCAGGCTACCTCACCTGGTCATCCTGGAGTGTAGCCAAGAAAGTAAACTAGCCCTGTTTACCTCCTGGAATGTCAGGACACCCCCGGTTGCTCATCAAAATGGGAACCTTCAAGCTGGGGGAAGAAGTGTCGATTGATCTCCTCAATCTGACTCAGGTGGTCAAGTAACCAAAGCTGTAAAGGAAGAGGGATATTTCAGTGCATTGTAAAGAAAAGCAAGCAAAAGAAAAGGAAAGCAAAAAAAAAAAAAAAAAAAAAGCTACCTGCAGGATGGGTGCACATGACAGGAAGCGCTTCTTCTTCCTGTAGTAACAGTCAGTCAAAGCCTGGTACATCCCTGCCAAAATCATAGGGGTCAATCTCTCCCGCTCCCTAACCTGGCATACAACTAAGATAAGGGCCAAGTCTACCTCATCGTCATCCCGAGGGAAAAGTAGTTGATTAACCACTATCAGGGTCAGGGCATTGAACCTGGCTTCCTTGTTCTCCCCCCTCAAAAGCTTTTCAGTCAGAAAAGACTTGGACAAAGTCAAAAGGGTGTCAGAATCCCCTAAATCCTTCTTCCCTATGCCCAGGAAAGTAGAAGCATCTTTCTTGTAACTAGGCTTAAGGGGTGGGTTCACTACCTTCTCTACAAACCTCAAGCCCAGGATAGTTTCAACCTCCTCAATGGTTGGGGTCATCTCATGGTTTCCAAAATGAAAAAGGTTTAGGTCCGGTACCCAATGGCCAATCATGGCTTCAATAATTTTCCACTTGAATGGGATGGAGGGGATAAACAAGGTGTGGCCTAAATGAATAGAATCCCATCTGATCTCTTTATCAAGGGTCATAGAGTTGACCTACCTAGTGTAGAAGGAATCTAAAGGGCTGTACCTAGTGAGATTAGGGGGTTTTGCTTTAAAAGGTTGTTTTGCAGGGGAGGCTGCGTGGACAGACAATGGTAGGGCAGAAGATGATCTGGAATCCATTGGAGATGATGGGAGCAGGCTAAGAATCAATGGGAGGAAGAAAAAGGCGAAAAATTGGTTTTCTAAACTCAAAAACTCGTAAAAAATATGCGAATCCCGAGGCTGGTCACATTTATAGCATGTTTTAATGTATCCGATATATCAGATCGGATACAAAGAATTCCATTTATATCCGACAAGCAATGCCGGTTACAAAGGAAACCCTTTCTATCCGATATAACATGCCGGATACAAAGAAATATCAATGTATCCGGTCTGATATGTCGGATACAAAGAAAAAATGCAAAAAAAAGAGAAAATGGAGAAAAATCCGAATTTTTTACCTGTTTCACCTGTGTACAAATTATAATTACATGAAATTGAAAAGAAAAGAGAACTAGATAAGAGAGAATGAATAAAAAAGTCTTTTCATATATATAAATCTCATTTGTACAGTGATAATGAAAAATAGAAATCCTAATCTCCTACTACTGTGCAGGATCACTCCCGCGTCCTCTACCTCGCGCTCCTCTGCGGCCTCTCCCTCGAGGAGATCAATGCCTAGAATATGCCAACAGATGCTCGGCCATATAACGCGGTCTCCGGCCCACAATGGACTGAAGCTGGTACTCCAAGCAATAGTCCGAGAGGTTTGAAGGCGGGTCAGGAGCAGAATCTGGGGAGGAAGCCCTAGGCTCAGCAGGAACAGGCTCAACTAGACCCTCAGCCATAGCAGTCTCCACTCCTGTAGCTCCAGAAGGCCCAGCAGCAGCAGAGGAGGGACCAGGAACAGAAGTATCTGGGTCAACAGAAAGGGTCAGAAGCAGAAGTATCAAGATAAACCAAAGAGGGAAAATTAAAGAAAACTTACCAGGAATATCTACAGCGGGAACTGGGGGATCCGGGTCAACCGGATCAGCAGCAGGGATGTCCTCCGGCTCAGGAGCCACCACTGGAGATGAGGGGCACATAGGGTCCGCAGGAGCAGCAGCTTGAACTGGAGATGGATCAGGAACAGCAGCTGGAGCATCCTCAGCAGCCCGAACCGGAGACAGATCAGGAGCCGGAGGATCTGGCCCAAAGGCAGCATCATGATCTGGAATGGGATCCTGCAAAAGTCAAACAGGCATATCAGAATAGCAGAAACATGGAAATGAAAGAGATGAAATTATAAAGAAACCAGATACCTGTCTCGCCTGAAGCTCAGCAACCAGAGCCTCCAGCTCTCTGATCCGAGCATCCCTCTGGGCCACGACCGCATCATGCTCTGCGATCATATCCTCGATCACGGCCCGCTGGCTCTGGAACCGGTCCCGCACAGCATTCAGCTCATGTACCTGCCAATAAGAACAGAATTAGAGTCAGAAATACAGGATTGAAGGAAATGGGATGAAAAATGAAAATCATGAAACTCACAGTATCATCATGGACCTGGATATAGATCCTGTTGATCTCTGTCACTCCGGCACGAGTGGGTCGATCCATCAAGCACCCAATGGATACTCTCTAGATCCACTCGTCATAATCCCCAGCTACTGTGAGCCCCTCTGCATCCTGATACTGGTCAAACTGGCCAATATCAAAACCAGGCTGGAGCGTGTTAGGACCCACAGGAGGAGGGGGAACGGGTATACGAAGCGTGCCTGTGTGCTGATAGTACAGGCGCTCTCCTAAATACATCACCCTACCAAGCCTCCCAAGGAAGCACTGGTAGGGCTGACGTCGGAGATCCCTATCAAAAGCATCCTGTACTACCATCTCACGAGCCACCCCAATATCCACGTCATCAAAGCGTGCCAGGATGAACTGCAAAGAAGGAAAAAATGGTCAGATACAGTCAAAGTACAGGAAAAGAAATAAAAGGGAAAGGGGCAAAGAATTTACATCGGATCGTCAGGCACGGTCCAAGTGAACCCGAGCAGTGCGGGGCTGACTCCTATCTGCGTCTCGGACCTGGGCCGACCACCGCAAGGCAACGGGGAACTCCTCGACACCAGGTACTGGGGATGGGCGGAAGAAAGTCATGTAGGTGTACATAAACACCTGGCAAAAGAAAAATCAGTCAGGGATAAAGAAGATAAAGCCTAAGGAATAAGACAAGACATATGCATTTAATACCTGCAGAATCTGCCAGAAGAACCGGCAGCTAACTCCATCACCTCTCGGAGCGGCCAGGCCCCGAACTACTCGGCACAGCCCGGCCAAGATAGTCCCATATATGAGCCGACCCCATGCTAGCTGGTGGGTCTGATGGAAATCTCGTAGAGCATCCAAAAAGAGGGGACTAACACTAGTCGTGTCCTCTTGAAAGAAGCAGCTCCCGAGCATCAACAGAAACACATGTCGGAAGATGGGCACAAAGGCTGCATCCTCCACAGTGACGGTCGCATGTCTCCCCTCATAATGCCGAGTAAGGCTCTCCCGCAGCCAGCTAATGGAGATACGACCACTCCGCCCGTCCCAAGCAGCATGAAGCAGGTCCTGATAGCCCAAGAGAAGGCCAATGTCCGCCACTGAAGGCCGATCCAAAACAATAGTCTGCTCCATCAGAGGAATGTCGGTGATCATCACAAAATCAGAGGGGCGGATTCCCAGCTCCACGTCTTGCAGATGGAATGACTGCGTCTCTGGAAAATATCGCTCCATCATAGCGAAGATGAGGAGACGGTCGGCTCGGAACGAAGGGATGCTGAGGAAATAATCCAAGTGGCACCTCCCAAACTCAAGCCTAAGTGCCGGGGAAAGCGACTGCGCCAACTCACTAAATCTCCCCAACTACCTCGCAGATGAGAAGGAGGATATGGAAGAGGCACATCGGCCCGAATGCACATAGAAGGGTGGCTATCCAAACCACTAAGGAGCTCTGTATCATGAACAGACGCTCTCAGCTCCGCAGAGACCCCTAGGCGCAAGGCTACAGCAGCACCCTCCTGGCCTGAAGCTCTGGCCCGGCCTCAACCTCTCTCTTCGGCTCGGACTCGACCCCTCTCACCAACTCGGCCTCCGCCTCTCTCTCGGCCTCTACCACGGCCTCGAACAGGATCAACAACAGGCTAAAAGGAAAAATGAATAAGTAAAGTCAGTTTCAAGGGAAGCAGGGAAAGAAAGAAGAAAGAATTGGGAAGCCTACCTCAGCAGAGCCCTCAGCAGAGCTCTCTCTGGAAACATCTAATGGCTCCGACAGGGTGGCGCTAGAACTCGCCTCTGTTCGAGCCCGCGAAGTGGAGGGCTGATCAGCAAGGTCAGCCTCCTCTCGAACACGGGAACGACTCCTAGCCATCTACAAGCCATAGGGAAGTGTTCCATAAATTTCAATACAAATTTTTCAGGAATTTTATTTTGTTTTTGGTCTAGGTTTCGATTCTAGTTCATGATGGAATTTCATTTGGTTATCTGTTCCGGTTCAAAGTTTTTTAAGTGATTGGTATTTCTATTTTTGTGAAATCCTGATTCTAAAGCTTTTTTGTTCTAAGAATATCTACAAGGCTTAATATTTGCTAATTTACTACAGGACTCCTACATGAAAGCCAGACAGTAATGCAGAAGCAAAAGGTCTTAGATTAACTATAGAACCCAAGGGCCAATCAAAAGTCTTGTCAGTCGAAGACATGCTAAAATCAGATCAAGGCATGGTATTTGAAAAGTTTTCATCACCGGTAATTATGCCATTCAGCGGGAAATGTAGCCGGCAGGCAATCTAAGGCTTTCGGATACTGTCAAAGGCATCATGCTAAAAGGGTGACTACTGTTATATGGGCAACCAATTCTAAAAGAATTACAGATCAGGAAAACTAAAGCTTGATATTAGCCAGTCGGAACCTAAAAGGCATGCAGAGATACCGAAGTGGTCAAGCAAAGTGTGGTCAAGAACAAGTCATAGCATGTGGATCCAATTTGAAGATGGGCATTTGAAATCATGTTCTCATCGAAGCAGACAATTCAATGTGAGATGAACAATTCGGTTCACAAGCAGGCAACCGTATCCCAAGGAGTTATGGAAATATAAATCCAGAATGGGCAAGGCAGTCAAAGCAGAAAAATAAAAAAAGGGCAGCAATAGCATGGTATGAAAATTCCATCACCATGATCAGAACCAATGGGCAACATAAAAGCAAAATGAAAAAGGTCAACGTTGCATAAAAAAAAAAAGAAGAAGAGGGGGTCCTAGATCAAAGTAGAAATGGCATGGAAGTCAAGACAAACAACAGTATGCACATGGGTTTGTATTCAGTGCCAGTCAAAGGTTAAGAGCATCAAGTAATTTGCAAGAAATCCAGTATTATCCTGGATCAGAAAACGAGCATTCTGAATTTTCATCACTGGCAATTCAGAAGCAAAGGAAAAATCATGGCAGTCGGAGCACCACGCTACCGAAGCCAGACAAGAAAAAAAAAAGAGAGAAGCAGAACAGATATGCCCGAAAGCTCAATATTACAGATTTGTTTCAGCAACAATCAACAGGTTAACATATGCAAATTGCGTAAACAAGCTTGGAAGAATCAGTGGAAAAGTAATATAAAGATCAGTACATAAGCAATCTTCATAGGCCTCGACATCATGCAAAAAAGGAGAGAACAGCTCAATTAGTCGATTGAAATTTTGCTATAATAAATAGAGAAATTCATGCCTTGCAAATCAATAAGAAGTATAATGGAAGAAACATACTTGTTGATATGAATAAGGACAAAAATTTTGGTTTTGCCGAAGAGGATGTCTGCAAATCTTGCAATCTCAGCCAAAAGAAAAACCTGGAAGACAAGTTGATGTTCAAGTAAGAATTGAGGTCACTACTGAGCGAAAATTGAAAATGCTTCGCTAAGAAGAGATGGAAATAGGGATTTCAAGAAAAATTACAGTGTTTACCTCGACAATGAGCTAGGGCTTGGTCGTAGGAGAGAATGGAAAATCTTCGGAGTAAGGGCGGCCGCCGGTGTCAATAGGAGTCGCCGGAATCTGGAGAGGTTGTCGGAGAAGAATGGAATTTAATGCCGTGGTCGGAGAAGAATAAGTGTATCCGAGGTTTGCAATCGGAGAAGAAGAAAAGAAGAGGAAGAGTCGCGGTCGCGCACGACTTATATAAACAGGTGTATCCGACGAAGTATGTCGGATACAAATGGAGGTTTTCTTATCCGACGAAGTATGTCGGATACAAAAGAAAAAAAACATAAAAAATTAGAAAAAAAAGGAGAAAAAGAAAAGAAAAAAGAGAAAAAGAAAAGAAAAAAGGAAAAAAGAGAAAAAGAAAATGAAAAGAGAAAAGAAAAGAAAAAAAGAGGGGGAAAAAGAAAAAAAGAAAAAAAAATGAGCTACAAAGTTAGCTATTTTCACAAAAATCCCTATTTTGCCTTAAAATCCACTTCACAGCCACGAGAACTCAGTGGAATTTGGGACAACTTGGGAAATGTGTTGGTAAAAAAGGAAGGTATTCATTCAATTTTTAACTTGGTCTGATAAAAAAATCAGTTTTCAAAAATCTTATTTTTGGGCTTGAAATCCACTTCATAGCCACGAGAGCTCAGTGGAATTTAAGACCTCTTGGAGAAATGCCCCCCTCAAAGTTAGGGCTTTTTGGCAAATCTTCACCCAAAAATTATTTTACAAAATTGAATTGAACTAAGCAAATCATGGTTAAGGGATTGCAATTTGGGCTTGTCTAATCTTTGCAGCTCATTGCTTCGCAACTCCCGCAAAGAAGGGCAGTTGTAGACACCCAAATTGCACAGTAAAAATGAAGAATAATTGGCAAAAGTCATTATCTCTTTTGAAACCAGCACAAACTTTGAGAAAACAAGCTTTTTCCTTGTATCCGACAACTCAGGTCGGATACAAGCATACCTCTTTGTATCCGACATAAGTTGTCGGATACAAGCAGACCTTAATGTATCCGGCAACATATGCTGGATATGTATAGGCGCTTGTGTATCCGACCTGACATGTCGGATACAAGCTTTTTGCTCAAAATTAGGGTTTTTCGAGAGTTTTCACTTTTTACCATCATATCCTTCATTAAAAGAGTGGAAATCTCGGAAATAGCCTTAGGGTTAAGGTTGGTGGGCTCTAGACATTATGTTGTGTCTACAATCCCACCAACCCTAACCCTAGCCTTTGCCTATAAATAGGAGGCTCCTCCTCAAGCAAATGGCCATGAACTCTTGCCAAGAACTTTTGCCAAGAAGTTGGAGATCAAAGAGCTTCGAGTGAAGAGGGGAACCGCTACAGTCTTGCTTCCAGAAGCCCAGGTAAGCCTCAAACCTCTCTTTATTTTTCTGTTTTTACATTCTAGATCTAGATCTCTTCTTCTACCTTTCTGTAGACTAAGGCTTCTTCTATGTGTGTGAAAACCCTTCCCCTACTCAAAGTACCTCGAGACTCCCCCTAGCCGTAAAACGTGAAGGCGGGATCTAGGGGAAACGAGACTGGGGATTGATCCTAGTATTAGAACCTATTTGAATAAGCCTTTTGAATCTATGAAAACCGTTTCATATTCAAAGTACCCCAAGATTATCTTGAAGAACCGTGTTTAACGGGGAGAGAGAAATAAGGGAAACGATAATGGAACGGAACCCTAGGTTGTTCTAGAACCCTTCTGATTGATCTAAATGCATGCTATATGTTATTATGTTGAAATAAGCCTTTTGAATCTATGAAAACCGTTTCATATTCAAAGTACCCCAAGATTATCTTGAAGAACCGTGTTTAACGGGGAGAGAGAACTAAGGGAAACGATAATGGAACGGAACCCTAGGTTGTTCTAGAACCCTTTTGATTGATATGAATGCATGCTATATGTTGTTATATTGTTCTTGAATGGATTTTTATACACATACACACATAGCACTTGTTTTGTCGGATTTGGCTTGTATTTCGGATCTATTGCCGTCATTGTGGTAGATCTGGAATAAATAGCCCCAATCAAATAATTCTGGAATATTTCTTGTTGGTTTTCAATATGATTTCAAGCAGTTTTGTTGAGTATTGAAGGCCTCTAGGTCCAACCTCTCGGTTTTTGGGCACTTTTGCTCAATATTGGGTCTTTTTCGCATATTCTCTCCAATCGGAGAGAATGGTGAGCCAAAATTGTACCCTATTATTTCTAGAGGTTCTTCAACACTTTTTCAAGTGATTTTGATTCATCTTGCATGGATTCCACACACTGGATCACTGTTTTAAATTGATTTTACTCAAAAAAGGGCTTAACTTGACAGCAAACTGTACCCCAACTTCGGACACTCGTAACTTCATCGTCTAGATGAATTTTGGAGTGATTACAGAGCCATGGGAAAGGTGAGGCTGTTTAGTTTATGCCTATAAATTTCATGAATTTCTATCAAGGGGATTTTTGACACCTCTCTGTCGAAGTTGATAGGTCATTTCGGGTCTGACTACAAAACCTGTCACTTCAACTGAGCGCCATGTGTTCGTTTTAAGTCCGATTCGAGTAATTCTTGTTTCTGAGTTTTCTTTTAGAAGTCTAGTTTCAAATCCAGTTGATTTCATAATATTGTGACTCCATTTGTGTCGTGGGTAACAGATTTACTCAGAGCTGTTCAACAGCACTTGTCTGGGCAAATATGTGATCTTCGGGGCTTGTTCGGGAGATCACCCAAGGCACATCTGAATGAATTTTTGTATGAGGCTAGTTCCATCTGAAATATGGCCATACAGACTTCACTCACACCAAATTCCATGGATTTATATGGGGCCGATTTTTCTAAATGATTTTCCAAAGTTGCCCACTTATCACTTTTAATTATCTCCAGCAGCAGATTTCAAAGGAGAACAACTCCTAGGATTTTAATCGGAATGGATTAAAAATTTACATGAGTCTTCTATCTGCCATAATCTTTCAAATGAATTTGGTTTGATTCAATTTAAATTGGATTTGAATGATTTCAAGACAAATGGTTCTTGCTTTTACCGAATTCTCCGGATTTAACTCAACTTGGTTTTGTGCAACTTTTGTTTTGATTTCCATGTTTTGGTGATATTCCAGAAGCGATATTGACATAAAAGAGGATCTGGACTTCATTTGGATTTTCATGTGAAGATATCATACATTTGTCCTTTTTCAAGGTTTTTAATGGTTTTTAGCAAGCTTTCTTATTTTTTTAGAATGAACAACACTTAGCAACCACCTTGTGTGGATGAATGAGGGTGCCTAACACCTTCCCTCGTTCATAATCTAATCCCCTTACCCATCTCTGGATTTGATTTTCAAGTAGAGTTATTTTTACTCTAGTATTTGCCTTTTAGCTCTTTTTGCTTATTTTTGAATCTTTTGGTGTCCATTCACACCCAAAAATCTGGATGGTGGCGACTCTCCCATTTTACGTTGAGCCCGTGTGATGACGGAGGGGAAATCAACCCGGTGATTTTTTCCATGTCTCACACCTACTTATTACACCGTCATCGGCCGGTGTAATGAGTAAGTATTTTAGCTTTCCGGAACATTTTTTGTATGTTGCTTGATATGGAAGATTTGCCATCTTTTCACCATTTTCCCACGATCGAGATGATTGCCATCTCTTCGGCTTCATCTCCCGGCTTGTCTATAAAAGCTAACTTTGGTGATTTTTTACTTTCCTTGTCTCTCTCTACCATTTCCTTTTCCTTCTCCTTCCATGGTGTCAGCACCTCATTTTTGCACCCCCGAAAATGCTGAAAATAAAAACCCTAGCTGAAAGGTCAAACCCTGAGGGGGTGAAAATTGACTTTTTGATCAAGTAACAATTGACCAACTTGCTTTATCTCATTGGATAGAGAATCCCGATACGGTTCCAACGCAATTGAGTTTGCTGGAATCGGAGTTCGGATGAAGGATTTATGAGCCGGTCAAACTTGAGGAGGAGCAGAAATTGACTTTCTGCTAAATCCAGAATCAACTACCTAACCCTATTCCAATGGATAGAGGGCTCCGACACGGTTCTAACGCAACTGGGTTTGCCTGAATCGGAGTCCAAATGAAGAAGATATGAGCAGTTGAAGTTCTATGGCAATAGTGTCGGAGACTGCACACGTGGCAAAAGATTCTCCTAAGGAAAATCTGTAATTATCCAAATCAATAAAAATATCTCAAGGGTGAATCTGCAAGTATCCAAAAGAATCATGAGAGAATCTATAAATATCAAAAGTTGAGAAAATATCTCAGGGACCAAATCTCAAAGTATCCAAAAGTATCAGGAAAATCTGCAAATATGAAGATTTGCTACCTCTCTCTCATGATTGATGTTTCCTATGGGCATGCATGTGCATCATTCATGCATGCAACACCTCATACATCTCTCTCTCTCTCATGATTGTTGTCCCCCATGCATGCATGCACGTCACACACACTACATAATAAAAAGCCTCCAAGTCCCATACATAGGGGCGATCTCTCACTTTTTGTTGCTGAATTCTCTTCAAGAGGCTTTCCCCTCTAACCTCTCTTCTATCTCTCCCAAGCTCTCTTCATCTCTCCCAAGCTCACCCCACTCTAACCTCATCTAACCCTTCCCCATTTCCTTGAGTCTTGGCTCCTTGGAGGAGTCTTGAAGGTGCTCCAGGAGGAAGGAAGTGCTGTCCTAGTGCTATCTTGACTCCAAGGAAGGCTAGGGACACCTGAAACAGGTGCTCACACCCAAGGTAAGCCTTCTTGTGGCTTTCTTTTGAACATATGTAAGTTTGGTTTGATTTGGAATAGGTAAAATGGTATGCATGAGGTGTTATTTCCGTCTTATTTAACCTTTGAGCCATCATCTCTCTTTTTTTTTTTATGCTGGGTTCTATGGTTATTGGATGGTTACCATTTTCTAAGAGTAAGTGGAGGGGTTCGGCTGAACCAAAGGAAGGATGAGAACCCCTTTAGTTGGTTTTGAGTATTCTAAAGTCACTACTATTATCTAATATAACAGCGATTGTTCTTTTATTTGATAGGGGAGGGTGTTCCCCTTTAAATCTCATCTCATGTACCCTTCTTGATTAATCCCCCCTATTCCTTTCTTTCGTGGTTTTCTTTCCAAGGAAGGTATATGGTTTGTGTGAGCATGATCATGCTATAATGCCTGGATTCCATTTCCTTTTATATTTATCGGTTATCCATTCATGATAGGGTTTGTTGTGTTAGCATGCATAGGGTTCCTCATGATCTATCTTCATATAAAGCACACGTACCACTGCTTTAGGATTGCGTGAGCACGGCTTGTTTGCTGTTTATGTGGCCTCTTTCACTGAGGTTTTGTTTCATTTCAATCACTGTTTCGATCATATAAAGTCAATGCCACCTTGCTTTGTGCACACCCCACATGCATGCCTGTACTTTCATTGATTCCATGCTCAGATTGGGTGTTAATTTCTAGATGTTTTGCACATTTTACTTTTAGTTTGGTTTTTTTTCATACGCATGGATCTCTTCTTCATTAGTGGACATGGGACACACACATACATACAGGTGCTTTTGACTTGGATCATGCTTAGGGTGCCCCGTTTGCTTGATGTTGCGTGACATGAAAGGAACTAGGATAGGGACACTTAAGTCCCTATTTCTATAACGCCCCGAACCCGGGTCTATGCAAAACAAGCACCAAACCCGATTCCGAAGTGATACTGGACCCAAAGCTACTAATTACCAGACATTTAAATTCATCTAATTCCATTAATTATAACAGTGCGGAGAATTAAAACATTAATTTCATCAATATGCGTGGCTAAATATAACCATCAACTAACTTATCAATATAAATTCATAAATCTGGTAAATGGGTTTCGGCATTGACAACCAGGCCTACTCAGGGTTTCTGGCTGCTCTACACTGGTCGTGGCAACACACAATGCCATGCAATTACAACAACCAACAATAACATTACATTACTAAGCTTAAGCATGGATCCAAGACAAGCTAAACCAAAACAACAAACCATCGTAAAATCTCAACTCTGACATCACAATAAAACAATACATTCAACATCATGTATAACTCAACACAGCTCACCACATGTCCCTCTGGACCAGAACAGTACCTCATGTACCTTCAGTATTTACTCAAAATTCACAACACATGACCATTGGTAATAAAACCCATTTACTCACATCAAGAGAAATCTTTACATTACATTTCAGAACTTGCAATCAAGTAAAACCCGATTAAATAAATTCTCATTCAAGTACAGTGTATAAACAAAGGGAAACTAAATCAGGAACTCCTAGTGTTAGGAACAATAACATCACCTACGGATAGCCCTAAAATTCACCTTGGATGCTCCTAAGAATTTCTAGAAATTCCACTTAATATTCTCTGAGTAATTGAACAGGTAACAGTATTTCTAAAATTCTAAACAAGTCATTGCCTAAGTGTTTGAACCCTCAAAGTATTAAAATCTAGCTTGATTGGTCAAATCTCACATTTCAGCAAAGATTTGGGACTTGCACTAACCTCTGGCGCTTGGCGCGAGGTCGGCGATAAGTCATTAGTTAAACTACATGTCGTGCTTACCTAAAATAGACTAGGCGCGAGCTAGCTAGGCGCGAGATAAGCGTGAGCTTGGCGTTAAGGAAATCCGCTCGGCGTGAGATAGGCGCGCTATGAGCGCGAGCTCGGCAGTAAGAAAATTCGGTCTTGCGCCGACTCAAACCAGTTGGCACTAGGTAGGCGCCAACCCGGCGGATGCTACCTCCGATATTCAAGTCTCTGTTAATTCAAGATCTCCACGACTGACTGTAATTTTTCTGTCTGTAACAATTTTCTTAGTCTCCTACTATCCCCAGAAGATGTTTAAACAAGTTTTGAAATTATTCTAAACACCTTTATATTTATCTCTAAAAATCCTAAAAAAACTTATGCTCGGACTGTCTTTTTCCAGAAAACATATGCATCAAGACCAAACTCACGAATCAAATCCAAAACCCATTTTTAAAACGATGCTACTCACCTCTTGCACGCTTAAATCCCTGCAAAAGCAACTGCTTGAATCTGAAAACCCTCAGTTGATCGCCAACAGTCGCCAATAGTCGGTCGTCTGCTTGCTATCGACACCCGGTTGATCCTCTGTTCGCAAGAGTAAAACTCTTTTGAAAAACTTGATTCGAACACACAGATCGGCAGGAGGAAAACTAACAGTGCTTCTTCTCTCCCAAAACCTAAATCAATCGCCGCAATCGCCTTCAGCAAAGGTATACGAGTATTCCGAAAACCCAAAAACCTAATTTTCCTTAAGTATTTATACCTTCCATAATTACCTTGCCGCTTGACGAACTTTTGAAAACCCTTGATTTGGTGTGTGCTCGCCCACCAAAATTCCTACATATAGACACAGCTCCTTAAGTTTATTTGTCCACATAAATAATAAATAAAAATAATTCTTAGAAAATATCGGGGTTTTACACTTCCGCACATACATGTTCTGTACTCTGATAGTTAATTAATGAATGGATCATTTATTTCTTTAGTCTGGTATATTCTTGATGTTTATCTGATATGGGCCAGTAACATCTCGAATTTGGTTGATGGACTGAATTCGGGTTGTTACAGTAGCGAACCGAGTTCGGGTTGGATGTTGGTTTTTGCATTGACCCGGGTTCGGGGCGTTACAGAGATGACATTAGAGCAAATGGTCCTAACCTTAAATAGCCAGCCTTAGGGGAATGGGATTGTAAGTACGCTAGATAGAACCCCTAGAATTATTGGATTCTAACAAGTGAAATTTGTATTTTGCTGATGGCTAGTAGAGGGAGACGTGCTCGAGCTGATACTGTAGAGAGTGCTGAGGTTGAGGAGCGGCAGCAGGATGTTCCATTACCTCGACCACCTCCAGGGGTGACGTGTGGGCTGTTGTTAGTAGCTTGGCAGAGCTTCTTGCCAAGGAAAGGGAGGAGAGATTGAGCCAGCATGGAAATGGTGGCAATGGTCACGGGGATGCGCCTATACATGAGAGAGAGATACAGACGGCCAAGGATCTAGAGCAGTTCAAGAAGTTGGATCCACCTATTTTCAGTGGACGACCAGATCCGATGGAGGCAGAGCGATGGCTGATGCAAGTGGAGTGGATCTTCGAGGCCATGTGAGGCAGTTCACTGGTGGACAACTAGGAAGAGGCAGGACCCTCAAGCTACTTATATGACTTGGGATAGATACCGAGAGGTATTCTACGACCAGTATTTTTCTGAGGAGGTCTGACTCAAGAAGGAGCGGGAATTCATGGAGATTACCCAGGGGAGCCAGACAGTGGCCCAGTATGAGGCTAGATTTGCAGCCTTATCTCGTTTTGCACCCCATATGACACAGGATAAAGGAGGCTGGCTTCACATTTTGAGCGGGGTCTAAAGCCTGAGATTAAGAGCATGTTGACAGTACTCTTATGCACAGAACTGAGGACGTGGTACGTCGAGCCACCAGGGCTGAGAGTGATATAGAGGCCAGAGTGAGCCAAAGCAGGGCTAGACCACCTATGAGGCCTGAAGATCAGAGAGGTTTCCTTAGTGGGAACAAGAGGCCCAGAGACTCGACTAGGGCAGAGTCTCCAGGAGGTCAAATGTATAGACTAGCTCAGAGGGGATGTGCCACTTGTGGCAGGTATCATGTACCGGGTCCATAGGTCGCAGCACCGGGCACCTGTTACAGATGTGGAAAGGCAGGTCATAGGATCACTGACTGTCGTTTCTCTCCGAGCTATTAGTTGTTAGTAGTGCCACGACCAACTTTACCACAGACAGAGCCTGCGCCTGCTTTCCCACAGAGGCCACAGTTTTAGCAGCCAGCTCAGAGGGCGCCAGTAGGACAGAGGTCCCAGGGAAGGGGATCAGTTCAGAGAGGAGGTTAGAGGCAGGCAGTACCTGCTCAACAGCCACAGCCAGTGAGGGTGTATGCAGTGGAGGCACATGAGGAGTATGAGCCTGAGCATGTGGAGGAGATCAAGGCTAATCATGAGACACCTGAGCTGATCAGAGGTATTATTTTCATTTGTGGTAGATCAGCATGTGTTTTGTTTGATTCTGGTGCTTCACATTCATTTATATCGCCTGTTTGTGGATGGTGGATTAGATTGTCACCCACGGATTTAGATAATGCATTGTATGTACACACCTTTGGGAGAGTCTACTAGAGTGGAATATATGTATAGAGACTGCATGATTAGATTGGGTAGACTGGAGTTGTTTGGCGATTTGATTGCCTTAGATATTGGATGATTCGATGTGATATTGGGGATGGACTGGTTATGTAGACATCATGTGACGTTGGATTGCTATGCGTGGACGGTGATAGTTAGAGGGCCAGATCAAACCACTCATTGTTTCAAATGTGAAGGGTTGAAGTCGCGGATTGGTCTGGTAGCATCTGTGGTAGCATAGGAGCTTAGGAGTGACACCCTTGTCATCTCCGATGTACCTGTAGTTCAGGAGTTTGCAGATGTGTTTCCAAAGGAATTACCTGGATTACCACCTGCTCTCGGAGTAGAGTTCAGGATCCAGTTGATGCCTGGTACGGCACCAGTTTCGAAGCCACCCTATCGGCTTGCGAAACTAGAACAAGAGGAACTGAAGAAGCAACTAGATGAGCTTCAGGAGAAGGGATTCATTAGGCCGAGTGTGTCGCCATGGGGCTCACCAGTTCTGTTTGTGCAAAAGAAGGATGGTAGTATGAGGATGTGTATTGATTATAGGCAATTGAATCAAGTGACAGTGAAGAACAAGTATCCGTTGCCTAGGATTGATGACCTGTTTGACCAGTTAGGAGGTGCGTCTTGGTTCTCCAAGATAGATTTGAGGTCGGGCTACCATTAGTTGAGAGTGGCAGAGGAGGACATAGAGAAGACGGCTTTTTGTACACGCTATGGGCATTATGACTTCTTGGTTATGCCCTTTGGGCTGACTAATGCCCCAGCTGTTTTCATGGACCTCATGAAAAGGATTTTTCATGCATACTTTGATAGTTTTGTAGTAGTGTTCATTGATGACATCCTAGTATATTCTAAGAACCGAGAGGCACATGTTGGGCATTTGAAAGCAGTATTGCACACCTTGAGAGACCAAGGGCTGTATGGGAAATTCAGCAAGTGTCAGTTTTGGCTGAGACAGATTTCATTTTTAGGTCATGTTATCTCAGGTGAAGGTATATCTGTGGACCCGGGGAAGGTTAAGGCAGTGGCAGAATGGCCTAGACTCACTATAGTGACAGAGGTCAGGAGTTTCCTTGGTATGGTAGGTTACTATAGGAGATTCATCGCAGGATTTTCTCGTATAGCTACACCTTTGTCAAACCTAACCAAGAAGGCAGTGAAATTCCAATGGAACGAGAAGTGCGAGCAGAGTTTCCAGGAGTTGAAGCAGAGGTTGACTACGGCCCCAATTTTGATTGTGCCATCCATGGATGAGGTATTTGCAGTATATTTTGATGCTTCTAGGATTGGCTTGGGATGTGTTTTGATGCAGCAGGGCAAAGTTGTAGCGTATGCTTCGAGATTGTTGAGGCTGCATGAGAAGAACTACCCTACTCACGCTCTAGAGTTAGTAGCTATAGTTTTCGCACTTAAGCTATGGAGGCATTACCTTTATGGGGTAGAGTTTAAGATATTTTTTGACCATAAGAGCTTGAGATATTTGTTTTCACAGAGAGACTTGAATATGAGGCAGCGAAGGTGGATGGATTTGTTAAAGGATTTCAAGTTCACTTTGCAATACCACCCTGGTAAAGCAAACATAGTGGCTGATGCTTTGAGCAGAAAAAGTGCAGTTGATGATCAGGTAGCCACTTTAGCAGCTTTTATGACGAGCCAATGTAGATTGGTTGATTCAGTCAGAGATTGGCAGCGAGAGTTTAGCATGCCACAGGATGGAGTGATCAGAGTTGCTCGTGTTCAGATTGAGCCTGATTTGGTTCAATTGATTCGGGAGAGACAGTTGATTGACCCACAGTTGATTTAGACTAGGGAGATGATGAGTAGAGGATCTGAGGCAGCTGTAGACTTTTCAGATAGAGATGGGCTATTGAGATATAGAGGCCGTATTTGTGTTCCAACTGATGAGGAGATTAAGGAGAAAATATTGACAGAGGGTCATAGATCGAGGTATGCAGTTCACCCAGGAAGTACAAAGATGTACAAGAATTTGAAAGAAATCTATTGGTGTTCAGGAATGAAGAGAGAAATTGCAGAGTATGTTGCAAAGTGCTTGATATGCCAGCAAGTGAAGGCTGAACATTGGAAACCGCCTAGTTTACTTCAGTCACTTCCTATTCCAGAATGGAAGTGGGAGCATGTGACCATGGATTTTGTATCTGGGTTACCATTGACAGCAGAGAAAGAAGATGCTATTTGGGTTGTTGTGGATAGACTGACTAAGTCAGCACATTTCTTGCCTATTAGCACTACGCAGCAGTTGAAGTCTTTGGCTGAACTATATGTCAAGGAGATAGTGAGACTTCATGGAGTTCAAGTTTCCATAGTGTCTGATAGAGATGCACGATTCACGGCACGCTTTTGGCTTGCATTTCAGGCAGCCTTAGGAACTAAGCTTAATTTCAGCACCAACTATCATCCTCAGACAGATGGACAGTCTGAGCATACCATTCAGACATTGAAAGATATGCTGAGATGTTGTGTTATGGATTGGGGAGGCAGTTGGAATCAACACCTACCATTGGTGAAGTTTGCCTATAATAACAGCTATCAGGCGAGTATTCAGATGGCATCATTTGAGGTGCTTTATGGCAGACCATGTAGATCCCCAGTGTGCTGGGTGGAAGTTGGAGAAAGGCAACTTATTGGGCCGCAGATTGTACAGGATAGCATTGAGAAGGTAAATCAGATTAGGCAGAACATGCTTACAGCCCAGAGTCGTCAGAAGAGTTATGCAGATACCAGAAGGAGAGATTTGCATTTTGAAGTTGGTGATTTTGTATTTCTGAAGATATCTCCATCTCGTGGAATTAAGAGATTTGGAAAGAAAGGCAAGTTGGCTCCAAGATATATAGGTCCATTTGAGATTAAGGGTACAGTGGGACCAGTAGCATACAAATTGGTTTTGCCTACACAGCTGGAAGGAGTTCATGACGTATTCCATGTTTCTATGTTGAGGAAGTACGTGCATGACCCTCCTCATATCATTCAGCATGAGCCGATAGTAGTGCGATGGGACTTGACTTATGAGGAACATCCAGTTGAGATTTTGGACAGGAAGGAGCAGGTTCTTCGTACTAAAGTGATTCCACTTGTGAAAGTACTCTGGCAGAACAACACAACTGAGGAGGCTACTTGGGAATTGGAATCGGAAATGCAGAGAAAGTATCCTAACCTATTTCCAGAATCACAAGGTAAATTTCGAGGATGAAAATTTTCTTTTAGGAGGGGAGGATGTAAAATCCTGAATTTTCCTTAAATAATAAAATAAATTAATAAATAATATTCTTGAGAGTTATAATTAATGGAAATATTTTATTAATGTAGGGGATGATATAATTAGTGGAGATCCAGAGTTGGACGCAGATCTGACTGTTCGATCATGAGATATCGAGGTATGTGTTTTGATTGGGAAGTGTGTATAGGAAAGTTTACATGTGAGCTACATGGGATCAAGAGATATAAATAATAAGCTTAATACCATAATCGTATAATTCTTGTATTCTCATTGGTATTGTTAGCCGCAAGCGACAAACCAAACCGTGAGCGACTGACTAAGGAGGAAGAGAAGACGAGGAAGAAGGAAGGGTGTTGGCTTACGTTTTAATCACCTAGGGAGTACCTCGTGCCTGTGAGAATCATTATTTAGAGAGAGAAGGAGAAACAATCATGGAAAGAGGTAGGTGACACGGTTTTGTTCTATTGATTTGTATTTACGTTTGTTTAATCGCAAAAGCATGTTTTTATGAGATATATTGATGTATTTAGTTTGATAACCATGTTATAAATATGTTAGAATGATATTGGACGAGAAAAATCACGTTTTGAAACTGTTTCTGTTCGTTTTTGGGAGACTGCTGACCTCGACTGTGCTCGGCGATCCTCGGCACTAGTTATAAATTTTAGACCGCTGGAAGACTTATCATCGGCGACCTGTTTTGAACTACCGCTAACCACAGACCGCCGAGGCGATCCTGAGTGATCCTAGGCGCTCTGTGCAGAATTTGCAGATTTTCGTAATTTCGAACCTGATTCAATTCCAAACTATTTTTAGACAATTTTAATGATTAACTAAGATATTTTAAGACCAAAATAAATTATCTAATTCCCTGTTTTACAGAAAAATAAATTAGGAAGATATTTAGGACATTAGTTGCCAAACTTTGAAAGTAATTGAGAAATCTAGGTTTTGGAAAACCTAACTATTATTTACTTACTAGAACATCTTTTAAATTACACCATAAACCAGAAAATTACATAAAGAGAATTCAAAACTCAGATGACCCGAATATTGAAGTAATTGACAGATTTAACCTTTATATGCCGCTAGGCACCAACCCTTATAGAAATATTATATTTTAGGGAATTTTGGAGTCTAGTGGGCATAGCTGGTTATAGATCCATAGTTGTTGCTAGATAGTTGAGGGATATGTCATTTGGGTTGAGTTTCTCCCTTGTGCGACGCGCTTCCTTTGCAAGTTAGTTTGTCTGAGAAGGTCCTATGTTTGGAGGGACACCCCGGTGAGCCGCTGGTGATTCCCTGTACATGTGAATAAGCGACCATCTCCATGTATTGATTCTGGTGCTGCATACTGGTGGTACATGCCAACTCTGATGGGTGCTTGTGCAATAAGTCAGTGACTACGGCTCTTGTCTAAGCTGCGCTGCATGGGACTTGGTTATAATTAGTAGCATTGCTCCTAAGCCGTACGGTGGTATAGAGATTGGTCGAGAATCATCTCAAAAGGTTTATCTATCTTTGTGAGTTCTACAATGACACTGAAATCACAAACACTTATTATTATTGTATACATGCTGGAGGCATATGATTGAGACATTAGTCAGATGTGATTGTTTAGTGCATCCTAGCGAAGTATGAATTATGTTATTGATTTTGATATTGGATTCTTATAATAGAACTTACTGAAATTCATCTTTAGAACTGTTTATTATACTGTTTTGTATTCATGAATGATACAAATGATTATACGAGCCTGATTAGTCGATATTGCTTAATCGTACATGAACTGTTATTTTACTTATATTAACTGTTTAATCATGCATGTGTTACCTACTGGGATATTTGTATCTCACCCAATTTTTATTTCATTTTTAGCTGATACACAAGAGGGGGATCATAGTGATTTCCAGGGAGAGGTAGCTGAGGATTCACCGGAGGATTACTTTTATCCGGATATTGTTTGAGGTGGAGGATTGATATAGACTTAGTTTCTTTGATTAGACTATTATTCATTTGGTTTGATGTATTAGAGAGATGAGAGAGATAGTGACCTTTTATTTTTACCAGACTTGGATATTAATGTTGATGATTAACTTTAATGCTTATTTGAGGATTTTAGACTACACTTCCACACATACTTGTTTCCGCACTCTGATAGTATAATAAAGTGAATGGATTATTTAATTCTATTGTCTAGTATATTATTGATGTTGTATTTGATATGGGCCAGTAACACCTTGGATTTGGTTGTTGAACTGAATTCGAGTTGTTACAGTAGCGAACCGGGTTTAGGATGGGTGCCAGTTTGCACTGACCCAGGTTCAGGGCATTACATAAGTTCCTTTTCTATTATGAAAAACTTTTCATGATATCATACCATATTTCAGTACTTGAATTTCGGTGGTGCCATGTGTTTGGCACGTTAAACTTTATATTTACAAGCTGGTTGGTCGGCTTTATTTTTATTTGAATGGTAATTTTTGCATGTTTTACTGCGATAACATGATCACCATTCACATCTATATACATACCTATAGTATATAACAAGACGTTCGGCATATCTAAAATTGAAAAATAAAAAATATCTTATTTTACCATTGATCTTTCATACAACCAAAGCCGATCCCTTCGGCTCTTTCATACAACCAAAGCCGATAATCTAGCCGAGGCCAAGGAATCCTCCAGATTTGCTCTTATGCCAATGCCCCCAGAGATGGCGTGAGCGAGGGGCAAGGAAGCAGAAGAAAAAGAGAAGAGGGAAGAAGAAAAGTCCAGCCGGCATAAATGTTGGTTGGAGGGGGAGAGCTCTCATCACTGCAAAGAACTCAGTGGGAGAAGACCTACCGTGATGGGGTAAGCGAAAGGAGAGCAGTTTCTCAGAGAAACAAGTTTTTCCCATTCCGCTCATTCCTAAAACGTTCCTGGCTATGTTTGCTTTTTCGTTTCCGAACACCATCTTCATTGGTAGTCGAACTTCGGTCTCTTGCCATATCTCCTTCGTCATATCATCTGACTCCCTTATCTTGCTTATGACGCAAATGGCTAATGGTGCCTTGAGTATTTATACACCGGATTCTTGGAGAAAGATCAATTAGATCAAGCAAATCTCGAGAAAATCTTTTATTCAGTTCAATCTGCATCGCATACTAATGGCGCTTTGATTTGACAACATCATGATTTGGCCTCGCGTATACTGAGCCGTCAGGAATTAATTTATTCTTGGTTTTCCTCCAGTTGGTTACCAATTTCGCAAATTTCCCATAGAGTAGGATAATACCGCTTTAAAAACTGGCCGTTGATAATCTTCTCTTCCTGACCATCCAGTGATTGTATGTGATATGCCCCCCTGGGCAATACTTTGTTGACTCGTAATGGTCCCTCCCATGTAGGCGACCATTTCCCATATGGAAAATCCTTTTTTCCAATTGGTAGAAGTGTTTTCCAAACGAGGTCTCCTTGGGCAAATGACTTATGTTTGTGTAACGCCCCGGATCCGTGTTGTTCAATAAAGATATAACACGTCTCACGGAGGTTAGGCAAGGATCGATAATTAAATATGATCGCTGGATAATCATCTAACTATAACCTGTCAGAGTGCACAATTTGATTCATCCAAGAAATGTAACGTTTAGAACTTAACTAGAAACATATGGTTCAACCCCCAAATAGACTTTAATACACCTCAAATATTCAAAGTACTCAAATTCGGAACAAGATAACCTACAAGTCTAAGGAAGGTAATAGTAATCCTCCTCCCTATAAGCCTCAGCAGGATCTACCCCAGTAGTCGCCTCACCACGAGTATCTGAAAATCACAACAAAACAACAGAGTGAGATACGAATATCTCAGCGAGTAGCACATGCATGCAGAAATAGTTAATCACAGTTTAAAGCTATGCATCGATAAACATTCCGTACGATTAAACAACTCATATCCAGTTCAAGTTCAAACCAACACCCATTTCATCAGTCAAATCACATCTCAGTTAAGTACGACAATACATCGATCGGTCAATGTCATGACTATCGTTTAGTTGATAAATTAAACATGCCAAGTAGACACTCCACACCTCCATGTACACAGTTCCGGCCTACTCAGGGTTTCGGAAACTCTGAAATGACGGCCTACTCAGGGTTTCATCATCCAATGCAGGCCTACTCCTCGGGTTTCTGCATTGACAACCAGGCCTACTCATGGTTTCTGGCTGTTCTACACCGGTCGTGGCAACACACAAGGCCATGCAATTCCAACAACCAACAAATAACATTACATTACTAAGCTTAGACTCTGGATCCAGGACAAGCTAGACCAAAACAGTAAAACATCGTATAATCTCAATTCCAACATTTAAAGTAAAACCATTCATTCCACATCATGTATATCTCATCACAGTTCATCACCTGTCCCTCTGGACCAAATAGTATCTCAATACTTTCAGTATTTCTCATTCCACAAAACCATGCCATTTGAATACAAAACACAGTTATTTATAACAAGACAATACATTTCAGCATTTTTCCAAAACAAATGAAACCAGAAGTCAATAATTTCTCAATTAAAACAGTGTATAAATTCGAGGAGAAAACGGCTAAGAACTCCTAGAGTTTTGGTATCCAGCACAACATGTATAAAATAACCTACAATCATCCTTAGAAACCTTTAAGAATTTGCTACTAGAATTCTCCTAGGAATTAAATAAGAAATGCAAGTTCCAAGGTTACCAACAAGTGATTGGTGAAGTGATATAAACCCCAAGACATCAAAATCCCCCTTGGTTCAGTCGGAAATCAAATTCGGCAAGTATAATTGGGTATGTGCTCAATTCCTGAAGTGAGCGCCAGGTGAGCGCCAGTCGGCGGATAGAAAACAAGCGAAAATTGACTATGCGCTCACTCGACGCTAAGTGAGCGCGAGCTGAGCGGGAGAAAGGCGCGAGAAGAGCGCGGGATAGGCGCGAGAAAAGCACATCAAATTTGAGTAGGCGCGAGCTGAGCGCCAAGTGGGCGCGAGCTCGGCGCCAGATCAATATTCCTATGCGCCTACTTCCCGAAGTGGGCGCAAGTGGGCGCCAAGTGGGCGAATACCCACTGCGATTTTTCAGGTCTCTGTTATTTCGAGATCTCCAATTCTGGCTGGTTTGTTTAGGTTTGTTATTGCTCCATTACACTCCTAATGCTCCCAGAAGACTTCCCAACCCATTTTGGATTTCATCTAAACATTTTTAGTTTCAAATAAATTTTCAATCTGCCGTTCGGACTTACGGTATTCCAGAAAAACCCAGAACTCACAATACGACCATGCAATTCAAAATACTTCACGAATAAACTAAAACCTCGGTTTTAAATCAGTGCTACTCACCAGTATGCACTTAATCCCAGAACAACAGCCTCTTCCACAATCGGCCGAGCACGACTCCGGCTGCACGCGAAGATGAAATGGTAGCCGAACAATTCCTCTGCTCACGAGAGCGATAACCCGCAGAAATCCGACTCCAATAAACTCCTAGTAGTCCTTCCGATTCTTGTTCTTCACGGGAATAACCCTAATCGCCATTTCAGCCGCAATCGCCAAATCGCCCAACTCTCCCGATAACGAGACTAACGAAAATTATTTCCGTAAGTATGATACGAGTATTCCTACAAACCCAAAACCCTACTTTCCCTTTTCGGTATCTTTACCTCGCGAGACATACGCCGCTTGATAACTTTTCAATTCCTTGATCCTATGCGCGCTCGCCCACTGGAAACTCTACATGTTCCGGCCACGTAGGTTAACAAGTTCCCAAGCTATATTTTAATAATAATAATAATAATAAAACAAAAACAAAAAAATAAAACTCACCAAAAAATCAGGGTCTTACAGTTTGACTCGATGGTTATAAGACCTGGCAACTCTTTGTTTGAGTGTCATCTGCCGGTCTAGAGCTAACCTCCTCATTTCCTCCAAATCTTCAAGCTCAGCCAACATGGCTTCGGTGTATTCAGTGGGAGTGAAATTATTTTGAATAGCAACCCTCAAGGATTTGACCATAATTTCTACTGGAATGACCGCTTCATGACCAAAGGTAAGGGCAAAAGGAGTGCTTCCGATAGATGTTTTGTAAGACATCCGATATGCCCAAAAAGCTTCAGATAGAAGCTTGTGCCAATTTCTCAGCTTGTCTTCAATCATCTTCCTCAAAATGTTTTTTAATACATTATTGGTTGCTTTGGCCTGTCCATTTGCCTGTGCATAATAAGGAGTTGATTGTATCATTTTTATGCCATATAATTTGGCAAATTCGATCACTGCTTCTCCTACAAAAACCGTACCAGAATCGGTCGTAATAGTTTCTGGGATACCATACCTATGGATTATATGTTCCTTGATGAACTCAATTACATCCGATTATTCCACTTTTTTCAAAGGTTTGACTTCCACCCATTTAGTGAAATACTCGGTAGCCACTATGATGAAGTTATGTAGCCAAGATGAAGGAGGGTATACCTTCCCTATTAGGTCCACCGCCCATCCTCTGAAAGGCCATGGCTTGACTATTGGTTGTAAATCAATCACTGGTACCCTTTGAATGGGTTCGTGCTTTTGGCACTCTTGACATCTGGCGGCAAATGCTTGGCAATCTTTTAAAATTATAGGCCAATAATAACCATGTCGTCGCAATAACCATCGCATTTTAATTCCGGCTTGGTGTGCACCACAAATTCCTTCATGTATTTCGGCCATTACTATTATGGCTTCTGTGGGACCAACACATCTAAAGGGAATGTCGTCGAAGCCCTTTTTGTATAACTCGTCGCCCAGAGTGAAATAAGTGGTAGCTTTTCTTTTAATCGCTCTACTCACCTTAGTAGTAGAATCCTTGAGATATTCCCAAATTTCTTTCCTCCAATCCAATTGTATTGTCTGGTTAAAACATGCATGAGAATCTACCAAAAATTGTCTTTTTACGGCGTTGGGAAGAGACTATACAGTCACCGTTCTGGTTGGATTGTACAATCTGAGTCCAGACGTGATCTGGGCAAGTTCATTGGCTTCGCAATTTTCATTCCTTGGCCGATATTCAAATTCAATTCTATTGAATTGTTCGGCCAAAAATCTCGCCTTCTTCAACAAAGGCATCAATGCTTCACAATTGCAGTTATATAGACCCTCCATTTCTTTTAGAACCAGCTGTGAATCCCCTACTATATTGACTATGGGGGCACCGATTTCCCATAAGATTTCCAACCCTATAATCATAGCTTCGAATTCTGCTTGATTATTTGTGGATTGTTCCTCTAGCTGAAACGCATACTCATGCTTTTCACCGATTGGTGAAGTTAGGATTACGTAGATTCTGGAAGCAAATTCTATTTTTGAACCATCGAACTCTAATGTCCATGATTGAAACTCAGAATAAAAGAATCCGGCATGAAAGACTGGGATATCCAGTTCTTTCTCTTGAATGTTAGATGGGTGATCAGCCAAAAAATCGGCCAAAGCCTGTCCCTTTACGGCTTTCTATGGTACATACTTGAAGTCAAACTCCATCAGCGTTAACGTCCATTTCCCGAGCTGGCCACTTACGGTTGGCCGAGTGAGCATGTATTTAACCACATCAGTGGCTGCAATGATGAAAATCTCTTTTGCCGAAAGGAGATAATGACGTAATTTAGTAGCTACATAGTAGAGTATAAGACACAACTTCTCTAAATTAGTATACCTTTCTTCCACGAGACTGAGGAACCGGCTGAGATAATAGATAGCTTGCTCAAACCCTTGATCATTTTCTTGTGCAAGCAAGACTCCAATCGAGTAGTTCGCTGTTGCTATGTACAACTTCAGCGGTCGCTCCTTTGATGGTGGTACCAAGACTGGCGGTTTTGCTAAATATTGCTTAATGCCTTCAAATGCAGCTTGATGCTCATCGTTCCAGATGAATTCCTTGGTATCTTTGAGTTTTAGCAATGGAGATAGAACCCTAGTCTTTCAGGCTAAGTTTGAAATGAATCTCCTTAAGAAATTGACTTGGCCAAGCAACCGTTGTAACTGTTTTTTATTGGCTGGCAGTTTAGCTTTTATGACCGATTTAGCCTTGTTCTTGTCCATTTCTATTCCCCTTTGATGAACAAGAAATCATAAGAAATTTCTGGCCGAGACACCAAAAGCGCATTTCAATGGGTTCATCTTTAACTTGTACTTTCTAAGTCGCTCAAAGACTTGCTTTAAATGCTGTAGATGGTCAATCCCGGTTTTAGATTTTATTACCATGTCATCAATATAGACCTCGAGTATTTGACCGATCATATCGTGGAATATAAGATTCATTGCTCTTTGATATGTGGCATCGGCATTTTTTAGCCTGAAGGGCATGACTACCCAACAATAAGTTCCCAATGCCCCTGGACAACGAAATGCCATTTTAGCTACATCATCTTCTGCAATAAAAATTTGATTATAGCTAGAATGGTCATCCATAAATGATAAAAACTTATGCCGTGATGCATTATCTACAAGTAGATCCACTATCGGCATAGGGTATTCATCTTTGGGAGTTGCAGAATCCAAATTGCGGAAATCGATGCAAACTAAAATTTGACCATTCTTCTTAACTACAGGTACAATATTCGACAGCCAATTGGTATACCGAATAAGCCTGATAAACCCGGCCGCTAGAAGCCGTTCTATTTCTATTTTTACCTTACTAATTACATCATCAGCCATCCTCCTAGAAGGCTATTTGAATGGTTTAAATTCAGGCTTGATAGGAAGCCTGTGCTCTACAACTTTTTGGTCCAATCCCGGCATCTCCTAATAAGTCCAAGCAAAACAATCCAAGTACTCGGCTAATAACTGCTTCATCTTTTGCTTGGCATTTGGCCGTAGCAATTTGCTTATGTAAATAGGCTTCCGCTCTTTTTCTGTTCCCAAGTTAATTTCTTCTAAAGGGTCTTGGGTATCCACTTTCAGATCTTCTAACTTGGTTGTTGTTGCTTGTAGATCGGCGAGAGTTATCTCATCCCGATCTTGTACCATCTCATCACCCTCTTTGTTGACGAATTCAGCAGAATTTGCCGTTCTGTTGCCACCTCCCAGCCATTCATTATCCTGTTGAAACTCCCTACCTTTACTTCTTGCTCATAAGCCGTTATTTTCCTCAAAACGGCTTTAGCTACTTCAGATGGTTCAACCATCATTGGGTAACTCCTTAAGTTCGGTAACTTCGGTTACTTCTTCTTCTTTGAGCCATTGTTGCACCATATTTTGTCCAGATGAAATTGAAGCAATCGGCTGCCCATTCTTATCATACCCAACAAATGAAATGGGTCTTATCCCTTCGTCATAAAGGGATGCGTGTGTGGCATTAGAGTCTACGGTGAAAGGCCGACTGTCAGCTTTTATTTCTTTGATACTGTCATCCTTCCAAAAAAGCAACGATTGGTGTAAAGAAGATGGTACACATCCATTCGAATGGATACAATCTCTTCCTAGCAATGCATTGTATCCGACCGATGACTTTATGACAAAGAACGCCGTAAGAGACTACCGCGTCCCAATTATTAATTCGATTGGGAGGATTCCTCTAGTTCCTGTAACACCACCTGCAAAGTTAGTAATGGTGATATCTGAATGGATTAAATCCGAGAACGACTTACCCAACTTCCTCATTGTGGAGATAGGAATAAATTAACTGTTGCCCCGTTATCAATTAACACTCTATTGATTGGGATCCCATGCATGTGAACCCTTATGAACAAAGGTTTCAAATGTTGAGTCATTGCTAAAGATGGTTTGGCAAAACATACCTTTTCAACCTGGCCGATTTGTTCATTGCAGCCGGTTTCTGATTCTCTTCTTCCTCGAGGTGTTCTGGATTAACCATGTATAGTGCTACCGGATCTCCTTCATCACCGATCTCCTTTAGCCGTGGTAATTCCATGTTCGCTTCGAAAGTCATAGGCAGAGTGAGGATCATATGATAATCAAGTGGAATTGGGGGCATTCAGCTGAAGCAAATTTTGGCTATTGAGGCATCGGCGCTCATTAGCGGCTGACTTAGTGACTCATTAGTTTTATTCTCCGGAGTTTCGGGCACTATTTCTTCGATCACTATAAGCACCTCATTTTTGCACTCCTCTAAAAGGCCCGAAGGCAAAACCCTAAAAGACAGGTTAAAATCCTAAGGTGCAAAAGTTGACTTTCCACCTGTGCCCAAATTGATTGCTATACCCTATCCCAATGGGTAGAGAATCCCGACAAGGTTCCAATGCAATTAAGTTTGCAGGAATTGGAGCCCGGATGGAAAAGAGATGAGCAAAACGGTCCAAGGGGTGAATCAGTCAAAGTTTAAAATATCTTAATTAAACTAATTAATATAAATGCGAAATAATAAAAAATTGGAGGAGTCTGATTCGTCCAACAACTCAACCAAAAAAGGGGGAGAATTAGCGCAAGCGGTGGACGAAAAGTAACCGCACTTACAGTGAAGTTTGCTTTTCGTCAGACTGCGCCTACGCCAATTTGTCCCCTATTTAATGCTGAAAAGACACGGCCGAACCGTAGATACCCTGCGGCTTCGACCAAACCGCACTGCATGTGCTGTTTTGTCCCTATTTTCTATAAATAGCAAATTTGAACAGTAGACAGGGGTTGGATGGTTTTGGTTTTGCTCCCCCTTCATCCCCTGTACGAAACCTCCCTCTTCCCACCTCTCCAACACTCTCTAAGTCTCCTAAAACCAGATCCAAGCCTAACCAAACCTCCCTTGATCCCCTCCTCTTCTCTTCTTCTTCACTTGGAGCAAAAGAGAACTTGGAGGAGCTTGGTGCTTGGGAAGGAGCTGCTCCAGCCACGTTTGAAGCCCTCAAGGGAGTCCTCAACACACTTCAAAGGGGATTTCTACCCCCAAGGTGAGTGTCCTTGTGATGTTTCGTTAAACATATGTTAAAGTAGAAGTGATTAAAGCATGTTTAGCTACTTGTGTTCTCCATGTGTCATTTTCCTTGGCTTTAGTGTCTATTTGCCATCTTGATCATTCTTCCCTCCACATGGGAGGCCCCTCATGGTAAGGATGTGGTTGGATCAAAGACGGAATGGGAGGAGAGTGATGTCATTTTGGTCGAAAGGTTGTAGATGAGCCATTCGTATGATCATTTTAGGGGAGCATGTTCCCCCATCATTTCAAGTCTAATGTACCCCTAATCCCCTCACTCCCTTCTCTTGATTGGGTTTATTTCATTTTATGGTTTTTCTATGGCCTCAAAAGCATGACAAATGGTATCACACACACACACACACACCCCCCCCCCCCTTTTTTTGGTTTTATTCACTGCTTTAGCATATCTTATGGGCATGAAATGAGAGCTAGCATATGCATGCACGAATGGCAATTTGAAAGTATGCTATGGATCTGTTTTGTTGTCTTTCTTCTCCACTATGAGCACCAATAGAACAGCTTCATATTTGGCACATTCCCTCTAATGTTTGGTCCATTTTACACACACACACAAGCCATCTTTGGGAAACTTGTTAAATCCCCTTAGTACTCCCTTTTTATTCACTGTTTTTATAGGCTTTAAGCCACTATATACATGCACATTAGTCACTGTCCTACTTGGTTTGAACGCTTGATTATCTGCTGGTTGCATTTTATGGTTCTGCTTGGGCGATTAGGGTTCTGCTTGGGCGGCTTCTAATGGCCGCTAATGTGATTCATGGAGGATCTTCATCCATACCTCCAGATAAACCAAGGTCATACGCAAATGTTCTGTCTACTCTATCTCCCTCTCTTAGGGTTGAGGATGCTGGTATTCCTCGGAAAAAAGTGGAAACTCACAATGGCTCGCCTGCAATACTTTTTTCTGATGCCGACATTAACAAATCGATTCACTCCCTGGCTTTCACTTTGTTTTCAAAGTTTTCATTTGGGAGACCCTCGGTTGACATAGTCAGAGAGCATATTAAGAGATTTTGGAATGTTTCTGGCGAATTTCATATTGGAGTGATGGATTCACTGCATCTCCTTCTCCGGTTCCAGGAGGAATTTGATTTTATAAAAGTTTGGACCCGAGAATCGTTTATTATCAATGGCTACTCCTTCCGTCTGTTTCAGTGGTCTTACAGGTTTGATCCTTCAAAGGAATCGTCTCTGGCCCCTGTTTGGATTTCATTTCATTCCCTCATTTACCTTTGAACCTCTTCCCACAATCCTTTTTGTTTTCAATTGCTGGATCTATTGGTAAACCTTTAACAATGGACAACCCCACAAAAAATTGCACTCGTCCCAATCTGGCTAGGGTGTGTGTTCTTCTTGACTTGTTAAAGGAACGCCCCAACAGAATTTGGATTGGCATGGGATCAGACTTTGGAAGATGGCGCGCAGTAGGTTATCTATGAGAATGTTCCCCCCTATTGTACTGAATGTTACTCTCGAGGACATCAAGTTTCCAATTGTAAAGCAAGCAAGAGAAAAAATTCCCAGCAAACGAAGGAACCCAATGCTGGTGCTACCCACATAAAATATTGAACCATAGCTAAATTTTCTGAATTTCCCTCTATGGAGAATACTTTTGATCTGCTTCCTCCCCAAGGTGCTGATAGTTTACAGGTTCATAATACTTTTGGACACACTTCCACGGAGACTTTTGGAGTTGTTGTAAGTGACTCACCCAAAGATCCTAATATTGCATACATTCAGAATAATTTAGAAGTTATTGAGAGTGTTCCCACTTCTGAACAAGCATCCGATCATCATGAGATTTTAAATGAAAATGACATTCAAAAGAAAAAAGCCCATTTCAGATATTCTAAAGATGTTGAACATTCAGAGTTAGCCATTGAGAAAGACCTTTTGAAGGAGGTAGCTGCAAACAGGTTTCTACAAGCCCTTACTTTGTACACTCTACCTCCGGAAAAAAACTTACTTATCTTTAGAAGATGCAAAAGTCTCTTTAAGAAAGGATGTCGACATTATAGCAAGAAGAATGCTTTACACTTTTACAAAATTTCAAGAGCAGTCTCCCCAATCTCATCAGGTTTGAAAGGTGTTAAAGAAATTAGTTGTTTGTTCAAAGCTTAAACAGGACAATGGCAAGGACTCCAGAATTACAACCAGGTCCAAAGTTCGAACCAGTGCTGATCACTCTTCCTCAGTTTTATCATGATCCCCATTCTTGCGTGGAATATTCGAGGAATAGCCAATAAGGAATCAAGAAGTATGCTGAAAAAACATTTACATTCCCACAAGATTCAATGCGTTGCACTCTTTGAACCCATGATTCCATTTCGTTAATGTAGAAAAGTTGCTCATAAGTTAAAAATGGCCAATTATGAAAGTAACGAGCATGTTGGTGGTAAAATTTGGCTTATGTGGACTGAGACAATTTCTTTGGATGTCATTTCAGCTACTGATCAAAGTGTTACTGCAATGGTTAGTTCTTCTCAACCTCAAAATTTTTTGCCTTTTCTTATTACCTTTATTTATGCTAAATGTGACATAATGGAAAGAAGAACACTTTGGGCTCACCTTCTAGACATATCTGTTACCACCACTGTCCCTTGGTTCATTGGTGGAGACTTTAATGCTATAGATTCAGTTATGGAGAAAACAAGGGGCAGATCTAATGATCATAGATCAATGACTGAGTTCCAAGATTTCATTCATAGGGCTGGTCTTCGTGATATGGGGTTCTCTGGCAATAACTTCACATGGAGTAATGAGCAGCAAGGTCAAAGATGTATTTGGGCAAGACTTGATAGATTCCTTTCTAATTCCCAAGCAATAGTTAGTTATACTAATCAGATTTCTCATTCGCCAAGAATATGCTCGGACCACTGTCCAATTCTCCTATCTCATAGTTCTGCAATCTCTCCTAGATTTACCTCTTTTAAGTTTTAGAAAATGTGGCTGTCCCACAAAGATTTTACCGATGCTGTTTCCAATTGTTGGAACAAACCAATTTCTGTTCAGCTCTTACTATTCTTGGGAGGAAATTGAAATTGCTGAAAATTTTTCTTAAATCTTGGAACTAGGAGGTGTTTGGTAATGTCCACACAAAAGTGGAGGAGCTTTCAACTCAGGTGCAAAACTTGGAAGTCACTCTATCTAATGACTGGAATGATCAAGTGGTTGTGAATCTTCAGCAAACTAAGCTTGCTCTATCTTCTCGGGTTACTCAATAGGAAACACTTTATCGGCAGCAATATAGAATTAAATGGCTTCATGAAGGGGATAGAAACTCTAAGTTCTTTAACGCATCTCTGAAAGCAAGGAGGCAAAAATTTTCTAATATTAGTAGCCCAAATGCTCTTTCTAATATAGAGGAGGTGATAGATTACTTCGCAGCTCAGCTAACCAAGGATCACCATTTGTCTTTTAATGATAGTGTCAACACCTTATTTTTGCGCACTGAAAATGCCGAAAATGAGAACCTTAATTGAAAAAGTCAAACCCAGAAGGGTCAAAAAGTTGACTTTTTGATCTGGCATGAATTGACCACCAAACTTCATACCATTGGATAGAGGATTTCGATACAGTTCCAACGGTACCAAGATTGTCCAAATCGGAGTCCAAATGAAGAAGTTATGAGCTGGTCAAAATTGGGAATAGCAGAAATCAACTTTCGGCTAAAACCCAGATCAGTTGTCTAATCTGGCCCCAACAGAGAGAGCACTTTGACATGATTCTAACGCAACCAAGTTTGCTGGAATCAGGGTCTCGGATAAGAAATTATGAGCAAAATCGGTTCCCGAGGGCAGTTTTGACTTTTTGCTAAAAGCTGAATCAACAATTCAATTTTATACCGACAGATAGAGATTTCCGATACGATCCTAACGCAACTGAATTTGTTAGAATCGGAGTCCAGATAAGGAAGTTATGGGCCGGTCAAACTTGGAAATAGCAGAAGTTGGCTTTCTGCTAAACTCCTAATTAGCTGCTCAATTTCATACCAGCAGAAAGAGCACAACGACACCATTCCAACGCAACTGAGTTTGCTGGAATCGGAGTCCCGGACAGAGAGATATGAGCAAAATTGGCTCCGGGACGCGACTTTGCACTTCTGCTAAAAAACCCAAGTTTGCTGCTAAATTCTAGCTCAATGGATAGAGCATCTTGAGCTTATTCCAATGAAACTAATTTTGTTGAAATCAGATATTAGATGGCAAAGATATGAGTAGTCAAAATCTCAGAAAATCTGCACACGTGGCAAAAAGGCTGAAAAAAGGACATCAAATAAAAATCTAATAATAAAATAACATTATATGATAAATATCTATTCATTAAATAAAAAATAAATAAAAAATTTTTGAAGATACACGTGTGCCTTAAACAAAAAAAAAATCAAAAGAGTAAAATAATATAAAAATAAAAATAAGCAATTGAATTAAATAAAAATATAAATAAAATAATAAAAATCAATGGTTAAATGCACATGGGATAAACCCATGTGCGTTGGGGGGATAAGATGGACAAATGTCCATTTGATCAATTATTGAGTCGCCATATGTCTCATTTTGCATGTTTCATTTTTGGTTATGAGTTAGAAAATATTTGCTATTTAGTTCATTTTTTTAAGTATAAATAGACATGGGGGACCAGCATATGGGACACCTCTCTTGACCGTTCCTTTCGTCCCTTTTGTCCAATTTTTTCTCTTGAATGTCTCTTTTGTCACTTTCTAAGGCTTTTTCTTTTGTTCCCATCTTGTCCCTCAAGCACCCATCTTAACCCTCTTTGACTCTTTAATTTTCTTGGGAAGCAACCAGAAATTGGGAGATGCTCTAGAATTGCTATCAACTTTTGTTTGGGACCACTTCAAGCGACGAAGGTAATACCAAGGTAAAGTTGATGTAAGCTTTGTAGCCCCCTTTTATTCAACATGTGTAAAAATTAATTTGATATATGTAAGCTTTGTTTTTACGTATGTTGGTGTTTATTCATTGATATTTGTGCCTCCTCACTTTGTTTCCCTTGTCATGTGAATGAGATCATCTTGGTAAGTAGATGAGGCTTCCATACGTAAGGAAGTAAGAAGGGGGTTTTGTACAAAATGAAGAGTCTTGATTATCTTGAGAATATTTCTTTTTGTATAGGGATTTGTTTTCTATTTGGAGAGGAGAGTGTCCTCTTAAAGATCTGATGCACCCTTCATTCTTTTTCCCCCATTCCCTTCATTTGCTTATTTATTTATTTTTATTTTATTTTTACTTTTATTTTTATTTATTTTGATATAATTGATATTCTCCTTCCATGATCATGTATACAAGAAGTAGAAACACCATGAGCACATGTATGTGATTTCATTTCGTTTTACTTACTTTCCTTGATAAGAACACAATACACACGTACTAATGACACATTAAAAGCATATTCAAAAATCTACTTTTGCTTTGTTTTGTTTGTCTACTTTAGATGTTAGTATGAAATATTTTGTGTTTACATTCACAAGCACATGTTTTTTTAGAACACCACACTCTTGATATTTTTGATTCAATTTTATGTACATATTTAGTTCTATGTCAAAGGGTTTTTTTTAGATAAGTAAAAGGAGTGACTATGTAATAAATGTGAGTGAATGAGGATTTCATCTTTACTTTACTCACTAGCACACACTTTTGGAGTTATTTTTAGTATTCTTAACTTATTTTTTTTAGATTATATTTTCATTCTTTAGTTGACTTGTTGCATTTACTATTTTAAATGTTTCATATTATCATGGTCGTGTGTGTTTTTATATTGTTTTTAAGATATGCTTGAATGGATTGGTTGATTAGGGTGTAGCATGGTGAATCTTCATGTCACTTCCTCAAAGAAGGGAAGGAAAGATACTGCATCCATGATAAATAGAGACCCTTAGAGTCTCTATTTTAAGAATAAAGAGATTGCTCAAAAGTAAGAATCTTTTCCTATTTGACAAGCCCATGAAAAGAGTTTTTTAGCCTAAATAGTGAGTTTTGAGCCATTGAAAGAAGTGTTTTGAGCTAGCAACAGTTGACGGATCCCCTTGGAAGACCGATGAATGTGATTCAGGCAAAGATTCCGGCAATATTTGATTTTCGGGTTGAACCACACTGGGTCTGCGATCAGACCGGAACCGCAACGGGGCCCATACCCGACCCACTTCACATAAATAACTAAAAAAGATAAAAAAAAAAAGAAAGTAAAAGGACTTACACCTGAAGAAAGTCCCAACAGACTTAATTTGATATATGTTGGAATAGGACAAGGGTGAATATAATTGACTCAAAATTAGGGTGACCCAAGGGACCCGCTGAACCGACGGGGCGGATCGGGGTGTCTTCAGACTTCCCCAGACCGTAACCGAGCACTTAGCCAGAATCTCAAGCCGCAGACCAAAATAGACCCGGTTAGGTTATCTTGTGTCCGCCTGCACCTCATCAGGCGGTGGCGACTCCGGTATTCAATCTTTTAGGAGGCACGCACACGACACGTGCGCCCCGCCGTGCGATTGCACCGCGCACAGATAGTCTCTGTCATATTCCTTCGTTGGTGAAGAATGAAGATAATGATATGTTGCAAAAAGTCCCTTCCATTGAAGAAATATCTGCTGCTGTCTTTGATCTGTGTCCTGAAAGTGCCCCTGGCCCCGATGGTTATACAGGTTGGTTCTTCCAAAGTTGCTGGGATATTGTTAAACTTGATGTCTTTAATGCTGTAAAAGAGTTCTTTGAAGGAGCCACTCTTCTTGTTTCCTGCACGGCTTCTCACATAGCTCTCATTCCTAAAGTGCACCAGCCCACATCCATTGCTGACTTCAGACCTATAAGTTTATGTAATTTCTCGTACAAAATTATGTAAAAAATTTTGGCCACAAGATTATCTTCTATTCTTCCAAGAATCATATCTCCAGAACAAAGTGCTTTTATTAAAGGCAGGGTTATCTCAGATAATATTGGCCTTGCTCATGAACTTTGTCAACATCTCCATAGAAAGAATGTGGGAGGTAATCTTATCAAAAAACTGGATATGGCAAAAGCTTTTGACCGGATGGATTGGAATTTTATTTTAGAAGTCTGTAAAAGATTTGGGTTCTCTTCTTCTTGGTGCAACCTTATATATCGTTGTCTCTCCAATTGCTGGTTCAGTATTCTGATTCAAGGAAAACCATGTGGTTTTTTCCAGTCTTCCAGAGGTCTTCATCAAGGTGACCCTCTCTCCCCTCTTCTCTTCATTTTGGCGGAGGAAGTTCTTTGTAGAGGTATTCATCATCTGTCTTCTTCTGGTAAAATGGCAAGTTATCTATCTGGCAGGAATTCTATTCCGGTTTCTCATCTTTTATATGCAGATGACATTTTGATTTTCTCTAATGGGTCTAAGTCTTCCCTAATGCACCTGATTAAATTTCTTCAATCCTATGAAAGGTCATCTGGCCAGATGGTCAACTATAACAAGAGTTGTTTCTTTGTCTCTTCAAAAATGCCTCCTTCAAGAGTTACTCTAATTTAGCAGGTTACCAGGTTCTCCAAAGGCACTCTCCCAACTAAGTACCTTGGAGTTCCTTTATTTCAAGGCTGTGTATTTGCATCCTTCTTCCAAGACTTACTGGACAAGATTCAGAAAAAAAATAAGTGGATGGAAAGCCAAACTTTTGTCTCATGGAGGTAAAGTAACCTTGATTCAAAGTGTTTTATCAAGTATCCCCATTTATTTTCTTTCTGTCATCCCAGTTCCTAAATCTGTCATTAGAAGACTTGAATCCATATTCAGCAATTTCTTTTGGGGAGAAACAACAGATTTCGGTTGCAAAAGACATTGGGTTGCTTGGGATCAGATTTGTCTTCCCAAAGAGGAAGGGGGTCTTGGCATCAAGGCTATGAAGGATGTGATGAAAAGTTTACATATAAAAATGGGATGGAGAGCCATGCATGATAATGGGCTTTGGGCGAAATTCATGAGATCGAAATATGGTTGCACCCACTCTTTAAGACATGCAGAAATGAAACCTAGAGTCTCAAAAATTTTGTGAAGTATTTTGATGGTGAAGGATATTATTGACTTTAAAGGTACTTTCTCTGTTAGTTCAGCTTGGCAAAATGTTAGACGATCTGCCCCTTCCTCAAGAATCAACAATTACTGGAAAGCCTATATCCCATCGAAAATATGCACTTTTACTTGGAAAATGCTAAAAGGTGCAATCCTAACTGATGAGAGAATCAAACGTTTGGGAATCAATCTTTGCTCTAAATGTAGCTGCTGCAAGAATGCAAAAGAAGAAAGCCTTGATCATTTGTTCTCTTTTGGGGAAATTGCCCAAAAGATCTGGACCTACTTTTCTCACAAATTCGGCATTCAACATCATCACTTACATGACACTTACAGCAGATTTTCCTATTGGATTGGTCTTTCCAAAGTTAAGGATCAACTCGGCTTAATGCTTTCTGCACTGCCTCAATTTGTATTATGGGAAATATGGGTTTCAAGATGCAACCATAGATTTGATGATGAAGCAATGAACACCAGAAAAATTATCTTCAGCATCTCTAATAGGCTACAAGATATTGCCTATCTCACAAATCCTAAGGTACATTGTTCTCATCTTAGCGAAATTGTGCTAGACTCTCTTCACATTTATCATCCCCATATCTGTTATCCTCATCCTAAGTTTATCAAATGGAAACGACACCGCTCTAGCTCTATTATTCTAAATATCGATGGAGCTTCTAAAGGTAACCCAGGATTAAGTGGAGGAGGAGGTGTTTTTAGAGATGATAAGGGTGATTTCATTATGGACTTCTCAGCTTATTATGGGTTTTCAACCAACACAAGTGCTGAAGTTCTAGCTCTTAGAGATGGTCTCAAGCTGGTTGATAATGAAGGGCTTCAGCATTTTGTCATTGAGACAGATTCTAAGGTCCTTGCGGATGCTCTCAATAGTCACACTTCGATTCCCTGGAAGAGTAAGTTTTGGTGGAAAGAAATACTTTCAAGAATTGCAAAATATGAAAGAGAAATCCAGCATGTGTACAGAGAAGCAAACTTCATGGCTGATGCCCTTGCCAATGAAGGTTGTAATAGATTTAATTTCAATTCTTATTTTTTTTGAAAATTCTCTCCCTGTAAAAGCCAAAATGGCTCTTTTTCATGATAGAACAGGTCTTTACAGTATTAGAATTTAGTCTTGACTTCTTCAATGGAATTAGATGTCTCTCAAGGGGTAAGGTTTTATGTCCCCCCCATCTAGGTGTAATTGATTTTTTTGATCTAATATACAGGTCAGGGTCTACCTCAACCCTCCTCCCTCTGTTGGAGTGCCACTAGCAATAGTGGGTTTTTTCCAAAAAAAAAACATATTGGGGTCTAGGCCTTTCAGGCCATCTTTCTCTTCCCCTTTAGGAAGAAGGAGGGAGCCCCCCTCTTGACACAAGAAGGGGGATATCCATGGTCCCTATTCTTATGCCCAAACAAGATGTTTCAAGTTAGGGAGAAGGCCCCAAGCCTTCTCTCTTCTTCCCCTTTGGAATCCCCTCCCGAAAAGATGATATTTTGTTTTATTTGGAAGGAAGCAAACCACTGTGGGTCAATACAGTGACCCACAATAACCCTCGGAATAGTGGAAGGGGAGAGACTCCAAAAGCTCACATGAAGGCTGCCTTTTAGGCTTCCTGGGCCGGAACCGCACATGTTCTGCAGTTAGGCCTAGTAAACCCCCATTTCCAAGGGGTCTTAAAAATCTGAACCCACTAATCATCTTGTACATTTAATTAACCCCCAAACCAAATAACTGAATCCAATAAACGAGGTTATCCAACATAACCCCTAATCGGAATTGGGCTTAGCCTAAGCCCTACTTGGCATCTCATGGGCCTTCCAACAGGGCCCATAGCAGACCAACATCACCTGGACAAAGAAAGATAAAATCAAACAAAATAAAAGGGACCCACACCTTTTGAAGGTCCCACTCAGACTTAATAAATGAGCATACTGGTTTAGGAAATAAGGGTGAGTTAAACAAAGATTGACTCGAACCAGGGAAACCTATGGGACTGACGTGGCGAACTGAGGTGTTTTCGAACTTCCCCAGACCATGATCTAGACGTTAACCAGAATCTCAAGCCGCAGACCAAAATAGGCATCCTTAGGGCATCTAGGTGTCTGCCTGCAGCCCATCAGGCACTGGCGACTCCTTATCCCCCTGTTCCCTCGCCTTCCCATGCGCCCTCTCGGGCCGACGTGCGCATAGTCACTTCTATCATGGAGGGAGTAGACATCCTGCTATATTCAGTTAGCATCTGATCGATCAGTAATTGTTCATCTTCTCCTCCAGTGAAGTTATCCGTCAAGTCCTTGTCAGAGACCGACTTTTCGGTTCTTGAGGTCACCGTGTTAGAGACAAGCTAAGGCGTAGTGTCCAAAGCACCTGGGGAACTAGGTACTGGGCTCTTCTTGAGCTTCTGTTGTTTTGGAGTGCGTTTCCTGGGGGCAAAACTAGAGTACCAATAAGGCTAGAAGGACCCGGTGCTTGGTTCCTGATGCTACTCCTTGGCCTGTTGCCGCTGCCAGTGTTGCTTTTGTGTTCGGGTCATGGTTGCGACATTTTCCTGCGAATAAAAAGGAAACTTAGGATGAGTCAATTTTTTCCAATGACCTTCTTGGACAATAGGGGGTTTCACCATCCTAGGCTTGACCCCTTTTACCATCATTTCTTGTTCATAGGTCATATAGCCGCTCTCCGAGGATGCGTTGTTTAAGGACGCCGTCTTCGTTGGCGACCATGCTGAAACTTGTCTTTCAGAAGCCAAATGAAACTACCTCTTGCCCCCCCACCCCATGTTCGAGACAGGCCTTCAGAACTCAGGGATCTTCCCCAACCGTGTTGTAAGCACCTCATTTTTGCATCTCCCAAAATGCAGAAAATGAAATTTTAATTGAAAAGTCAAACTTTAAAAATTCAAACTTGAGAAAGTCAAAAAGTTGACTTTTTATCTGGTGCAAATCAGTTGCCATGCTTCCCACCATTGGAAATAGGATTCCGATACGATTCTAATGGAACAGAGTTTGCTCAAATCGGAGTCCAAATGAAGAAGTTATGGATTGGTCAAATCTGAGAAAAGCAGAAATCGAGTTTCTGCTAAAACCCAGATCAGCTACCCCATTTGATACCAGCAGAAAGAGCATCTCGACACGATTCCAACGCAACTGAGTTTGCTGGAATCGGAGTCCCGGATAAGGAAATATGAGCAAAATCGGCTCCCGGACGCGGCCCGGCACTTCTGCTAAAAAACTCGAATTTTCTGCTAAACTGAAATTCAGTAGATAGGGAATCTCGTACTGATTCCAACGCCACTAAGTTTGCTAAAATCGGATATCAGACGAGTGAGTTGTGAGCAGTTGAAGTTTCTGAAAATTTGTATACGTGGCAAACAATGAAAAAATAGTAGCAAAATGAAAAGTTTTGAATTAAAAAATAATATTTTTGCTAAAAATCTAATTAAAGTATTTAAAATAAAAGAAAAAGAAAAAAAATTAAAAGATGCATGTGCATCCAAAACTTGAAACAAAAAATCTTAATATAATAATAATAAAGGTACATAAGGAAAAAAAGAAAATAAAAAATATATAAAAAAAATATGTGGTTGGACGAATTCTCCATGTGGAGAATTCGTCCAAGCAAGACTTGGCCTCCAAGTTTACTTGGAGGCTAAGTCTTGAAACCATCATTGCATATGTTTAAAAAAGGGCATGGATGGAAAAGGGGAAAGGTTTTGGTCATAAAAGTGAAAAGTAATTGCCTTTTGGTCATGGATTATAAAAAGAAACCCTAGCACCCTTGCTCATGGTCGATTGATTTTTTTTGCGAGATCTCTCCCACCTCTCTCACTCTCTCCCATCTCTCCCAAGCTCTCCCATGGCTGCCCCCTCTTGTGCACCTCCATTTTGTCACCTCCACTCACCCCAAAACTCACCCAAATTGATCTCAAGGCCTCCTACCCTCTTCACCCTTGGTTCTCAACCCAAGAAACATACTTGAAGCTCCTTGGTTCTAGGAGAAGAATAGCTTGAAGTGCTGCTCCAGCCAAAAGGAGGTGCTACCACTCCACTCAAGGGTTCAAAAACCCCAAGGTGATGTTCCCTATGGCCTTTTGTTCATGATATATGAAAATGAGCTCCATATGAGCATGTGTTTTCACCATGTGTTTCTTACCATTTCAAGCATGCCATCCTCTCCCATTTTGTTCCCCATGTGCATGTCCTCTTGATGTTGTTGTTGTCACCTTCTCATGCTCATTTGATGGGTGGTCAGCCCCACATGGCAAGAAAGGTAAGATGCCGGTAGAATAAAGAGAGGCTAGGGAGTAGTTTGGTGGGTTAGAGAGACCTTGCAACCACCATTCGGCTACTGTTTTGGCTTTCGTCATGGAGGTATATTCTTCAAAGAGTAGAGCATGTTCCATTCATGTGTGCCATCTAATGTATCCCTAAAGTAACCCCCCCCCCTTCTATTCCCTTCTTTATGTGAGTCTTCTCTTAGAACAAGAGCATGATCTAGATTGATATTGTCATGGTAAAGATCATGAGATGCATGCTGGAGTTTATGTCTTATGTTTGGTCATACATAGTCTAGTTGCTGTCTTGTGCATGCCTAGTCGTTATCATGTGAATGCATAATACCCTCTTGATTGTTCTTTAGAATTTCAAGCATACGTGCCATGATTTGTAGGGTTATAAAATTGCCTCATTTTGCAACTATTTTCACATGTCCTCATGTAGGTTTCTATCATTTTTTTTTATCATTGTTTTGTGATCATGAGGAGCCAACGCCTTTGCTTGTGCATCCCTATGTGCTTGCATGGATTTTTCATTTGCTAGAAGCATGCTTAGTTGATATGAGTAGGTCACTGTTTGGGTGAAGTATGCATGCGATGAAAACAAGATTTTTTTTGCTCTTAGGTGGCCCACTTTCTCGTATAATCCAACCATGCTTTGAAACATGTGTTTTATCTTGGTTTGATGTCCTCCTATGTGCACGCATGTTTGCTCATTTTTCCGAAAGCCAAAGACCGAAACAGGGATGCTTGATCCCTGTTCAAGTACTGTCCCTTGCAAGAGAGAGGAGAAAGGGAACCCCCACCCATCCCCTTGCTGTTTTGATTTTGAAAACCCCAAAAGAAAAGCCAAATGGCTTCATCTGGACCATTGTGGGCCCCCACAGGGACCCACACAACTACTGAGACACCCTAAGAACCCAAGAAACCAACCCCATTGGAAAAATCCAAAAAAATGGATTCTGTATGTTGATCCTGCAACTCAGGTCGGATCAACAGAGATCCGTTTGTAACCGGCGAAGAATGCCGGTATCTCAGGCCGGCTACACTGCCAGAATTCATTTTTTGCCATTTTTGCTGATGTTGTGTGATTTTTTGGCGTGTTTGATCAAATACGGGCGAACCAGAAGGGTTTTCGGGTCAATCGGAGACCCAAGATGGGCCTTGGACACCCGGTCCAAATTGATTCCCAGTGGGCCTTCCAACGGGGCCCACCAAGCCCGACAAACTCCTTTTGTTAAATAAAGATAAAATCAATCCATTTGAGTGGGCCACATCATTGGAGGCCCGCCCAAGCCAAATTTTGAAGCATGTTGATCTAGACTTAGGCATGGTGTGGCCGAGACCATGGGCAGGGCCTGTCGGGCCCACTAAGCCCATTAAACCAAACAAGTGTAGGGTTTCAAAACCCTAACTTAGGAAGTCTTGGGCTTTCAAGTCCAAGCCCAGGTAAAGGGCCCCAAGCCCGAGGCCTGGCCCGCTTTGGTATAATTAATCAAGATAATCAAAATCACTTGGCAAACAACTGTGGGGCCCACTCAAGGGCCCACAAAGCAATCCCGGCCCACTTTTGGCATGAAATCCATTTAAATAATCCAACTTAAACCTTAAAGTAAAATCAATTCATTTGAACCAAAGTCCAAAGGGCCACACTCGGCCCACCAAGGAACATGTGGGCCACACTTGGCCCACCAAGGGATACCGTGGGCCTTCCAACAAGGCCCACCCCACCAGAGCCAGATCATTCTAAATTAAAGAAGATAAAACCAAGTAAAGGGACCCGCACCACTTTGGCGGTCCCGCCAAACTTAAACAAGTGTGCATGCTGGAATAGGAATCGGGTGAGTGAGAGACCAAAATTGACTCAAACCAAGGAAACTTATGGGACCCGTCACTTGACGGGGTGGACTGGGGTGTCTACGGACTTCCCCAGACCGCAACCGAGCCCCTACTTAGAATCTCAAAGCCGCAGACCAAAAGCCTTAGTAGAAGAACTTAGGCACCCAGGTGTCTGCCTGCACCCCATCAGGCAGTGGCGACTCCAAACAAATCCCGAGGCACGCATCGTTTTGCGTGCGCCTCGTCGTGCGACCGAAATCGGGTGCGCACACGTGTTGAGTGCATTGGGGATCGATTATCAATCTTCATCTACATTTGCCAAAAATAAGGTCTAGTGACACTTCTATCTTTGCCAAGCTCTTGGGTATTATACTTTGATCAAAAGAAGAGTTTTCGGAAGATTTTGCAACCGTCTCCGACTATTTTATGATGGCAGCTTGGTTGGAAGAAAACCCAGAGGACATTGATACTCGTCCTTCTGCCTCGGCTTTCTTATATCTTTCCCCTATGAATGCACCTCGGTTGGGTCTTGGCCTAGGCTTATGCCACCATTCGCCCCAAATCTCGCCACGCCTATCATGACGCCATGTTCGGCCTTCAGTGGCTGGATACCTCTAGTCATTCCTTGTTCGCAAGTTCAACTGACTCAGGACCGGTGGTACTATATATTCTGACTTTCCTGAAGCAGGTTCATTTAGATCAATTTTGAGGGCCGGGGTTTGCTTCGGCAAGCCTATTGTGGCCATATTTACTGGTACGTTCTTAGGGAATGATTGTGTGTCCACCTGCATCTTTTCCTTATCCATGCCTGCAAGCTTCAAAAGCCCCTTTGTCGATATTTTCCTGTATCACATTACACAGCACAGTACACTCGTTAGTTTCATGGGTTTTTATTCCATGCCACTTACATGATTTACCTTCAGCCGCTACGTTGGCCGGAATAAAGCGGTGGTCTCTGGTTAACCGGAAATATCCCTGTTTCAGAAGATAATCAAATATTTCGGCCATTTTATTTATATCAAAAGAATAATTTCGGCTAAAAGTATTCATTTCTTTTGTCTCTCCGGCATCTTTAGATTTTTGAAGAAGGATTGGACAAGTAACTGGTTGCTTTCCAATAACTTCAACGACTCCATACTCAAAATTCGGGTCCTTATAATAGGTCCCATAGGATGAGGCTTTCTTTTTGCCATCCTCCTGTAAAATCCATTCATACTTAGTGGCTCTGGCAGACAACTCGAATGAGTCCTCGGATTGTTCGCCTTCAAATTTCTTCCCGAGTTCAAAATCTAATTCGTTTAACGCTAAGTTCGCAAATTCTGATTCAGGTAAGAGAATTCTGCATTTGTTCTTCATGCGTTTAAATCGGGTGATATACTTATCGGCCGATTTCCCTAGTTGTTGTCTTAACTGAGCAAGATCAACCATGGTTACTTCGGGTTCCGTTCGATAAAATTGGGAATGGAATTTTTCCTGCATTGTTGCCCAACTTGTAACAGAATTAGCTGGTAATGTAATGTACCAAGTAAAGGCCTGTCTAGTTAATGAATTCCTGAATAGTCTCAGTCTGAGGAAGTCATTACCGGACGACTCAGGAATCTTATAACCCCTAGGAAATTCAAATTGGTGGTCAATCTAGACGGGATACGGTTTCCATTATTGTAAAACCCTGATATTTTCTACATGATTTTTATTGGAAAAATAAAATTAATAAGCCGTGTGTATGTAGGAATCTTGGTGGGCAAGCGTTGCACCGAATCAAGCTGATTTAAATCTAGTCGAGCTGCAAAGTATATTGGGTAAGTATAAATAGTTAGCGTATTTTGATGCGTAGGTTTTGGGGGTTCTCGCATACTTTGTGTTGAATGAGTTGCGGCTGGTGATCTAGGGCTTTGGAGAGAAGAAGAAGACCGTGTGTTCCTTCATTAAGTGTTCAGCATCAAGGTTTCAGAGAAACTCTCGAGAACCGAAGGAGATTGGGTGGCGATCGATTTGGTGGCGATCGACTGGGTGGCTATCGACTTGTTGGATCACTCTACGAGGTGTTGCTGTTGCAAAGCTTGGGAGCGTATAAGGTAAGTAGCATCATTTTGATTTTATGATGGGTTTTGATCTCTGAGATTATTCGGAAGCATGTTTTCGGAATAACATTTGTTCAAGCGTAAGTTGTTTGATGGGTTTAGAATTCATGATTTATAAGTTGTTTAGATTAAATCCGAAATAAGTTTAAAGGTGTTTTGGTGATGGTAAAAGCATAGATAAGTCGTTACAGAGGTCAAAAGTAAGCTCAGTCATGGAGTTCTGAGATTAATAGAGAGTCATGTGTCGGAGGTAGGATCCGCCGACTTGGCACCTACCTAGCGCCAAGTGAAAGAGGCAGCGCAAGGTTAAGTTATTTGTTATCGCTGAGTTCGCGCTTGTCTCGTGCCTAGCTCGCGTCAATTGCGTGCGAAGTATTTCCTCGTATCGCCGAGTGCACACCTAGCTCGCGCCAACCACGCGCGAAGTGTTTTCTTCTCACGCTGAGTTCGCGCTTGTCTCACGCCTAGTAGCTTTCGTCTGCGCGAAGTGATGTTTTGGGTATACGCTAAGTCCACGCCGACCTCGCGCCAGAGGTCAGCGCACCCAATGGAAATTGCTGAAAGTTGTTTTTTGCCAATCCTAACCAAATTTTTGATATTTTGAGACTACAAACTCATACCCACAAAGTTAGATTAGAATATTAGAAACCTTATATCCGTTCAAAACATTTGGGAGAGTATTAAATCAAAATATGGGTATTTTCTATAACTTGTCGAAAGGTGAATTAAGGAATCTAGGTAGGTTGTTGCTATTCATGATCCTATAAGTAAATGAGCCAGTTTGGTTATATCTTTTATTTGTTTTCTGATTTTAAATTTGTATAATCTGGTTTTGTTCAATATCAAAGGAATGAATAGTATTGAGATATTTTGTGTGAGTAAGAGGATTTTACTGCATGAGTTTTGTTGTTGAGAGGTTGGGATACCTTCTGAATTTGTATGAGTTGATGTTCTGGTTGGAACAACTTGTGATGAGTGTATTGGGATACACAGGATGGTAATCAGTGTGGGTTTATTGTTTTGCAAATGTGGAGTTTTATGTAGTTATTAATCGGTTTTGTGTTTAGCTTCCCTTGGATCCATGTTAAGCTTAGTAATGTGATGGTATTGTTTGTTGGGGTAATTGCATGGCCTACTGTGTTGCCACGACCGGTGTAGAGCAGCCAGATACCCTGAGTAGGCCTGGTTGTCAATGCCAATACCCGGAGTAGGCCGACATTGGATGACGATACCCTGAGTAGGCCGTCATTTCAGAGTGTTCGATACCCTGAGTAGGCTGGAACTGTGTACATGGAGGTGTGGAGTGTCTCCTTGGCATGTGAATTAACCAACTTAAGCAATAGGCATGACATTGACCTTTCGTCGTTTTATCGGTACTGTGGTTGATATTTGATGTGAACTAATATTAGACTTCTGGATTTCCATCTCGTATTTATTTCTATTGATGTATTAGTGTTGGTTATTTATCGGTGCGTACTTTATAACTGTGGTTAACTATTTTTGCATGCATGTGCTACTCACTGAGATATTCGTATCTCATTCCTTTGTCTTTGTTCTTGTTTTCAGATATTCGTGGTGAGGCGCCTACTAGGGTAGATCCGACTGACACCTATAGGGAGGAAGATTATTACTACAATCCCTAGACTAGTAGGTTTATTTTAGATTTAAACTTTGATTTATTTGATTTTGGGAAATGTAATAAAGTAGCTGAGGTGGATTTGTTTGACTTTACTTAAAGACTATTTTGGACGAACTAGATAAGAATTTATTTGTGCACTCTGATATGGTATTAATTACATGATTATCCAGCGATCACATTTATTTAGATCCTTACCTAACCCTCTGTGAGACGTGTTATATCTTTAATGAACAACACAGATCCGGGGCGTTACAGTTATACTAGCCTAATCAGTTGTCGGTGATACTGATCTCCGACTATTTCCTGAACTACATTCTGGATGTAATTTCGGTTCATGGCCATATTTCTTAAACCGATACCCTCCCTATGGTTCTTATGTGCCTCCCTTTTCCCCCTCAGGTGTGCCTCAGGGGGAGGCACATTAAGGGGAACTGGGATATCGGGGGGGATTTCCCCCCCAGCGGCGGTAATGTTGGCCATTCTATTTTGGCCATTACCGCCAATGTTTAAGGGTGGCTGTTGTTCTAGGATATTCACCCTCCCATGAATATTCGACCCAGCAGCAAATGTCTAGGCTCGTTTGGCCATCATGGCCGGTCTTGCCATTGTAGAGAATCCTTCCTGTAATACCGCTAGGATCCTACCGTTATCGGAAGAAATTTTATTAATACCCTGGTCAAATACTACCATTTGCTCGCTAAGACCTTGTATGGCCTGGATAAGCCGTTCTTTAAGATCCGGCTGTGAACTTGAAGGTCCTTCTTTCGGTATTTCTGAGACAAAAAGAGGATTTACTTGAGATTCGGCAAGTTCCTCTGGCATCACGTTTTCAGCATTCCGAGTACTTCTTCTTGCCGCAATTACTGCTCTTTCAAATACGAGGGGTCCCACCGGGCGTGCCAAAAGGGATGTTCCACTGAAATTGGGCTGGGTTGGACACGTGGCGATGTTGATGATGTGTCTTTGCGCGGGCGTGCCAGTATCAATGGATACAAAGATTTCGGGTCGGATCCTAACCCCAGACACTTGTTCCGAGTCTAAACTGGAGTCTGTTTAGCCGTATTGTAAGTCGCCTATAATAAAACTAGTTAGGCGATAGAATGAAGACTATGGGTTCGGTCTTCGCTTGGCGTGTTTGAAAATCAAAACAGTCGATGGCGTAGCACTTTATTATAAAATCGGCCAGTGAAATACGACCGTAGATTACAACAGATAATCCTCAAAATTAAAAAACGTAAATAAAGAAAAAAAGAAAATCGACCGAGATCGCAAGACCGACCTATCCTGACCTTATAGCCGTAATCGGAGTATAAGGGCAGGAGGAAGGGGGCGTTTGCTAACAAATTCGATTCGGGGGTTCACCTAAGATTGCTATTTAACCAAAAGTCTGTGAGTCACCTGGCTTGATCAAAGTTGGTCTCGGGACCGGCTGCTCGGAATCCTGTAGCTGTAATCCGAGTACAGAATCGTGAGTCAGGGGCGGCCTCAACCTACTTGCCGGTGGCAGGATTCTTATGTCAATCGGAGTAAATAGGGGCCTAAGTTGTCACTGCGACAGGAAACAGTGAGAGAAGTCCTAATTTATCCTTCTTGCTACAGTTTGGGGTGTAGGAGACGGGATAAAGATCATGGATGATCAAATAGCATTATGATAACCGGTTGCGGTTGAGTGGAGGTTGTCCTCGAGCTCTTCGATTTTGTGCCTTTTTTAGACATTCGCTGACGGCTGCTCAACGTCCCACTTTTGCACGATCTTCATGGGGGTTAGTCATCTGTGGTTTTCTGTTTGTAAGAAACAATTTCCCGGCCACGATCACCAACGACTAACTTCTTTTCTTGTAGTCGCCCATTATTTAATGGTCGACTTCCTGCTGATGGTGACGTGACCCTTTGAAAATATGAAGACAGTTGTCGTATGTGCTTACGTGGCTTTGGCTAAGTATCCAGCCTACGTGCAGGCTGACGTGGCCTATTTGATTGAGTAAGGCCTACGTGTAGTTATGTCGTGGCCTTTCTAATTGTTTCAGGCCATGCGGATACCACGTGGCCTTTTCTTATTAGTCGGTTTGTAAAGGGTGTAAACACATTTATTTTAATATCAATATATACCATCAGAAGAGAATTTGCAGACCATGATATGGTTGACTTGTTGCTCTTCCGCCAAAGCACTCACTTCTTATATTTTGTCCTTTAGAGAATGAGCAGTGACAAAACATTAAAAACATGAAAGTTTATGCTAATAATGTATCAGAACCTCTTTACAGTATGAAAGTTTATCTCAACCATCAAGAAAAATGAAAATGACACCTCCTTATAGAGATGCGTACCTGTTCATGATTAAATCGATCTACTAATGAAAAATTAGTTCCATTGAAGTCACTATTGTAAAACTCTGAATTTTTGAATAATTATTAAGGCATAAATAAATAAATAAAATAGGGGTGTGAATAAAATTGGAAATAAAAGATGAGAAATTAGATGATTACAAATTTAAAGAAAAAGGGAATAAAATAAAAAGGATAAAAAAATAAATGAATAAATTAAGTGTTAGAGAATTAAAAATACGTAATATTACAATTTAAAGAATTAAAATGGGAATTTTAGAAAGAAAATTTAATTTAGGAAAATAAAGGGTAATATAGTAATTTTAATATATCAATTAATATATTAGGATAATAAATTGAGAAAAATTTAATTAGAATTAAATTGGGTTAAATTTGAGTTTAATTGATATTATTTAAGGCTTAAAGAAGGAAAAAGGACCTATGGGTAAACATAATTAATTAGGGTCCTTAATTTGTAAAATTGTGACTAAATAAGGTGTTTAGGTAGTGTTTAAAAATAGGGTATTAAAATATTCCGAAAATTAGTTACATTAGGAGTTTCTTCCATGAAAGGATTTAAGGAAATAGAAACAAGAGAAAAATAGGAAGAGTTGTAATAGAATAGGAAAGTGTAATATTAGTAAGAATCCTAATTCGAAAGGGTGTAGAGAATTATGGATCTATTTAAAGGAGTGAGAAACAAAGGAATAGGGTTTTGATCAACATCATATGTATGGGAGAAATAGAGAGAAAAAAGGGAAATCAATGCCCAGGAGAAAGAAGAACATAAAGAATGGAATAGAAGATCCGGAAGACTTGGGTGAATGTAGATTTCGTATTGAGGCAAGTAACAATCCCTTGAAAACTGGAGGAATTGCATATTTTTTCACGGGGTTTAGACGATCCTTAATGTTTTGAGTTGATATAATATTTTGACTGGAGGATTCGAATGTTTTCTGGGTGGTTTTCATGTTCGTGAAGAAGTTCTTAGAAAATTATTGTTTTGAAGAGGTTTCATCATTGTAGACAACCTTAAATCCACAAATAATTTATAATATTAGTGTAGAAATGTTGTAGAGATGATTTAGGTTGATTATAAGTAGATTAGAATTAATTAATCGAAGAAAACATTGTAAAACTAGTAAATTGGAAAACCCAAAAAATTACTAAAATTGGGTGAGCACCCAACATGCCACTCAAGCGTGGGTTAGGTACTTGTGTATTTGTAAAGGGTGCCCAACCTCTGTCGAGCACCTCGCCTGTAACTAATTTTTCTGCAAACCCCAATAGTGAAGATTTGCGTGGGCTCGAGCATGAGATTTACGCTCAACCTAGAGTAGAGCACAGTGTCAAGCATTGGGTCGAGCGCCAGTTCAAATTTTGGATTGTAAGTAGCCGTCCCCCGGGTCACTCGAGCGCCCTCTTACAGATTTTGGAAATTTTAAAATCTAAGCCCAAATTAATTTCTAATGATTTTTCTAGCATTTTAATAGTTGTAACACTTGTAAATAGGTTAATTTGAGGTGTAGGAAGTGACAAAATTAAATTTGGAATTAAGATCATTAATTTGGAACAATGAATGTAAAGAGGTGCTTAGAAGGTCAATATGGTGGAATGTGTGGACTAGATCTATTTAAAAGTATGTTTAGAGTATAGAACTTATTCCTAAACTTCATTAGGGATCTATATGACTCTCAAGAAGAGTTGAATAATATGGTTGACAAGATTTGACACCTTAGGTTCTTAATGAAGAAATTTGGACATTACTGGGTAGTTTAATCTGGAAAGTTTAGTCAAGATATAAGGATGTAAGTAGGTAAATGAACATAGACCAATAACTTGCCTAACACTTAAATAGGTATGATATAAGAGTGTCTACATTGTGCACCTCGGGCGCACTGAAAAAGCGTGTTACATGGATTACGGAGTCACCACTACTTGAAATGGTGCAGGTAGACACCTTGTTGATTTTTGGTCTGCACTAGTGATTCCAGATAAGTGACCCGATTACAACCCAGGGAAGTCTGTTCTAATTTTTTTTATCATTTTAAGTATACAACAAATATTAATCTATATATACAAAGCCTCCACAAAATTACATCAAAAGTAAAGCAATATGGACAAAACAAAACTATGCTTAAACAATTGAAATTGAAACCACTTAATTTGAAACCAAAACACTCAATTCCCTTCTTTTTTTATTTTTTTATTTTATATCTATACAAGGGTTTAAGTGTAGACACCCCAAATTGCACTGTCAAAATGATCAATAATGATAAAAAATCATTATCTCCTTGAAAGCCAGCACAAAAATTGAAGAAAATAAGTTTTTACCTGTGTCCGGCAACTCAAGCCGGATACAAGTACTCCTCTTTGTATCCGGTGGAACATACCGGATACAAGAGAGCTTTAGTATATCCGGCATTATATGCCGGATACCTTAAGGCCCTCGTATATCCGGCTTGATATGCCGGATACTTAAGTTTTGCTCAAAATTAGGGTTTTCCGAGAGCTTTTCACTTTTACCATCATATCCCTCATTAAATGAGTGGAAATCTCGGAAATGGCCTTAGGGTTAAGGTTGGTGGGCTATAGACATTATGTTGTGTCTACCATTCTCACCAACCCTAACCCTAGCCTTTGCCTATAAATAGGAGGCTCCTCCTTAAGCAAATGGCCATTAACTCTTGCCTTGAATTCTCGCCAAGGAGAGCTCCGAGTGAAGAAGGGAACCGCCGCCGGGTTGCTTCCAGAACCCAGGTAAGCCTCAACCCTCCTTTATTTTTCTGTGTTTACCTTCCTAGATCTAGATCTCTTCTTCTACCTTTCTGTAGAATAAGGCCTTCTATGTGTGTGAAAATCCTTCCCCGGCTCAAAGTATCTCGAGACTCCCCCTAGCCGTAAAACGTGAAGGCGGGATCTAGGAGAAACGAGACTGGGGATTGACCCTAGTACTAGAACCCTATTTGCATACGCCTTTTGATTCTATGTAAACCGTTCTATATTCAAAGTACCCCATGATTATCTTGAAGAACCGTGTTTAACAGGGAGAGAGAACAAAGGGAAACGATAATGGAACGGAACCCTGGGTTGTTTTAGAACCTTATTTTGATGAATATGAAAATGCATGCTATGTTGTTATCTGGATCTTGTATGGTTTTTCACACTTGCACATACATAGCACTATTTTGGTGGGATAGGCTCACATTTGGGGATTTATTACATTCATTGTGATAAATCACAAATAAATGGCCTCAATCAATTCTGGAATGTTTTTAAATGATTTTTAAAGGTTTTGGATTCATCTTGCACGAATCACACACACTTTATCACAGTTTTGAGTTGGTTTTGTTCAAAAAGGGCCTAACTTGACAGCACCTGTACCCTTACTTCGGACGCTCATAACTTCATCGTCCGGATGAATTTTGAAGCGATTTTAGAACCATGGGAAAGGTGAGGCTGTCTAGTTTATGTCCACCAAATTTCATTAATTTCTATAGAGCAGGTTTTTGACACCTCTTTGTCGAAGTTGATTGGACAGTTCAGGTTTAAATACGGAACTTGTCACTTCGACGGAGCGCCATGTGTTCGTTTTAAGTCCGATTCGAATGATTTTTGTTTCTGGGCACTCCTTTATAAGTATATTTTTCAAACCCAATTGTTTTCATAATTTTTGACTCCATTTGAATTATTGGTAATGGATTTACTCAGAACTGTTCATCAGTACTTTTCTGGGTAAATTTGTGATCTTCGAGGCCTGTTTGGGAGACCACCCAAGGCACATCCGAATGAGTTTTTGTATGAGGCTAGTTTCTTTTGAAAGATGGCCATACAGAATTCATTGACACCAAATTTCACGGATTTCTATGGAGTAGATTTTTCTAGGTGATTTTCCAAAGTTGCCTACTTGCTACTTTTGATTTTCTCCGGCAGCAACTTTAAAAGAGCCATAACTCTTAGGATTTCAACCGGAATTAATTGAAATTTTGCATGAGACTATTGTTTACCCTAATCTTTCAAATTGATTTGGTTTGATTTAATTTAAAATTGGATTTGATTAATTTCAAGAGAAATGGCCTTACTTTTTACCAAATTTCCCAGATTTGCCTCAACTTGGTTTTGTGCAACTTTTGCTGTGATTTCCATCTTTTGTGATATTCCAGAAGTGATATTAACATAAAAGAAGATCTGGAATTCATTTGGATTTTCATGTGAAGATATCATATATTTGGCCTTTTTCAAGGTTTTCATGATTTTTTAGCAAGCTTTCTATTTTCTTTTAGCATGAATAACACTTGGCAACCACTTCGTGTGGATGAATGGGGGTGCTTAACACCTTCCCCCGTTCATAATCTAATCCCCTTACCCATCTCTGGATTTGACTTTCAACTTAGGTTATTTTTACCTTAGAATTGGCATTTTTGCACTTTTTGCTTATTTTTAAACTTTTGGTGTCCATTCACATCCGAAATTCTGAATGGTGGCGACTCTCCCAATTTTTACATTGAGCCCCATGTGTTAACGGAGGGATGATCATTCCGGTGATTTTTTCCCATGTCTCACATTAAGGGGTGGGGATTCCCAGGTTGCATCTTGTAAGAAAACAAAATAAAAAAAAGAACGCATTCTAACATCAATGATGAAACCAAACTAAAATGAGCTAGTAAACTAAATAATACTAACAAAACTAAACATGTACAATTTGGCCACTTCAAATAAAATGCTTTATCCTCTCATAATAACATATCTACATTGGGAGAATGGAGGGCCACTATGGTACATCTCATGTAGTAAGAAAACAAAACAAGAACAAATGTAAAAAAAATCACAAGAGACAAAAGAAGAAACATTTTCAACCACAAGAAATAATCATCGCTTCAATGCTTGTTTCATTTGTTTTTTCCCTTTCTTATTATTTATTATTATTATTTTGGTTTTTTTCTATTGTTTTTATCATGCAAGATTAACTAATTACTAATTTATAAGGCAAGAAAATGAGACCACCTGAACTAATTTTAACCATGGCCTAATTACCAATTTACAAAGGAAACCCAAAAAAAAGTGAAACAACCTGAATTACTGCGCTATCGGCATTCAAATATTCATATCTCCCTCAATTCTTAACCAAATTGTGCTAAATCTGATTCCTTAGAATCATAGCTTTAAGTACTAAAATAACCTATATCAGTTTTCAAAAATTCATTTTCATTTAAGAGATATGAAGCTACAAATTTTACTGTTAGACATTTCCCTGTGAAAATCTAAACCAAAGAAAATTAAAAATAAAATACCCACTCATAGTTTAGGGTCTCGAGCATATTTTTAGATTAAACTAAAATAAAAATACCACAAATCTCATGAAGGACTCCAGACTTGAATCGAACTAGACTTAGGTGAAAAAAATTGGTTTATCTAGAAAACAAATGCAAATTGAATGCAGAAAAAACTCAGAACTTTACATCTTTGTCTTTTTTTTTTTTACATGATAAAATTACCCAAAGCCATCAAACATATATGCATGTCTCTCACCAATAATGTAATCTCATCTCAAATATTGTAATGAAAGAGAGATCTCATACAATGTATTCAACAAATGACTCACCTATTATAGATTGACACTTTAAATCAGGTCTTAGAACCTTAGTGTGTTGTAAACAGCAGTTTTCCTTTCTCCCACCTTGCTAGTAGACATCCCTCTTATTTTCTCCACTTCTTCCTACTTGCTGTTTTTTTTTTCCAAAGAACTCTCTTACTTGCTATCTCTTTTTTTTCAAAGAACTCTCTTACTTTCTCTCTCCCCCTATTTGCTCCCAACTTCTATCCTTTTTATAGAGATTTCCCACCCCTTCAGCTTCTTAACCTCTAACATTTCCTCTTCCTCTCCTAAACCTCTCATCTCCCTAACTTCTCCTCTTCCTCTCTTAAACACCTAAACTCCTAACTCTTCCTTCTCTTCTCTTAAACCCCTAACTCCTCCTCTTCCTCTCTTAAACACCTAAACTCCTAACTCTTCCTCCTCTTCTCTTAAACCCCTAACTCCTCCTCTTTCTCTCTTAAACACCATCATTTATTTTGGTTTGATCAAAGTCTATTTTGTCCCATATTTTTTAGGCTTATATTTTTTTAAAGCTTAGTCCTAATATCTCAAGAGAACATGAGTTGGACCAATTCGTCCAACTCATTTCTCTTTGTTTATATATTTTTTTATTTTCTTTTAATCTCAAAACTTTTATTAACTTTGTTATTAAATTTTTTATTTATTTGCATAACAAACCTTATCTTATTTACTAAAAGAACCCAAAAATTTTTAATTTATCATTGGTTACATTGTTGCCACCATGGCGTACACGTGGCTGCCATATGGCATCCAATTTTGGTTTTATAAAAATCCCCAAACTACCCTTTACATCTTTTATCCATAACTTAGTCGTTTGAGATCCGATTTGAGCACGGTTTGGTGCATCAGAATCGTCTCAGAATTCTCTTTATTATGGGCTTATTATTTCAAAAAGACGGGTCCACTATAAAAAAAACCTCGATTTACGTGCCCACATATATTCCAGATTAAGATATGCTTCTTGGGCAATTCTATGGTGAAAAAATGAGGTGCTGACAATTGGCAAGACTTGTTTTAAAGATTTAATAAAGGTTTTGGGTATGTTTTCCTTCAATGAGCATGCTTTTGAGTTAATTTTATCTCCTAATTTGAGTAAATTGATTGTATACAGAGATTTATTTGTGAATAAGTGCATATAGAATCATGGATATGGTAATGGAATTGCTGTAATTACTTAGTGTACCCCAGTATGGGTGAATTTCCTCTCTCACAAAGATTGAGATTAGATGATATTATGAATTGGGAACTTTGCATAATTGATTGACAATTTTTCTTGTAATCAAGTTAATAAATATGTTAAGTGTGAATTGTATCTAGCGGGCATAGCCGTGTATGGATCCATAGGCTAAGCTAGATAGTGAAGAGGTATTTCTTTTGGTTGGTTACTCTGACTCTACGATACGCACTTCCTTTTGCAAGTTAGTTTGCATTGGAGGGTCCTCATATACAAATGGGACTCATTTCAGATTTAGCTTACTGGTGAGGTTTATGTCAGTGAGGTTATCTCTGTATGTGGTGACAATGCGGCTACCCCCATGATTGTGATTTAGCTTCTCTGTATGCATGGTAGTATATGCCAAACTCCATAATTTGAGATTTAGCGTGCTGGTATGTGATTTTCTTGCACAATAAGTTGATGACCTTTCTAGATTGATTTGCTGCTGGTATGATGGGACTGCGGTTTACTAGCATTGCAATAAGATGTATGGTGGCATAGTGGAGACTTAGTGACTTTACAATGACTTACCTTTCTTCATGAGTCCTGTGATGTCACATGTATTGTTTTGAGTATGTTTTGTGTTTTACTTTGGATCTATCCATTGCCGAATTGGATTTATTTACCGTTGTTTTGATTTATCGATATACCTCATGACTATTTCATAAATTGGACTGATTTCTTGCATGCACCTTGCTATTTATTGAGATTTATATCCCACTCCAATTTTCCCTATTTTTCAGGTATTCTTGGAGAAATCGTCAACAATGGGGTAGTGTGCACATGGGTGGAACATGATCATGAACCTGGAATTAATTCAAACTTAGAAAACCATTTAATGTAAATCAAATTGTTTAAATTGTCATATGTATGCTATGCTTCCATTTGCACTCTGATATAAATTAAAGTTTCAAATTCCCCATAAATTTTAGTTTTTTCTGGACCATTTTTACTAACACTTCTGGTTTGGTTAATTGAACCGGATCTGGGGCGTTACAATTATTAATACAAGAACTTATCGAATCCAAATTCACACTTTTAAATGATGCAAAAAACAAAGTATCCATTATATACACAAAATGTGACAACATATAGTGACATGCAATATCTCATAGCAATGTAATGTAAATTGATGTTGGGTATGTGTTTCTTTCTCATTGAAAATCTAAATTCAGTGTTAAAAAAATAATGATGTTTAGCACACAAATTTCAAAGAAACAATATTGATATCATAAAAAATATAAAGGAGGAGAAAAAGTTATAAAGAAACTAAGAAACTTTGCTAATTTACTAACAGAAAAAGAATGAACAGAAAATCTAGGAAAAATAAAACAATGCATAGAAATTAAATTGTATAGTAGTACCAAAAGCAAGTATCTAAGACAAAATAACTAATGACGGTATTCTTGTTTCATTTATTATATATTAGTAAGAAACAATACATTGCACAGCACCTTGAGACTTTATCGAATCTAAAGTTGTAATGGCTGCTAGAGCTATGGTAAAATCGACAACAATAACTGCAGAATAAGAACACAAACCATCCAATTTCAATTTAAAACGAGCGTTGAATTAGATTATGTTCTATACAAAGCTCATATCAAAAGTATGGAATACATCACTAAGTATGTCTAATCTAGCAACAACGGTGGTTATAGAATTTCATTTCAGAGTGGTGTTTTTACACTCTGAAATGAGGTGTTTAGAATGAAGCTAAGATGGCCGTGAGGCTTTAACATTGAGTGCTCTGTATAATTAGTTTAGCACTTGAACGTGGAATATGCTGACTATTGCACGATAGAAGTATTTTTTGAGTGGTGGATCAACACGCGCTGAATGCGTGATCAAAGTTCAAGTGTTCCGATATATTGACAGAAGGTTGATTTGATGCATGATGAAACGTGACATTAAAGTTTGAGCGTCCAGCCCAAATAACAAGAGTTCGGCTTCAACACATGATGAATGCAAGATCAAAATACAAGCGTCTAGCCAAGACAACATGAGTTTGTGAATAACATTTGATGAACGCGAGATCAAGGCTCGAGTGTTTAGAAGAGTTTCTAATCTTGAAGGTTCTGTTTCAGGGATTTGTTTCCTACTACAATAGAAACTCTTCAAGATATATTTAAGCTTCCTTATGCATGTCCTAGACTATCTTGGGAGAGAACAAAAAACCTAGTTTTGCCTTGGAGAAAATTCTCTTTAATATTTTCTTCTCTTGAGCCATCAACCTTTCTTTTCTTCATCTTCTATCTTATACCTTAGAGTTCCTAGTTATGAGAAGATAATACGTGGGAGTTCCTATGGTTGTTGTGCGAGTTTGTTTGGAGGATTCACTTAAGAGTTGTTGTGTGCAAGCTTGAGGAGTTCCTTAGGTACTTGGTCTATAAGTGTCAGAGACTATGTTGGGTGGTTTAAATTACAATTTTTAAGTCATTCTCTTTAGTGAATTATTTTAGGTGGCACCTGTATAGCCCAAAGGTTTTTTCTCATTGAGAGTTCCCAATTGAGTTTTCATTTCGTCGCCAAATTGCGTGTTCATTTTCTCTTAACTTGAATTACTTATTTTTGCAATTTGTATGACTTGGCTTGTGATTAACTTAGATTAGCTAGACTTTTTGGATGCCTGTTAATTAAGGACTTATCTTTGATTAGTATAAATTTTTAATTCCATAATATTACACCTATTCACCTCCTTCTAGGTGTAGTGGAGTCTAAACTGTGAGTTTTTCACAAGATTTTAACATTGCATTTCTGTCAATAGATGATTAAAAAAGGCAATAGACCATTAAAGGCTAACATATCTAACAAGTTAACATCGTTTCCAATGTTTTGCAGAAAGAATACAAAAAAGAGACAAGAAATCATTGATGTAAAATATATTAAAAACAAAAATAAAGCTAAAAACAAAATGATCGGATTTCAAGATTACCAACGCAGCATTATGGAGAGTATAAATATCAAGTTCATATGCTGAAAACTACCGTCATCATCATGAAAATAATAAAATGAGGAATCAATCAAGATATCTGATTCAAAACTCTAGCATTTCTTAAGATCTACAAATTGCTTATACAAATCCCCTAATTGCCAACCCTATCTAATTGCCTTTTTTTTATTCTTGACATCAGGTTTTTACTAAAACTATATGAATTCAAGGAGCAGATCCTAGATTTTCAAGAAGTAGAAAGCTAAGTTAGATTTACCAGTAGCAATCTCTGATGTAGCAAAACCAAAACATTTGATCATCGGTTGATTCAATGATCTTGTTGAACAAGTTGTTAATTACTTTATTGATGGCATACAAGACCTAATGACATTCACACTATGAAATATTTTCAAATCTCATATATCTTTAATCCCACTTTCTTTAATACACATGTTAATCAGATACTTGAATCAATGGTAGACATCTCTAGTTTAATCCCACTTGTAATCGGATTTGATTCTTTAGTCAACAGAGTACACTTGATTCTATAGGATATAGGTTTCTCTCATTTAACTCTTGAATTTTTCATAAATTGCATAATCGATGGACTTATGCCTTTATATAGGGTAGAGAGAGGACCGGATCCCCATAACAATAACCACCCAAGTACCAGTTCGGGTCGCTTCATTTTCCATCAAAGTATAAGCTTAGGGTTCAATTTCTCATGATCAAACACATTCTTTCGGGTGCAAATTAATAACTCATATATTAAATCAATAATTAAATATGGGTTTATGTCATGTGGGTCATAAAATTTTTAACAATCTCCCACTTGGCCCAAATGACATAAATATTATTGATATTGATGAGAATATCATTAAGCGCAAATTAAATTTGAATCCATCTTCTCTTTATTTGATCATCATCATAATACCATGATTAAATAACTTACTAATGTGAGTCATGGTGGTTGTACATCAATCAAACAATATACTTCCTTCCATGTACCACAACATAAGCAAATCACTTATCACAATCCATAAATTGAGAAAACATTTAATTGTCCAACATAATGTCTTGTGTCATAGACAATTCTTGTTATCATTCTTCCATTTACATTCATATATGTGCATAATGGACAACAAGAATAAATCAAAAACACATTATTAAAATTTCTCAAGTGTCTAAATCATAAATCACACAATCCATATATCATCATTAAGGGTTACGTTCAAGATCCATTCTTTCAACATTTTCCTTCAACGTCTTTGGTCCTAAACCCTTTGTTAATGGATCTGCAATCATGAGCTCAATAGTTATATGTACAATAGACACTCATTGTTTTTGTACTTCTTCCTTAACAGCAAAATTATTAAGTTCCATATGATTGGCTCCATTAGAGTATCTATCGTTCTTGGAGAAAAACACTTCCGTAGAATTATCACAATAAATTTTTAGCGGCTTGGCAATATTGTCGACAATTCCAAGTCCTGAAATAAAATTCCATAACCATAATCCTTGAATTGTGGCTTCAAAGATTGCTACAAATTCTGCTTCCATAGTGGATGCAGCAATAATAGTCCGTTTAGCACTTTTCCATGATATTGCTCCTCCAGTTAATAGGAACAAGTATCCAAACTTTGACTTTCTACTCTCACTTATCTCATCATTTTCAAGAAATCTAGCATTACCGGTTTCAACAATTCTCATACTCTAATTAAGATAATAAAACTTATACCCTTTGGATTTTTCATTGATAAAGACTAAACAGATGAGAGAACATGTTTGGCTGACATTGTAAAATCCCAAATTTTAATGATTAAATAATTAAATAAAAGTAATATTATAATTGAAATATTATTATTTTATTGCAGAGAATGAGGATTTGGATCAACCCAAAGAGTTGCAAGATGATCCGAGGGTTTTGGAGAATTAAATCCAAGGTGAGCTGTATTTTAGTATTAGTATTATTATTATTAATTATTGTTTTAGTGCTGGCTGAAATTCACTTCATAGTGTGGTCCGCTAGATGATTTGGGTTGGATGGCTGAGTTGAGTTACTTAGGATTAAATCTCCTGGATTAATAAGGAAACTATATAAGGAATGAATTTTAGGGTTGATTTTTAGCTTGGACAAAAATATAAAGAAGAAAAAGAATATATAAAGTGCTTATACGATAGAAGAAGGGAAAAAAAAGAGAGACAAAGAGAGTAGTTGTAGCCATTCTCTTCCTCTATTCATATTCTTCAAGAGCCTTGATTCTTGCTGGTTTTGGTATTGATTAGATTAGAGAGAGGAGGATGTGTTTTCATTCGGATTTGAGGTAAGAAAACCAGATCAGACCATGTATATATCCCATACAAATAGGTTGTTCTGTTAAAATTCTAAGATCATGTTATTATGATCTAGACAAGGAAGATTGTTGTTTTCTTTTGGATTTGCAAGACAGTGATATCTAGATTCTTTTGGAGGATATTTTCATCTAAGAAGCAAGGTAAGTAGCCCCTTACAACTTTCATAAAATCAAGTTTTTGTTTTCCATCGAATATGTGATTATACATATGGTTTTGTGGATTTTTAGTTGATAAATCTTGTGATTTAATGCCATGACGGATTTGCAATGATTAAACATGCTTGGAAGATGATATTAGATGTCTTAGAATTGGTGTGAAGTCTTAAAATTATGATCTATAGTTTTAGATGTGAATTTCGAAAAATTTATAAAATTGGAAAAATAGCGAATTGCACTATCACCCAAGATTTGGCTCAAGCGCCAAATCAGGCGCCCTTTTGTTTGTTTAGGCCGCTCAATATAGATTGAGCGCCTAATTAGGCATCTCGACTGTGTGTATTTTTTTATTCTAAACCCGAGAGTTCAATGCTTAAGTTAGAGCTCGAAAGGTACATCGAACGCCCAATATTCCTAAACCCAAAAACCAATGCCCGAACTGTCGCTCAAGCACGACAGCGAGTGACCATACCTAGAATTGATTTACACTAAGCGCTCGATTAGATGCCCTACTAGGCTCGAGTTGTAAAGCCCCGAACCCGGGTCAGTGCAAACCGGCACCCGACCCGAACCCGGTTCGCTACTGTAACAACCCGAATTCAGTTCAACAACCAAATCCGAGGTGTTACTGGCCCATATCAAATACATCATCAATAATATACCAGACAGTAGAATTAAATAATCCATTCACTTTATTATACTATCAGAGTGCGGAAACAAGTATGTACGGAAGTGTAGTCTAAAATCCTCAAATAAACATTAAAGTTAATCATCAATCATTAATATCAAAGTCTGGTAAAATAAAATGGTTACTATCTCTCTCCTCTCTCTAGTACATCAAATCCAAATGAATAATAGTCTATCAAATATAACTAAGTCTATAACAATTCTCCACCTCAAACAATATCCGGATAAAAGTAATCCTCCGGTGAATACTCAGCTACCTCTTCCTGGAAATCACTATGATCCCCCTCTCGCTTATCAGCTGAAAAATGAAATAAAAGTAGGGTGAGATACGAATATCCCAGTAGGTAACACATGCATGACTAAACAGTTAATATAAGTAAAATAACAGTTCATGCACGATTAAGCAATATTGACTAATCAAGCTCGTATAATCATTCGTATCATTCATGAATACAAAACAGTATGATAAACAGTTCTAGAGATGTATTTCAGCAAGTTCTAATATAAGAATCCAATATCAAAATCAATAACATAATTCATGCTTTGCTAGGATGCACTAAACAGTCACATCCGGCCAATATCTCAATCACATATGCCTCCAACATGTATACAATAATAATACCAAGTGTTTGATTTTAGTGTCATTGTAGGACTCACAAAGATAGATAAACCTTTTGAGATGATTCTCGACCAATCGCTATACCACCGTGCGGCTTAGGAGCAATGCTACTAATGATACTCAAGTCCCATGCAGCACAGATTAGACAAGAGCCGTAGTCACTGACTTATTGCACACGTACCCATCAGAGTTGGCATGTACCACCAGCATGTAGCACCAGAATCAATACATGGAAATGGTTGCTTATCCACATGTATAGGGAATCATCAGTGGCTCACCAGGGTGTCCCTACAGACATAGGATGTAAGTGTGAAAACTCACACTCCTTATATGGCAAATGTTTGACAAATTATATCTTCTAATAATCTTCAAGATGTGCAGAATCAAAATGTAAGTTCTGTGAATTTAGTAAAGAGGAAGGTGATGTTGCCACACAGCTACCACTTCGCTGGTAGCTCAAGGAAATGTAAGGTTTTCTAAATAAAGAATATTTCGTAAAGGCACTTGCGAGGAACAACGCCGCTACCACTCCGCTGGCAGCGCATAAGTGAAATAGCGCATTGAAAATAAAGAGCGCGCACCTGCGTCGTAAGGCGACACTGATACGCCGCTGACTGCGCATGAGTCATGCAATGCTTTGAAAGTAAGGAACGCGCACCTGCGTCGTAAGACGACGCCGACATGCCGCTGGTAGCGTAGAGCAAGATTGAAGAATCTAAAAATCAGTTGTGCACATGCCGCGTTCCCTCCCGCTAGCAGCGCGCTGGCAGCGCGCCCTTAACTGGGTCAATTTGGATTTGAGCGGGACTTGAGTTCGCTTCCAGCCGTCTACCCCGATCGCAAGGCGACGCCACCAGCGCTCGATGCGATCTGAGTTTTTCTTCTTTAAATAGACGAGCTGTTTTTTTGAAAAGGACTTTTTCTTTTGATCAATTCGATTTGGATCTTGAGGTGTTCGAGATTCAATCAATTCATCTTTAGAGAGTCGGTGATCGTGTGAGGGGGAGATCTGAGAGAGATCTCCTGGAATTGAAGTTTGAGGATTCTTCTTCATTTCGGAACTTCACATGATTGTATGATCTCCTGGATTGGTGATCGAGCTTGATGGATGCATAGGTGGATTCCTATTGCATTGGATCATCTCAGTGGGCTCTGAGGTGATTGTTACGATCTGGATTGATCGTGAATTACAGCTTGTGGATTCAAGTTGTGTTACAGTTCGTGGATTCGAGCTGTGGATTGCTGTTGAGTGAGTTCAATTGTAAAGGTTAAGTGTGTTTTCCTTTGTAATTGCTTTTCATTTAATAGTGGAGATTCTAAGGGTTAGACGCCTCATATAGACTCGAGGTTTTTCCTGGATCTGGATTCAGGTTTCCTCATATAAATTCTGTGTGTATGTTTATGTATTGTTAAGATCAAAATTGTTGTAGATCGAGGACTTGTAGAGTAGTCTCCTACTCTTTCATAGGACCTTCCCAAACAAACTAACTTGCAAAGGAAGCGCGTCGCACAAGGGAGAAACTCAACCCAAATGTCATATCCCTCAGCTATCTAGCAACAACTATGGATCCATAACCAGCTATGCCCACTAGATTCCAAAATTCCCTAAAATATAATATTCTATAAGGGTTGGTGCCTAGCGGCATATAAAGGTTAAATCTGTCAATTACTTCAATATTCATGTCATCTGAGTTCTGAATTCTCTTTATTAAGTTTTCTGGCTTATAGTGTAGTTTAAAAGATGTTCTAGTAATTAAATAATAGCACTACAAAAACGAGCAGAATTAGCGGCGCCTTTTAGCGACGGTAACCTAATTCCCGCCTCTAAAAGCACTATTACCGGCGGTAAAAGCACTTCCCACTCCTAAAAATTAATCTACCATTTTTTTCGCGCGAAAATTCTATGGCGCGCATTTTTCAGCGCGAAATAGCCTTTAGTGGCGGTAGGTACCGCCGCTATAGTAAGTTTTACCGGCGGTAACATATCTACCGCTGGCAACAAGTTGGCAGGAAGGTCCCGCCAAAAAAAGCCTTATTCCCGGCGGTATCAGTCCGTCGGTAATGACACTTTTAGCGGCGGTAAGCCTATTACCGCCGCTAAAAGATGGTTTTCAGAGGCGGTGAGATCCTTCCCACCCCTAAAAGCCATATATTAGCGGCGGTAGGTTCATTACCGCCCCTAAAAGTCTCTTTTAGGGGCCGTAAACCCATTATCGCCCCTAAAAACCATATATTAAAAAACAAAAAATTACTTTTAGCGGCGGTACTTTCAGTACCGCCGCTAAAAGTCTCTTTTTAGGGGCCGTAAGCTTCCTACCGCCCCTAAAAACCATATATTAAAAAAACAAAAAATTACTTTTAGCAGCGGTACATTCATTACCGCCCCTAAAAGACTCTTTTAGGGGCCGTAAGCTTCTTACCGCCCCTAAAAGCCATTTATTAAAAAACGAAAAATTACTTTTAGCGGCGGTACATTCCTTACTGCCCCTAAATGTCTCTTTTTAGAGGCTGTAAGCTTCTTATCGCCCTTAAAAACCATATATTAAAAAAACAAAAAAATCACTTTTAGCGGCGGGTAAGGTTTTTACCGCCCCTAAAAGACCCTTTTAGGGGCTGTGAGGCGATTACCGCCGGTAAAAAATGTGTTTAGGGGAAATCATGTGAAATTTACCGCCGGTAATAACCCAATAACATGTTATTTACCGGCGGTTAAACCGCCGGTAAAGAACTTTTTCATTTTTTTAAAAGAAACTCAACTATTACTACAGTGGGAGAGAGAAATCGACTTTTAGGGGCGGTAAGCCAATTACAGCCCCTAAAAGTCCCTTTTTAGGGGCCGTAACCCCATTACCGCCCCTAAAAGACATTAATTAAAAAACAAAAAATTACTTTTAGGGGCGGTAAGACAGTTACCGCCCCTAAAAGACCATTTCTAAAAGTATAAGCGGGACGTTTCCCCGCATTTCAATTTTGACTGTACTTTTAGGGCGGTAATTACCGCCGCTAAAAGTTTAAGCGCTATTTTCAAATTTAATTCAGCTCGCGGGCGCGCTAAAATGTAAGGTTTAAGGGCGGCAATCTACTTGCCGCCGCTAAAACTCGAGTCTATAAATACCCGCCGAGTCTCTTCTTTTCTTCAAGGTATGTCTCAATCCCTCTTCTTCTCTTTATATTTATGTTTCTCTCCTTCTCTTTTATATCTCTCTTTGTCTCTCTCTCTATCTCTCTTTCTCTCCATCTCTATTTCTCTCTCTCTATCTCTCTTTCTCTCCCTCTCCATCTCTCTCTATCTCTCTTTCTTTCCCTCTCCATCTCTCGTTCTCTCTCTCCATCTCTCTCTCCCTCTCCCTCTCTCTCTCTCTCTCTCTCTCTCTCTCTCTCTCTCTCTCTCTCTCTCTCTCTCTCTCTCTCTCTCGGTATGTATGCTGCTGAACGACAGCAGCAAATTTTTTTATTTTTTAATATGATTTTTTTTATTTTTTTAAATGATTTTTAGCGGCGGGAAATACCGCCGCTAAAAGTCATGATGGCATTTTTAATTTTTTAAAATACCATTTTTAGAGGCGGTGATCCCCGACGGTAATGAGTGATAACAATAGCGGCGGTAATCTACCGCCGGTAATGAATGGGCAATAGCGGCGGTAACTTACCGTCGGTAATGAGTGATAACAATAGCGGCAGGAAACTGCCACCGGTAATGAATGGGCAATAGTGGCGGTAATCTACCGCCGGTAATGAATGGGCAATAGCGGCGGTAAGTTTTTTACCGCCGCTATAAGCATTAGTGACGGCATCTTTTACGGCAAGAGGAGTCACCGCCGGAAATGGTTTTAGCGGCAGCAATTGTTGTTTTACTGGTGGTAAGCTACCACCGGTAAAAGTGTCCTTTTTTGTAGTGTAGTTAGGTTTTCCAAAAACTAGGTTTCTCAATTACTTTCAAAGTTTGGCAACTAATGTCCTAAATATCTTCCTAATTTATTTTTCTGTGAAACAGGGAATTAGATAATTTATTTTGGTCTTAAAACATCTTAATTAATCATTAAAATTGTCTAAAAATAGTTTGGAATTGAATCAGGGTTTGAAATTATGAAAATCAGGAAATTCTGCACAGAGCGCCTAAGATCGCCTCGGCTGTCTGTGGTCGACGATAGTGCAAAATAGGATGCCGACGATAAGTCTTCCAGTGGTCTTCGGCGGTCTAAGATTTATAACTAGCGCCGAGGATCGCTGAGTACAGTCGAGGTCGGCGGTCTCCCGAAAACGAACATAAACAATTTCAAAACATGATTTTTCTCGTCCAATATCATTCTAATATACTTATAACATGGTTATCAAACTAAGTACATCATTATATCTCATAAAAACATGTTTTAGCGATTAAACGAACGTAAATACCAAAAACGAATGTAAACGGTGTCACCTACCTCTTGAACGTGCGTGGTTTCTCCTTCTCTTCTCTAAACAACGATTCTCTATCACCCAGCAATACCCTGGACGATGAAGAACCCAAAACCCAGTCCTTTCTTCCTCCTTCTTCGTCTTCCTCAATCGCTCGGTCATTCAAGCTTGGTTTGTCGCTTGCGGTTGAAGCATACGAACGAGAATACAAGGTATACGATTTAGGTTATTAAACTAATATATATACCTCTTGATCTCATGTATCTCACATACAACTTTCCTATACACACTGCCTAATCAGAACATATACCTCGATATCTCATGATCGGACGGTCAGATCTGTGTCCAACCCTGGATCTCCACTAATTATATCATCCCCTACATTAATAAAATATTTTCATCAATTATAACTCTCAAGAATATTATTTATTAATTTATATTATTATTTAAGGAAAATTTGGGGTTTTACACGAGTGCTCCATAGTTTTTCATAATTTAGGGATTTTGACCTAGTTTTTTATTCTAAACTTATTTTTATGGAATTTCAACTATGTATCAGCTAGATTAGGGTATTTTGAGATTGTTTGAATTGGCAACAACTTTATTTGGTTTTTTATAAAGATTTTGGGCATGATTTGCTAAAATGACACTTGTATTTGGACGATTTGAACATGTTTTGAGTTCCAAAATGATTTAATTCGCACTTGAACCAAATTTGAGTACCATGTTCTTGACATATATGTGTCTCCTCGTATGGGGTCTACTTTAGACATGAATATGTTTTCATGTATATGGGTTTGGTTATATCACGTATGTCATTTCGCGTATGTGGCTATTTGTGATTTATGTCTCCTACCCAGTATTTATGTTTTCCACTGTCAAGTGGGCTTAACGCTAAATGGATCCATAGAGTAGCTAATAAGTAAAATGGTTTATAGAGTTCGGATTCTGTGTCATAGGCATTCCATCATGTTTACGATGGTGTTGCTCTAGTATTGGTTGGTTACTACGTTATCCACTCCGGTATCGGTTGGACCGTACATGCTAAGTCACTCCGATATCGGTTGAGTACTTCAATTTAACGTCGAATAACCTGACTGGTATCAGTTGGCCCACTCGTAATTCGGTTAGGTAGCATACTGGTATAGTTTGTCGGCTTATCTCTTTTTTATTTCATGAGTCCTACAAGACTTATCGTATATGCTTTGTTTTGTGATTATATCTGTTTTGTTTAAACTGATTATCTATAGCATGTTTAGAACTATATAAAATTTAACGTTGAAGATGCTACTAGGTTTAATTCTCAAGGAGATTACCTTGAATACAGAGAGAAGGATTATTTTACTGTGTAGGTTTAGAGGTTGTTACTTTTATTTGATATGAGACTTATGGACTTTTGATTATGGGATGTTTTGGGATTATTAGTTGACCTTGAACCAGACATTTATTATTTGGAGAATTTTGTTGGATAATGGTTAATTTGATTACTTTGATTATTCTTATGCCACGCTTTGGTTGAGGATTCTCATTCTTATTTTCGCACTCTGATTATGAATTAAAATTAATTACCATTATTTTTGGGTTTAGTTTATGTTATGGGCCACATGTTAACATTGAGAGTTATAGTTTTTGAATTATTAAATAAACCTGGATCCGGAGCATTACAGACATAGGCGAGATGCGGGAAGGAGATTCAGAGATGGAGAGGTATAGGTTGTTGGTGAAAATAAAGGCAGATCAAAACCAAACCAAGCACAAATCACAATAATTCCAAACGAAAACCCCAGATGTTAAGATGTCAATTAAATCAGTAATCTAGAAGAATAAAAAATATAGATCAGAAAGAACTTATCATGACTGAGGCGAGATTCACAAATCTCTATACTTGAAACCTTTAGATGTCCCCTTTCGGATTGATTCCCTCAGTGTGTTGGGCTCATAGCGTCAAGTTTCCCAGCGTTTAACAATCCAAGACCTTGCCGATAGATCGCACAACAATGTTGACAACGATGAATGTCCTTGAGTGCAGTTAGATCAGACATAGGTTGAAAGAATGAAGAATAAGATGATGAAAGCTTAGGGTTTTCTCCCAAATAGGGTTTTAGAAGTTCTATTAACAAATGAGAGAAAACCCCTTTAAATAGTGCACAAATTAATACACCAAATCACCTAATACAAAAAATAAAAAATTTAAAAACAGGCACTTGAAATGCAAGCTTCAGAAAATCTCCAGAAAAGCACCACTCTCAGGTTGTCTACAAAAATTTGGCCCTCAAGCTCCAGAAAATCTTAAAAAAAGTACCACTCTCGGGTTTTCTACAAGCATTTGGAGATCAAGCTCCAGAAAATCTTCTAAAAAACTTCAAACGTAAATCAACAGTTTTGGTGCTCAAGCGCTAGAAAATCGCCAAAAAAGCACCAAATACAAACATGTAAAAAATAAATTAAAGAAAAAGAGATAAAAACAAACTAATAGACAAATAATATAAAAAGTTAAAACTTCAAATAAGTTTTCAATGTGGGATTGGGATAAAACATAAATTTAAGTCTAAATTTTGAGGCTTTCTCAAAATACAACATAGGTCGATGGAGTATAAAACGGGTTAAATTGGTGGAATAAAGAAGTGTTTGAAGACTGCCGCTACAAGTGTTGGGAGGTTGACCACTAAATGCCATCTTTTTTTAAGTAAAATTATAGACTCAACTTGGAGGGATTTTGATACTGAAGTTGTTATTATGTCCCCATCTCAGTTAACATCGGAAACTTATAAAAATTAGCTGAAAATTACTAATCTTTTTTTGGCTTTTTCCCTCTTTTTCTTTATAAATTTTAGAGCATCATGCATCCAAGTCAACAGAATCATTCAAAACAAACAAATCTGACAATGTAAGGTGGGGTCTGTGACGTTTTGGACGGTTCATTATTTTAGGTTTTGCCTTGTTTTCTATCGGTTCTTTTTTTTTGGGAAAATTATGAAAAAGGGTCATTTTTGGCGGATATTTATAAAAACAGTCCACTAAGATCCTAAATTATAGAAAAGGACAACTTTTTGTCAATATTTAAAAAAATGTGTCGAAATTAAATTATAGGATCATTTTTCAAAAATAATTAAATTTGAGGATCATTTTTTTGGGATACAAGCTCATTATACATAGGATTCAAGCTTCTTACATGGGACACGAGCCCATCTTACATGGGACACAAGCGCATTCTACGTGAGATGTGAGCGCATCATACGTGGACTCAAGCATGGTTTGTCTATAATAAAATGACACTATTTTTAATTATTTTTTAGGAGTGACCATTCAAGTTAATTATTTTTAAAAAGTGGACCTTTTTTGCAATTCGACATCTTAGTGAAATGTTTTTATAAATATCGGCCAAAAGTGACCCTTTTTCAAAATTTTCCTTTTCTTTTTCCCTTCTTTTCTTTGGGGTGATGGTGTGAACAACAAGACAAATATTATAATATGGAAACAAGTCTAGACACGTTACTTAATCTCATTCTTTGTGAATAAACTGGGGTTAAGATCAAGGCTCAGTTAAACCTTTTTTTTTTGGTTTTTTTTTCCTCTATGTTTTATTACTTTTTTTTTTTTATTTTTTTTGGTGAGAAAGACACTATTCATTAAACTTGGACCAATCTAGTAAATAGTACACCCTGCGAATCCACGCTCAGAACCAAGAAAATAGGAGGGAGAGCTTTAAACCAAATACAAAAGAAATGATGAAGAGAAAAATTAGCAAGAGAATCTGCTACTTGGTTACCCTCTCTAAAACAATGAGAGAATAAGACCAAAGGAAACTTGTTGCATAACTCTTTTATTTAACATAAGACCTCGAATACGCCGTGGGAACTTCATAACCGAACTAGAAAGGTTCACTTACTCAGCCTCACGGTTTAACTGAGCCTCATGGCTCAGTTAAACTTCTTTATAAATCTTGTCATGTTACTTTTAACTCATTAATTGTAATCAAGTCGGCACATGCAGTACATTAGAATATATAAGAAGGAAATAACAAGGAGCTCATTAAGAACATTTAAGTTGGGGCAGAGATCCAATTAGTCCTCTTCTTTTAACCTTAATTTTTTATTTTATTTTTATCTTTTCAATTTTATGGAATTAAATAGTCTTCCTCACCTTCTCTATATGGTTCATTTTTCTTGTTTATAGTGGTGAAATCTTGAAGTTAGCAATACGAGAATAAGAACCTAATCACATGATTTCATTTAATTAAAAGCAAAATTTGGGTTAGGGACTCGATTATGCGCTATTTAATTTCTTTACGTTACCTGATCTGGATAAATTTAATAAAGGCAACATGAAGAGAAGTTTTACTAGTAATTTAAATAACGGCAATATGCGCATTAATTATGCATTTTAATAAAATAATTGTCATGTTGCTTAAGCTTTATTAGTTGTAATCAACCAATACAAGGTGGGGGATGGTGACTTACTGTAAAGCTGTAGACTTGCTCTGGCTGAAATTTTTCTTAATTAAAATTTTTTTTTTTGGGTAGTTGTGAGAACATGAAGTTAGATTATAATAGTAAGGAAATAAGAATCTAGTCACGTTAATTTGATTAAATATAAGAAATCATATTCAAAAGAAAGATAAGTATAAGCAAATTGGTAGTAAGAAACACAAGTGGGCTCTTTTCAAGTTCATTAAGTTTCCTAAGCTCATTAAATTTAATCACGTCAGCATGTGAATTCCGGTTAAAATAATAAGGAAACGACAATATGCCAATTTATTTTGTTATTTTACTAAAATGTTTATCAATTTGCTGAAGCTTAATTAGTTGTAATCAACTAATACAAGGTTGATTGGGGACCATGCGTTACTGTATGCTTTGTCTTGTTCAAGTGTGAACCTAGCTAGAAGTCTAATCACGTTACTTAAGCTTCATTGGTTATAATATAATCAAGTGGCATTGAGAGGTTCGATATAATTTGTACAACAACAATTGGCAATCCCTTTGTCTTTTCTGTTAATTAGCTATAATCAAGTGTGGGGCTGGGAGACTTAATTAGTCCTCTTTCAAAAAGACTGTTTGGAATACCAAACATTATTAGGAATTCTTTAAGCATTCAGACACAGCAATCACTGACTCTGTCGACTATCATAGTTGAGAGTCATGTATATAAACAGTTTATACATAGATTTACAGTAAAAATCATCCTTAGCTCTGATTTGAAGAACGAAAGTTGTGTAGCAATGGCTGAGAAAGCTATAACCACTGTCATCGAGAAGCTTTTTCCTTTGCTTGAGGAAGAATTGAAAACTTTGAGCGGAGTTAGCACGGAAGTTCGATACATTAGAAGTGAACTGGAGCACATGCAAGCCTTCTTACGAGCTGCGGATGCAAGAGATGAGATCGAAGAAAGAGTTCAGATCTGTGTTAAGCAAGTGAGGGACGTTGCTTATGACACTGAAGATGTTCTCGAAGAATTCATGGTTCATCTTGAACAAGATGATCACAGGGATGGGTGCTTGGGTCTTCTTTGTCAGATGATTGGTTGGGTTACAAACCTCCAAGCACGCCATCAGATAGCGTCAAGCATAAAGGACATAAAGAGGAGGATCCAAGACACTTCTGAGGGAAGCCAAAAATACCATTTCAACAGCCTCGAACAAGGCTTAACACGTTCCATTTCTGCAAGGCCAACCTGGCATGATCGTCGAGAGGATGTTATTCTAATGGAGGAATCTGACCTCGTGGGCTTTGAAAAACCCATAGAAACTCTGATTGGATTGCTCTTGGATGGTGAATCCAAGTGTGGAGTAATTTCGGTAGCAGGTATGGGCGGGTTAGGCAAAACCACCCTCGTCAAAAAAGTCTATGATCATCCGCGAGTGAAGGGACAATTTCAGAGCCATGCTTGGATCAATGTTTCACAATCATTCAAAATCAAGAATATCCTAAAGGACTTGGTACAACAACTCTTCGGTAAAAGTATGCAATCAAAATCTCAAGAGCTAGACACGATGACTAATGTTGGGCTCAAGGAGATGATCAAACAATTTCTGCAGCAAAAGAGGTATTTCATAGTTTTCGATGATATTTGGAGCATAGACGCATGGGAAGCTTTCGAATATGTTCTTCCCGACAGTAATTGCTGTAGTCGAGTCCTGGTTACCACACGTTCTCATGATATAGCTTCCTCTTGCAAATTATCCTCTGGTGTTGGTCATGTTTATAAACTGAAACCCTTAGATTCAGAGAAGTCTTGGACTTTATTTTGCAAGAAGGTGTTCAAAGGAAACACTTGTCCTTCACACTTGAAGCAACTTTCGGAGAATATTTTGGGGAGATGCCAGGGATTGCCACTTGCAATTGTGGCAGTTGGTGGCCTGTTGGCAAATGGGAGTACCATAATAGATGATTGGGACATCATCAATCAAAGCCTTGGAGCTGAATTGAACAAAAATGACAAGCTAAGAAGCATGATGAAGATATTGTCACTTAGTTATAATCATTTACCATACCACCTCAAACATTGTTTCCTTTATTTGGGCCTTTTTCCAGAGGACTACGTGTTTAGTCCAATGACACTGATTCGCTTTTGGATCGCTGAAGGGTTCATAGAAGAACAAGCAGGAAGGACCTTGGAAGAGGTTGGAGAAAGCTACCTCAATGAGCTCATCAGTAGAAGCCTAATCCAAGTTGCTACAATAAATATCGAGGGAAGGATCAAAAGGTGCCGTGTCCATGATCTCATTCGTGAAATCATTCTTTCGAAGTCCAAGGACCAAAATTTTGGAATAACAACAAACGAAAGGGAGACTGGTCACGCTGAAAGAATCCGACGTTTATCAGTCCTTAAGAGTTGCGACAACATACCTCCAACCAAGTGCTTGTCTGGCCTTCGCTCTTTGTTGTTCATGAAGGTACATAAACTCTCTAACACTACGTTTATTGGTGGTCTAAGGCTATTGAAAGTGTTAGATTTAAGAAGTGTGCCTTTGGAGGTGTTCCCCAACGAATTCACAAATTTATTCCATTTAAGGTATCTATGTTTGGGGGGAAGCAAGATCACAATGCTTCCCAACTCGATCGAGAGGCTCCAGAACCTAGAAACTTTAGATCTTAAACATGCCTGCATATCTGAGTTCCCTATGGGGATCTTTAAGCTCCAAAAGTTGCGCCATATTCTTGTTTATTCTTACAATGTGCAGTCTTACGTAACTATAGAAAGCACCCAAGGAGTGAAGGTAGGAAGGGAAATAGGAAATTTGACAAGCCTACAAAAGCTTTGTATTATAGAACCAAAAGAACAATGCAATGATGGTGGTATCATGATAAAAGAGCTAGGAAGGTTAAGCCAATTAAAAAGATTGGGCATTCGAAAGTTGAGAAGAGAATATGGAAGGGATCTGTGCTGTTCTATTGAAAAGATGACCAAACTTCGTTCCCTCGGTGTAATTTCAATAGAAGAGGAGGAGGCTCTTGATCTGCACTCTCTCTGTTCACCTCCACCTTTTCTCCAGAGGTTATACCTAGAAGGGCGTTTAGAGAAGTTACCGCATTGGATTCCCTTACTCAATAACCTGGTCAGGCTAAGACTAAGGTGGAGTAACTTGAGAAATGATCCACTAGAAGTCCTTGGAACTTTGCCTAATCTAGTAGAGCTTGAACTATTTGCGGCTTACGATGGAGAGTCATTGTGTTTTAAGACAAGAGGGTTTCAAACACTCAAGTTCTTAAATCTTCACAAATTAAATGGACTAAAGTCGGTAACAATGGAAAAGGGAACAATGCCTGTGCTTGAAGAATTACAAATTGCACGTTGTGAGTTGCTAGAGAAGCTGCCATTTGGAATTGAAGAACTTCTCAATCTCAAAGTGCTTTGGTTTTCCGACATGCCGGATGAATTTCTAAGAAGGCTACATCGAGATGAAGGTGAAGATCACTCCAAAATTTCTCACATCCCAAATGTCCGTGTTACATTTTGGAGAAACAGGGGTTGGGAGAACTACCGCCTCCAACCGGGTTGTGATCTAAAAAGGCTTGAGAGCATGTGTACTTGTGGTTGCTGATCTCTCTTTTGGCCATTTCCACATTGATTGCCTAGCTGTGGAAGCAACAACAAATCGTCAAGTAACTAGGTGCGTGTCTTACTGGTATTACAATAGACTTTTTGTTCATTTTTTACTTCTTTTCATGAAGCAATTAATATAAATTTCCTTTTTACCTAAAACTAGTAAGAATTATCTTATTGTTCTGGGGTGGTTATTCCATTACAATATTATACATTATTTTTGCATTTGCATAAATTTTGTTTTTTTTTTTGGCCCATGGAATTTCTCGATATTTTTGGCTTCTTCGTTTCTATATGGTTCTGGATGTAGAGATGAAAAAGGTGTATGATCAGTTTTTGGACTCCTGTGATATCGTTGCCTGTGTTTAAGCGACGATTTTGGCTTAACCTTGAAAGAATTGGGGTCGAAAGACTATAATTAAAGGACTGAATCATGAATGATCACATACGACCTTTTACTAGTGTTCTAAATTGAGTAATAGATTGTGTATAGATCAAATATAGAGACCTGGCACACACAACAGTACCAAAGTAGGAAGGGTGCATTGTGTTAACAAAATGATAGACAATGTTCTCGGAAGTAATTAAAGGCTTCATTATAAGATGAAAATTTGTGTTTGCATCCAATATGTTAATTAATTGCCTCCATTAAGGGCTTAATTTTTCTAATTACTTTGGATGCATTTTTTATGCGGCCAAATCTAGTTGAGAAGCTGCTGCTAGTTGATTGCAGGAATTCAAGTGGACATTTCGTTGCTGCATTCTGCTCGGCAATTGGAATCTCATCAGATTTCATTGTTGAAGCGGCAACAGTATGAGCTGGTATTGAAGAGGATTCATAGTTAACAGAGCAAGCTCTTACTCCACAAGATTAGCATAGTCAAGACGTCAATTGTCAATCGTGATGAAAACCAGGTACAGTTCACTTGGCAAGCTCTGCTCTTAGCAGCTTTTCATGTTATTGACATTGGGTTCCTCCCCAGTTCTTAAAGCCTGTACTTTTTGGTAAACTCCATGGCTGTGCAACAGCTCTCATTGTATCTGTCTAAGTTTATTTGCCTTTTTATTCACCCAATGAAAAAAAAACAGTGTTGCTTTGTGGTCCTCATGTCTGTAATATTGTATCTATCAAATTGCATTAAGCTCCATGTGACTCCCCAACACCATGACTAGAGTCATCCTTGGGAGAGTTCAAAGCTTTTCACATGGCAACCAAACCTTTGAAATAGAGTAGCAAGAGGTAAGTACTATATATATATATATATATATATATATATATATATATATATATATATATATATATATATGTTGATGAAGGGTTTATATGAAAATTAGAGTCAAATATAGAATAAAAAGTTTTTTTTTTCTGTATTTTTAAACATATCTAATAAAAATATTATTAGATATGTTTAAAAAAAATTGTTGATTATTTGGCAAATTTTGCTCTTAGCAACTATTCCCTGGTTACAAAATCCACCTCCTCCTATAACATCTTTGCTATTTGCTGATGTAAGTGGGATAGCTTTTTCTAGACCTTTTGTTGAATAAAATTAATATCTTTTTACCAAAAACGTTTAAAAAATTAAAAATGACAATAAAGAAAGAGAAACAGAGAGAGTTGGATCTTTCAAAATGGAAAATTTTCAACAAGTATCGTTGGTCATTCATCCCACCCGTTCTGCCAAAGCTTCAATTGAATGCTCAAGGGCATGCAAATACTGTAACAAAGTATTTTTGTTGATTCCGTGTAATTAATTTTCAATGTAATTACATAGTGTAGATACACCTACAAATCTAATGTCTGTCAAACTTCTAGATCTAGAAATACGAGTCAACCCTACAATTTTTATCAATTCTATGATGAACTCTAAGGCCTACAAATCTTAATTAATTTCATGAATCGAAGGATCCCAGTTTATTTTTTTTTTAAATTAAATGTTCTACAATTATGAGAAATCTATAAGAATTTTCAACGTTGTGATCTTCGCATTTGCAGCTTGATGTTGACCAACTTACTCGCAATCTCTTGCCGACATATACAAATAAAAGTCGGAAGAGTTTACTCCAAGATCATGATAATTTCCATGCAAACGGGAAGCACAAAGGAGTCACTGAGAGAACCACGTTAAGGCATTGGATTTTGACAGGGCTGTCAAAAAACTGACTTGACTTACATAAGCTGTACTTGTACTCAATAATTAAGTCTTAAGCACAATAACTACCCTCCCAAGCCAACAGCCTGAACTTGGAGACTAAATTGGGTGTACTAACACAATTAAAGTTAAGATAACTTACTTTTATATAAGATATACATACATATACATACACAAATACATGAACTCTCACATAATTCTATTTAATTGACTTTAGACTCATGCTGCCAAATAACATTCATAGAATAAGCCAAACCATGCTTCGAAAAGGTTTTCAATCCTGTGCCAAGACTAAGGACAAAAATATCCAACAAGCCTAATCCTAAGGGAGCCGGATTCTGCACCACACTCACGGTTTATGAGCTCAAGCAGAGATGAGGACATCACAACCTCATTTGGCTCCTTCACAGCTGCAGGTTGAGTCATTTTAAAGGAAATGGAGTGGAAATAGATATTGTTTTCTTCTTAGCTTTTTCGCAGTAGGTAAATATGCAAGTCAAACAGAACAAGCCTAAAATAACAACTGCTCTTTGGTACTACAGGGCAGCACTAATTCTCAGCAGGAGTTCCATAAACAGTTTCACAAATTATGCAACTTGTCAGCACCTCATTTTTGCACCCCAAAAAAATGAAAAAAAAATAATAATAATAATAAATAAAATCCTAACTGAAAAAGTCAAACCCGGAGGGGTCAAAAAATTGACTTTTTGATCTGGTGCAAATTGATCACCAAACTTCTTACCATTAGATAGAGGATTTTGATATGGTTCCTAAGCCACCAAGTTTGCCGAAATCGTAGTACAAATGAAGAAGTTATTGGGCGGTCAATCTTGAGGGGAGCAGAAATCGGCTTTTTGCTAAACCCCAGATCAGCTACCAAAACTTGTCCTAGCGGAAAGAGCGTCTCGACACGATTCCAACGCAATTGAGTTTGCTCGAATCAGAGTCCCGGATAAAGAGATAAGCAAAACTAGCTCCGAGGTAGCAGTTTCGCGCTTCTGCTAAAAGTTTGAATTTTCTGCCAAACTCTAGCTCAGTGGATAGAGGATTTCAACCTGATTCCAACATCACTAAGTTTGCTGAAATCAAACACCAGATGAAAGAGTTATAGGATGTCAAAATTCTGACAAAACGGCACATGTGGCAAAGAATGAAGAAAGGACAAAAGATAAAAAATCTAACAATAAAATAATAATATATTATAAATATCTATTATTTAAATTAAATAAAAAATAAAATAAAAATCCTTTAACGCATGTGGAGAATGCGTTAGTTGGATGGATAAGCTCAATGAGGTTTTATTTTGTAACAAGTGAAAAAAGTAAACCAAAATTAAAATTCGGTCACTTTTTTTTCACTATAAAGAGGGGATTCCCTCTCCCCCCATTCCAAGGCATCCGGCCCTCGCTCACCCCCTCCATCTCTCAACGTTGGTCCCTCCCTTCTCTCCCCCTTTTCCCTTATACGATTTCTGTAACGCCCCGAACCCGGGTCAGTGCAAACCGGCACCCAACCCGAACCCAGTTCGCTACTGTAACAACCCAAGTCCGGTTCAACAACCAAACTCGAGGTGTTACCACGAAGCTGGGGTCAGATACAAACCAAGATTCACAATAATTTTAAAATTTACAAATTAATTACATCAGAGTTATGGTGTCCAATAACAACAATTCTTTATTCAATAATATCAATTCTATTTACAATAAAGTTTATCTAATCAACATGTGGCATTAATACCAATTATATTTCTACCCATCAAATTAAAACCCCATCTTCGCGATCTCTCCAAGCAACCTGAAAAATAGGGGAAAACGGAGTGAGATTTACATCTCAGCAAGTAACAGGTGCATGCAATTTGAAACAGTCCAATGTAAGCAATATTCATGAGGTATTCGATTAATCAACGATAAGACGAGAAATCCAAGTTATTCATGGCAATTACAAATAAGGCGATGAAACATATGATCATGTATAAATACCAGTAACTTGATGTTAACGAGGTAAACCGACAAAAGCGACAAAACACGTGCCATTGCAGGACTCACAAAGATGATAAGTATTTGAGATGACACTCAACTAAATGCTGTTCCACCGTGCGGTTTAGGGGCAGTGCTACTTGATGATACTCAAGCCCCATGCAGCGCAGCTTAGGCAAGAGCCGTAGTCACCGACTTATTGCGCACGAACTCCGCAGAGTTGGACGTACCACCAGCATGCAGCACCTGAATCAATACATGGAGTGTGGTTGCTTATCCACATGTACAGGGAATCACCAGCGACTCACCGGGGTGTCCCTCCAGACATAGGACCCTCCCAGAGCAAACTAACTTGCAAAGGGAAACGCGCTCGCAATATAGGAGTAAATCAATCCAAACTAAATACCACTTAGCTAACCAGCCAAAACTATGGATCCATATACAGCTAAGCCCACTGACACAAACCACGATAAAACCACATACGGGAGGACACGCTAATGTAGAAGGCATACACACTTTTACCCATAAAGGATTACACATCTCTACACAGAGGATTACCCATCTCTGCCGTAAAAGATAGTATCAACTCTACCACAGAAGCCGTATCATCCAACCGTAAAATTAAAGAGAACAATATCATACCACATACCAATCCATACCAAATTATTCCATTCCATGTGAAATCCATGATTCAATCATAACAAATCCAATTATAGGCATTTTCAGAATAACCTATGCAATTCTTCCAATTATATTCAAAATAAAACTCAAGTATCATAAATCCGGTAAAATCTGAGTTTAGGCAATTCCAGTAGCCAATATTCCTATATAAAGCTCAAATAAAAGTAAATCAAATCATGCTTGAACTTTTCCTTCTTAATCCCTTTATTAGAATCCAATTTCCTACCTTAGCACCTAAGCTAGTTTCTATTTGAATTTTCTGTATTTTATTTTTCCAGCATGTTCTACAGACCTAGAATGAAGTTTAAAAGATGTTTATAAGCTATAAATTTCAGTAGTATTATTTCTAGCAATATCCATACCCTTTGACTCTTTTATAAACAATCCTTTCATTATAACCTTCTATTTATTGCTTAATCTTTCCCAATTAATTTTATAATTTTTATAGCTTAATTAGGTCCTTATAAAGATGCTAATATGCTTAATTAATCATAAGAATTATTGGGTATTTATTCGAATTACAAAATCCCCAAAATCTACAAATTTTACTTAGAGCGCCTACCGCTACAGGGCTGAGCGATCCTAGGCGATCCTAGGCGCTCGTGCAAATTTTAACAGAATTTTCCAGATTTTCCAATTTCGGATTCTTATGCTTTTGCTTTAGGTTTTCTTGGTCTAAATTAATCTACAAACTTTCTAAAACTTACCTAGAGCCTTCTAGATTAATCCTTATAAATTAAATACCATCCTAAAATTTATTTCATGGTAAAACCAAGTTTTCTCCATTATTTCAACAAATCCTTCAAGAACACCAAATACTAAAATATAACAATTTTGATTCCATGTAAATACTGTTTCGACTAATCCATTCAATCCATGTGAAATCACAGAAAACGAAATCATGCAGTTCCTCATGTTTTCCAAGGGTTACTACTTGCCTTATACGCTAAATCCTTTCTTCTATTGCACCTTCTAATTCTGGACCAGAATGTTGCTCCCAACCGCACCAAGCTAGACTCTTCCAATTCAAATGTTCACCGTTCACAATGTAGTTTTATCAGTCACAAACAAAACCTTCGAATTTGAAGGCGATCCACCGTACGGATTTTCGCCGATCGCGTTTTGATGGTGGCTGGTCAGACACCTCCATTAGAAACCTCATTCCTTTCTCTCCCTCTTTTCTCTCCATAAGAAACCCACGAAAATTCCCTCTTGTCTAACCTTAGTCTCCTATTTATACTAGGCTTTAGAAATCCTAAACCAACCCTAATTGGCTAATTTAATTTGGGCTAACCCAACCATGGTCTAGTTAATGTCTAATCCTTCTAATTTAATTCATACTTTTTCTCCACCTTCTATTTTCTACTTAAACAATACTAATTAAGTTTTTTATTATCTAAACTCATGAAAATAACCTATTTTCGTGCAAAATATTTAATTAAACTTTTCTATCACTTAAAACCTTATTTTCTCCAAATTAAGACGTGAAATCTCCTAATTACCCTTTTTCCCACTTTTAGGCTTTTATTAATTTCTTTTAATTTCTAACTTGTCAAAATAATTTGTTTTCTTCTATTTTCTAATTCTAATTATTATTTGATGATCTATTTACTAATTACCCTTTTCTGGAAATTACCAAAATACCCTTTTTATTCTTTTAGGCTAATTTCATTAAAATTCTTTCTTTATCTTCAACTTAGAACTTATTTGAATTAATTATCCTCTAAATCTTCACTTTTTATTTTAACTAGGACTTAACTCATATTTTCTTTTATTTATTATTTATTTATTTATTAGGTGAAAAATCGGGGTTTTACAATTTCCTCTTCTTCTCCTTCCCAGTTGACTCAAAATCTACCAAACCTCCGCCAAACCCCATTCCTCTTCAACCTTTCTCCTTCCATCTTCATCAAGACTTGAAAGAAGATTAAGGAGGACTTTTGGAAGTAAATAAGTTGCTGTCCAGCCCCTGTTTTGGTGCCCTCAAGGAGTCAAGCACACCGCTAACAAGGGTTTAAACCCCAAGGTGAGCTCCTTGACATCTTGTGTTAAACATACTCAAAGGTGGATGTAATATGAGCACTTTTATTTATTTATTTATATATTTCATATCTGCTGTTCTCCCTTCATGTGGATTGCTTATTCATTTTCTCTTCATTTCTACTTCATTTTGGTATGCTAATAACTCCCGTGGTAAAGGGAGAGCTCCGGACAATTCCAAGAGAGGGTGAGAGACCTTTAAGTTGAGTTTAAGAACCTTTAAATTTCTGTTTGACTAGTGTTTCTTTTTTCATTCGAAGGAGGAGCCACTAGTCTTTCTTTTTCATTCGAAGGAGGAGCCTGTTCCTCTTATTTTCAACTCTTTTGTGCCCCGTTAACTTCCCCTCTTATCCCTTCTTTTGTTCGGATTTACATTTTAGCTTCATATTTGCTTGAATATGTTATATGGCATTGTAAATATCTGCTTAGGTATAGGCTTTTCATGCACATGTATTTTGAAGCGTATGTTTTCTCACACCCCATTGTTATGATGCCTATTAGTTGCTGTTGGTAGTAGTAGTAGCATGCATTCCTCTTCTTTTCTTCATGTTCATGCATCAAGCATGCTCATCCATAACAGCTTCAATGCTATGGTCCATTCCATGTTCATTTAGTTTCTGTTTTGCACTATAAACATGTTCCTTCTTCTTCCTTAATGGTTACTATTATCCCAGCATGATCCCTCATTTCTAAACACTTTAATTTCAGCCCATATACTTCCTGTTGGTAAGCATGATAATCCCTTCATTGATGGACAATCATGGTGGCACTTTAGAAGGCAGATGTATTTGAACACCCGGCAACTTTCTGCTGTTTTACTTGTTGTTCTTCATGTTTTCTTTGTTTCATACAATCTATCTAGCATGTTTGATTGCTATTGTTGAATGAGCTTGCAATGATCCCTTGTAAAGAACCAAAAAGGAGGTCATTCACCTCCATCTAAGCCACTGTGGGCCCACACAGGGGTCCACACAGATTCCAAACCATCCCAAAAACCCAATAATTTAATTCCCCATGAAAAAATAATAAAAAATAAATAAAAAAATAATAAAAATAAAAATAAATAAAAAATGATTTACCAATTTCATTTTCATTTATTGATCTGTTTTAATTGAACCGGTCAACCAATAGGGTTTCCGGTTGAAGCAGAAACCCACGATGGGCCTTGGGTTATTCCAGCCCTATTTGATCCACTTGTGGGCCTTCCAACTGAGCCCACTTTCAGTCCGGCTCATACCAAGGCCCATTTTGAATAATGGGTTGCAAGCCACTTGGATAATTACCCATGGGCCAAGTCCAAGCCCATTGGGCTTTAAAAACCTTAACCCACCTAGTTAACTAGCATGATTAATTAACCCAAAACCAAACAACCCAATCCAATAATAGGGTTATCCAATAACCCTAATGGGCCTTGGGCCTGACTGAAGCCTAGCATGGAAACCAATGGGCCTTCCAACGGGGCCCATATCCGTCCCATTTCATTGAAAGGCTAAAAAGATAAAATCAATTAAAATAAATGGGACCTACACCTTCAGTGGTCCCCACTCAGCTAAATAAAGGTACATGCTGGCCTAGGAATAGGGTGAGATTGAGTTGACTCGAACCAGGGTGACCCGAGGGACCCGTCAAACCTACGGGGCAGGCCGGGGTGTCTTTGGGCTTCCCCAGACGTAGCCGAAACCTTTCCTCGAATCTCTAAAAAGTCGCAGACCATCCCAGTAAGACTTGTATAGGCACCTAGGTGTCTGCCTGCACCCCATCAGGCAGTGGCGACTCCGCTGCTCCACATTCAGTGTGGCGCCTTGCGGGACGTGCGCACAGCTTGGCAACTCCATTAGGGACTTCTCAACCCAGTCAGCCCCTGGTTTAAAAGAGTCAACTTAGACATATATAGGCTGGTTTAGGAAGTACTCATTGTCTCACTTTAGTGGGATGCAGAATACACGCAACTGCGTGATCTGGGAAGTCCTGTCATAAAGGACAATATAATAGCCTAAGGTTTGTGGGTTTTAAGCGGGACCACTGTGACCCCTCCACTTACCTAGGGACTCACCCGAACATCGTATTGCGTGCCAATTTTGTATTCTTACTATAAACGAGACAGCAAGGAAAACTCATCCGATTAGACACAGCATTCAGCCCAACTGCACACACATGCACCCACCACACCGTGGATGGATCTTTTTTTTGTCTTGCTAATAGTTGCGTGGGGTGACACGCACGAGGGAGATTGCGTGAATGATCCGATATGAATGCTTTTGTGAAATGGAATGGAGTGTTGCTCTTCTCCACCAAAACCTAGACCTCTCTAGGAGCCACCCTTCTACTCCGATGAACTTATTTTTGGGATGGTATTAGCCCCACGCTCCCGTGGCTTGCCGGGGAAAGCAGGGTAAACCCATCTCCTCAGGTTTCTGGATTCCTTAGCGCCACTGGTTTCTTGCCATAGTACGCGAGGGTCTAGTACTTGGCTTATACCCTTGTAGGCAAATGTCTCGGGCTGGGTACCCCTTTCCCTACCTATCGTTTCTGAATAAACCTCGATGCTGTGGATACAATGTGAATGATGAAGAATAAAATCAATTTAAAACCCAAGTGTCCATCAGGGGCAGCAACCCCTGCCCATTTGCATCAAACTAAGTGAGCCCTAGATTATGGGCTGCCTTAGCCCCAATTTAGGAAGCCAACAAAATATTGATCAAGGGAGCCACCCCAGATCCATGCATCGAGTCCCGTGAGCCATGGGCCTTAACCCATTGAGTCCGCGGGAGGCACACTAAGTCCGGATCAGTTTTCAGGCAGATGAAAGCCGGCAAGAGCAAAAATGACAGATGAAAGCAGTCCAAATCAGAAGAAAGGCAGTGAAACCCTAGATCTAGGACCTTTTAGCCTACCCCATATGAAATCAATTGTACCCTTTCCTAGGATTCCAAACAACCCTGGGATCGAACACTTTTCTAGCTTTGTTCGCCCTTGCTGGCAAATTGTAAATGGCTCTTCAATCGGAGAGCAGAGATTCTTCAGAACAGATGAAAGTGAAGACTGATTTGGATTTAAATGTGCTTCTTTACACAAGTACGTCTAGGAGTCATGCCTTCACTGGCACCAACCCCTTTTAGGGTTGCACACACATTTTAATTATGTTTATGTATTTTGCCCAGTGCAATATCAGAGGATGGTAAGCCCTGCAATACTTGCTCTTACCTTCCTACACATACATAAGCCATTTGCATTTCATCAACACTTTTGGTCAAAATGCTTTTGAAAAATGCACAAAAGGAATTTTCAAAATCAACAATGCCATCCACGGCTTGACATTGGGAACCATTACCATTAGTTCCCCAATTTTGTTATCTCATAGCATTTGATTTCAAAATCTGCCAATCACGGCATAATTTTGGATTGTGCCATCAAAACGGCAAAACCGTGGAAAAGATTTCTAAAAAAGTTTCAAACCAATTTTTCAAGACCACTGTGCCATCCACGGCACAAATCATAAAGTTTTAGTGTGCCATCCTTGGCACCAAAACCAAGTGTTCGCACCTTAGGCGCGCTGAAAAGAACGTGTTACATGTATTATGGAGTCGCCACTACCTGAAATGGTGCAGGTAGACACCTTGTTTAATTTTTTTTTCTGCACCAATGATTCGGGATAAGTGACCCGATTACAACCCACGGAAGTCCTTGAACACCCTGGGTTGTCCCACCGAAATGGGTTCCCTTAAATTAGTTGGATATTTAATGGCCTCTCTTATTTATTATTTTTATTTTTTTATTTCTTTTCTAATTTTTTATCATTTTAAGTGTACAACAAATATTAATCTATATGTACCAGGCCTTCACAAAATTACATCGAAAGTAAAGCAATATGATTAAAATGAAACCATGCTGAAACAATTTTCAACCACAAGAAAGAATCATTGTTCAATGCTTGTTTCATTTGCTTTTTCCTTTCTTATTATTTATTATTTTTGTTTTATTTTGTTTTCTATTGTTTTTATCATGCAAGATTAACTAATTACTAATTTACAAGGCAAGAAAATGAGACCACCTGAACTACTTTTAACCATGGCCTAATTACTAATTTACAAAGGAAACAAAAAAATGAAACAACCTGAATTACTGCGCTATCCACATTCAAAGATTCATCTCTCAATCCTTAGAATCATGACTTTAAACAATAAAATAACCTATAGCAATTTTCAAAAATTCATTTTCATTTAAGAGAGATGAAGCTCCAAAATTTACTGTTATACATTTCCAATTGAAAATCTGAACCAAAGAAAATTAAAAATAAAATACCTACTCATAGTGTAAGGTCTCGAGTATATTTTTAGATTAAACTAAAATAAAAAATACCACAAATCTCATGAAGGACTCCAGACCTGAATCAAACTAGAACTATGTGAAAAAAAATTGGTTTATCTGGAAAACAAGTGCAAACCTAATGCAGGAGAAAAAAATTCAGAACTTTACATCTTTGTCGTTTTTTTTTTTTTACATGATAAAATTATCCAAAGCCATCAAACATATATACATGTCTCTCATCAATCATGTAATCTTATCTCAAAAATTGTAATGAAAGAGAGGTCTCATACAATGTATTAAACAAATGACTCACCTGTTATGGATTGACACTTTAAATCAGGTCTTGGAACCTTGGTGTGTCGTGAATAGCAGTTTTTCTTTCTCCCTCCTTGCTAGTAGGCGTCCCTCTTCTTTTCTCCACTTCTTCCTACTTGCTACTTTTTCTTTCAAAGAACTCTCTTACTTTTTCTCTCTTTTTTCAAAGAGCTCTCTTACTTTTCTCCTCCCCATTTTTGCTTCCAACTTCAAGCTCTTTTATAGAGGATTCCCACCCCTTCAAATTCTTAACCCCTAACCTTTCCTCTTCCTCTCCTACACCTCTCATTTCCTTAACTTCTCTTCTTCCTCTCTTAAACAACTAACCATTCCTCTTCCTCTATTAAACAACTAACCATTCTTCTTCCTCTCTTAAACACCCTCATTAAATTAGGTTTGGTCAAAGTCTATTTTGTCCCACATTTTTATTAGGCTTATGTATTTTTTTAAGCTTTGTCTCAATATCTCAAGAGAATATGAATTGGACCAATTCGTCCAACTCATTTCTCTTTGTTTAGTTTTATTATTATTATTTTTTTAATCTTAAACTTTTATTAACTTTGTTATTTATTTACATAAGAAACTCCATTAGGAAACTTATTTACTAAAACAACCCCACAAAATTTTAATTTATCATTGGTTACATGGCAGCCACCATGGCGTACACGTGGCTGCCATGTGGCATCCAATTTCGTTTATGTAAAAATCCCCAAAGTACCCTTTATTTCTTTTATTCATAACTTAGCCGTTTGAGATCCAATTTGAGCACGGTTTGGTACATCAGAATCGGCTCAGAATTCTCTTTATTATGGGCTTGTTATTTCAAAAAGACGGGTCCAGTATAAAAACCTCGATTTACGTGCCAACATATATGCCGGTTTAAGATATGCTTCTTGGGAAATTTTATGCTGCAAAAATGGGGTGCTGACAGTTGCCCCTCTTTGTCAAAGTCACCATGGTGATGAATGACAAAGAATAAAAAGAATCCTATTTTTGCACTTTGCATTTCTGTCGACATAACCGATGAGTCAAGTCCTTTAATTTTTTCAAAGATGCGGAAGCTCCGGTGCAAGCTCTGCGTTGCTTTAGCTCACTTCCAAGTTCTGGAGAATTTCCTTGCCATTGGGCGTTTGGAATTGTTCCCTTTTTTAGTTTAAGTTGCAAATGATGGGTTGGACTTAGACTCATCGACTTGTTTCGGCGTTGATGCAAAAGTGCTTCAATAGTGTTTTTTTTTCCACTTGTTTTTTCCATTGACTTTTGACTTCTTCTTTTATCTTTTCACTTTTTCTTTTTTTTAAGTTTTTTTTTTCATTTTTTTTGTTTTTTAAGTTTGAAGTTCTTTATCCCCCATGTAGGTACACTACCCTTTAACTCTATTTGGCTTCTAAAGGGTTTAAGAGTCATTGCTATCCAGCACACCGAAGAGGTCCGAATCCTGGTTCAAATCCTATGATACAAAAGTGGGAAAATGAAAATTACAAAAGGGGCCATTTGCCCAGTAGTTCTTCATTTTGTCTTCTTCTTCATGTCTTGATTCTCTGTCATTTTCAGGAATGGGAACATCTTGTTAAAATTTGCGGAGGCACCTTGCTCCTTAGGGACACCTTGTCCTTTAGTCTTGGGAGATGCTCTACTCCTTTTCAGGTCTTTGCTCATTGTTCTTCAATGGGGAGGCTTTGGCCTTAACTTTTTTGTGGTTTGGAGATTCTTTGCTCCAAGGACGCCATGTCCTTCAGTCTTGGGAGATGTCTTGCTCCTTAAGGACACATTTTCGTGTCATTCAGATGTGAGAGGCTCCTTGCTCCTTAGGGACACATTTTCGTGTCATTCAGATGTGGGAGACGCCTTGCTCCTTAGGGACATATTTCCGTGTCATTCAGATGTGGGAGACGCGTGTCATTCAGATGTGGGAGACGCCTTGCTCCTTAGGGACACATTTCCGTGTCATTCAGATGTGGGAGAGGCCTTACTTCGAAGGTCTTCAATCTTGGGAGACATCTTGCTCCATTAGTTTAGGAATCGCCTTGATCCAGGGACGCCTTGACCTTTCAGTCTTGAGAGACGCTTTGCTCTCTATGGTTGGGAGATGCCTTGCCCTTTCAGTCTTGAGAGACACCTTGCTCTCTGTGGTTGGGAGACACCTTGCTCCTTAATTCTTCAATTTTGGGAGACATCTTGCTCCTTAGGGTTGGGAGACATCTTGCTCCTTAGGGTTGGGAGACACCTTGCTCCTTCAATCTCTGTCCGACACGTAAGATGTGCTGGGGATATCTTTGTCTTGCATCCGATGTGTGAGTACACTGTGATGGATTTCTTCTGTGTACAATGTGTGACTACATTACGATGATTCTGTCTCGCACCCAACATGTGAGATGCGCTATGGTGGCTATGTCTGTCTGTTTCAAGTTTTGTCAGTACCTGCAAAAGTTCATGTGGAGTTCAATCAATTGGACTTCATCTGTTTATTATCAAAATTACATGTAAATTCAAGCAATTTCTCTTTGATTAAAATCTCTTGGGAATTCATTAAGAGTTTGGAGTTTCCTCTTTGAAGTGGGTCCACGAAAAAACCAGTAATCTTTGGCTAAGTCACCCAACAATCCCATTTAGACTTATGAAGTGGTTCCTCCTGGCACTCCCTGCGAGGGTCTCAACATTTTTGGCCTTCAATAGCATGCCCCGGGTTGAAATGAGGGGAATTGTTTTGGTCCAGGGGGTTTCTTTGGCACTGCCCTTTCCCAGCTCTTTTGCCATCCTCTCTTGTTTTTTCTTTCCCCACCCTTGTCTGAGGGTTGTGGAATGGTTTTTCTCTCAGGTTCGGTGTCTTGCCCCAATCTGAGGTCCTGTCAATTTCCACGGATCATGATCCAACGATCAGAGAGGACTTATCAGTAGGACAAAATGTAGGCTTTGGTTCCAGTGTTTAGAAATGAAGGATAAACAGGGCTCAAACCCTATATAGCTTTATTTTATGGTTAATCATTATGTCTAGCCAAAGTTCTTTTGTCCTTTTGGTTCTGTCATTGCCAGTTCGTCTGAGATTCAGTGTTACATTCTATGTAATAAAAAAGGACTTCATAATAGAACGAAACGTAGGCTGGGTTCAAGGGTCCAGAAGAAATGGTATAGAGGCTCAAAATTGATTAGTGGGGTGAGGGTCATGTTCTGTCCATTTTTCTTGTTAGGGCTTGCTTCATCTTTTGTTTCCTAAACTTTGTGCCCAACTTTGCTTGGTAGTTTTTTCTTCTTTTCCATCTTTGTTCTTTTCTCTTATTCTTTCTTTCTTGGGTTATTTATCCAAATCTTTGACTTTTCTTTTGAGGGTTTGCCCTAGTTCTTGTTTTTGCCTTTTTTTCAAGGGATTGTCCCAGTTCCTTTTTCTCATTCTCGTTTCCTGGGGTTCACCCTGTGTCCCCCCTTTTTGCCCCTTTGTTTTTAGGGTGCTTTTCATTTTGCTCTATCTTCACCTTTGTCTTTCTTATGTCTCCAATTTCATGAAGCTTCATGCCCCAGTTCAAGGATAGAATATGGTGAGGAAGAAATTGTTAGGCCCAAAGTGTCTTGTGTCAGATGATTTTCGGAGAAAATCAAGGATGGCCTTTCATCCTTTTACAGAGAATATAACACTTACTTGTCTTTGCACAGTTAACTGGCTCAAGAGCCATTTTCATCTTTATCCATTTTGTATTTTCTTCTTTGCTTTTTGACGTTGCCCCAATTTAGGGTGGCTAGACATAACGTGGGTTAGAAATGAGACGATCAAGCTCAAAATGTTTGACTAGAGGAATTTATTTGAAGTATCTTAGCCAAAAATGGCCTCTCATCATTTCATCGGGATCATTGATCCTGGATCATGTCAGTGACCCTCGACTGGTATGGGTACCTTGCACTTTTCCTTTTTCTGTCTCCAATCACAGCTTGCCCTAGTGTTTGGCAAGGTAAGGTTCGAATGTGGTGCTAGTGGGGGATCCCTCGGCCATGTCGAGACCCACACAATTTGTGCTGTTTGGCACATTCCATCTGTTAAATTTGATTATTCAAGTTTGTCCCGAGATCACAGTCATGCCTTGGTGTGGTCCAATAGTCTAGTGATTTCCCAAAAGATTTCTTAAGTTGGCAAAAAGAAACATGTTGTCAAGTTCAGAATTGAAACGAAAAGAAAAAATAGACAAAAAAGAGAGAAGGAAACTATGCAAGGAGTGGCCGACGCAAATCGGCGTTCTTGGAATTCAGCTGCATGCCATGGGAGGAATCCTTTAATTGCTTTCCTTGTCATTCTTTTCCACATCATCTCCTCCTTTCTGTGGGAGGATGGCTGATTCAGATATCCGGATCTGTGCTAGCTTGTCGGAAATGTCTTGTCCTTTAGCAGATCTTGTTTTCTCGATAAGCTCCTTCAAGAGTCCTAGATCAATCAGGTCTTGAATGTCATGCCGTAGATCCCAACATTGCTCTATGCTATGCCCCGGGAAACCCATGTGGTAAGCACAAAATTGACCTGGTTTATAACTGCGGCTAGCCGCTGCTCGTGGGCTAGGCCGCTTAAGCTGTAAAAGGCCTCCCTTTAGCAAGTCGGGTAATATCTGGACTGGTTGGACGTTCAAAGGGGTGAACTGCCTCTTAAACCTAGCCTGCATTTCTTCTGGAGTCCTCTTTGGGAGATCCTTCGAATGATTCATCAATTTGTCATGCTTCTCTTTACCATAGTGGGCACTCAGCTTGTTCGCGAATTGGGGACCATCTGCTGCTACGGCTCTTCCTTTCCCTCTTTGCTCTTGACCATCTGCTACGGTGGGTGGAAGGCTTACTTCCTGGTTGCTCCAGGGTATCTCTCCCTTCAAGCTCTTGATCTCTTCTTCAAGAACACCTATTCGAGATCGTAATTCAAAATTCTATTCCCCTAATGCTTCCCAGCATTTGTTCCATGTTTCTTCCCTGATTGTTATCGTCCGCAATAGGCTTTGTAGAGAAGCCACTATGCTGATTATTTGCTGGGCTGCATCAAGACTTGTTTCTGGGATACAGTCCATGTTGATCACCAATGAGGTTCCTACCAAGAGAAACAAACATTAGAAAGTAGAGTATATGATATGAAATACCAAGATGCATGATGATGATGATATTTTTTTTCTTTTCTTTCTTCTCTTTTTTGTTATTTCTTTTTTTTCTTTTTTTTCTTTTTTTTTTGGTTGTTTTTTTTTTTGGTTTATTTGTTTTTTTTTTCTTTTCTTTTTTTTATATTTTTTTTAATCCGACGGAGGATCAATTTTGAGTTCCCAGCTTCAAGAAGATCTTGGACTGCATGACGAATGCCCCAACATCCATCAGTATCACGGCCTTGTGCACCCATGTGATATTCACAGCTCTTGTTTGGATCATAGCCCTTCATTTTTTACGCCTTAGGATTTGGCATTGCCAGTTGCAGGTGTCCCTCTCTCAAGAGCGTCGGTAATAATTCGGCCATCGTATTTGGAAGCAGAGTGAATTCCCGGTTCTTTCTTTCCTCCTTGGTAAGACGCCTCTTGAGGCGAGACACGGTATCTTTAGCAAAGGGAAGGCTCATGCTTCTTAAGGAATGGATGTGAAATGGCGCAGAAGGTTGTACATGGTTAACTGTACTTGTGCCGTCGTCATTCTCCTGCTTCTTGTCTCTTAAGATTGTTCCATGCAGCAAGTTTGTCATGGACCCCCCGAGCTTCTCCATTTTAACAGCATCCTCAATTCTATCTACTGCCATGATTAGGTTGGTGAAACTTGCAGTGCATTGTCCCAACAGCATTGTGAATTATGGTTGTCCCAGCGAGGATATGAACAAGGAAGTCCACTCTTGTTCAAGAAGAGGGGGTTGTACCACGTTGGCTAATTCCATCCACCTTTTAGCGTAGTCTCTCACAGACTCGCTATTCCTCTTTGACAATCTCTGCAATTCTGGTCGGGTTTGAACCATTTGGCTATTTAAGCGGTATTGCTGGACAAACACGGCGGCGAGGTCATTCTATGTCTTAATCTTCTGCTTATCCAGACTTAGGAACCAAGAATATGCTGCCTCAGTCAGAGATCTCTAGAAGAATTGAACCATTATCTTTTCATCCTTCGCATATTGGCACATGTCGCCAACATTCGATCGCAGGTGTATCAAAGGACAGCTAGTGCCATCGAAACTATGCAGTTTAGGACATCGGAATTTTGTTGGAAGTTGGATGTTTGGGAAGAAGCACAGGCTCTCTAGAGTGGTTTCATCTTGCATTGGGTTGGGCTGGAGTTGCTTCAAGAGATCTTCTTTCATTGCAGCCATTCGAGAATTATTGTCTTCCTTCATTGCTGCCAATATGTCTTCAAGCTGGGCCTCCGTGCCCTATTCTGGTCTTGCTCTTTTTGCCCCAGTTGGACAGGCACAAATGGTTCCTTTTGTGGAGGATGGATGGGATTTGCCACCGAACGTGGGAACGGAGTATCTTGCGTTGGCGGATGTGCTGCCATGGGTGCTGGCTGAGGTAGTTGCCCCTGCTAGATTTCTGGTATTTGAATTCTCATAGCTCGCATCATGGCCACCTGTTAGCTTAGATCCATTATGACCGATTCTTCTTCAACCCCTTGCTGTGGGGATGACGGAGTTGGTACCTTAGAAGAATTCATCGTAATCCTTTCTTACTGCAAGTATAGTGTTCTGAATGGTGGTCTTGGTGTGAAATGTCCGAAGATTACATCAAGAGGCTGGCTTGTTCTTCATTGCACCATCCTGGAAGTTTGTGTCAACAGACAGATATCAAAACACATCCTCAAAAGTGTGGGCATAGTCCTAGGAAAGGTTGGTGCCTATCAAGACACGACTCCTAGACATACTTGTGTGAGGAAGCACACCCAAGTCCTGACCAGCCTTATCCTTTCATCTGCTCTTTCATCTGCTAATGTAAAAACTTACAATTTGCCAGCTAGGACGAAAATTACATGATGTTCAAAAAGCTGAAAGAGAATGCAATCTTAGGGTTGTTAAGAACTCTAAGAAAGGATACATTTGATTCAAAAAGGGTAGGTTGAAAAGCCCTAAATCTAGGGTTCAAATTGCTTTGTTCTGATTTGGCCTGCTTTCGTCTGCTTAAAGACTGATCTGGACTCAAGATACTTCCTACGGACTCAATGAGTCGAGGCCCACGGCTCTCAGGATTCAATGCATGGATCTGAGGTGGTTCCCCTGATCAAAGTTTAGGTAAGCTCCCTAATTTAGGACTGAGGTAGCCCGGAATCTAGGGTCTACTCGATTTGATGCAAAAGAAGGCAAGGGTTGCTGCCCCTGATGGACTCTTGGGTTTTAGACTTCATTCATCATTTACATTCACATTCACATTCACATAGTAGGGTGTATTAGAAAATTAGGTGGGAAAAGGGTACCCAGCCCGAGACAAATGCCTACAAGGGTCTGAGCCAAGTACTAGACCCTCACATATCACGGCAAGAAACCAGTGGCGCTATAGGAATCCAGATACTCTGGGGGATGTTTTACCTCTCTTTCCCTGGCAAGCCAAGGGCGCGTGAGGCTAATACCATCCCAAAATTTATTTATACAATAAAGAAGGGTGGCTGCTAGAGAGATCTAAGTTTTGGTAATCATTCAATCGGATCACCCACGTGGGCTCCCTCGCGCGTGTCATCCCACACAATTTATATCAAAGCATGTAAACAAACCACAGTGTGCGTGAGTGCACATGTGTGTATGGGAAGGAATCTTCACTGCCTCATATAGTAAAGTGATGAATTAGTACACAAAACAATGTTCCGGGAGAGTTCTCAGGTAATTGGAGGGGTCACAGTGGTCCCGTTTAAAACCCAATTTCCTTAGGCAATTATCTCGTCCTTTATGACAGAACTCCCCAGAATATGTTTTTGTGTATATTCAACACTTACTAAGTAAGACGGCAAATCTTCCTTGTCCAATTTGTGCAAGTGTGTACATATGTACAAAAAGAGTGTGCGTGCATGTGCAAGTGTGTGCACATGTGCAAAGAATAAGCCCATTATAATCCAACTAATCAAACCGGGTTGGGTCATTCCCCAGCGGTGTCGCCAAGCTGTGCGCACCTTAGGCGCGCTGAAAAGAGCGTGTTACATGTATTATGAAGTCGCCACTAGCTGAAGTGGTGCAGGTAGACACCTTGTTTGATTTTTTTTTTCTGCACCAGTGATTCCGGATAAGTGACCCGATTACAACCCACGGAAGTCCTTGAACACCCTGGGTTGCCCCACCGAAATGGGTTCCCTTAAATTAGTTGGATATTTAATGGCCTCTCTTATTTATTATTTTTATTTTTTTATTTCTTTTCTAATTTTTTATCATTTTCAGTGTACAACAAATATTAATCTATATGTACAAGGCCTCCACAAAATTACATCGAAAGTAAAGCAATATGAACAAAACGAAACCATGCTAAAACAATTTTCAACCACAAGAAAGAATCATTGTTCAATGCTTGTTTCATTTGCTTTTTCCCTTTCTTATTATTTATTATTTTTGTTTTGTTTTGTTTTCTATTGTTTTAATCATGCAAGATTAACTAATTACTAATTTACAAGGCAAGAAAATGAGACCACCGGAACTACTTTTAACCATGGCCTTATTACTAATTTACAAAGGAAACAAAAAAATGAAACAACCTGAATTACTGCGCTATCCACATTCAAAGATTCATATCTCCCTCAATTCTTAACAAAATTGTGCAAAATTTGATTCCTTAGAATCATGACTTTAAACACTAAAATAACTTATAGCAGTTTTCAAAAATTCATTTTCATTTAAGAGATATGAAGCTCCAAAATTTACTGTTATACATTTCCAATTGAAAATCTGAACCAAAGAAAATTAAAAATAAAATACCTACTCATAGTGTAAGGTCTCGAGCATATTTTTAGATTAAACTAAAATAAAAATACCACAAATCTCATGTAGGACTCCAAACTTGAATCAAACTAGAACTAGGTGAAAAACATTGGTTTATCTGGAAAACAGGTGCAAACCTAATGCAGGAGAAAAAAAATTCAAAACTTTACATCTTTGTCTTTTTTTTTTTTTTTTTACATGATAAAATTTACCCAAAGCCATCAAACATATATACATGTCTCTCATCAATCATGTAATCTTATCTCAAAAATTGTAATGAAAGAGAGGTCTTATACAATGTATTAAACAAATGACTCACCCGTTATGGATTGACACTTCAAATCAGGTCTTGGAACCTTGGTGTAAAACCCCAAATTTTCCTTAAATAATAAAATAAATTAATAAATAATATTCTTGAGAATTATAATTGATGGAAATATTTTATTATTGTAGGGATGATCTAATTAGTGGAGATCCAGAGTTAGACGCAGATCTGACCATCCGATCATGAGATATCGAGGTATGTGTTCTGATTAGGCTGTGTGTGTATAGGAAAGTTTGCATGAGAGCTACATGGGATCGGAGCGTATAAATACCAATTAAATAACCTAAAACATACACGTTGTATTTTTCGCTTGTATACTTCAGCCATAAGCGACAAACACAACCAAGCCGAGAAGAGAAGAGAAGAAGAAGAAGAAGGGAGGAAGACCAAAGTTCTTCTTGCTCTGAGATTTGTTTTGCAATCGTAGAAAGGTTGGAGTGTTGCTGTTCAGAAGAGAAGAAGAGAAACGCACGTTCAAGAGGTTGGTGACACGGTTTTGTTCGTTTGATTTGTATTTACGTTCGTTTAATCGCAAGAGCATGTTTTTATATGATCTATTGATGTATTTAGTTTAGTATCAATGTTATATGTATGATAGAATGAGGTTAGACAAGAAAAATCACGATTTAGAACTGTTTCTGTTCATTTTTGGGAGACTGCCGACCTCGACTGTACTCGACGATCATCGGTGCTAGTTATAAATCTTAGACCGCCGAGGACCACTGGAAGATGTATCATCGGCATCCTATTTTACACTACCGCTGACCACAGACCGTCGAGGCTATCCTGAGCGATCCTAGGCACTCTGTGCAGAATTAGCAGATTTTCGTAATTTCAAACCTTGATTCAATTCCAAACTATTTTTAGACAATTTTAATGATTAATTAAGATGTTTTAAGACTTAAATAAATTATCTAATTCCCTGTTTTACAAAAAAATAAATTAGGAAGATATTTAGGACATTAGTTGCCAAACTTTGAAAGTAATTGAGAAATCTAGTTTTTGGAAAACCTAACTATTATTTAATTACTAGAACATCTTTTAAATTACACTATAAACCAGAAAATTACATAAAGATAATTCAGAACTCAGATGACTCGAATATTGAAGTAATTGACAGATTTAACCTTTATATGCCGCTAGGCACCAACCCTTATAGAAATATTATATTTTAGGGAATTTTGGAGTCTAGTAAGCATAGCTGGTTATGGATCCATAGTTGTTGCTAGATAGCTGAGGGATATGTCATTTGGGTTTAGTTTCTCCCTTATGCGACGCGCTTCCTTTGCAAGTTAGCTTGTCTGAGAAGGTCCTATGTTTGGAGGGACACCCCAGTGAGCCGCTGGTGATTCCCTGTACATGTGTATAAGCGACCATCTCCATGTATTGATTTTGATGCTGCATGCTGGTCGTACATGCCAACTCTGATGGGTACATGTGCAATAAGTCATTGACTACGGCTCTTGTCTAAGCTGCACTGCATGGGACTTGAGTATCATTAGTAGCATTGCTCCTAAGCCGCACGGTGGTATAGCAATTTGTTGAGAATCATCTCAAAAGGTTTATCTATCTCTGTGAGTCCTACAATGACACTGAAATCACAAGCACTTGTTATTATTATTGTATACATACTGGAGGCATGTGATTGAGATATTGATCGGATGTGACTGTTTAGTGCATCCTAGCAAAGCATGGCTTATGTTAATGATTTTGATATTGGATTCTTATAAATGAACTTGCTGAAATTCATCTATAAAATTGTTTATCATACTGTTTTGTATTCATGAATGATACGAATGATTATACGAGCCTGATTAGTCAATATTGCTTAATCGTGCATGAACTATTACTTTACTTATATTAAGTGTTTAATCATGCATGTGTTACCTACTGAGATATTCGTATCTCACCCTACTTTTATTTCATTTTTCAGCTGATACGCGAGAGGGGGATCATAGTGATTTCCAAGAAGAGGTAGCTAAGTATTCACCGGAGGATTACTTTTATCAGGATCTTGTTCGAGATGGAGGATTGTTTAGACTTAGTCATATTTGATAGACTATTATTCATTTGGATTTGATGTACTAGAGAGATGAGAGAGATAGTAACCATTTTATTTTACCAGACTTTGATATTAATGATTGATGATTAACTTTAATGTTTATTTGAGGATTTTAGACTATACTTCCGCACATACTTGTTTTCGCACTCTGATAGTATAATAAAGTTAATGGATTATTTAATTCTATTTTCTGGTATATTATTGATGATGTATTTGATATGGGCTAGTAACACCTCGGATTTGGTTGTTGAACTGAATTTGGGTTGTTACAGTAGCAAATCGGATTCGGGTCGGGTGCTGGTTTGCACTGACCCGGGTTCGGGGCGTTACAGAGATGGTATCAGAGCAATAGTCCTAACCTTAGATAGCCAGCTTTAGGGAAATGGGATTGTGAGTACGCTAGATAGAACCCCTAGAATTATTGGATTCTAACAAGTGAAATTTGTATTTTGCAGATGGCTGGTAAAGGGAGACGTGCTAGAGCTGACCCTATTGAGGAGGAGGAGCACGATGTTCCATTACCTCCACCACCTCCAGGGGGTGATGTGTGGGCAGTTGTTAGCAGCTTGGCAGAGCTTCTTGGCAAGGAAAGGGAGGAGAGACTGAGCCAGCACGGCAATGGTGGAAACAGTTGCAATGGTCACGAGGATGAGCCTGTACATGAGAGGGCCATACAGATGGCCAAGGATCTAGAGCAGTTCAGGAAGTTGGATCCACCTATCTTCAATGGACGTCTAGATCCGATGGAGGCTGAGAGATGGCTGATGCGAGTCGAGTGAATTTTTGAGGCCATTGGATGCCCAATGGACAGGAGAGTGCGATTGGCAACATTCTTATTTGAGGGTGAGGTAGTTCACTGGTGGACAGCCAGGAAGAGGCAGGACCCAAAGGCTACGTATATGACGTGGGATAGATTTCGAGAGGTCTTCTACGACCAGTACTTTTCTGAGGAAGTCTGGCTCAAGAAGGAGCGGGAATTTATGGAGATTACTCAGGGGAGCCAGATAGTGGCCCAGTACGAGGCTGGATTTGCAGCCTTGTCTCGATTTGCACCCCACATGACACAGGATGAGAGGAGGTTGACTTCACACTTTAAGCGGGGTCTGAAGCCTGAGATTGAAAGTATGCTGACAGTACTCTTATGCACAGAACTGAAGGACGTGGTACGTAGAGCCACCAGGGCTGAGAGTGACATAGAGGCTAGAGTGAGCCAGAGTAGAGCTAGAGCACCTATGAGGCCGGTAGATCAGAGAGGTTTCCTTAGTGGAAACAAGAGGCCCAGAGACTGGACTAGGGCGGAGCCTGCAGGAGGACAGTATAGCCCAACTCAGAGGGGATGTGCCAGTTGTGGTAGATATCATGCACCTGGTCCGTGTGTCGCAGCACCAGACACTTGTTATAGATGCTGAAAGGTGGGTCACAGGATCACCGACTGTCGATTTTCTCCTAGCTATTAGTCTTTAGCAGTGCCACGACTAGCATTACCAAAGCCAGAGACCGCGCCTGCTTTCCCACAGAGGCCACAGTTTCAGCAAACAACTCAGAGAGCACCAGTTGGGCAGAAGCCCCAGGGCAGAGGACCAATTCAGAGAGGAGGCCAGAGGCAGGCAGTACCTACTCAGCAGCCGCAGCTAGCGAGAGTGTATGCAGTGGAGGCACATGAGGAGCATGAGCCTGATCGTATGGTGGATATCGAGGCTGATCACGAGGCACCTGAGCTGCACCTTTGTCTAATCTAACCAAGAAGGCAGTGAAATTCCAATGGGATGAGAAATGTGAGCAGAGTTTCCAGGAATTGAAGCAGAGATTGACTACTGCACTAGTTTTGATTGTGCCATCCATGGATGAGGCATTTGCAATATATTGTGATGCTTCTAGGATTGGCTTGGGATGTGTATTGATGCAGCAGATCAGAGTTATAGCGTATGCTTCGAGATTGTTAAGGCCGCATGAGAAGAACTACCCTACTCATGATCTAGAGTTAGCAGCCATAGTCTTCGCACTGAAGCTATGGAGGCATTATCTTTATGGGGTATAGTTTGAGATATTTTCTGATCATAAGAGCTTGAGATATCTGTTTTCACAGAGAGACTTGAATATGAGGCAGCGAAGGTGGATGGATCTGCTAAAGGATTTCATGTTCACGTTGCAATACCACCATGGTAAAGCAAACGTAGTGGCTGATGCTTTGAGCAGAAAAAGTGCAGTTGATGATCAAGTAGCCACTTTAGCAGCTTTTATGATGAGCCAGTGTAGATTGGTTGATTCAGTCAGAGATTGGCAGCGAGATTTTAGCATGCCATAGGACGGAGTGATCCGAGTTTCTCGTGTTCAGATTGAGCCAGATTTGGTTCAGTTGATTCGGGAGAGACAGTTGATTGACCCACAGTTGATTCAAACTAGGGAGATGATGAGTAGAGGATCTGAGGCAGCTGTAGATTTTTCAGATAGGGATGGGCTATTGAGATATAGATGCCGTATTTATGATTCCAGCTGATGAGGAGATTAAGGAGAAAATATTGACAGAGGGTCATAGATCGAGGTATGCAGTTCACCCAGGAAGTACGAAGATGTACAAGAACTTGAAAGAAATCTATTGGTGGTCAGGAATGAAGAGAGAGATTGCAGAGTATGTGGCAAAGTGCTTGATATGCTAGCAAGTGAAGGCTGAACATCGGAAACCACCTGGTTTACTTCAGTCACTTCCTATTCCAGAATGGAAGTGGGAGCATGTGACCATGGATTTTGTATCTGGGTTACCATTGATAGCAAATAAAGAAGATGCTATTTGGGTTGTTGTGGATAGACAGACTAAGTCAGCACATTTCTTGCCTATTAGCACTATACAGCAGTTGAAGTCTTTAGTTGAGCTATATGTCAAGGAGATAGTGAGACTTCATGGAGTGCCAGTATCCATAGTGTTTGACAGAGATGCACGATTCACGGCACGCTTTTGGCTTGCATTTCAGGTAGCCTTAGGAACTAAGCTAAATTTCTACACTAGCTATCATCCTCAGACAGATGGACAGTCTGAGCGTACCATTCAAATGTTGGAAGACATGCTGAGATGTTGTGTTATGGATTGGGGAGGCAGTTGGAATCAGCACCTACCATTGGTGGAATTTGCCTATAATAACAGCTATCAGGGGAGTATTCAGATGGCACTATTTAAGGCACTTTATGGCAGACCGTGTAGATCCCCAGTGTGCTGGGTGGAAGTTGGAGGAAGACACCTTATTGGGCAGCAGATTGTACAGGATAGCATTGAGAAGGTGAATTAGATTAGGCAGAATATGCTTACAGCCCAGAGTCGTCAGAAGAGCTATGCAGATACCAGAAGAAGATACTTGCATTTTGAAGTTGGTGATTTGGTATTTCTGAAGATATCACCATCTCATGGGATTAAGAGATTTGGAAAGAAAGGCAAGTTGGCTCCAAGATATATAGATCCATTTGAGATTAAGGGTATAGTGGGACCAGTAGTATACAGATTGGCTTTGCCTACACAGCTGGAAGGAGTTCATGACGTATTCCATGTTTCTATGTTGAGGAAGTACGTGCATGACCCAACTCATATCATTCAACATGAGCCGATAGTAGTGCGAGGGGACTTGACTTATGAGGAGCATCTAGTTGAGATTTTGGACAGGAAGGAGCAGGTTCTTCGTACTAAGGTGATTCAACTTGTGAAAGTACTTTGGCAGAATCACACAACTGAGGAGGATACTTGGGAATTGGAATCGGAAATGCAGAGAAAGTATTCTAACCTATTTCCAGAATCACAGGGTAAATTTCGAGGACGAAATTTTTCTTTTAGGAGGGGAGGATGTAAAACCCCGAATTTTCCTCAAATAATAAAATAAATTAATAAATAATATTCTTGAGAGTTATAATTGATGGAAATATTTTATTATTGTAGGGGATGATCTAATTAGTGGAGATCCAGAGTTAGACGCAGATCTGACCGTCCGATCATGAGATATCGAGGTATGTGTTCTGATTGGGCTGTGTGTGTATAGGAAAGTTTGCATGAGAGCTAAATGGGATCGGAGAGTATAAATACCAATTAAATAACCTAAACCATACACATTGTATTTTTCGCTCATATACTTCAGCCGCAAGCGAGTAACACGACCAAGCCGAGAAGAGAAGAGAAGAAGAAGAAGGGAGGAAGACCAGGGTTCTTCTTGCTCTGAGATTTTTTTTGCAACCGTAGAGAGGTTGGAGTGTTGCTGTTCAGAAGAGAAGAAGAGGAACGCACGTTCAAGAGGTAGGTGACACGGATTTGTTTGTTTAATTTATATTTACGTTCATTTATTCGCAAGAGCATGTTTTTATATGATCTATTGATGTATTTAGTTTAGTATCAACGTAATATGTATGATAGAATGAGGTTAGACAAGAAAAATAACGATTTAGAACTGTTTCTGTATGTTTTTGGGAGATCGCCGACCTCGACTGTACTCGGCAATCATCGGCGCTAGTTATAAATCTTAGACCGCCGAAGACCGCTGGAAGACGTATCATCGGCATCCTATTTTACACTACCGCCGACCACAGACCGCTGAGGCGATCCTGAGCGATCCTAGGCGCTCTATGCAGAAGTTTGTAATTTTAAACCTTGTGTGCGCGCGTGGGAAATGCCGCACGGGGTAATTCGGAGTCACCACCGCCTGATGGGGTGCAGGCGGACACCTGGGTGCCTAATCTTGTCTTTTTTAAGGCTTTTGGTCTGCGGCTTGAGATTCTAAGTTTGGTTCTCGGTTGCAGTCTGGGGAAGTCCGTAGACACCCCAGTCCACCCCGTTGGATGACGGGTCCCGTGGGTTCCCTGATTTGAGTCAGCTTACTCTATTTGGTTCTCACCCGATTCCTAATCCAGCATGCCCTTCGGTTAAGCCTTGGCGGGACCACCTAAGTGGTGTGGGTCCCTTTAGTTGATTTTATCTTTGCTTGATCTTAAGTTTTCCGAGTCTGAGTGGGTGGGCCCCGTTGGAAGGCCCACGGTGTCCCTGGTGGGCTTGGGTAAGCCCGTGCGCCCTTGGTGGGCCTCTTTCTAGCCTAGGAGGCCCTGTGGGTTTTGGTTAATGAGTTGATTTTACTTATTTGGTTCAGTTAGGGTTTAAGTATTTTCCATACAAAGTTGGGCCGGATTGGCTTGTGGGCCCCTTGGGTGGGCCCACATGGTGGCCAAGCAATTTTATGTTATCTTTTTAATTTTCCAGAAATGGGCTGGTCATTGGGCTTGGGGCCCGTGATCCAGGTTTTGGGGCTTGAAAGCCCAATTCTTTCGAGTTTAGGGTTTGCACCCTAACTTGGTTCGGTTAGCGGGCTTTGGCGGGCCCGACAGGCCCTAGCCCTTGGTCTCGGCCAAACTAGGCAGTTCATACACTCATTGCACATAACCAGGCTTGGGTGGGCCGCATTGGGTTTGGCCCGCCCGATTCGATTTGTTCATTTTTACTTAAGTTATTTAATGGCGTGCTTTGGTGTTTATTGGGCTTGGTGGGCCCCGTTGGAAGGCCCATTAGTGAGCCAAGTTGGACCGGTGGGTCCAAGTCCCAAGTTATCGGTTTATCTGGTTTGGTTCAAAGCACTCCCAAATTCGGCAAGACATCAAGAAAACACAAAAAAAGCACATTTCTGTGTGTATCCGGCAACTCAGGCCGGATACACTTGGTCTGCAGGTGATCCGGCCAGAGTGGCCGGATACATAGGGGCCATGGGTTATCCGGCTTGAGTGACCGGACACACCCAGGCCTCAGGTGATCCAGCCTGAGTTGCCGGATCACCCTGGAATGGTCTTTTTTGGGTGTTTCGCCATTCGGGGTGTTCCCAGGGGGTTCCTAGGGCATTTTAAAAGTCTTGTGGGCCCCTGGGCAGGCCCACATTGATTCAGGTTTGGGGGGAGGCCCCATTTAGGCCTCCTTTTGGGACTTTCCAGCAGGATACATGGGGCCTGGGGCCACTGCTGTTCCCCACAGCACCTTGCATGGTTCGGCATGGGGGAGTTCCAGAGGGTGCTAGGAGCATACTTGCATGCATAACAAAGAAGAGAAAATGGGCAACCAAGCCCAAGGCAATACACTTAATCAATAGCACACATATCTAAAAAACATACAGCGGTGGAAGGGCTGGAGTGGGTGGAGCATGGTTGCATGCTTAAGGTGCTGCCACAATAGCAAGTGCGAAATAAATAGATAGGTGCATGTTAGAGCCTAAAATAGTAAGTAACCAGGGGAGGGAGCTGGGGGTGCATGCTTGACGCCTAAACAAAACAGCAAGGTTCACCCATCCATGCGGGGAGCAAAACTTCCACAAAGATATGCAACAGCGGAGTTTTAAGAAAAGAGAATCCTAAGGCATGCTGTAACCGCAGTTCATAACAACAAACCCAAGGCGGGTACGGCCACCAAAGAAAGAGAACAAGGTGAGAGGAGAGGGGGAGGATCAAGGGTGGAGATAGGGGCTTATGCCGGGGTACATCACGTGAGCCAAGAGAGGAACAGGCTCCTCTGAAAAATTACTAACAAATGAGACTTAACACCGTGGCTAAAACATACTAAAAACGGGGTAAAAGGAGACCCCTCATGCTTCTTTGAGAAACCCACGTGGGCTCCTTACTCGTGGTGGCATTCATGCCATGAAGAGATGGTAAACGCATGGTTAAGAACATCATGGCAATGGACTTAAGCAAAGGATGAAGAGGAACTTAGCAATCATTTTAGAAAAATCCTAGTTTAATATATATGCAATACAAGGCCGTTAGGAACCTCACCTGGTGGTCCTTGATCTCCTGAGCAAAGTGAGGGTGCTTCCTTGAAGCTGGACAGCAAGCAGGAACAACTTTCTTCTTGGCAGCAACAGCAGCTTCCTCTTCTTCTTGTTGAGTTGTAGGTGGAGATGGAGGAGGAGGAAGAGGATATGAATGGCTTGGGTGGTGTGTAGATGGGGTGGAGGGCCAAAGGGAGTTGAAGATGGAGGGTTTCGGACGAGAGAAAGTGGGAGAAGGAAGTTGGAAAACAGCCAAAAAAAGCCAGCCCCGGAAATGAGCTGCTGGTTTGCTATTTATAGAAAACTTAATGTATCCGGCAACTCAGGCCGGATACACTAAGGCCTCCCCTTATCCGGCCTTCATGGCCGGATACACTAGTCTTCCTTTTTATCCGGTCTTTAAGTCTGGATACAAAACATAATCATTTGAAAATTAAATGCCGCCGCGAATTTGTCGGGCGATCGGCGTGAATCTCGCGCGAAAATCTTCTTGTATCCGGTCTTTAAGTCCGGTCATGAAGGGTAGCTAGTGTATCCGGTATATTTGACCGGATACAAATCGAAAAATTACGGATTTACCCTTCGACTTGACCGATTCAACCGATTTGACACTTTCGGATATCTACGGATCGCCCCGTACGAATTCTTGATATTTAAGATTTAGTCCCTGAGATATTTTGCTGCGTTTGTCGCCACGTGTGCAGTTCTTGCGCCACGTGTGCAGTTTCTGGTTTTGCTGCTCGGAAACTTCGACAGCTCATATCTCCTTCATCCGAACTCCAATTTGAGCAAACCCAATTGTGTTAAACTCGTATCGGAGCCCTATATTTAATGACATAGGGCTAAAAACTTGGCACGGGGTTCGAGGAAAAGTCAACTTTTGGCCTTCTCTTAAGTTTGACTGCCCTTAGAAACTTTATCAGGACTCCGATTCCTGCAAACCCAGTTGCGTTGGAATCGTGTCGAGATTCTTTATCCAAGGGTATAGAGCAAGGTACTTGGCACGAAATTCGAGGAAAAGTCAACTCTCAGCTCTTCCTTAAGTTTGACCGCCCGCAGAACCTTCATCCGGACTCCGATTCCTGCAAACCCAGTTGCGTTGGATTCGTGTCGGGATTCTCTATTCATTGAGATAAAGCAAGGTGGCCAAATTTTATCTGATTAAAAGGTCAATTTTTCACCCCTCAGGGTTTGACTTTTTAGCCGGGTTTTGCATTTCTGGCTTTTCTGGAGCGCAAAAATGAGGTGCTTACACATTGATTCAATTCCAAACTATTTTTAGACAATTTTAATGATTAATTAAGATGTTTTAAGACTAAAATAAATTATCTAATTCCCTGTTTTACAAAAAAAATAAATTAGGAAGATATTTAGGACATTAGTTGCCAAACTTTGAAAGTAATTGAGAAATCTAGTTTTTGGAAAACCTAACTATTATTTAATCACTGGAACATCTTTTAAATTACACTATAAACCAGAAATTTACATAAAGATAATTCAGAACTCAGATGACCCGAATATTGAAGTAATTGACAGATTTAACCTTTATATGCCACTAGGCACCAACCCTTATAGAAATATTATATTTTAGGGAATTTTGGAGTCTAGTGGGCATAGCTGGTTATGGATCCATAGTTGTTGCTAGATAGTTGAGGGATATGTCATTTGGGTTGAATTTCTCCCTTGTGCGACGCGCTTCCTTTTCAAGTTAGTTTGTCTGGGAAGGTCCTATGTCTGGAGGGACACCCCGGTGAGCCGCTCGTGATTCCCTGTACATGTGGATAAGTGACCATCTCCATGTATTGATTCTGGTGCTGCATGCTGGTGGTACATGCCAATTCTGATGGGTACGTGTGCAATAAGTCAATGACTACGGCTCTTGTCTAAGCTGCGCTGCATGGGACTTGAGTATCATTAATAGCATTGCTCCTAAGCCGCACGGTGGTATAGCAATTGATTGAGAATCATCTCAAAAGGTTTATCTATCTTTGTGAGTCCTACAATGACACTGAAATCACAAGCACTTGTTATTATTATTGTATAAATGCTGGAGGCATGTGATTGAGATATTGATCGGATGTGACTGTTTAGTGCATCCTAGCAAAGCATGACTTTTGTTAATGATTTTGATATTGGATTCTTATAAATGAACTTGCTGAAATTCATCTATAGAACTGTTTATCATACTGTTTTGTATTCATGAATGATACGAATGATTATGCGAGCCTGATTAGTCGATATTGCTTAATCATGCATGAACTGTTACTATACTTATATTAACTGTTTAATCATGCATGTGTTACCTACTGGGATATTCGTATTTCACCCTACTTTTATTTCATTTTTCAGCTGATACGCGAAAGGGGGATCATAGTGATTTCCAGGGACAGGTAGCTGAGTATTCACCGGAGGATTACTTTTATACGGATCTTGTTTGAGATGGAGGATTGTTTATACTTAGTCATATTTGATAGATTATTATTCATTTGGATTTGATGTACTAGAGAGATGAGAGAGATAGTAACCATTTTATTTTACCAGACTTTGATATTAATGATTGATGATTAACTTTAATGTTTATTTGAGGATTTTAGACTATACTTCCGCACATACTTGTTTTCGCACTCTGATAGTATAATAAAGTGAATGGATTATTTAATTCTATTGTCTGGTATATTATTGATGATGTATTTGATATGGGCCAGTAACACCTCGGATTTGGTTGTTGAACTGAATTCGGTTTATTACAGTAGCGAACCTGGTTCGGGTTGGGTGCCGGTTTGCACTGACCCGGGTTCGGGGCGTTACACTTGGTGTGTTGTGACCAGCAGTTTTTCTTTCTCCCTCCTTGCTAGTAAACTTCCCTCTTCTTTTCTCCACTTCTTCCTACTTGCTGCTTTTTCTTTCAAAGAACTCTTTCACTTTTTCTCCTCTTTTTTCAAAGAGCCCTCTTACTTTTTCTCCTCCCCCTTTTTGCTTCCAACTTCAAGCTCTTTTATAGAGGATTCCCACCCCTTCAACTTCCTAACCCCTAAACTTTCCTCTTCCTCTCCTAAACCTCTCATTTCCTTAACTTCTCTTCTTCCTCTCTTAAACAACTAACATTTCCTCTTCCCCTCTCTAACAACTAACCCTTCCTCTTCCTCTCTTAAACACCCTCATTCTATTAGGTTTGGTCAAATTCTATTTTGTCCCACATTTTTATTTGGCTGATGTATTCTTTTAAGTTTTGTCTCAATATCTCAAGAGAATATGAATTGGACCAATTCGTCCAACTCATTTCTCTTTGTTTATTTTTATTATTATTATTTTTTTAATCTTAAACTTTTATTAACTTTGTTATTTATTTGCATAAGAAACCTGTTAGCACCTGATTTTTGCACCCCCAAAATAAAGAAAAATGAAAAGTCAAACTAAAAGTCAAACCTTGAGGGGGTCAAACATTGACTTTTTTGATTCAAGTAAATTTGGCCATCAAACTTCATCTCATTGAAAAGAGCATTTCGACACAGTTCCAACGCAACTGAATTTGTTGGAATTGGAGTTCAGATGAAAAAGATATGAGCTTGTCAAACTTTTAGGGAGCGAAAAGTTGACTTTTTGTTCGACCCCAATTCAACTGCCAAACTTGATCCCAATGAATAGGTGGTTCCGAGCCGGTTCCAATGACACTAAGTTTGATGAAATCGGACACCGGACGAAGAAGTTGTGAGCAGTTGAAGTTTCAGAAAAACTTCCCATGTGGCAAAAAGGCAGCAAAAATGGGATAAACCAATAAAATAAATAAGACAAATGTGTTTAATAATATTTTAATAAAAGGAATCTCGCTTTTCAATAAAATAATCAAAGAAATCGGACGAAATCTTGCAAAAAACCAAATTGAATAAAGGTTTGAAATCCAAACATTTTAAAAACGTGCTGGACCGTATTTCAATTACGGGCAGGGCATGCCCGTATTTCAAATACGGGCAAGCTTCTGGAAGAAGACACGCGTCGCTATACGGTAGGACACGCGTCCCGTACGGCCGATTCTGCGAGATTTGCAAATGTGCGTTTTTCGCCCGTATTTGAATTACGGGCAAGGCACGCCCGTACTTGAAGTACGGGCAAGGCACGCCCGTACTTCAAATACGGGCACGCCCCTTTTTGCCTATAAATAGAGAGGCCTCCCCCCCATTTCAACAAGCCGAGCCTCCAGGCCTCCACTCCCTCTCTCCCTTGCTGTTACCATGGCCAAACCCTGCCAAATTGCTGCAACCCTTAAAACCAAACCCATTTAATACCCAAAATGCCCTTATTATCCTGAAAACCATGCCTAAACCTCCAAAAGCCTCTTCTTAAACCCAACCTCCCATCAAGGCTCTTTTAAATTCAATCTAGAAAATCCCAGAGGACGCGGAAGCGCTGCCGAAGTTGCTCCAATTCAAAGGAACCATTAAAACTAGTCCTAAGCTGCGTTGTAAGTATTTTTCACCCATTCAAATACACTATGATAAGTTTTCATTTCTCTTCAAGTTATTGTACATTACACATTTTCCACTAACCCTTTGCTGTTTTCTTTTAAGTCATGGCATGCTAAGTTTATAAAGGAGTTGATCATATATAAAGGAAAGAAAGAAAGAAAGTGTCCAAAGGACACTTTGATCAAATTAATTTAATGATCCTCCTTGTTCTATGATACGACTTCCTTAAGGTTACTCAATTCTCTGTAAATATCCCATATTCCATTCTTAAGATTGGAGGTAAACAAATCAAGAGGATGTCTTGTTGCTTCAAGAAGAACAAAAGGAAGAAGAAAAGTGGCATTTTAAGCCAAATGAAACAAGTATAGAATCTGGAGAAGATGGAAACTTCAACAGTTATTGCAGAAAGCTCCCAAGAGGTCACGGAACAGATCCCGAGAAGAATCGGCAGCAAAAGCGCAGAATAAGCTGCGCCCGTAAACTCAGAGTGGTCCAGTCAGGACCGTGTTTGCTTCACGGGGAAGGCAAACCGGATTTCGTCTACGGGCGACGGTGGACCGTATAGAAAATACGGGCTAATGTAAAAGTAATATAAAAAATGTAATTTTTCGGCCCGGTTAGATCTATTCCGATCTGAACCGGCCCCTTAAACAATTTGGGCTATCTTAAGCCCATCTTTGGACCGTGGGCCCAAATGGGCCCACCAAGACCTCCTTTTGGCCCACATGAGTGGTCCACCTTAGACCGGCCCAAACCAAGCCTGTTTTCAATAAACAGGCCCAGGCCCTTTGACCCTTGGCTCATGGGCCAAATCCAAGCCCACTAAGCCCATTGCATGTGTAAATATTTTAAATAAATAACCAAATGGGTTACCCAATAACCCAACTGGGCCCCAAACCCAACCATGGCAGCCCACGGGTCTTCCAACGGGACCCGGATCCGACTCACTTAAATAAATAAAAAGATAAAATCAAATAAAAAGGGACCCACACCTCCAGCAGGCCCCGCGAGACCTAACAAGGTAGCATGCTGGTCTAGGAAAAGGGTGAAATTGACTCAAAAACCAGGGAGACCCGAGGGACCTGTCAAACCGACGGGGCGGGCCGGGGTGTCTTAGGGCTTCCCCGGACGTAACCAAGGACTTAGCTAGAACTTTGAAAAGCCGCAGACCAGACTTAGACTCGGATAGGGCAAAACCGTGTCTGCCTGCACTCTCAGGTAGTGGCGACTCCGAAAAGTCCCGAGGCACGCACTAAAGGTGCGCCCGGTGTGCGATCTAGGATCCAGGTTTTAGGTGCGCACAGCTTGGCGACTTTGCTGGGGACTCCTCGACCCAGTCGGACCCTGGTTATCAAATGAGTCAATTAGGTGGATATAAGCAGATTTAGGAAGTACTTCTTGTCCAACCTTAGTGGTTTATGGAACTTATGCAATTACATGATATTGGGAGATCCTGTCACAAGGATGAGATAATTGCCTAAGGAAAGTGGAATTTAAGCGGTTCCCTGTGACCCTCCACTTACCTGGGGATCCACCCAAACATTGTATTGCCTACTGTTTTATATTCTCACTATAAAAGTGACATTAAGAAACCCTTAATCAGCCCATTATCCGAGAATCACCTGAGCAGACACAGCACTTGGCTCCACTACACATACAAGCACCCCACTGCACCGTGAATGAATTTTTAACTGCGTGGGGTGACATGCACGAGAGAGTCTGCATGAATGATCCGAACTAAATGCTGTCTGCACCATGTAAATGCTCTTCTTAACCAAAACCTAGATCTCTCTAGCAGCCACCCTTCTTCAATCGAGAAACTTACTTTTGGGATGGTATTAGCCCTACGCTCCCGTGGCTTGCCGGGGAAAGCAGGGTAAACCCATCTCCCCAGGTTGCTAGATTCTTCAAGCGCCATCGGTTTCTTGCCATGGTGTAAGCACCTCATTTTTGCGCTCCCGGAAGTGCCGGGAATGCAAACCCTAGATAGAAAGTCAAACCCTAAGGGGTGAAAATTTGACTTTTTGATCAGGTGAGAATTGACCATCTTGCTCCATGTCAATGGATAGAGGACTTCGATACGGTTCCAACGCAATTGAGTTTGCTCAAATCGGAGTCCGAATGGAAAAGATATGAGCAGTTAAAGCTAAGGGCATTATGGGAATTTTAGCATTGCCACATGAGATGCCACGTGTGCACAAGGAGTGCTCACATGGGATGCCACGTGTGTACATGGGAGGCCACGTGGACCCAATGAGTGCTTCACATGTGTCACCTCCCATGCAACCTTTCCTCTCCCCAAGACACCTTTCACCTCCCAAGAAACCTTTCCTCTCTCCAAGCAACCCTTCCTCTCCCCAAGACACCTTTCACCTCCCAAGAAACTTTTCCTCTCCCCAAGAAACCTTTCCTCTCCCCAAGCAACCCTTCAGCTCCCCATGCAACCTTTCCTCTCCCCAAGCAACCCTTTCACCTCCCAAAACATCTTTTATCTCCCCAAGGCAACCATCCATCTTCCATGATTTAAAAAGGAAATTTTCTCCAACACATGAGAGGGCTCCCATTTGAATTCTCCAACCCTCTCTCCCACTTCTCTTGACTTCAAGCTCTCCAATCTCCTCCATTCGAACACCTCCACTCCAGCTCCATTCTCTCTCCCACTTCTCTCCTCCATCTCTTCCATCTCCTAAGCTAATCCCACATCTCCAACACTCTCAACCCTTCCTTAACACCCCCCAAACTCAACTTCAAGACTACTCTATCCATCTTTTCTGATATCCTTCTTGATCTCCATCACCTTGAAACTTGAAGGAGACCAAGAGCTGCTGTTGGTGCTGGGGAAAGAGAAGCTCCAGCCACTTTGGTGCTTCAAGGGGGGCTCCATACACTCCAAGAAAGGACTAAGGACCCCAAGGTAAGGTTTCCCTTGGTGTCTTGTTTAACATATAGGAGAATGAGCTCATTTGGAACATGTTAGGTTACTTTAAACCTTGTATGATATTCTCTTCTTCTTCTTGAGTGTGCCTTTGTTTTCTTCCTCTTCCCTTCTTCTCATGTCACCATTAAAGTAGTAAAATCCCATGGTAAGGGGAGGTTTTCAACCAACTAAAAGGGAAGGTGAGAGGTTACTTTTCACATGTTTTAAAGGTCTCTTAGCTACGGTTTTTCTATTTGAATAAGGGAGTGTGTTCCCTTCTCTCTTCTTAGCTATTGTACCCCCTTTAAACCCCCCATTATCCTTTCTTCTTAATGGCTTTTTTCTTTACATTAAGGTTTGCTGTTTTTTTTGGTGTTATGGGTGTTATAAAGCATGCTTGCTTGAGGTAAAACTCTCCACATGACTATCTTGAAACGCATGTTCCCCGTACCCCCTCCTTCCATGGTGTTCTCGGCTTTTACTTTGAGGTGAAATGCATAGTCTCTCTCCCCTCTCTAGGAACCTCTAATACACACCCACTTGAATCCCCATACCATGTTCCTTCTCCCCCTTCCTTTCTACTGTTTTGTGTACCCCAAGCATGCCCCCCATCCCCCACTCTTTGTCACCACTTCCACACCATTCCGGCATGCTCCACCACCCCTCCAAATATGCCATGTCCAGCACACATATGTACATGAAGGTAGCATGCTGGGTTCTTACTTAATCACACAGCCTTTGTATATGTACTTGATCACACACATACACTTACACTGTAGTTTAAGCATATCTAAAAAGTGTTTGTTATGTGATGTTTAGTTGCTGCTTCATGATGTTAGATGATATTTAGTTTGCTGTTTTGATGATTAGTTGCTGTTATGTGAGGTTTTAGTTAAGTCTCTGTTAAGTGGAATGCATGGCCTGGCTGCCAAGGGCTTGGGGCAAGGCCCCTAGCCTCCTTCCCCTCCCCTTGGTTCCAAATACACTCGGAAATGGTCATGAGTGGGTTATTCCCCAATCCCCAGTATCACCTAGGGCCTAGGGGTATCCGGCAACTAAGGTTGGATCACCTAGGGCCTATGTGTATCTGGCAACTAAGGCTGGATACACACAGAGATATAATTTTTGTGTATTTTGATGTTTCTTGCCGAATTTTGGAGTGATTTGAGCCGAATCAAATAAACCAATAGGGTTTCCGGGCCACCCGGAAACCCAATTTGGGACTTGGACCAATGTCCAACTCGGAATACTCGTGGGCCTTCCAACGGGGCCCACCAAGCCCAATAAACCCTAAAGCATGCAAAATAAACAAGCTAAGTAAAGTGAATTAATCGAACCAGATGGGCCAAGCCCAATGTGGCCCATCCGAAATTTGATACATGGAATTGGTGTGTTTAAATGCGTGGTTTGGCCGAGACCCCGGGAAAGGGCCTATCGGGCCCACCAAAGCCCACTAATCAACCCAAGTTAGGGTGTAAGCCCTAAACTTCTAGAACTTAGGCTTTCAAGCCTAAAATTGGACTATGGGCCTCAAGCCCAATGACCAATCCACCTTGACAAACTTAAGTAAGATAAAAATCAAAGATACTTTGGCAACCATCATGGGGGCCCACCAAGGGCCCGCAAACCAAGGCCGACCCACTTTTTGCATGAAAGCTACTTAACCCTGGAATTAAACCTTTAAGTAAAATCAACTAACTAAACCTAAACCCAAAGGGCCTATTAGGCTTAGACAGAGGCCCACAGGGGACATGTGGGCTTAACCAAGCCCACCAGGGACACTGTGGGCCTTCCAACGGGGCCCACCCAGTCAGACTCAGATCACCTAAATTAAGCAAAGATAAAATCAACTAAAGGGACCCACACCATTTAGGTGGTCCCGCCAAGACTTAACTAAAATACATGCTGGATTAGGAATCGGGTGAGAACCAAGTAGAAAGCTGACTCAAACCAGGGAACCCACGGGACCCGTCATCCGACCGAGTGGACTGGGGTGTCTATGGACTTCCCTCGACCACAACCGAGAATCGACTTAGAATCTCAAGCCGCAGACCAGACTAATAGACAAGACTAGGCACCCAGGTGTCCGCCTGCACCCCATCAGGCGGTGGCGACTCCGAATTACCCCGTGCCACGTTTCCCATGAGCGCACACATGGTACACGAAGGGTCTAGTACTTGGCTCAGACCCTTGAAGGCAGGCGCCTTGGGCTGGGTATCCTTCCCCACCTATTACTTCTGACAAACCCTGATGTGAGCATGAACATGAGTGAACAAATAGGGGTAAAATCAATCTGGGGCATTAACACCCACCTTTGTTGGTATTAACCATAAATTAACTCGATTTAATCCGTGCATTCAAGTTGGTCTTGGTTCAGTCGAAAGCCAGCTAGATCAGACAGAAATGGGTCAGAACAGAGGCAGAAAAAACCCTAGAGATAGGATTTCAGCCCACCTGTTGAGTAGCAAATTTGTACCCTCCTTTTGGGTTCTCAACAACCCTAAAGGTGATTCTCCTTGTAGATTTATTTTGTAAATTTCGCCCTCAAAGGCAAGTTGTAAACATTATTTTCAGTCCGACACTAGGCGCAGATGAAAGAGCAGATGAAAGAACAGATGAAAGAAAAGGTCGGCTAAGACCTGAATTTGTTATCCAAACACTTAAAGGACGCAACCCTTAAGACCCCATAACTTGAGTGCTTGGATTTGATTCCTGTGATTGATAATTGCATAAACTGCTTTGGCATTGATTTAATTTTTGCATATCCTGTTGCATGCCTTAGACTAATTTAGAGTTTTTGGTGGAAAACCCTAAATCGACTTGGAATTTCAATCGGATAGTCGACATGGCATCTTCATCCTCGACTGAGAGACTTAGCTTCCCTAGGATAAAGAAGTGTGCATTTGATACCCCTTGGATCCGTTCTTGGACAAGGCAATTGCAAGGAGATGAGCAAATTCATTGGGAACAGAAATACCACATGGGACAAACTCTGTCCCTGTTAAATGTGCCCATTAATTGGGACATGATTCAGGCTGCCCTACCTTTCTGGGATCCCCAACTTTCACTCTTTAGGTTTAGAACTAATGAGCTGACTCCCACAATTGAGGAATTCGAACTATTCCTCCGATTCCGCGACCATGGAGAACCAGCCAGGCCAAACCTCAAAGATAGTTACAAGAATGAAGCTTGTACTTTCTTTGGCCTACCCCGAGGAGAATTCCAGACTTTAAGAGGTGACCAAGCATTCACGCGGGTCTCCAAAACCTTCCTTGCTGAAAAAATAAAGGACAAAAAGCAGGAAAGACCCCGTGTTTGGTGGGACACCTTCACCCTCGTGGTTCTGTCACAGCTCTTCTTTCCTACTGGGGGAGACACCATTAATTTGGCCCTCATGGACATTGTAGACCAACTCCAAGTGAAATTCCGAATTGCACCATTAATCCTTGCTCAGCTATATCATGCCTTAACCATGACCAAGAACGGAACTAGGAGGTTTCAGGGATGCGCTCCTTTCCTACACATTTGGCTCCAAGATCACCTGATGGTTGCTGAACCTATCAGCCCACGTTATGGGTACGTCCGTGACAATGTCACATTGATGGCCCAAAGAGAGATTAGACCAGACTTACCCTCTAGAGAGGACTGGTTTGACCATTTTCTCCAGTTGAAAGGAGAAATGGATATAAGATGGGGAGGCACATTTGACCAAACATATACTCCCGTCATAGCTTTCAGGAAAAGACATTGCCTAGCTTTGATAGGCCTGACTCATGCCATGCCATACTATCCGGTTCGAATTCTGAGACAGTTTGGGAAGTCTCAGGGAATACCAATCAAGGATGAGGCGGAAGGATTAACTAGCCCACTTACATGGGAATTGAAGAAAAAATTGGTGAAGGAATGGCAACACGTGCACATACTCCAAGAGGACATTTTCACTGCATCCGACGTTCGTAATTACGAACAATGGATTGCTCGAGAAACTGGCCTAGACAGCCCACCACCTCTCCATATCGTCACCTCTGACGATATCCCAGTTCCGCCCTCTGACACATACAGGGATAGGGTGGCCAAACTGCGGGAATCTCATTCTCGAATCCACCGTGCATACGTGGATTCCGAGCGTAAAAACAAGCAGGCCAATGAGGCCCTTCAACAGCAGCTTGACACCATGCGCAGACGCGCAAAAGAGGACCGACGTCTGCGGAATAAACTTCTGCGTGCCTTGAAAAGGCGAGACGTGTCCTCTCATTATGATGATGACCAACCTAGCTAGACTCTGGGTTTGTTTGTTTTTTTTAATCATGTAATTGCTTGTTCTGAATTTTGGCATTGTACTTCTTTTTCCATGAAGAATTTTGTGCTAGATTTAATAAAGTCAATTAAGACAACCTCAAATTCCTTTTTCAAACAGTCTGGCCCCAATCCATCAAATCCAAAACTTTCAGGCGATCTGAATGAGGAACTCGCCAAATTTTTTTCTTTAAGCCCATGGGTTTTGAATAAAGAACACCCAATTCCTACCCAACTTTCAAATCTTCAATTTCAAATTTAAGTCTTAAAGGGTTCTGAATAAAGAACACCCAATTCAAAATTTTCAGGCGATCTGAGTAAAGAACTCGCCAAATTGTTTGAATCTTTAAACTAAAGGGTTCTAAATAAAGAACACCCCATTTTTTTTACCAACTTTAAAACTTTCAGGCAATCTAAATAAAGAACTTGCGAAGAGAATTCTTAAACCCAAGGGGTTCTGAGTAAAGAACACCCCATCCTTATCAACTCTAAAACTTTCAGGCAATCTGAATAAAAAACTTGCCCAAGGGGTTCTGAGTAAAGAACACCCCATCCTTGTCAACTCTCAAACTTTCAAGTTTCAAGTTTAAGTCTTAAAACCCCAGGGTTTTGAATAAAGAACACCCAATCCCTTGAGCTCAGATCACACCCGTCTGATTTATAAGATCACACGATCAGCCTATTGGGCACCAATGCCACTGGTGTTTAAACCAGAAAATTGGCAAAGGATCGTCCTGGCATAGCATACCCCGTAAAGGAGCGCCAAAGTCAAAGGTAATTAAGCCAACGACTAGCTAAGGCACGCTCGGGTATCCCTAGCCGAACTTTTGGGGCACCGAAGCCACTGGTAATTAAACCAGAAAATTGGCAGAGGATCGTCCTGGCATAGCATACCCCGTTGTGTGGCACCAAGGTCAAGCAACTAAGCTAACAACTAAGGTACGCTTGGGTATCCCTAGCCGAATTTTAGGGCACTGAAGCCACTGGTAATTAAACCAGAAAATTGGCGGAAGATCGTCCTGGCATAGCCTTCCCCGTTGTGAGGTGTCAAAGTCAATGGTGATTAAATCAACGACTAGCTAAGACACGCCCGGGAACTACTAGCCGAAGTTGGGTGCTAAAACCATCAGAAATTAAACTAAAAATTGGTTGAGGTACACCTGGATGTTGCTGTTTAGCTCATCCCCTGCGGAGACTTAACATAGTCCAACCTCGTGATACTGAGCTCAAACCAACCTTTTAAATCGGGTTCTCTTTCCCAGCCGTTTGGCTAAAACAAACCAGTCTAAACCGGGTTCTCTCCCCCAATCATTTGGTTAAAACAGATCAGCTTAGGGTTCTCTCTCCCAGCCGTTTGGCTAAAACAGACCAGTCTAAACCGGGTTCTCTCCCCCAACCATTTGGTTAAAACAGATCAGCTTAGGGTTCTCTCTCCCAGCCGTTTGGCTAAAACAGACCAGTCTAAATCGGGTTCTCTCCCCCAACCATTTAGTTAAAACAGATTAGTTTAGGGTTCCCTTTCCCAGCCGTTTGGCTAAAACAGACGAATCTAAACTGGGTTCTCTTTCCCAGCCGTTCGGCTAAAATAGATCAAGCCTAGGAGTCCCTATCATTTTCAAAATACTTCAAGTAAATTAATCCTTGACCCTTCTTTACAGTTAGAATACATCAATAATCATGTATTATGCCTTTAATATAAGTTGCACTAATATCCGCTGGTTGCCCTTCCCAGGTACCAAAATTGCTTCTCGAAGCCCTTACCTGTTAAGATCCAGAGGAAGACTTGAAATGGAGCAGCCAAGGGAACAGACCTCGTCAGGACAGGACCAGGCAGAGGCCAGCCAGACACAGACAGTGACTGATCTACAACAGAGGATTGACAGTCTGGGGACTATTATTCAAGAGTTAATGGCAGAACTAAGAGAACTCAGGATGGCTCCCCCTGCTGCACCAGTGACCCTGCAGCAACCAATTGCTCCGCCGCAGATGGATGCTCCACCACTATACCCTGTGTACCTCGCTCCGTTGGTACCACCTCCACCTCCGCAAGCCGTGCCTCTTCCACAGATTATTGCACCTGCCCAACTGGGGCAAGAAGAGGAAGATTGGTATAGAACACAGCAGGCCCAGTTTGATGAAAAGATGGCAGCCACCAAGGCAGAGGTAGATGCCTTGCGTGAAGAACTGAAAAGCCTACGACTCAGTGCGGTCCCCATGGAGGCTACTTTAGACAGTCTCTGCTTCTTCTCCGATGTCCAACTTCCACCAAAATTCAAGTGCCCTGACTTACATCAATTTGATGGCATCGGATGCCCGTTAAATCATCTAAGGTCATACTTTGGAGATATGTGTCAGTATGCCAAAGATGAAAAAATTATGATACAGTTCTTTCAGAGGTCGCTGACAGGAGCAGCATACAACTGGTTTTTGGGTTTGGATAAGACTAAGATCAAGAGTTGGAATGATTTAGCTACCAAATTCATCCAGCTATACCAATTGAACAGTCAGATAGTTCAGACCAGGGCAGAGTTACAAAGGCTCTCCAAGAAGAATCAAGAGTCAGTGCGAGAATATGCCAAGAGATGGAAAGAATTGGCGACCTTAGTCCAACCCCCACTACTTGAACAGGAGATGACCTCCTTGTTCATTGCATCACTTGGACAGCCATTCTTTTCCCTGCTACTAGGGCAAAGTACTTCCAATTTTAATGACCTGATTCTGACGGCAAACAGAATTGAAGATGCGGTCAGGGCTGGAAAGATAGATGGTAGTGGTCAGGTCCCTACATAGAGAAGGGCAGCAGCGGGACAAAGTAGTAGAAATCATGGGCAAGAACCTAGAGGGCAAGAGGCCCAGGCTATTAATTATGTACAGCCAACATAGCCATATCACATTGCCCAGAGGAATGAAAGTCAGGGGCAACCTCTGAATGGACGAGAGAGGAAGCAGAGGCAAGGATGAAGAGGGTGTTCACCCTGCTGCCCTATGCACCTGCAGAACTATTGGCTACACTGCTGAAGAAGGGGTATCTTCAAATCAAGCCTCCCAACCCCAGAATGATCAACTCACGAAGTTATAATACAGCAGAAAGATGCGAGTATCATTCTGGAGCTCCCGAGCATTCAACAAATCGATGCTGGGATTTGAGGCATGACATACAGGATCTAATAGACAATAAGAAGATCTCTGTAGATCCCCCAACACCAGCAGCACCTACTCCTCCTACTGGTACAACCACTAACCCCCTCCCAGACCATAATAAGGCTTCTGGCAGCGGAACAGTACATCAGATCACCAGTGATCAAGGCGGTGAACTACAGGTTGACTCGTCCTTATTGATCGGACGACCGGGGCAAGTTGTCAGGATTCATCTCCAAGAAGGGGCAATCTATCAACAAATACATGTCATTAATGAAGAGGAGAATGAAGAAACCTTCATGGGGTTCCCTCTGGTGCATTTCAACTTTTCCGAACCAGAGCCTTTCTATTCTCCACCTGTCCCAAACTCACCTCCATTAAACATCTTCGACATGATGAACCCATTCAATGAGCCTGTGGACTTCCTACTAGAACCACCCACCCTCAACTTACACCAACTTCACCTTGACCCAACCTACTCCACTGTGCCTCCACCTTACTAATTCCTACCCATGTACCATAATTCTACCATCACTTCCACTGAAAGAGAAGTCGATCGAATCACCCATTCCGGTCGATACATAAACCCTAACCCTCCACCTGCACCAGAGGGAGAGACTAGTGAAGAAAGAACAAGGAAAGAAAAAGGGAAGGATGTGGCCGCTGAATTGCCACAGACCCATAAGAAGAAAGGGAAGGCCCCAGAAGAAGAGATTGAAAAACTCCACTATAGTGCCTTCACTCCGGAGTATGATCTAGTGCAGCAGTTGAATAAGACACCAGCCCAGATATCCATTATGCGTCTCTTATTGGATTCAGACAAACATAAAGACGTACTTATGAAGATACTGGGTGATACTCATGTGCCTAACGACATCAGCCCTGAGTAGCTGGAGACAGTAATGTCTATAATTGCTACGCCAGAAGCAATCTCCTTTTCCTCAGCAGACTTCCCCCTGAAGGTCATAATCACACAGAGCCTCTGTTTATCACTGTAAGATGCTCCGACTTAATAGTGAGACGGGTCATGATAGATAACAGGTCAGCTCTGAATATCTGCCCAGTCAGGACCTTCCACAGTCTGCAGCTGAACGCCGATTTGATCAAACCTAGCTCCAATAATGTCCGCAGGTTTGACAATGCCAAGAAGGATTCCCTTGGGGAAGTTACTTTGGAAGTTACAATTGCTGAAAGGGCCTTCTTCATCACCTTTGAGTTGATGGACATCAATGCCTCCTTTAATTTACTGATTGGAAGACCTTGGCTACATCAAGCAGGGGCAGTCCCGTCCACCTTACATCGAATGATCCGATTTATTTCGGGAAATCAATTGATCACAGTGCATGCAGAAAATCACAGAGAATTTGAACAAGGAGGGGTACTTGTGATTGATTATGAGCTGCCTACTTCCCTGAACTTCCAAACCATCGAAATGGTGCAAGTAAACCGCATTCCTACTCCTCTGCAATCAGACTTGTCCCGTAGAAGGAAAAGGAAAGGCATGTTCGGTGCTGCTGAATGCGCCGACTGGGGCCTCCGAGTGGGAGATGGTTTGGGCAAATACAAGCAAGGCATCAAGTCTGCAATCCAGCCATGTGACAAATCTGTGGGCTTTGGACTAGGATTTGTTCCTGAACATAAAGACTATGCCAGGCTATTCGGTATGAAAGCTGAACGAAAAAGGGCACGAGCAGAAGGAAGGGACCCAAATTGGCCCATCTGTGTACATGGCCAATTATACCATCACTTTACCAATATGGAGAGGGAAGCTACACAGGCCATTCAGAACATAGTCCCCCAGGGATGGGGCGATGAATTCAATGATTCAGCCGAACAAGCGGAAGCTAATTATCTGCAAAGATTATGGGATGAACCTCCCTTGCCCCAAGAAACAGTCACAGAAGAGAACTCAGAAGCTCTCAGTGGGTTAATGGAAGAACTGTCTGCTCTATTCTCTTGGCAGTCAGTTGACACTGAAAAACCAGTTATCCCGGAAGAGGCGTTTGCCTACCCATCAGATGAGTTCGAGGCACCGCCAACTGAGGCTGAAGAAGAAGAGCCAGCTCAGTACATCTACATGATGGAAAACCAGGATAATTCAGGAGAACCCACTCCAAGGCAAAGGTCTCCCCCACCTCCTATCTGCATTATACACCCAAGTACAAGGGATGGTCTGGGTCAGATGTTCCAGAATATGCCCCAAGTACTGGGACTGCCTACTAAGCTGGCTTATCATGAAACTTATGGTAACTGGGCTCCTGACGAACATTCTTCCAGCAGGAGGGATGATTCAACAGAAAAATCTGTAACCAAGGCTTTGCCTAAGGTGGAACCACCCAACGAAGTCACTGTTCAGGTACCAGGGACTATCATCCGCCGCGGGGTATGGATCAGTGTATCATCAGAAGATTCCAGTCAGAATCAACCAAAGAAGGGCACAGCTAATGATCCCATCTGCGTCTCCTCTGACAGCAGCATCAGCATGATACAAACCGGGAAGGTGAACGCAGTGACCGCTGTAACCAAGGACAAGCACGCATTGCAGAACTGGAGTTCGATGCCACTTGCCACTCGCACAGCCGAACTACCACAGGGAGTTTCTTCCACTTCTGAAATTCCCCCTCTAGATATTGCTGCACTTTTTAATAAATGCGTGAAGACTTTTGATTATTTTTCTGCTTCTGTGAATAATTCTGCAAATAAGCAAACCCAAAATCGCAACCTTAATATCAATCTCGACACACACTCGAAAAATTCGGAGCACGAGATAGATAATCAGGCTGCCACAATCAAACAAAAACAAAAATGTCAAAAAGAACAAAAAGAAATCCATAGTGTCGAACAAGAATCAGATAGCGACACTCACTCATCACAACCCGATGATTCAGAAATTATCCCCAGTGATTCTGTTGAACTTGAGGATAATGATGAATCATGGGAGACCCCACCTGAAATCCAATTTGCCTTGGACAGACATGAAAAAGGTCTCCAGGCTAATATTGAGGAAACTGAACCTATCAACATAGGTGACGCAGCACATCCAAGGATTCTTCAAGTTGGTAAAAAGCTCACATTATTACAGAAAACACAGATAACTGATTTTCTAAAATCCTACACTGATGTGTATGCATGGTCATAGGAGGATATGCCTGGGTTAGACACGGATTTAGTTGTGCATCGGTTACCTATAAAGTCTGAGGCCACACCAGTGAAGCAAAAGCTCAGACGCATGAAACCAGAATGGGCCCTGAAGATCAAAGAAGAGGTCACCAAGCAGTTAAAAGCTGGGTTCTTGAAAGTTACAGATTACCCAGAGTGGTTAGCAAACATCGTGCCAGTCCCCAAGAAAGATGGAAGGGTCAAAATGTGTGTTGATTACAGGGATCTGAACAAGGCAAGCCCAAAAGATGACTTTCCATTGCCACACATTGATATACTGGTTGATAATACTGCAACTCATTCCATGTTCTCCTTTATGGATGGATTCTCTGGGTATAATCAGATACGAATGGCACCTGAAGACATGGAGAAGACTTCATCACACACTGGGGCACATACTGCTACAAAGTAATGCCATTTGGGTTGAAGAATGCAGGCGCCACATACCAGCGGGCAATGACTTTGTTATTCCACGACCTGATGCACAAGCAAATGGAAGTATACGTGGATGACATGATTGCAAAGTCAAAAGAAGAGGAAAGTCATTTGGTGAACCTTGGAAAAGTGTTGGACAGACTCAGGAAATGCAAGCTCAGGTTGAACTCGAATAAGTGTGTATTCGGCGTTACCTCAGGGAAGCTGCTTGGATTCATCGTTGGAAAACGAGGAATTGAGGTAGACCCTATCAAAGTAAAAGCAATTCTGGAGATGCCTCCCCCATCCACAGAAAAAGAAGTAAGAGGTTTCCTTGGCAGATTACAGTACATCAGTCGGTTCATAGCACAGATGACTCCCGTGTGCGAACCAATATTCAAATTGCTAAAGAAGGATAACCCAGTGGTCTGGAATGAAGACTGCCAAGAAGCATTTGACAAAATCAAGGCTTATTTGATGAGTCCACCAACTTTGGTTCCTCCTGTACCTAGACGACCTCTAATCATGTACTTGTCAGTCACGGAAACAGCGGCTGGATGTGTTTTAGGGCAGCATGATGATACAGGAAGAAAGGAGCAGGCAATTTATTATCTGAGCAAGAAATTTACCAATTATGAAGTAAGATACACATTGCTTGAGAAGACCTGTGGCGCATTGGTATGGGCAGCTCAGAAGCTCCGACATTATCTTCTCAGTCATACTGTCCTTTTGATCTCAGATACGGATCCCTTGAAGTACATTTTTGAAAAGCCGATCTCCACTGGAAGGATAGCCAAGTGGCAGGTTATCTTATCTCAGTATGACATTGTCTACACCACGAGAAAGGCAATAAAGGGACAGGCAGTGGCAGATCACCTAGCAGAACACCCTGTGCCCGACTATCAACCACTTCTCACCGGATTGCCGGATGATGAAATAATGTATGCCGAGTAAGCATGGAAGGAAACCGGATGGCAAATGTTCTTTGATGGGGTCGTCAACATCAATGGGAAAGGGATTGGAGTAGTAATCATTTCCCCAGAAGGAGTCCATCATCCAATAGCAGCAAAACTCTTGTTCGATTGCACTAACAACATGGCAGAATACGAAGCATGTGTGTTAGGCTTGCGAGCCGCAATTGAAATGAATATCCAAGAGTTGAAAGTTTATGGTGATTCCTGTCTAATCATCTACCAAGTAATGGGGCATTGGTGGACTAAGGATCCAAAGTTGGTGCCATATCAGGAACTGATTAAGGAATTGGAAGGACAGTTCAAAAGTGTGACATTTGATTATATGCCACGAGACAGGAATCAGTTTGCAGATGCCCTGGCAACACTGGCATCTATGGCAACCATCACTGGTGATACTTGGGTACAACCATTGGAGATAGAAGTGCGGCGTTCTCCTGTCTACTGTTTTAATGTTGAGAAGAGCACACCAAAAGGGGAACCCTGGTATGCAGACATAATGAGGTACCTGAGAAACAGGACTTTGCCAGAAAATGCCACAGCATCTGAAAGGCGCACGATTCAGAAACTGGCAGGACAGTTCTTCCTCAGTGGAGGTAAGCTATACAAGAAGTCCTACAATGATTCATTGCTGCTATGTGTAACAGAAGAAGAAGCACACCAGCTGATTGATGAAGTCCATGGGGGACAATGTGGCGCACATATGAGCGGGCACATGCTAGCAAAGAAAATCTTGAGAATGGGTTATTACTGGTGTAAGCACCTAATTTTTGCGCTCCCAGAAAAACCAAAAATGCAAACCCTGGACAGAAAGTCAAACCCTAAGGGGTGAAAAGTTGACTTTTTGATCAAGTGAAAATTGGCCACCTTGCTTTATGTCATTGGATAGAGAATCTCGACACGGTTCCAACGCAACTGAATTTGCAGGAATCGGGGTCCGGATGAAGGTTCTGCGGGCTGTCAAACCTGAGCAGAGCCAAAAAGTTGACTTTCTGCTAAAATCCGATATAGAGGCCTACCCCTAGGTCATTGGATAGAGAATCTCGACACGGTTCCAACGCAACTGAGTTTGCAGGAATCGGAGTCCGGATGAAGGTTCGGCGGGCGGTCAAACTTGAGCAAAGCCAAAAGTTGACTTTCTGCTAAAATCCGATCCAGAAGCCTTGATTTATATCATTGGATAGAGAATCTCGACACGGTTCCAACGCAACTGAGTTTGCAGGAATCGGAGTTCGGATGAAGGTTCGGCGGGCGGTCAAACTTGAGCAAAGCCAAAAGTTGACTTTCTGCTAAAATCTGATCCAGAAGCCTTGCTTTATATCATTGGATAGAGAATCTCGACACGATTCCAACGCAACTGAGTTTGCAAGAATCGGGATCCGGATGAAGGTTCTGCGGGTGGTCAAACTTGAGCAGACCCAAAAGTTGACTTTCTGCTAAAATCCGATCCGGAGGCCTACCCCTAGGCCATCGGATAAAGGGCTCTGATATGATTCTAACGCAACTAAGTTTGCTTAGATCGGAGCCCGGGTGAAGAAAATATGAGCTGACAAAATTCTCAAGCAGCAAAACCGGCAATCTGCGCATGTGGCAAAAAGCTGCACACGTGGCGAGTTGCGCAGGAAAATATCTCGGGGATCAACTCCGTAAATATCCAAACATTCGAAATATCCCAGGGACTAAATCTGTAAAAATCCGAGAATATCGGATTAAATTAAAATTTGCCAGGGACTAAATCCGAAAATTCGGATCTTCCGACCAAACGAGCGGTGGCATTTAATGAATTTTCATCATTATGCCACTCGCGCGGACGTGGCGAGCGGCATGCGCTCACCTTGAGCTGGCCACCAAAGTGAGCGGTACCCCTTTCTCCCTTGCCTATATAAGCCATGCGACTTTCTCGCGCAAAGGGTTGGAAAAATTTGGGTTCGAAGATTTTTCTTAGGGTTGGATCATTTTTAGGGTTCGGAAACTTTGGTTGGAGAGTTTTTTTGTTGGAGGTCTTCCTCAGCTCACTCCCTTCTCCTCCTTCTTCCTTCACCTGAAGCCCCCCCCCCCCCCCTCCCCTCTTCATCCCTGGTTGCCTCCTAGAAAACCCCAAGCGCCTCACCCTTCTTTGGTTCTCCTCCAGTTCAACCTAAGCAAGTGGAAGCTTGCTACTGTCGGTGCGGTAAAGAGGAGGCTCCAGCTGCTGTCCGGCTTCGAGGAGGCTCCCCCACTCAGCTCCAGAACTCCAGAACCACCAGGTAAACATCCCTGTTACATTGGGTTACACATATATGAATATGCGATGTTTCTTTTGTAAGCCGGTCTTATTCGGTGGTATAAGACCACTGCCATGAAAGCTTGCCATGCTTTTTTTTTCTTTTCACTTCCATCCGATGAAGACCACCAAGCAAGGAAGAGGAAGATGCATGTGTTGCTTGTGTCGAAAAGGGAGCATGTTCCCCAAGTTCCCTTCATCTAATGTACCCCTGTAAACCCCCCTTCTCCTTCCCTTCTCCCCGAATGTCTGCATGCATGCACAGAGTTTAGGAACATGCGTAGGTGAAAAAAAATTAGGTTTCCATGTTGCATAGGCAACCTCTATTTATTAGTGTTTTTTTTCTCTTGTTGTTTTATTGCTTGCTATACTTGCTAACATGCTCCCCCAACCCCCCTGCCGTATGCTGCTTGCTCCTTGTTGTGTCCCTGTAAGCATGCTCCCATTACCCCATTAACTGTCTATAGTTAGGCCTGTGTTGTTTTGTGAGAATCGGGTTTGGTTTTCCTTTTTTTAAGAGATATGGAGTTGTGTCTTTAAGCAGTTAGATTAAATCCAAAACTAGTTGGGAAGTGTTCTGGGCATATTAGGAGACTAGCGGAACAATTACAGGCCGAAAAAGATCGGCCAGAGATGGACATCTCGAAATAACAGAGAGTTGAAAATCGCAGTGAGTAGCCGCCCACTTGGCGCTCACTTGCGCTCACTTAGGAAGTAGGCGCCCTTTTAATTTCACTGCCCGCCGAGCTGGCGCCCACTTGGCGCTCAGCTCGCGCTCATTTAAGACCATGCGCGATTCTCGCGCTAAGCTGGCGCCCATCTCGCGCCCACTTGGTGCTCAGCTCGCGCTCACTTCTCGCCCAGCTCGCGCTCACTTAGTATCGAGTGAGCGCCAGGTCCAAATTTTGCCTGGTTCTTAGCCGCCTACTGGCGCTCACCTGGCGCTCACTTCAGGAAGTGAGCGCATACCCCTAAAACATGCCGAATTGCTAGATTTTTGAAAATTTCCGAAAATACCCTTTACTGTACCGCGGGTACCTCCCCTTGGACCCAGCACAATGAGCCAATTTTTTCCTGATAGAGTGTCAATCTTGTGTATTTTCTTGTTGTAATTATTACTGGATGTGAGTGCCATTTCCGAACCGAACCGGATAAACCAACAGGGTTTCTGGGTCACCCGGAAACCCGACATAGAACTTGGACCCCCGGTCCAACTTGACTTCAAGTGGGCCTTCCAACGGGGCCCACCAAGCCCAATAAACACCAAAGCATGCCATTAAATAACTTAAGTAAAATGAACAATTTGAACCGGGCGGGCCAAACCCAATGCGGCCCACCTGAGGCTTGTTATGTGTAATGAACATGAGAATTACATGGTTTGGCCGAGACCAAGGGCAAGGGTCTACCGGGCCCACCAAAGCCCACCAACCGAACCAAGGAAGGGTGCAAACCCTAACTTCCGGTAACTTGGGCTTACAAGCCCAGATTTGGACTACGGGCCCCAAGCCCAATGTCCAACTCATTTTGGCAAAAATTAAAAAGATAAATCCAATAAAAATACTTGGCCACCATGTGGGCCCACCTTAGGGGCCCACAAACCAGTCTGGCCCACCTTTTCATGGAAAACACTTAAAATTTAAATCTGAACCTAAAGTAAAAATCAAAACACTTAACCAAAGCCCAAAGGGCCTCCTAGGATAGGCCGAGGCCCACAAGGGCACACGGGCTTGACTAAGCCCACCAAGGATACCGTGGGCCTTCAAACGGGGCCCACCCAACCAGACTCAGATCACCTAAGTAATCAAGATAAAAGCAATTAACGGGACCCACACCACTCAGGTGGTCCCGCCAGACTTAACCAAACTGCATATCGGATTAGGAATTGGGTGAGACCAATGTAAGCTGACTCAAACCAGGGAACCCACGGGACCCGTCATCCGACGGGGCGGACTAGGGTGTCTACGGACTTCCCCAGACCGCAACCGAGAACAGACTTAGAATCTCAAGCCACAGACCAAAAAGCCCTAATAGACAAGATTAAGCACCCAGGTGTCCGCCTGCACCCCATCAGGCGGTGGCGACTCCGAATTTCCCACGTGCCGCGTTTCCCACACGCGCACAACTGGTTAACTATGGAACATGATTGCCACATCCATGTAAGGAAATGCCGGTTATGCCAAGTTTATGCTGACAACATTCATGCATCACCCAACACTTTGTACTCAATGACTTCTCCTTGGCCCTTCGCCATCTGGGGAATTGATATGATTGGAGCGATCCATCCGAAGGCATCAAATGGGCATCGATTCATCTTGGTTGCAATAGACTATTTTACCAAGTGGGTAGAGGCCGTGTCCTTTGCAGATGTCAAGGGGTCACATGTACTGAAATTCATCAGAAACAATATTGTCTGTCGCTACGGTGTGCCTGAAGCACTCATCACAGACAATGCCAAAAATTTGAATAACAAGGACATGGACAAGATGTGTGACGATTTGAAAATTAGACATTTAAATTCCACAGCATATAGACCCAAGATGAATGGAGCAGTAGAGGCTACCAACAAAAATCTGAAGAAGATATTGGAAAAGATGGTAGTCACCTACAGAGACTGGCATGAGAAGCTGCCATATGCCTTGCATGCATACCGAACCTCAATTAGGGTCTCAACCGGAGCAACTCCTTTCTCTCTTGTATATGGAATGGAGGCAGTCCTTCCAGTGGAAGTGCAGATCCCTTCACTCAGAATTCTGAAGGAAGCAGAGGTTGATGACATTGAATGGGAAGAATCAAGGTTTGACCAGTTGCAGTTGCTTGATGAGAAAAGAATTAAGGCTTTATGCCACGGGCAACTCTATCAGCAGAGAGCAGCTCGGACTTATAACAAGAAAGTAATACCACGACACTTCAAGGTGGGCAACATTGTTATGAAGAAGATATCCCCCCACCAAGAAGACAACAAAGGAAAATTCAAGCCAAACTATGAAGGACCATTCATAGTATACAAAGTTCTGTCCAGAAGAGCACTAATCCTACAAGAGATGGACGGAACTATTTTTCCTGAACCAATAAATGCAGATGCAGTCAAACTGTATTATCCTTGAGATCATTCCAATTGGGAAATGAAGAGAGGCCATCCTTCACTCTCCCCCAAGCCTATAAATCCTCCCAAGCACCCTAAACGTTTCCCCTAGTTAGACACTTTAGGGCCTGACAATTTCTTTTCTAACCTAGTACAGGTGTTCCTTCACACCAAAAAGGGCATTCCTGGCCCCGAAAAAAAAAAAAAAAAGAAAAAAAAAAAAGAGAAGCAATTGCGAAGAAAATCAAGAAAAAGAAGGAAAGAAAAGAGTTGTGGAAAACAAGATCAATACCAAAGAAATAAGCCAGGATGTAAGCCCCAACAATAAAAGGAACACTGTGCAAACCCATAAAATTACAGCCTCTTTGAGCCATTTGTCTTTCTTTCAAAACCCCAGCCTAGCCTACATTTCGTCCTACCTTGAAGACCTCTTGGATCCTAAAGTGAATGATCTTAAGCAAAAAAGTCAAATCCGCATTTCCTGGTAATGACGAAATTGGATTCTCCCTGAAAAGACCAGACATAGTGAAAACCCAAAAAGGGCGCTATGTGCAAAAAGGGCCAGTCGTGCTCAAAAAAAAAAAAAAAGAGAGAACTGGTCATGCCTTGATTAGAAAGGGAAATACAGCAAAAATAGAAACAGGATGAACAGTGCACTGAGTGGGGACAGCCAAGTGACCTGAAGGGCCCAAGTTGGCAGATTGTATTTGGGTCAACGCTTCACAAAGGCCTATGATGACAAGGCTAAAAATACCAAGCACTCTAATCCATGTCCGACTTAAGGATTGACTTTTATGATAATTGCAGGCACAAGCACACACTAACACGTCTGTATTTTTCTGTAATTATTCTGACTAACTACCTTTGAAATTTCCCCAACTGTGCTGCTAATCCTTGAAGAAGGGTTCATAGCCTTAATCAATAGCCATTTTTGATTGTGATGAGTAAAAGGCTTAGAATAAACTGGCCCTGCATATCCCAAGCAGAACAAGCACTGACATTTTGTTCCTTGTATAGGTTCAAAGATGCAAGATGAACATGAGAAGGATACTTTGATCCTTCATTCCCCAGCAGAGGCTTCTTCCCTTTCATCCCCAGTGGAGCTCAGAAGAAAGAAGATTGTCGAGATCCTCAGACCCTCCAACAAAACTTCAAGAGCAAAAAGAGACATCACAATAATCCCCAGAGAGTCATCTAGACAGATCATACTCCCACCAGATCCCCAGTGGATACTCATAAGTGGGAAGAGAAGCTTTAAATGCCTCGACAAGAGAAAGAACCTGGCAAGGAGAAGCAACAAGAAAGAGCAATAATGGGCCAATTCGCCCATTCTTGTAAATTTTGATTCTCACTTTTGTAAATAGTATAGGCTAGAGTAGGTGTGCGGTCTCCGAGATGATGGACAGTAGCGCGAAAGCTTCCTCCCGTCCTCCCACCTGCACTCCCAAACCCATACCTTGGCCTATTTCAAAAAAAAAAAAAAAACTGAAGTCACTAAAAGCTTTAAAGGAACAAACAAAAAAGAAAAGAACATTGTTAAGTGCCCTGCATCAACGCTGAAACAGGCTGATGAGCTCAGATTTAATCCTATCTTTCTTTTTCAAAAACAAAGAACTAAGGAACAGCCCTATTCAAACCCGAAAAAAGGGTATAGGGATTCCAAAGTCAGGAAGTGATACCAGACATCTGACACTTCCCTTTCATTAAAAACAATTCAGTGATTGAGCTCGTCGACCATGTCAACAGAAATGAAAGGTGCAAAAATAAGGTTCTTTTTCTTCTTTGCCATTCATCCCCTAAGGTGACTCTAGCAAAGAGGGGCAGCTGTTAGCTCCTGATTTTTGCACCCCCAAAATAAAGAAAAATGAAAAGTCAAACTAAAAGTCAAACTAAAAGTCAAACCCTGAGGGGGTCAAAAATTGACTTTTTTGATTCAAGTAAATTTGGCCATCAAACTTCATCTCATTGAAAAGAGCATTTCGACACGGTTCCAATGCAACTGAATTTGCTGGAATCGGAGTCCAGATGAAAAAGATATGAGCTGGTCAAACTTTTGGGGAGCGAAAAGTTGACTTTTTGCTCGACCCCAATTCAACTGCCAAACTTCATCCCAATGAATAGGTGGTTCCGAGCCAGTTCCAACGACACTAAGTTTGATGAAATCGGACACCGGACGAAGAAGTTGTGACCAGTTGAAGTTTTAGAAAAACTGCCCATGTGGCAAAAAGGCAGCAAAACTGGGATAAACCAATAAAATAAATAAGACAAATGTGTTTAATAATATTTTAATAAAATGAATCTCGCTTTTCAATAAAATAATCAAAGAAATCGGATGAAATCTTGCAAAAAACCAAATTGAATAAAGGTTTGAAATCCAAACATTTTAAAAACGTGCTGGACCGTATTTCAATTACGGGTAGGGCATGCCCGTATTTCAAATACGGGCAAGCTTCTGGAAGAAGACACGCGTTGCTGTACGGCGGGACACGCGTCCCGTACGGCCGATTCTGCGAGATTTGCAAATGTGCGTTTTTCGCCCGTATTTGAATTACGGGCAAGGCACGCCCGTACTTGAAGTACGGGCAAGGCACGCCCATACTTCAAATATGGGCACGTCCCTTTTTGCCTATAAATAGAGAGGCCTCCCCCCCCCCCCCCCCCCCCAATTTCAACAAGCCGAGCCTCCAGGCCTCCACTCCCTCTCTCCCTTGCTGTTACCACGGCCAAACCCTGCCAAATTGCTGCCACCCTTAAAACCAAACCCATTTAATACCCAAAATGCCCTTATTATCCTAAAAACCATGCCTAAACCTCCAAAAGCCTCTTCTTAAACCCAACCTCCCATCAAGGCTCTTTTAAATTCAATCTAGAAAATCCCGGAGGACGCGGAAGCGCTGCCGAAGTTGCTCCAATTCAGAGGAACCATTAAAACTAGTCCTAAACTGCGTTGTAAGTATTTTTCACCCATTCAAATACAATATGATAAGTTTTCATTTCTCTTCAAGTTATTGTACATTATACATTTTCCACTAACCTTTTGCTGTTTTCTTTTAAGTCATGGCATGCTAAGTTTATAAAGGAGTTGATCATATATAAAGGAAAGAAAGAAAGAAAGTGTCCAAAGGACACTTTGATCAAATTAATTTAATGATCCTCCTTGTTCTATGATACGACTTCCTTAAGGTTACTCAATTCTCTGTAAATATCCTATATTCCATTCTTAAGATTGGAGGTAAACAAATCAAGAGGATGTCTTGTTGCTTCAAGAAGAACAAAAGGAAGAAGAAAAGTGGCATTTTAAGCCAAATGAAACAAGTATAGAATCTGGAGAAGATGGAAACTTCAACAGTTATTGCAGAAAGCTCCCAAGAGGTCACGAAACAGATCCCGAGAAGAATCGGCAGCAAAAGCGCAGAATAAGCTGCGCCCGTAAACTCAGAGTGGTCCAGTCAGGACTGTGTTTGCTTCACGGGCAAGGCAAACCGGATTTCGTCTACGGGCGACGGTGGACCGTATAGAAAATACGGGCTAATGTAAAAGTAATATAAAAAATGTAATTTTTCGGCCCGGTTGGATCTATTCCTACCTGAACCGGCCCCTTAAACAATTTAGGCTATCTTAAGCCCATCTTTGGACCGTGGGCCCAAATGGGCCCACCAAGACCTCCTTTTGGCCCACATGAGTGGTCCACCTTAGACCGGCCCAAACCAAGCCTGTTTTCAATAAACAAGCCCAGGCCCTTTGACCCTTGGCTCATGGGCCAAATCCAAGCCCACTAAGCCCATTGCATGTGTAAATAGTTTAAATAAATAACCAAATGGGTTACCCAATAACCCAACTGGGTCCCAAACCCAACCATGGCAGCCCACGGGTCTTCCAACGGGATCCGGATCCAACTCACTTAAATAAATAAAAAGATAAAATCAAATAAAAAGGGACCCACACCTCCAGCGGGCCCCGCGAGACCTAACAAGGTAGCATGCTGGTCTAGGAAAAGGGTGAAATTGACTCAAAAACCAGGGAGACCCGAGGAACCCGTCAAACCGACGGGGCGGGCCGGGGTGTTTTAGGGCTTCCCCGGACGTAACCGAGGACTTAGCTAGAACTCTGAAAAGCCATAGACCAGACTTAGACCCGGATAGGGCAAAACCGTGTCTGCCTGCACTCTCAGCCAGTGGCGACTCCGAAAAGTCCCGAGGCACGCACTAAAGGTGCACCCGGTGTGCGATCTAGGATCCAGGTTTTAGGTGCGCACAAAACCCCATTAGGAAACTTATTTACTAAAACAACCCCACAAAATTTTAATTTATCATTGGTTACATGGCAGCCACCATGGCGTAAACATGGCTGCCATGTGGCATCCAATTTTATTTTTGTAAAAATCCCACAAACTACCCTTTATTTCTTTTATTCATAACTTAGCCGTTTGAGATCCAATTTGAGCACTGTTTGGTACATCAGAATCGGCTCAGAATTCTCTTTATTATGGGCTTCTTATTTCAAAAAGACAGGACCACTATAAAAACCTTGATTTACGTGCCCACATATATGCCGGTTTAAGACATGCTTCTTGGGCAATTTTATGCTGCAAAAATGGGGTGCTGACACCAAGATTTCAAAAATCACCACACCATCAAAAGCTTTAAAATTAATTTTACCATCCATTGCACCAACACAATGAGCCATACACTGCATCCACCCTTGGGCTACCCTTCTCATGCTCGGGATAGTACAACTTTAGCTACCCTTCCCATGCACGAGATAGTACAGCTTTCAAGATGACCACCCTTGAGCTACCCTTCTCATGCTCGAGATAGTACAGCTTCGGCTACCCTTCCCATGCACGAGATAGTACAGCTTTCAAGATGACCACCCTTGGGCTACCCTTATCATGCTCGGGACAGTACAGCTCCGGCTACCCTTCCCATCCACGAGATAGTACAGCTTTGTAACGCCCCCGGATCCGAGTTACATAGAGAAACCATAACTCATCCCCGGAGGTTAATATAAAACACAGGATTGCAATATCAGAGTGAAGGAAAAGCATGAAGACGACAATAATATATAACTGAGTGCACTAAAATAATCCCAAACTGGAATAAAACTCACATGACCAAGAACTACCTACAAATACCGTCCTCTCCAAGAGTAGCTGAAAAGAAAACAAAAACAAATGGAATGAGATACGAATATCCCAGTGAGCAGCACATGCATTCACAAAACCATTTAATTCAGTTCTAAAAACATGCCACGGTGCAACACATATACGATGACGATAACACGTCTAATCCGAGTAATCCAATAGAAACCCAATAATCCAGGTGATATAAAAGGCAGAAATCCATCATGTAAATCAAGCAATACCATAGGTATCAAATTGTGCATATAGCCATAGAGTCACGTATAACCCAAATATAAAACGAATCTAGTACCAATCTTATGTCAAACTTGATGAGGGAACCACACAGGGTCTATGTACCTCATCCCACACCATATCTGATGAGGGAGCCACACGGGCCTATGTTACCTCATCCCAACACAACACTCGATGAGGGAGCCACACGGCCTATGTTACCTCATCCCAACACAACACTCGATGAGGGAGCCACACGACCTATGTTACCTCATCCCAACACAATTCATCATAGGTCACTCCAGACTAGAACAATACTCATGACATCTCAGTAAATATTCCAACCCAAAGCACATGTCCAACTGATAGAAAAATTCATTTACTCACACCAAGATAAACTTTACAAATATAGTTCAGAACTCTAAATCAAGTAAAACCAGGTTAAACAATTTCTCAATCAAGAACAAGTGTAGAACATAAGAGAAAACTAATTCATTAACCCCTAGTGTTAGGAACAGTAAAATAACCTACCAATAGCCCTTCAAAAATTTACTTCGGAACTCCTAAGATTTACCAATAATTCGACTTAATAATCTTCCGGTGTTTTGAACATATAAAAGTAATTCTAAGATCCTAATCAAGTCATTGGCTAAGAGATTGAAACCCCAAAATATCAAAATCTGGCTTTATTTGGTCAGACACACCTGTCGGCAAAATTTTAGTGGGTGCGCTGACCTCTGGCGCTTGGCGCGAGGTCGGCCCCAACTCAGCGATAACCCCAATTAACACTCGCACTCACTAAAACTCTTGGCGCTAGATGAGCGCCAACTTGGCGAGACCAAAAACCATATCTTGCGCTGACTCAACCACTTGGCGCTAGGTAGGCGCCAACTTGGCGGACACACCCTTCGACTCGCGACTCTCTGTTAACTCTAGAACTCCATGATTTTCTTGATTTCTAGCCTCTGTAACACTTTCCCTGTGTTTCTACCATTACCAAAAGACCTTTAAACATGACTCGAAATTAATCTAACCTACTTCATCTCACGATTCTCAAACTCATCAAAAATCATATTGTCGAAGATAACATCCTTCCAAAACATGTAGTTCGGCTAATCCAGAATCAAAACCACAAACCACAGATTGAAAATGTAAAACCCTGAATTTTCCTTAAATAATAAAATAAATTAATAAATAATATTCTTGAGAGTTATAATGGATGGAAATATTTTATTATTGTAGGGGATGATCTAATTAGTGGAGATCCAGAGTTAGAAGCAGATCTGACTATCCGATCATGAGATATCGAGGTATGTGTTCTGATTGGGCAGTGTGTATAGGAAAGTTGTATGTGAGATACATGGGATCAAGAAGTATATATATCAATTAAATAACCTAAATCATACACGTTGTATTCTCGCTTGTATTCGACAACAGCCGCAAGCGACAAACCAAGACGAGCGATTGAGGAAGAAGAAGGAGGAGGAAAGGTCTGGTTTTGGTTTTCTTCATCGTCCGGGGGTTATATCACGTCTGCAAGTGTAGTTGGTTGGAGAAGAAGGAGAAGCACGCACGATCAAGAGGTAGGTGACATTGTTTTCGTTCGTTTTTGGTATTTACGTTCATTTAATCTCAAGAGCTTGTTTTTATATCATCTATTGATGTATTTATTTTAGTATCAATGTTATATGCATGATAGAATGAGGTTAGACGAGAAAAATCACGATTTAGAACTATTTCTGTTCGTTTTTGGATGACCGTCGACCTCGACTGTACTCGGCGATCATTGGCGATCCTCGGTGCTAGTTATAAAACTTAGACCGCCGAAGACCGCTGGAAGACGTATCGTCAGCGTCCTATTTTACACTACCGCCAACCACAGACCGCCCGGGCGATCCTAGGCGCTCTGTTCAGAATTTGCAGATTTTCGAAATTTCAAACCCTGATTCAATTCCAAACTATTTTTAGACAATTTTAATGCTTAATTAAGATGTTTTAAGACTAAAATAAATTATCTAATTCCCTGTTTTATAGAAAAATAAATTAGGAAGATATTTAGGACATTAGTTGCCAAAATTTGAAAGTAATTGAGAAATCTAGTTTTTGCAAAACCTAACTATTATTTGATTATCAAAACAACTCTAAATGACACTATAAACCAGGAAACTTTATAAAGAGAATTCATAACTCAGATGACCGAATATCGAAGTAATTGACAGATTTAACCTTTATATGCCGCTAGGCACCAACCCTTATAGAAATATCATATTTTAGGGAATTTTGGAGTCTAGTGGGCTTAGCTGGTTATGGATCCATAGTTGTTGCTAGATAGCTAAGGGATATGTCATTTGGGTTGAGTTTCTCCCTTGTGCGACGCGCTTCCTTTGCAAGTTAGTTTGTCTGGGAAGGTCCTATGTCTGGAGGGACACCCCGGTGAGCCGCTCGTGATTCCCTGTACATGTGGATAAGCGACCATCTCCATGTATTGATTCTGGTACTGCATGCTGGTGGTACATGCCAACTCTGATGGGTACGTGTGCAATAAGTCAGTGACTACGGCTCTTGTCTAAGCTGCGCTGCATGGGACTTGAGTATCATTAGTAGCATTGCTCCTAAGCCGCACGGTGGTATAGCGATTGGTTGAGAATCATCTCAAAAGGTTTATCTATCTTTGTGAGTCCTACAATGACACTGAAATCAAACACTTGTTATTATTATTGTATACATGCTGGAGGCATGTGATTGAGATATTGATCGGATGTGACTGTTTAGTGCATCCTAGCAAAGTATGAATTATGTTATTGATTTTGATATTGGATTCTTATAATAGAACTTGCTGAAATTCATCTCTAGAACTGTTTATCATACTGGTTTGTATTCATGAATGATACGAATGATTATACGAGCTTGATTAGTCGATATTGCTTAATCGTGCATGAACTGCTACTTTACTTATATTAACTGTTTAATCATGCATGTGTTACCTACTGGGATATTCGTATCTCACCCTACTTTTATTTCATTTTTCAGCTGATACACGAGAGGGGGATCATAGTGATTTCCAGGGAGAGGTAGCTGAGTATTCACCGGAGGATTACTTTTATCCGGATCTTGTTTGAGGTGGAGGATTGTTTAGACTTAGTTATATTTGATAGACTATCATTCATTTGGATTTGATGTACTAGAGAGATGAGAGAGATAGTAACCGTTTTATTTTACCAGACTTTGATATTAATGATTGATGATTAACGTTAATGCTTATTTGAGGATTTTAGACTACACTGCCGCACATACTTGTTTCCGCACTCTGATAGTATAATAAGGTGAATGGATTTTTAATTCTTTAGTCTGGTATATTCTTAATGTATATTTGATATAGGCCAGTAACACCTCGGATTTGGTTGTTGAACTGAATTTGGGTTGTTACAATAGCGAACCGGGTTCGGGTCGGGTGCCGGTTTGCACTGACCAGTGTTCGGGGCATTACAAAAAACTATGCTACTCACCTCTTATATGCTCAAATGCTTTCACTGCAACTCCTATCATCGAAGGTGCAAAGAACGATCTCCACCCATGCTCTTCTCTGCTCGCCGGATGATCTTTGAACTGAACACTCGCCGATCAACAGGAAACCCACGCATTTCTCTTCTCCTTAAAGCCCTAGCAATACAGCCGCCAAAACCTTCGAGTTCAAAGAATGCGAAAACCTACGACCGAAATACCTTAGAGTATATATACTTACCATATACACTTTGCCGCTCGATGAATTTTAAAACTCATGATTCAGTGCACGCTCGCCCACGCTTCTCCCTACATGTGCAGCTTCCCAGCCATTTGATTTATTGAAACTATTCCCTACATAATCACCCACATAAATACATTTATTTAATGACTGAGCACAACAGCATAATAACTCTAATTAAAACAACACCTTACTAACCTTGTTTATATTGCTTCACGCCTAATGTCTTGAACTCCAAAACATTCCTTGCTTCACAATTTTTGAAATTTCACCACACAGACTTATTGATTCTCATAAAATAAACGACTAGAAATTCGGGGTTTTACATTCTTCCCCCTGTCAAAAAAATTTCGTCCTCGAAATTGAAGATATAATGGAGTAACTCAAAATTGAAGCACTTCTCCTTCATCTCATCCTTTCCTTCAAATTAAAACTTAATTAAATTAGCATTCAATTAGATCCCTTTGAAAATTCCGACTTCACTTTGGTAATACAATCAGCTTGGTGTTGCCCATTTCCAATTTCAACAATATATTTTCCCAATAGAATCATCCTTATCCAAAATGACTCACAATTCTTCCCTTCTAAGATTACTAATACACCTAAATGGGAAGCCTAAACTATCCACTTATTAATTAGCTTAATTTCTGCATACTCTTTAATATGCCAACATAATTTCAGATATGAATTCATTTTAAAAAAAAATTTATAATCATCACTCTTGTCATTCCATTGTTATAAAAGTACTCATACATGCTCCATTAACAACACCTATTCTTTTTATGGCAAAACCCCTCTTGCCCCTCTTGTATAAACCTATCTCCAGCCTCTTGTTATTCCTCCACCTTTCTCGATCAGCTATAATCTTTCAGCTCAAACCAACTAAATTTACTTCAACTCATCACCTACATTTACAGCACCTGACTGGGAACCATATATGCCTTTACTTCCACTACTATCAATTCAGCTAATTTTTAATTGTGATCTAATGAACACATTTCAACCTTCTTTTATCCTAAATCACCTCACTTAAAATTCTAGTTTCCAGCACTACTTTTCTCAACCTAGGTCCTTTAATCAACTTAAATAACTTTCCAAGCAATTCCTAAAGTAAACTTTAATAGAATCTTCAAAGGTCTAAAGAATAGGGTGAACTTAAGCTAAAAATAACTGGACGTTAACCTCGGCAGCACCCATGCAATTCCATCACCTTATATATAAAGAGACTAGGATATCGTGAGCCAATAATAATGAAGATTTAGATTAGATCATATTGCCACACTGATTCCATCCAACTCCTCTATCTCATTTTAAGATTTCACCTAAATAGAATATATCATCAACTTTTAGATTTTAAAATATCGCTAGCCTTACCTTAATATAACCATGCCACCAAAACTTAAATGCCACTCCCTATAGTTGCAAATTTAGATTAAGTGTAACAATTCCCTTCTGGAGGATAGAACCAATCATGGAGTACAAGGTACCTATTCTGTCCCATTGTATCATTCGCACAATCGAAACCAACTTGGAAAGCATCTCATCAATTATAGAAATCCTCACTACCAAAAGCATAACCAAAACTAAAGCTATAAACAATTACAACTTTAATTTCCTAGAAATAATTCTCACACCTATCACCACATAATTAATAGCAAGCTACGATCCAAAAGAAATTCTCCATAATCTCTCATTTTGTTCTTCTGGTGATAACATGCACCTCGAATTCTTATGATTAGAGTATACTTCAAACTTTATTTCCCAAAGGTAATGCCTTTAAATATTTAAAGGGGAATATCATATTTGCCAATACTAAATCCTGACAGGGAAAGTTCTTCTCATGAAATTTCACCATAAGACATTTATCCTTCTATATCATAACCAGATCCTGCTGAAAATAAAATATCTTTCCCAACTATTGAAATCTGAAAATCTCTTAAATTTCAACCCAATAAGATCATATCACCAAAATTAAATGCAACTACTATAATTGCCCTCTCAAAATCATAAGTGAAGTTATTCCCTGCTGAAAGATGCCACAATCATGAACCCTAAATACCACTCTTCCCTGCTATATCAGCATACAACCGCAAACCAACTCGAAAAGCATCGCATTAATATATATAAAAAATCCTCGTTACTCAAAAACACAACCAAATTTGAAGCAGAAGATAACCTTAGTTTTTAATCACTGGAATTTATTCCCACTTCTTTCACCTCATAAATTTCTCAACCTTCATTCTTAGAATCAATAGAATCTAAATCCGGAAGGAAATTCTTTATAAAATTCTCTTTATGATCTCTTTTGAAACAACATATGTCTTACTCTTTAATTATGGCACTTCAACTTAATCCCTTAAAATGGTGCCTCTAAAACTTCAATGCAATATCACGGTTACCAATACCTAATCCCGGTGGAGGATTCCTTCTCATGGGATCTGACCCCTGCCTTCTAAATTCACCACACTTTCACTGCACATTCTCTGATTTCCAATTTACCCTTGCATCCTCACTAACCCTCATGAATCCAACCACTTATAATTCCTTACTCTCAATATTCATACGTACTCGTAAAATATCAAATAACTCAAAAGAGAACATCATGACTTGCTACCACCCCCTTTCATATATGTGTACCTATATGAAGGATACGGAGAATTCACACGGATCCTCTTCTGGCTCAAATTAAGTAAAATAGAACACAACATATTTCTCAAATACATATAATTATTACAATTACATAACCCATTTGTAATAAGCTTGATACCCCAGTATGTGTTCAGCATTGGCCGATGCCTCACACTACTAAAGTACGGCTATATACATCTAGCTCATCATCCAATTTAGCATACCCTAGCTTGCATGCTTAATCAATCATCTCCAATTTCCTGTTTCAGATATATGCCTTAAATAATTAAACTACCTCATAATTCTCAAGTATTCATTTTACTGATTATCTCCAACCAACTACTTCTCAGTATTCTGAACTTTCTTCTAAATGAAACTTCAATAACTTTTCACTATTCATGCAGAATTAATAATAACAATAATATCAATGCATTATATCACATATAACAACCACATCACACCAGATAGATATAATGTAAAGGCTTAAGTAACTTACTTTTAACTATAAAGATATCTACCAGATCTGTAGAAGGAACACTCTCAAGCTATATTTCCTATTTAAGGAATACTATCTAGCGAGCACACAACCCCCAAGGCCATCCTAGAGTTTTCCTATTCCTATGTCATGTTTCATTTTATAACTCTGATATTGCCATGATACCATCTGTAACGCCCCCGGATCCAAGTTACATAGAGAAACCATAATTCATCCTCGGAGGTTAATATAAAACACAGGATCGCAATATCAGAGTGAAGGAAAAGCATGAATACGACAATAACTATATAATAGAGTGTGCTAAAATAATCCCAAACTGGAATAAAACTCACATGACCAAGAACTACCCGCAAGTACCGTCTTCTCCAAGAGTAGTTGAAAACAAAACAAAAAAACGGAATGAGATACGAATATCCGAGTGAGCAGCACATGCATGCACAAAACCATTTAGTTCAGTTCTAAAAACATGCCACGGTGCAACACATATACGATGACGATAACACGTCTAATCCGAGTAATCCAATAGAAACCCAATAATCCAGGTGATATAAAAGGTGGAAATCCATCATGTAAATCAAGCAATACCATCGGTATCAAATCACGCATATAGCCGTATAGTCACGTATAACCCAAATATAAAACGAATCTAGTACCAATCTCATATCAAACTTGATGAGGGAACCACGCCGGGTCTATGTACCTCATCCCACACCATATCTGATGAGGGAGCCACACGGGCCTATGTTACCTCATCCCAACACAACACTCGATGAGGGAGCCACACGGCCTATGTTACCTCATCCCAACACAATTCATCACAGGTCACTCCAGACCAGAACAATACTCATGACATCTCAGTAAATATTCCAACCCAAAGCACATGTCCAACTGATAGAAAAATTCATTTACTCACACCAAGATAAACTTTACAAATATAGTTCAGAACTCTAAATCAAGTAAAACCAGGTTAAACAATTTCTCAATCAAGAACAAGTGTAGAACATAAGAGAAAACTAATTCATTAACCCCTAGTGTTAGGAACAGTAAAATAACCTACCAATAGCCTTTCAAAAATTTACTTCGGAACTCCTAAGATTTACCAATAATTCGACTTAATAATCTCCCGGTGTTTTGAACATATAAAAGTAATTCTAAGATCCTAATCAAGTCATTGGCTAAGATTGAAACCCCAAAATATAAAAATCTGGCTTTATTTGGTCAGACACACCTGTCGGCAAAATTTAGTGGGTGCGCTGACCTTTGGCGCTTGGCGCGAGGTCAGCCCCAACTCGGCGATAACCCCAATTAACACTCGTGCTCACTAAAACTCTTAGCGCTAGATGAGCGCCAACTCGACGAGACCAAAAACCATATCTCGTGCTGACTCAACCACTTGGCGCTAGGTACGAGCCAACTCGGCGGACACACGCTTCGACTCGCGACTCTCTGTTAACTCTAGAACTCCATGACTATCTTGATTTCTAGCTCCTGTAACACTTTCCCTGTGTTTCTACCATTACCAAAAGACCTTTAAACATGACTCGAAATTAATCTAACCTAATTCATGTCACGACTCTCAAACTCATCAAAAAATCCTATTTTCGAAGATAACATCCTTCCAAAACATGTAGTTCGGCTAATCCAAAATCAAAACCACAAACCACAGATTGAAAACAATGCTAATCACCTCTTATATGCTCAAATCCTTTCACTGCAACTCGTATCACCGAAGGTGCAAATAATGATCTCCACCCACGCTCTTCTCTGCTCGCCGGATGATCTTTGAACTGAACACTCGCCGATCAACAGGAAACCAACGCGTTTCTCTTCTCCTCAAAGCCCTAGCAATACAGCTGCCCAAACCTTCGAGTTCAAAGTATGCGAAAACCTACGACCGAAATACCTTAGAGTATTTATACTTACCATATACACTTTGCCGCTCGATGAATTTTAAAACTCATGATTTAGTGCACGCTCGCCCATGCTTCTCCCTACATGTGCAGCTTCCCAGCCATTTGATTTAATGAAACTATTCCCTACATAATCACCCACATAAATACATTTATTTAACGACTGAGCACAACAACATAATAACTCTAATTAAAACAACACCTTACTAACCTTGTTTATATTGCTTCATGCCTAATGTCTTGAACTCCAATACATTCCTTACTTCACAATTTCTGAAATTTCACCGCACGGACTTATTGATTCTCATAAAATAAACGAATAGAAATTCGGGGTTTTACAAGCTTTCAAGATGCCACCCTTGGGCTACCCTTCTCATGCTCTGGATAGTACATGTGACATCTTGGCTGTCTGAGTGGGCGAGTGAATGGGTAATTTCACTGGGCGAGCTACTAGGCGAAGATGTGCATATGGTTGGGATCCCACAACGCTCGGGGATGCTATAAGTAGTCTTGAGATCCCTTACAAAGCAAGAGGCCTTTTAAGGCATAACATGGGACTAAATCCCCTTGGAACCCTCAAGTTAAGCATGCTTGGATGAGAGAAGTGCTAGGATGGGTGACCACTGGGAAGTTTTTTTGTGTTTTCCCTTGAGAACAAATCCGTGAGGGCCCATTGGGCCAAGAGCGGATAATATCTTGCTGGGTATGGGTTCGGGGCATTACAGTACAGCTTTGGCTACCCTTCCCATGCACGAGATAGTACAACTTTCAAGAGGACCACCCTTGGGCTACCTCTTTTCATGTACGGGATAGTACAGCTCCAGCTACCCTTCCCATGCACGAGATAGTACAGCTTTCAAGATGACCACCCTTGGGCTACCCTTCTTATGTACCAGATAGTACAGCTCTGGCTACCCTTCCCATGCACGAGATAGTACAGCTTTCAAGAATACTACCCTTGGGCTACCCTTCCCATACATGGGATAGCATAGCTTTCAAGATGACCATTCTCTTTTCATGCATAGCCATATACGGTGGTTGCCTTCCACGGCTGCAGCACTGTTCTTAGTGTCAAGATTCTTTTCTTTCATGCATGGCATTTGCCATACACGGCGGTTGCTTTCCACGGCTGCAGCACTGTTCTCATTGTCAAGATTCTTTTCTTTCATGCATAGCATTAGCCATACACGGCGGTTGCCTTCCACAGCTGCAACACTGTTCTCAGTGTCAAGATTCTTTTTTCATGCATAGCCATACACGGTGGTTGACTTCCATGGCTGCAGCACTGTTCTCAGTGTCATGATTATTTTTTCATGCATAGCCATACACAGCGGGTGTCTTCCACGGATGTAGCACTGTTCTTAGTGTGAAGATTTTTTTTTCATGCATAGCCATACATGGCGGTTGCCTTCCACAGCTGCAGTACTATCCCTAGTGTGAAGATTCTTCTTTCCATTCACAGCCCTAACATTATGCACAACCTGAAATTTATTTTCTGCTACACCACAGCTGCCCTCGTATAAAGGTAGACCATTTCCGAAAAAACTAACATGCCTTTTGTTTTGTTCTTCCTTTTTATTTTCCAAGGTTAGAGATCATCGCAGCCATTGCTAGTTGAAGCCCGTACCTGCTAAGGTCTCGTACAAGGATGAATCCAGAAGAGCCACCTGCACCATCACCCCCAGCACCACAACCCCCTGCACCATGGCAACCCTTGCCTTAGCGAAGAATTGAGGACGAGCCGATAGTTGTGAACCTGACTCAACAAATGGGGCAGTTCACTCAGCAAATGGGGCAAGTCACTCAGATGCTCCAAAATCTACTCAGGCAAATGCCACAGCCAGTCATCCCTCAATAGCAAGGAGAGCAGCAACCATTGCTGCAGGAATTGCAAGGGCAACCACAAGCCCCACCACCAGCTCATGAAGTCCCCCCACATGCCCTCCCTCCACAAGTACTGCCTCTCATTGCTTAGCAAGGTCAACAGCCATATCAGCCACCTCAGGAAGAAGCTCTACGTCTTCCCCATGTCCCCGATATAAACCATGAAGAAGAGGAAGAATGGCACAGGCAGAGGAATGAAGCAAGGGACATTCCGCCTGAAGTCATTGCTGTGATTGATGACCTCAGGGTAGAGGTACGAAAGCTGAGGAGAGGGACAATGCTAGGGAGGATGACAATAGACAACTTCTGCTTCTTCCCAGCATACAGCTCCCAGTGAAGTTCAAGTGTTTCGACTTCGAGAAGTTCTATGGGACAGGATGTCCGATCGCGCATCTAAGGGCGTACTACAGGGCCATGGTCGGGTATAACCGTGACGAGCAGCTAATGATACAATTATTCCAAAGGTCCTTGACAGGGTAGGCACATCGCTGGTTTTCCACCCTGAACCTGGCGCAAATTTGTACTTGGCCAAATCTGGCACACCTCTTACAAAGCAATTCAAGTTTAACTCTGAGGTGGTGCCCATGAGGATGGAACACATGAAAATGAACAAGAAGGCTGGAGAAACAATTAGGGATTACGCCTGGAGGCGGCGTGAACATGCGATGATGGTACGCCCACCACTGACAGAAGAGGAGATGGTCACTCTCTTTATCTCTACCCTGGGGTAACCCTATTATTCCCACTTAATTGTCCAGCAGGCGACAAGCTTTAGCGCCTTGGTCCAGATTGCCGACAGGGTTGAGGGTGGCATAAAGGCAGGGTTGATAGAAGCAGGGACACCTAGCACCACAACAAGAAGGCCCATAAAAGGAAGTAGGAAGGCTGAAGGCCAGAAAGACGTGACAAATGTTGACTCGGTTGAGGGGCAACAACCACTTCACCTGCAAAGAGGAAACCATCCAAGTGATACGAGGCCTACAAGGTCGGCACCAGAGCCAAGAGTACAAAGGGAAGATAGAAGAAACAGGGCGTTCTCACCACTTCCCTACTCATTGGGGGAACTTCTTCCCACATTTCTGAAAAGGGGTTACTTAAAGTTGATATCCCCTAACCCAAATGGGGAAATGGGTAGGAATTACGACCCCAAGGCAATCTGTGAATATCACATGGGGTCATTGGGGCATGGTACCAATCAGTGTTGGGCACTCCGGCACGCAATCCAGGATCTGATTGATGCCAAGAAGATAGAAAGACGTGACAAATGTTGACTCGGTTGAGGGGCAACAACCACTTCACCTGCAAAGAGGAAACCATCCAAGTGATACGAGGCCTACAAGGTCGGCACCAGAGCCGAGAGTACAAAGGGAAGATAGAAGAAACAGGGTGTTCTCACCACTTCCCTACTCATTGGGGGAACTTCTTCCCACATTTCTGAAAAGGGCTTACTTAAAGTTGATATCCCCTAACCCAAATGGGGAAATGGGTAGGAATTACGACCCCAAGGCAATCTGTGAATATCACATGGGGTCATTGGGGCATGGTACCAATCAGTGTTGGGCACTCCGGCACGCAATCCAAGATCTGATTGATGCCAAGAAGATCACTGTGGACCCTCCTGCTCTGGTCAAAACTCCACCTACGGCCATCAACCTGGACCCTCTTCCGGACCATCACAAAGGGGCTTCTTCCAGTGGAACAGCTGAGAAGTGAGATAGAACTGCAAGGCGCAACCTCCACTACCAGGATAAGTTTGAAATTTACTTTTTGCATTAACCACTCTTGGTAGCTAGTTATTCTGTAAATATTTTATATAATTTTACTTTCATGTAGGACTTTTGTCAAAACCCTGTTAAAAAAAGAAATAAAGAAAAGAAAAAACTTTTGAAAAAAAGATGCAAGTGCTTGATGACATTGCTCTGAGACCACACCCTTTTGGTAGGACCATGATCGTGGAAAGATGCTGATTAGCTCAAAGATGTTCTCGGCTGGGTGCAAGATTCTGTCCCATGAGAACCCTGACTAAGCCAAAGGCAACCATTTCCTGATCTATGCCTTGATTTTTCTCCTAAACCCATCCTTGCGCTGCGGTAGAACAACCCTAGAGAGGAATAAGAGGGAAAGAAAAGAGAGAAAGTGTCTAAACCAGCTGAGGGCTAAGGCCGGCCCCATATCATGTCTTTGAGAAAGGATAAGAGGCCATCCTTCATGCATCCTGAATCATAAGAACCTCTAGTCAAAACACTTTAAGCTTGATCACATCATTCAAATACCTATGTTGTGTCTAGCCACCCCACACTGGGGAAAGTTGAAAAAAAGAAATAAAAGGATGAGTAGATTCCTGAGTGAATTTACACGGAACAATTCAACCAAGGTGTCACAGCCTCTGTAAAAGGATGAAAGGCCATCCTTGCTTTACCTCCCAAATTTTCAAAGTCGTATCTCTAGTTAAGCCCCTTGAGCCTAAGTTTCTTTCTTCCAACCCACTGAGTCATGAGCCTTAAATATGGTGTTGGGCAAAGAAGAAGGAAAGAAGAAAGGATGTGAGTGTACAAAAGTAAAGAAAAAAAAGAGGAAGAGAAAATAGAAAGCACTCTGGGGCACGCCAATCAGATCAAAAGGCAAAGGTAACCCCAGAGCAAAAGAAAGCAAAAGAAAGAAGCAAAGGTCACAATAGGCTTCAAAAGGAAAAAGAAAGTGACATTGTCAAAACCCAAGCAGTCAAAAGAAGGGCAGAGCATGACTCAACCCATGTACAACAGAACTTTGAGCCATATCCCCTTTCTTTCACGAACCAAAACCTCGACCTTCGTTTCGTCCCATCATAAAGTCCTTTCTGATTGTAGGGAATGTGACACTCAAATTTGTGCAGGTCAATCACGAAGGAATCTAAACAAGGAAGAATGAACTTCGGCACGACACAAAATGAAACTCGAGAATGAGAAGATAGGAATTTGAGCCTCATAACCCATCATTTCTCAGACATAAAACCAAGCCGATGTTTCGTCTCAATTTCAAGACCTCTCTGATCTATGGGACATGATGTGAAAAAAGTCGGCCAAAAACTCTCAAGCTGGGATAGACATTAATCCCCAGGGAGGAACCTGCAATTGCAAAATCCTTAAACTACCCTACAGGTTGGGTGAAAATGGGAGAAACCAAAACTGGGTAAAAAAGGGAACACTTCTTGAAACCCCCATCTTTTAAAGCCTTTGTTGGAAAAAGTCAGGAATCTCATGGGAATGCGTGTCAGGCATACCATCCCAAAATACTTTAAGCAAACAAGGCAATTTACCATGGTCACTAGTCTAGCCTTTTCATTCAAAAAAAAATAGAGCATATCTTCTAAATGTCAAATATTTCACCATTTTGTAAGAATTTTTCAGACCTGCGCAAGGCAGAGAAGCCGAAGGATGTCAAGAAGTGTCCTAAACCCAGGAGAAAAGAAAAGGGAAAAAGAAAAGTAAGGCCAATGCAAGGGAGTAACAAAAGGCTCCCTTATCCCCGCAAACTCGTTTCCCCCACGGAGTTTCCTTATTCAACAACGCGACAAGGCCATGCCCAGTCTGAAGAGGCTGGCCTTGCAGAAAAGACTCTTCGGAATCAAGAAAAGCGGTAGAGGCTCCCACTAATCCCCAGTGGAGCTATTCCAAATCGAGAAGCTTCTACGTCATCATAAAAGCAGCTGGCAGAAAAAGCTTCCCCCCTACCGAAGAAAGAAGCGGTGAACCCATCGAGGCATGAAGAAGAAAGCAGAATAAAGAAATTTCGGGAAAATTGGCCCCATTGTAATTTTTGATTTACTACTTTTGTAAATAGAATAGGATAGGTGGGTGAGCTCCCTTGAGGTACCAGACAGCATTGAGAGCACCTCCTCCTTCTCTCCTTCTCCTTCCACCTTCTCCTTCCATCCCACTCTATTACCAACCCTCTTACCAATATCAAAAAAAAAAAAAAAAAAACCTAAAAGTCCTAAGTCTGCAAAAGAAAGCCAAAACTGGAAATCACCTAAAAGATTTAATGGAACAAACAAGAAGAAAAGAACATTGTTGAGTGTCTTGCATCAACATTGAAACAGATTGGTGAGTTTAAGTCCAATTCCATCTTTTCTAACTTAAAATTAAAGAAAAAGGAGTTGCTCCAGAAAACCCCGAGAAATTAAGGGTTAGCAAGCTCCAAAACCCAATCCCCTGGAGATCAACGCTTCGTGTCTCCAACCCCATTTTATGAAAATTAACATCAAAAGGACTTAGCACGTCAATCATGTCGACAGAAATGCAAGGCACAAAAACGAGGTTCTTTTCTTCTTTGCCGCTCATCCCCAATGTGACTTCGGCAAAGAGGGATAGCTGTCAGCACTTAATTTTTGCACCCCAAAAAAAATGAAAATAATAATAATAAATAAAATCCTAACTGAAAAAGTCAAACCTGGGGGGGTCAAAAAAATTGACTTTTTGATCTGGTGCAAATTGATCACCAAACTTCTTACCATTGGATAGAGGATTCCGATACGATTCTAAAGCCACCAAGTTTGCCCAAATCGGAGTCCGAATGAAGAAGTTATGGGGTCAAACTTGAGGGAAGCAGAAATCGACTTTCTGCTAAACCCCAGATCAGCCACCCAAACTTGTCATAGTAGAAAGAGCATCTGGACACGATTCCAACGCAACTGAGTTTGCTCGAATCAGAGTCCCGGATAAAGAGATATAAGCAAAACTGGCTCCGAGGTAGCAGTTTTGCGCTTCTGCTAAAAGTATAAATTTGCTGCCAAACTCTAACTCAGTGGATAGAGGATTTCAACCTGATTCCAACACCACTAAGTTTGCTAAAATCAGATACTAGATGAAAGAGTTATAGGATGTCAAAATTCTGACAAAACTGCACATGTGGCAAAGAATGAAGAAAGGACAAAAGATTAAAAATCTAACAATAAAATAATAATATATTATAAATATCTATTATTTAAATTAAATAAAAAGTAAAATAAAAATCCTTTAACGCATGTGGAGAATGCATTAGTTGGATGGATAAGCTCAATGAGGTTTTACTTTGTAACAAGTGAAAAAAGTAAACAAAAATTAAAATTCAGTCACTTTTTTTTCACTATAAACAGGGGGTTCCCTTTCCCCCCATTCCAAGGCATCCGGCCCTCGCTCACCCCCTCCATCTCTCAACGCTGGTCCCTCCCTTTTCTCCCCCTTTTCCCTTATACGATTTCCTCTTCTTCTCCTTCCCAGTTGACTCAAAAGCTACCAAACCTCCGCCAAACCCCATTCCTCTTCAACCTTTCTCCTTCCATCTTCATCAAGACTTGAAAGAAGATTAAGGAGGACTTTTGGAAGTAAATAAGTTGCTGTCCAGCCCCTGTTTTGGTGCCCTCAAGAAGTCAAGCACACCGCTAACAAAGGTTTAAACCCCAAGGTGAGCTCCTTGACATCTTGTGTTAAACATACTCAAAGGTGGATGTAATATGAGCACTTTTATTTATTTTTTTATATACTTCATATCTGCTGTTCTCCCTTCATGTGGATTGCTTATTCATTTTCTCTTCATTTCTACTTCATTTTGGTATGCTAATAACTCCCATGGTAAAGGGAGAGCTCCGGTCAATTCCAAGAGAGGGTGAGAGACCTTTAAGTTGAGTTTAAGAACCTTTAAATTTCTGTTTGACTAGTGTTTCTTTTTTCATTCGAAGGAGGAGCCACTAGTGTTTCATTTTCATTCCAAGGAGGAGCCTGTTCCTCTTATTTTCAACTCTTTTGTACCTCGTTAACTTCCCCTTTCATCCCTTCTTTTGTTTGGATTTACATTTCAGCTTCATATTTGCTTGAATATACTATATGGCATGGCAAATATCTGCTTAGGTATAGGCTTTTCATGCACATGTATTTTGAAGCGTATGTTTTCTCACACCCTACTGTTATGATCCCTATTAGTTGCTGTTGGTAGTAGTAGTGGCATGCATTCCTCTTCTTTTTCTTCATGTTCATGCATCAAGCATACTCATCCATAACAACTTCTATGCTATGATCCATTACATGTTCATTTACTTTCTGTTTTGCACTATAAACATGTTCCTTCTTCTTCCTTAATGGTTACTATTATCCCAGCATGATCCCTCATTTCTAAACACTTTCATTTCAGCCCATATACTTCCTGTTGATAAGCATGATAATCCCTTCATTGATGGACAGTCATGGTGGCACTTTAGAAGGCAGATGTATTTGAACATCCGGCAACTTGCTGCTGTTTTACTTGTTGTTCTTCATGTTTTCTTTGTCTCATACAATCTGTCTAGCATGTTAGATTGCTATTGTTGAATGAGTTTGCAATGATCCCTTGTAAATAACCAAAAAGGAGGTCATTCACCTCCATCTAAGCAACTGTGGGCCCACACAGGGGCCCACACAGATTCCAAACCATCCAAAAACCCAATAATTTAATTCCCCATGAAAAAATAATAATAAATAAATAAATAAAAATAATAATAATAATAATAAAAATAAAAATAAAAAATGATTTTCCCAATTCATTTTCATTTATTGATCTGTTTTAATTGAACCGGTCAACCAATAGGGTTTCCGGTCAACCGGAAACCCAAGATGGGCCTTGGGTTATTCCAGCCCTATTTGATCCACTTGTGGGCCTTCCAACGGGGCCCACTTTCAGTTTGGCTCATACTAGGGCCCATTTTTAATAATGGGTCTCAAGCCACTGGGAAAATTACCCATGGGCCAAGTCCAAGCCCATTGGGCTTTAAAAACCTTAACCCACCTAGTTAACTAGCATGATTAATTAACCCAAAACCAAACAACCCAGTCGAATAATAGGGTTATCCAATAACCCTAATGGGCCTTGGGCCTGATTGAAGCCTAGCATGGAAACCAATGGGCCTTCCAATGGGGCCCATATCCGTCCCATTTCATTGAAAGGCAAAAAGTTAAAATCAATTAAAACAAATGGGACCTACACCTTCAGTGGTCCCCACTCAGACTAAATAAAGGTACATGCTGGCCTAGGAATAGGGTGAGATTGAGTTGACTCGAACTAGGGAACACCCGAGGGACCCGTCAACCTGACGGGGCGGGCCAGGGTGTCTATGGGCTTCCCCAGACGTAACCAAAACCTTTCCTCGAATCTCTAAAAAGCCGTAGACCATCCTTGTAAGACCTGTATAGGCACCCAGGTGTCTGCCTGCACCCCATCAGACTGTGGCAACTCTGATACTCCACATTTAGTGCAACGCCTCGCGGGACATGCGCACACAACTGATTAAAATATATCCAAGGATATTTTTACTAAAAGTAAGAGGATCACTGACCATTAGTCCGCACAGAGAAATAAGTTATAAATAAGCAACATATACCATCAAGAGCCTCAACAAAATTCGGAGCGTAACTCATTAGGATCCAAAAAGGTAAATGGTTAAATAGAGAATTAAATACCAAATGAACAGTTCAGTGATGCCACAACAGATTAATAGTTCTATACAATTAGTGCTACTGACCCTCATAGTAAGAACTTTTTCTTACTTCACTAATCGTAATCTAAAATTTCCTCTTTCCAGGAAAAATGTTTTCAAGCTACTGTCAACCACAATAGCAATGAAATGGATTCTCCAAACCAATAGTTTTCAGCTCAGGGCACCGGCAATAACTGCATAGCTTTATGGTATATATTTCTTAACTTTAGTAAATGCACTATACAACGTTTAAAAATACATGAAATTAAGAACAACACCTCCCAAAAAATTAATCAAACCATAGCCAAGAGCATAGTTTCTGTTCAATGGTCAAAAACCTTTCCAAGTTTGCACGCATTTCAATCGTGTGTCAACACATCTTGACACACCTTCTGACAAAAGCCAACAAAAATCCAACAACTCCAATAAAAGGCAGCCGCGTGGACCTACTGTAACGACCCAACTCAGAGAGGTATTGTCCGCTTTGAGCCTTAGCCAGCACGATTTTGTCCTCAAAAGGCGCCTCGATAAGTTAAGTGTTCTCCTAGTCTCTTATACCATACCAGGTATTCATCCGTTTCCGATGTGGAATCGGGATGTCACAATCTCCCCCCCCCCCCCTTCAAGGCTGCACATCCTCGTGCCGTGACCACCTAGAAGCCTACCAGCCCCTCATGGGCCTGCACTCGTCAATCCAACCACCTCCTACGGGTAACGCCAGGACCCACACGAGTCACGGACTACTGGACCTGTATCTAGCTCTGATTCCATTTGTAATAACCTAACCAAGCGAGGTATTGTCCGCTTTGGGCCTCAGCCTGTATGGTTTTGTCCTCAAAAGGCGCTTTTCTAAGTTAGAGTATTCTCCCTGACTCTTGTACCTTACTGGGTATTCATCAGTTTCTGATGTGGGATTGGGATATCACAATCTCCGCTCTTCAGAGCTCCACGTCCCCGTGCAGTGGCCACCTTGAAGCCTGCCAGCCCCTCATGGGCCCACCCTCATCAGTCCAACCATCTCATACGGGCAATGCTAGGACCCACATCAACCACAGACTACTGGACCCGGATCTAGCTCTGATACCTTTTGTAACGTCTCGAATCCGGTAGTTTTTTTTTCTACGGATCAAGGCATTACTTGAATGCAAAGGCATAAATGAATAAAGAAAAATCAGGGTATGCCAAAATTAAACAACTCCTTCATTACTTCAAAATAAAAGTGCTAATGAGCCTCAAAATAAACTTCTTAATTCAATACATCAAATCTAAAATTTAAAATGGCAACTACCTATTCTAGACACTTCTCAAACCTACCATAAAAGAAATAATTCCTAAACAAATCTTCTAATATAATATAAAAGAAAAATAATAATCCATAAGGTGCTCATCAAGGTCCTTTGCTGTACCTTCCGTATTATTTACCCCAACTTGCACGTCCTCTCCAAGAATATCTGAAAACAAATATTGAAAACAAGAGTGAGATATAAAATCTTAGCAAGTAGCAACATGCATGCTATAAAACAGTCCATATAATTTATAAACCATTTTCGTGAGTTACAATGATTAAACCAAAGTTCATAATCTAGAAAATACAGTATAAAGTCCAAAATCCAACAAATTATAATCCAAAACCAACATAATATTCACACAACAAGCCACACAATTGTGACAACACTGGCTCGTGAAATATGACCACCTTGAAAGGTTAGATCCAATCCCAATTGCCCCCTCACGTTCTTACGTGTGGTGAACTATGTAACGCCTCGGATCCAAGTTACGTAGAGAAACCGTAACTTATCTCCGAAGTTTAATATATAACCCAGGATAGCAATATCAGAGTGAAGGAAAACATGAATAAGTAAATAACTAGATAATCAGAGTGCACTATAACCCAAGCTCAACAATAAAATAGCATAACAAATGCTAACTCACATGAACCAAGCATATACCCGCTGGTGTCGTCCTTACTAGAATATGAAAACAAAACAAAACGGAATGGAATGAGATACGAATATCCCAGTAAGCAGCACATGCATGCTAAAATACAATTTATCAGTTCTAAAACATGATACAGTTGTGAATCATGCAACAATAGCAATAATACATCAGTTCCAAATAATCAGAGTAATCCAACAATAAACCATCGATCAGTACAAGATCATAAGAATAATCCAGTATATCGAACATATCTGTAACATCAAAACAGCAGTTGATAAGTTGCCGCAGGACTCATGAAATAAAGCTACCTTTAACTAGTGTAAGACCATGCTCACTATGCCACCTCCTGGCTTATGAGCGAAGTAGAGCTACACAGTCATTGACTTATTGCAGGAGAACCCATCCAGATACAGTAATGGGTTGGCATGTACTATCCTAATCATAGCCGCAGCCAACTAGATACAAAGAAGGCCTCATCGAGATACACGATGGAAACGCGTACATGAACAAGATGTTACAACTAGCAAAGAACAATCCTTCCCACTATCTAGCTCCTAACATGGATCCATATCGAGCTATGCCCAGTAGACTCTAAAACCAAAACCAACCGTGAAATCCAGTAAGCACAACTCATCTCAATCTCAATCATATCATCCCGAGCTACACGTGGCATCCCTGAGATACATGGAGGTAACAACATCCCGAGATACACGGGGCATCTCCAAGATACACGGAGGCATCACAAACCGTCTCTCCAAGTACATGAAGGAAACCAATTCCAAACCAGAAAAACCAATCTTTCAATATCAGTTTAAAATCCTCTTTCCGTAGAATCCGCCTAAAACCGGTTCAACGTAAAGATTTCATAACCATAACAATCTCGTCTAAAATTTGAGATGAAATCCAATGCTAATAATCAAGATTCAACCGTATTCACAAGATCAGAAATTATAGACACAGCTTTAGCCAAAATAATAAGTTTTACAAGCTCTTTCTAATAACTTCCATGAAATCTCTTAAGAGTCAACATTTATGTACAAGTGTTATTCTAGACTAAAACAGTAGTTTCGTATACTAAAAATCAGATTTCCACCTTATAATAATTTCATTTTTGGTTTTACTCATTATAAGTCCAAACAAGAGATTTTTCCAATAATATTTCTTAAAGTTTTCTTTATAGATCAGAATTTAGCAAAATTGTAAAACTTGGCTAAACCTGCAAGTTTGAATGTTAAAACTAAAATTTAATCCTACTATTAAGTTTCAGGTTGGTCCTACTCCTTTTTAGTTCAAACAGTATCTTTTTATATAGATAGTTTCCTTATAGTTCAGAATTTAGTAAAACTGTCAGATTTCGGTTAAACCGACAACTTCAAGTGCAAAATCTCAGAATTAAATCATATTATTGAATCCAATTATGGTCAAGTCATTTTAAGCTCAAAACTGTAAATTTTTCTACAAGTTGTATCTTTAGTTCACTTACTCTAAAATAAACCCTTAAATACTTCTAATAGAATTTCTAACTCCATTAGATGCAATCCTAAAGCTTTTCACCCTATAGTTATTTTTAATCTCTGAGGTTGTTCTCTATTATGTTCACAAGTACACTCAGATATGACTTGAACTTAAAAGAAAGCTTCACAATAAGATTTACCTGACTTAAATACACATAGCTCAATTATATCGAAATCTGTAAACATTCACCATGCTTAACGGTCTAAAGCCCCTCTTTTGCACACTCATTTCAGCATCTAAATTTCTCTCCAATTCCTTTTCTTTATCTCCAATTTGTCCTTTAGATAATTTTCCCATATAAGTTTTACAAACTATAGAGAATAAGAGCTGAACAGAAAATCTGAACTCATAAGAACTCTTAACTTATTACTAACCCAGATTCCTATTTTTCAATACTCAATACCTTTGTATACCCCTAGCTCCAGCACCTATACTTCACCCAAAGAACTTCAGATACACCTATCTGAATCCCCCTAAGAGAACTCCCTAATTTTCATTTTATAATAACCACAAAGTATAAATAAGAGAGCTGGACACCAATGACTGCTCACCTAATTGTAGTTGGTGCCCATGCAATCCAGCCACCCAAATTCTTTATTAATCCATCTACCCCCTGGCTTGATCAAGTTATTAACTAATAATCCTTCTTACCATAACACAACTCCTAATTAAAACATCTAGCTAGTATTTCTAATTGGAAAATATGGAATAAAACTTATACTAGAAACAGCCGCATAAGACTGTGAGAATGGATCTAGCGCTGACCTCTGATGAGGTTGGCAGCACCCAGCGCCCACTTCTTTTTCCCATGAACACATCCCATAAATCCTTAGTTATTTGCATGATATTACTAGCCCTTAAGTTCACCAAATAAACTACTATTAAGGACTTTTATACCTATAAAATCATTGCTGTTAAACAGCAGTAAAAATCTGCAGAGATGGAGCTGCTGCTGACCTCAGAAGAGGTTGGCGCCAGGTGAAATTACTCAGCGCCAGATATCACACGTCTAGTTCAAGTGTTGATTAAGAACCAAATACCAGTAATGAAAACCTACCTTGCATTCAGACCATATCTAGGATAATTTAGACTCTTCCAATGGTCTTCTTATCATGCTTCGAGTATGATTAGTTTGCAAACAATATCCGCCTAACTTAGCCGATCATACTATTATATTCACTTGAAATTTATATTCAGCAACATCAATTTAATAGCCACATGCATTGCACGAAATTTATACATTATATCTGGTTCAACAAATCCATATCATATAGCAGATAACTTTTAACATTTAAATACATCGATTTAAATCTCAGATCAGGCCTATGCGTCAAATTCAGTAAAACAGGGGTTCGTTGCTTTCAAGTCCAAACTAAACAACTTTCCAATTAAATCATCTAAATCATAATCGGTTGTGCTATTTACCTTTGAACTTCGAATTTACAGTTGTTGAGAACTTGATTGCACAAAAGAATCTCTGAATTCTCCTCCCAAATTCAATCGGCTACACTGGATTTCGCAGAAAATCAAATTTCCAGATCAGATCTGATTTTCTTCTTCAATTAGGAATAGGATTCCACTTATTTGAATCTAGCTTTAGCTAATCTCACCTGGATTTCGAATCAAGTGGCTCAGATCTGCAGCACCTTAGTTTCTAGGCGAAATCAAGTGTTGCCGTAGGTGAAGCTTCCCTCCTCTTGACCAGCAACTAAATGGCCACACAAAAACTCTTTGATCACTCCCAAATCCTCCAAATCTGACTCAGAACCCTAACTCCCTTCTTCTCCCTCTCCTCTCTGATCTCCAGATCATCTCCCAAGTTTGCTCACCTTCCGACTAAACATTTGAATGAACCTACTGCTGTATATATATATAGCCGCCAGAAATTTTATTTAAAGCATGATTCCATGGTTTGGCACTCCATAATTTTTCCTATACCAGCAAAAATAATTAGCCATAAATCCTCCATCTACCACATCATCAAACCATCTTTAACCTTCCAATTAACTAAATAACTTTTCTTACCTTCATAATTAAAATTCTCCAATCTGGTTCACCTGAGAACCTACATCGAACCCTTTCAATCTCCGATTCTACTTAATTTTTCTAATTCGGCATTAATTAATTACTAATATATTAAATTTTAATTTCATTAAAATTTGGTATTTTACAAACTAGCCTACTTTGGGTTTTGCTCACCACGAAGCCAGCCTACTCTAGGTTTCAGACTTTGCTTTACACAACGAATCACTTAAACCTGATATAGCTATTAAGTTGGCAAGTACAATCCAGTCAAAGAACAACGTTGCAACATATCCAAAAAAAACATCAGCATCTTGGTGGAAACGAATCGCTGCAACTCATTTCCTCTTGGAATAGCCTCACCCTCTTAGAGGAAATGCATAAATAGAACTAAACTTAATCCAAACAAAGATAGACAGACCTCACTATCTAGCTAAACTATGGATCCATAATGAGCTAAGCCCATTAGACACAAGTCAACCAAGAACAGTTATATAATTGGAAAACATAGATCAATAATTTCCATAAATCATTCCTTCATGAATATAAACTAACAAACACAACCCTCTTGGTAGAAATACTCCCTCATGGAGATAACAAATATCCTTAATTTCATTAAAAAGCCAACCATATTTTATAAGTCCACAAGTCAACTCCAAGATACATGGAGGAAAAACCAAGTCTCAAACACAAGCTACATGAATGAGAATAACCACTCCGAGGTACATGGAGGAAAATAATAACATTAATGTCAAAATAACTCTAGAAACATATTTAGGTAGATCAAATACAAGTGTAAGAACCAATAAAATCAAACTAAGTTGAAAGAAAAATGATTTAGAATGATAAACTCAAATAAAAGTAATTTTAGTAGATCGTACCCAAATTTTTTTATAAAAATCCAGATAAATCATTGGCTAGTGCAAACACTCTCAAAACACCCTAATCTTATTGGTACATGAGTTGGAATTCAATAACAACAATTTTATAATAAAAACAACTAGGTTGAAGGACAAAATTCCAAAAATCTGTTAGAGAGCACTCGGGCGCTATCTGGTGGCATGTCAGGCGCTCATAGAAAATACAATCAAGTGTCTTGGTCACTTGGAGTGGTGTGCGAGCGATATCTCGGGTGCTAGGTTTAATTAAAATTTATGGGTTTCGAGTTCTAAATTTTCTAAAAAAACACAGGCGGATTGTCTTCAATGGTACTCGAGCGTGATTGTGGGCGTCTGTTGATGTTCTAAAAATTCTGGGTTTTATGAAATTTTGAGAATTTTCTATTTCTTTTTCTAAAACTTATTTTCATCAATCAAGATCACTTCTAATAAATCTAAAATCATTCTCTAAACAAAGCAAACCATTCTTAAACAATTCTTAACAAATCAAACCATCCAAAATCATGCTTTTCATCTAAAGATCAAAGTAGACAAAATTCTATCAAGAAAATGAACATATAATTTTTCTGTGCTTTAAACCTCCATCAAAACCTCCCAAATCAACCTAAACATGTTTTTAAATCATCACAAATCCAAAGAACACAATATTTTTTGTCTAAACAATAAACCATGCAAGTTTTCCAAGGTAAAGGGTTATTACTTGCCTTAAGATTGCAAAATCCTTCTTCTTTTTCAATAACCTCAAAATATAGCCGTTTTTCTGAAATTGCCGTACAACTCTAGGGATCCCCAAACATGATCTCCATCGTTCAGATTGAAGAACCACCAGCCTAGAATAAAATCTCCAAATTTGAGGCTGATCCAATGGTTGGATCTCTCTAGATCGTCATTCGAAGGTTGCTGGTCGAAATTTTCTGCAACTCTCTTTTTCTCTAAAGTCTCTTGTTATCTTCTCTATTTCTCTCTCTCTCTCTCTATTTCTCCAGCCTTGTGCACAAATTTTTTCTCTCCTTTTCTCCTCACGATTGAATTAATGGAAACCCCAAAACTTCCCTAATGCCTTCCTTTTATAAGCTCACCCAAATACAAGTCCTAATTGGTTTAGGAAACTTTCCAACTAGCATTCCTAATTCTATTTGGAGAACTTCCTATCTTATCTCTCCTTCTAATTATTTTTTCTTAAATTTAATTTATAAGGAACTTCTAATTTAATAAATTTTCATGCTAATTATTTTCCCTATTTTAAAATATTACTAAAACACCACAAAACTCCTCTTATCCTCAAATTTTAAATCCCTAATTAAGTATTATTACAATTAGGTCCTTTTCTCATCTTTTAAACTATAAATTAAGCTACTTAAATCCAAATTTAAACCAACTTAAATCTAATTGATTATTTCAATTCTAATCATTATTTATTTTATTAATTTAATAATTATCCTTTGGGAAAAGACTAAACTACCATTTTTTTTATTCTACAAAATATAACCATTAGATTTATTCCTTAATTTCCAAATTTAATCTCCCATTATTTCTCTTCATAATCTGAGTGTGAATTATAATTTCAATCTCCCAAATGCTTAGATTAAATATTTACCTCTTGATATTTTAAATTTATTTATTTTATTTCTTCTAATATTTAGATTTGCAATTATATTATTATTTCCTAAAATTCAGGATTCCACATTCTACCAACCTAACAAATAAATTTCATCCTTGAAATTTACAACATTCAATATCTCAAATCTACCCCGCTTCCATTGCGCTTTCAATCTTTCTCTTATTCATTCCAATATTGGTCTATGACTTTCCCTCCTATTCCAACTATCAAACAGAAATCATATGTAACTTTTAACACAATTTAGAATTCCATAACTTTACTACAATCATTCCTTACATATAAATACGTCCGCCTATATGAAGGTTGAGGATAAAATCATGAGAACTCCTTTATAGCTTAACTTATGTCAAAATACCACAATAGATACAAAATTCTACACACATGTATATTTTTACAATAACCCATGTTTGTATAAGTACAATACCCAAGTAAATATTCAGCATTGGCCAAATGCTTTGCACCACTTTAGGTAAGACTAAATACAACTGGCTCATCATAAAACTATCAATTAGCACACTACATAATTTATCATCCATCCCAATATATATGCTATAATATGATCAAATAATAATATAAATCCTAATGCATATCCTAAAATCTACACATCCACTTATCATTAATTAAATTAACTCAAACAAGGCTCAATCATCAGACAAGGCTCAAATGTGCATAAAAGGAATGAAAAGGAAAAGAAACACACCTTCCACCACTCTTGGTTCTATTTGTTCATCATCAGCTACCACTGCATTCACTCTTCCTTGATTAGCAGCTCTACCATTATTCATTACCCTTCCTTGCTACCTTTGTCCCATGGGTGCTCCTTGCCCTTGCTTGGGTCTTTGTTCCTGAAATCTATAGGGTTCAAGAGCTTGAGTTTGTTGTCTAGGTGGAGGAGGTCTAACTTGAAGAAGTTGATAGATGTTTGGGTGGGGACAATTAGAAATTTTATGACCATGCTCGCCACACCTGAAACAAGCTCCATGTGGTGCAATGCAAGGCCCTGGAATATGATAGCTACCACATCTAATACAACCTCCATTGATTGGCCTTACTGCTTGGTTCTCTTTTGATACTCCAAATTTAGAATTCTTATGTCTCTTATTCTCATTAGGTAAATCCTTGTGCTCAGATTTCATAGTATCAGTGATCCTTTCAGCAACTGTAGCCCTTTGGACTAAATCATTGTAATTTGTGCACAATAGAATGATCACTCTCTCTTTAATATCTAGCATCAAACCCCTTTCAAAATGTCTGGTCTTTCTTTCCTCTGTATTCACTATATGTGGGGCAAACCTGGACAATTCTGAAAATTTGGCCTCATATTGTGCCACAGTCAAACTCCCTTGAGATATGTCTAAGAACTCCCTCTCCTTTTGCAATCTAAACCCAATTGAAAAGAATTTATCCTCTAATTCTTCCCAAGTCAATGGTTCACCTTGCCCAATTTCTCTTTTCACCGATTCCCACCAAAAGTTAGCTTCTCCTTCAAGCATATATGTGGCAAACTTGACCTTCTTCACTTCAGAACACTCAATAACTTCAAAGATCTTCTCTATCCTTATTATCCACCTTTTAGCCTCTTCCTAAACTATTCCATGAAAAGCATGAAAAGATGGTGGGCACATCTTCCTAAACTGTTCCATGAAAACCAGGTGGGTGCATCTTCCTAAACTTTTCCATCCCATGATTAGAAGCATTCCCACCATCATTATTCCTTTTTTGGCCTCCATTCTAGTCTTGACTCCTTCTTTGCTCAATTTCTATGGTCAAAAGATTAGTCACAGTATGTATGGCCTTCCAAACTTCTCCTAATTGATCATTATTCCCATTAGGTTGGCCATTATAAACCCCTGCAGCATTCTTGATCATGATCTTGCACCTCTTCTTGCTGCTGCACATTCTCTTGTCCTTGTTCATTTTGAGCACCAACCACATACCTTCCTCTTGCATTACGTGGTCTTGCCATCCTCTTCTGCAAATAGGAAAACAAAAGGAAATTCAGAGATCACTCAACCTATAAGAAAACCTAAGGGTTCTATCTAGTGTATCACACAATCCCAAGACCTGCCTAAGGTTTTCTATAACCTAGAGCTCATGAATCAATTGCTCTAATACCACCTTTGTAACAAACACTATATGTTTTCCAATTTTATAATTGTTCTTGGTTGACTTGTGTCTAGCGGGCTTAGCTCATTGTGGATCCATAGTTTAGCTAGATAATGAGGTATGTATATCTTTGTTTGGATTAAGTTAAGTTCCATTTATGCATTTCCTCCAAGAGGGAGAGGCTATTCCAAGAGGGAATGAGCTACAGCGATTCGTTTCCACCAAGATGGTGACGTTTTTGTTGGATATGTTGCAGCGTTGTTCTTTTGACTGGATTTTACTTGCCAACTCAATACCTATATCAGGTTTAAGTGATCCATTATGTAAAGAGAAGTCTGAAACCCAGAGTAGGCCGGCTTCGTGGTGACCGAAACCCAGAGTAGGCCGGTTCATCACATGTAAGAACGTGAGGGGGCGATTGGCACTAGATCTAACCTCTCAAAGTGGTCATATTACACGAGTCCTGTGATGTCACAATTGTGTGGCTTGTGTTATGACATCCCGATCCACATCGAAAACGGATGAATACCCGGTATGGTATAAGAGACTAGGAGAACACTTAACTTAGCAAGGCGCCTTTTGAGGACAAAACCGTGCGGGTTAGTGTGATATCTCGATCCCACATTGGAAATGGATGAATACCCGGTATGGTATAAGAGTCAGGGAGAACACTTAACCAAGCAAGTCACCTTTTGAGGACAAAACCGTGCGGGCTTAGGCCCAAAGTGGACAATACCTCGTTGGGTTGGGTCGTTACACCTATTGGGCCCCACTTCCCATGCCATCCCTTCTCCCATTGCACCCTGTGGCATGCCATCGGCCTCATCGCCTATGCATGCCATCTAGCACCACAAATTAGGCATGACCATCAAATTTGTAAAAAAATTTTGCCCGACCATTTTTGTTACTATTTTGAGCATGAGAACAATGAGTTTGGCCTCTGACATTCTCTTCTCAGATCTTAGACCGGCAATCATTCCCGTTCTCCAAAGTCCTCTTCTATCTCCTCTGACCGGAAATCCTGTTTAGAGCATGTAAGCAATTGTTCCTCTTCTCTCACTTACAATGCACACTGTTTGGCTTTCACGATCTCTACGACACTACAGTAGACGGCGGTTTCTTCTTTGACGAATTTTTGCCATTCAAAGCCTCTGGTATAACTTCTGCTTCTCCTTATTCCTCTATTTCTTCTTTAAACCATCATTATGTTCTGAAAAATCTTGAATATCGTTACGAGGGTTGTAAGTAATTTCTGGATGTTACATGAAACTAAGAGAATTTGTATGGAGTTTGGATGCACATGCATAGGTTTTTGTGTTTCCTTTCACCCATCGTTCTCGGAATTTCTTATTTTTGATTATTTTCTCTTTTTGGGGTTATAGACAAAGGTAAATCTTCATTTTTTGAAAATAATTGTTATTTATCAATTGTGTTTAAAACCCTTTTGTGTCTTAAGCAGTAATTGGAGGAGTTTGCTAGACTACTGCACTTGCAGATGATGTAGTGATTGTGGCATAGGTTATTTTATTTGAGTAAATGCCTTTTCATGGATTTTGTTTGTCAGTTTTATATTGTATTATGCATTGCATTAGTTGATTTATCCTCTCTACATTTAGTGGCCTATGTTTTGTTGTAGAGCATTTAGAACTCTTTGTCATGTTTAGTATTGCTTGAAGTTTTTAATTTTAGGATTTACTACCAATTGTGAATCGATAATGATTTCATACTTTTAGAAAATTTTACGAAGTTATTGTTAGTGTTAAATCAACATATTTTCATATTTTGAATTATTTAAAAATATATAATGTAGCGCCCCAGATCCGGGTCTGCCCTATCACAGCACCAACCAGTACCCGAGACCTACCTATGGGCCCAATAGAACCTGATAAACACAAATTTCCTGGGCAATTACAATGTAATTATCAGAGTGCATAACTAAAGAAGCATGGAATAAAAATTTTTCCATCCAACAAAAGATTTCCTGTATTATAATCTCCAAAACATAATATCTGCATACAAAATACAACTAAGGCATCTAATTGCTCACAAGCTCTTTCCCAATATACAGACATATACAAAAGATATCTCCCAAAAGGGTAAGTCCAAAAATATTATTTACATCCCATTTACAAATTTTCCCAAACCAAAATACATCATCATAAAGAGGATCCTACTGTGGGTAGTAGTAGTAGTCCTCGGGTCTATAGTCTGGATCTCCCTCTATGCATGGCTCACCAGGAGGATCTGAAAACAAATCCAGTAAAACAAAACACGCGTGAGACTTAAAGTCCCAGTAAGCAGCAAACATGCATGGATAGAAACAGTTTATGCAGTTTTATAACATCATGATCACATTCACAAATATAAAATGTAAATCTCAAGTCAAAGCATCTCAATCGAATAATATATGAAATCAATTTGGCAATTACAATCAAATACTGCAAGTATGTCTTGTTAGGACTCGTGAGTTGGCGTGTCTCTAAATTAGGTTAATGTCCACTGTCCATTTGCCACCTACACGACTTACAGAGAGAAGCCTAGCTAAGGACATCTCAGCATGCGGAGCACCCACGTATGGGTTGGCAAGTGACAACCAAGGTAATAATCAAGGCTAGTGGAATGCCCCATCCACTGCCGAACCAAACCATATGAATCACAAGAACTCCCGCCGGTTCCCCGCGACGGGTGGTTGCCGCAGCACCTCTGTTCCCCGAGAGGGCCTCACTGATTCCCCACAGTGGAAAGCTAAATGGACAAGGAAAATTAACGCTAACAAGCCAACACCAGCACACTACTAGACTCACTGTGGATCCACACTAAGAACAACGTCCAATTAGACGACTCACAATTCAAAACAACCAATCAAGTCAAATCCATGAGTAAAACTCGTGCTCAATCCAAGGCCAAGTGGAATACCCCATCCACCGCCAAATCACAACATAAGCCAAGTGGAATTCCCCATCCACTACCAATCCATACCAAGGGCAAGTGGAATTCCCCATCCACTACCAATAAATCCATAGGCCAAAGCCTTGTCAAATCCTATAAGAGTCTTTCAACATCGTTTTCATAAATCCAAACCAATCAAAAAGAAGGTCATAAAATCTTCAAAATGCATTTTTGATGAATGGGTTGATCTTACAAATCCCAAATAAGTCACCATACCAAAATTCAATGGATTCCGAGACAAAAAGTTTTTGGACCTAAAAATATTCTAAGTCTGGTTGAAAACGTTGACTTTTCGGTGTCGAATTTTTCTAGACAAATCTATAAGGAGTTTGGGGTTCAAGTTCTGGTTGTAGTCTATTGGAGGGTATACAAATCATCTAGAATTTTCTGGGTTTCGGAATCACTCATTTGGATATCAAACTCAAAAAGTGTCCCCTTTTGAAAATCGAGAAAATCGAAAATTTAGGCATGAACTGGAAAGTTGACTTTTTATTGGTTGGGAATTGGGCCTTGAGAGTATTTTTATTGGTTCCAAATGGGGGGTAAAACCTTATTTACATGTAAAGACTTAAGTAAATGGAGCAATAAATACACAGGACATTTACATAAATAAGGGAGCTATGCGAGAAGCTTGGGTTGTTTGACAAAGGGTTGGAGAGAAAAAGGATGAACAACTCCAGAAACAGGGTCCACGATTAGCCCCTGGATTGATCGCCCAGGGGCGATTAGTTCAATGTTCGGGCGTTCAGGTTATAGGTTCGCGCGCCCAGGTTTAAAACAGGTTCAGCGCGCGCACGGTAAGGTTTAACGTTCGCGCGCTAAGGTCGCGATTAGCCCTGGGCGATTAATCCTGTTTCGCGATTTATTTTAACAGAACCTGATTTTTGGGGGTCTTGGCTCAGGATTAATCGCCAATCTGCAGGCTTAATCGCCGGCTCGGGTTCTTACAAAATTTTGGGTGTTTTCAACACACAACTCATAGAAATCATTCTCAACCTTTCGAACATCAAAGCAGGTCATCACAAAACATCCCAACACACTTAAAAACATCTTTTGAAACAAAGATTCATCTCACATCTACATGAACACAAATTAAACGCATGAAACCTCATTCAAGATACAAATCTCAAACCCCAATCTGAAATATAATTAATAGAGGTTGTAAATCCATAGCAAATCATTAGGAAACTAAGCAAGAGCATTATACAATCAAAACCTACGAATTTTAGAAACAAATAGCAACATGCAAGATCATTTCTTCAAATAACTCAAACCCTAGAGAGAGAATACGAATTTTGGTAATTCATTTTGTTTGGAAGGGTTTGCTACTTACTTGTTAGTGGAGAAGCAACCTCCTCTCCTAGCTCTCCTCTTCTTCTCCTTCTTCTTGAAGCTTTGAAGCAAGCTCCCACAACTCTCTCTCTTGTTCTATACGATCAAGACAAGAGAAATGGGTTTTCAAACCCTTAATTAGAAATTAGGGCATCCTTTTTATATGCCCAAGCTTCTGGTCTTTCAAATCTGCCCCTAAATAAGGCTTTTATTCAACTAAACCCTAGGGTGTACCTAAGGCATATCAGGGGTACCTTAGTGTCATTCGAGTGGGGTACCTTAGTATTAAGTAGGGTACCTTAGTGTTAAGTGGGGTGTTTGCCTTAGCCACTTCAAAAGGCATGCTTTAGGAATGCTTGGGAGGTGTACCTCAGTTATATGAGGGGTACTTTAGTTATTCGAGGAGGTACCTTGATGTTTCAAGGGATTTACCTTAGCTACAAGAAGGGGTACCTTAGCTATATAAGGGACTATACCTTAGGGAAAACAGTGGGGGTTACCTTACTTATATAGGGGTTACTTTAGTGAGACAAAGGGGGTACTTTGGCTATATAGGGGGTGTACCCTAGGTAAAACAGTGGGGGTACCTTACTTATATGAGTGGAGTAACTCTAGGAAATTCAAGGGGTGTACCCTAGGTAATATAGGGGATGTACCTTAGGTATGTTGGAGGTACTTTAGTTATATAAAGGGGGTACCTCTAGCTGTATAAGGGAATGTACCTTAGCTAAACAAGGGGTACTTCAAGTAAGATAGTAGGGTACCTTAGTTAAAATAAAGTTATGCCTTAGGCAATACGAGTGAGGTACCTTAAGCAAAACAGTGGGGTACCTTAGCCAATATGAGTGAGGTGCCTTAGGTAATGCAAAGGGGTACTTTAGGTATACATGTGAGGTACCTTAGGCAATGCAAGGGGATACCTTAGGTAAACACAGGGGTACCTATAGGCAAACACAAGGGGATACCTTAGATGAACACAGGGGTACCTATAGGCAAACACAGGGGTACCTTAGGCAATTAAAGTAGGATACCTTAGGTGAAACAATGGGGTACCTTGGGTAATACTTGGGTGTACTTTGGGAAATACTTTGGGGTACTTTGGGTAATACTTGGGGGTACTTTAGGTATAGAAATGAGGTATCTTGGGTATACTTAAGAGGTTATTTGGGTATTCTTGGGAGACACTTAAGGTACACTTGAGAGGTACCTTGGGCATTCTTAAGAGTTACTTTAGGTACTCTTAGGGGATAATTTGGGTACACTTGGGAGGTACTTTGTGTATATTCTGAAGGTACTTTAGGTACGCTTAGAATAATTGGAGGGTACCTTAGCCAATTGAAATTGAGAAATAACATTATCTAAGCTTACCTTAATAACCTTCAATAGAGATCAATTTGATGTCCCCTAATTCCTTAAGCTTGATCCACATCCACCTCACCTTCATAACACAAGTACTTAATTAGCCTAATAATCACACTTTAAGTAATTAAACTTAATAATTAAAGTATAATCCGGGTCGGGGTTTTACATATAAAGTGTCTTCTATTATTAGAAAATCAAAGATTGCACTATTGATTTTATTTCTAACATTAAGTTAAAAACTATTTTACTTTCTTGAATTATTCTAAACACTATAAGGTATTTTATATTATTTTAATCATATATTATACACTTGATTCTTTTGAGTATACTTCTTCTATAAGATTAAATTTATCTTTGTGATTACTTATGTAAATCTCAATTTGAAATTTTATTTAATTTATAATTATTTTTTTGTTGTGGATTCATTCCACTAAATTGGGACTCCAAGTAGGGTAGGAATTTTTAAGATAGAAATTCCAAGAAAGATAGGTATGTGAAAATTCAAAAGATATTAAATTACTTTGTGTTTTTTGTAATAGTTATTTCTTTAAGGTGTTTATACTTTTTTATTAATATAAAAATATCTTCTTATTCTAATTTTAGAAAACACTTCCCCTTCTTTGTTAAATTTATATTATATTATAATGCATGCATATATTATACTAAAATAAACATCATCAATATGATTCCATTACAATTATATAATATATTGTGGGTAGAGAGTAACTTTAATATTATATTATGGGTAGATAATAACCCAAAACATATCACTAAAACATGCTTTTTTAATCCATGGACATATTCTACTAATATTAGATATGGAATTTTAAAAAATTTTTAGCTACTAATCTTTTAGCTCAACTTTAACTAAAAAGAAAATATCGTTTTATTATAGTAGCATGATATGAGCTCGTAATACAACTCAAATAATTAAAGTTATTTTAACCTTTTAAAAGTTATTTTAAGGCCCTATTTATGTACATATAATTTGGAAAAAAAAAACGTATATTATTGTTTATTACAGAAATATTGAAAATGACAAATTTTATAAATATATTATTCTTATTAAAAAAATTTGTTTTCATCGTAGTAGGATGAAAGAAACGAATTTAATAAATCTACTGCTTTCATTAGAAAATAAATACTTGTTTTATTATTATTATTATTAATTTTTTTTTGCAACATATATTTAAATGCAATGATAATGAAAAAGAACTCTAGAGAGAACATTTAAAATTTTATTGTAAGTTTTGAGTATTTCTTCTAATGAGATTTATTGTCCCCAAATTAATGTTCAATATGTTAAATATCTATATATACAAAATTGCAATAAGTATTCATTTCAATGAATTACATAGCTTAATAATTATTAAGAAAGAAAATGAACTTGCTCAAAAAATGGCAGCCTTTAATTAAATCATTAGATAGAATACTATGCTAGAGTAATAAGTGCTTCCACAAAATATTATGTTATTTTGCAAATTGTTTTTGTATTTTGTCATGCTCTATTGTTAATTAATAATATAAATAATTGCTATCAAATTAAAAGGGATATCATTTAAATTATAGAATATTAAATATGTTATTGTTTTACCTTGTAATTTATTTTAATAAATTTATTGTAAAGGTAAAAAACAAAATTTTGCTTTTCTATATTTTTAGATGACTATAAGTAAAAAAAATTTTATTAATTATAATGTAATAGTAACTCTATGTAATTTCTTATTATGATAGGTATTTAATATAACTGTCTATGGTGAACATTAGTTAGATAAGGGATTTGGATTATAGCATCTCTTTTTCTTTTTAATCCATAACTCTAAAGGGCTAAATGATTTTAAATGAAAGTAATAATCTTCCCTATTCTAACATGGAAAGCGGTTCAACCTCTTCATCAAGAATATGGATGTAGGTGGGAACAAGTTTTTTTGGATGATTTTGGATGCAATAATCTTCCCTATTCTATTTATATATTAGTATGGATGTACTAGGGAACAGCTTTTTTTTTTTTTATGTAAATGTAACTTGATGTGTAGGAAATTTATCACGTGTTACTAGCATGGAAAGTGGTGCAACCTCATCATCAAGAATAAAACGCCGTCACAACAATTGGCTATGCTTTAGGTAAAGTATCCTTCACTTGTTTATTTGTTTCGTTCCACATGCAATCATGGAAGCAATCCAATAAATTTGTATTTTACGTTCTCTAAGTTTTGCCATGCTTGTCAATTTGACGGTTGTTGTAATTGCTTTTGCATCCTTATTATCCCTAATATGTATTTGGGAATGGGTTTTCTTATATTGCTGTAGGGATGACTATGTTAAAACACGAATAGAGGCATATAGCAAAGGTGAACAAATCCCCAAGAAGCAGCAAGTATGTATTATAATTGGCGACAGTTAAGGAACATCCTTTATTTTGTTCATTTGCATTTCGTCGATCCTATTACGATTATATATATTTACCCATTTCTTTTTTGTGTTTCAGTTATTCATGGATCCCAGTTCTTTTTTTGGATTTAATATACAGGTTAGGGTCTGCCTCAACCCTCCTCCCACCGCTGGAGTGCCACTAAGGTTATTCCTGCCTTAGTGGGTTTTCTTTAAAAAAAAAAAAGTCAAGAATGGAAGTCCATGGATGAGGCATAGAGAGAAGAATTTAAGAAAGTTTCACGACATGCATGGGATGAATACAACAAGGCCATCCCATGACAAGGACTGCACAAAAAACAACAGGTTTGTGAAATTTATTAACTAAAATAGGAAATTTTGTGGGGAAATATTTGAGACTGACATATTCTTTTGTTCTACCTTTATTTATGGTAGGCTCTGCTACCAACATGTTCACCTGGATAGTTTATTTCGTTTGTGGATGTCATTGACTTAACTGCTTCTCAAGAGGCATGCCTTAGAGAGTGCGAGTTTGACTGGGTGTTGAAATTACGCACAAAGAAGCTTCATCGTTGGCTGTATCATTGGATTGTTTAGAGGGTAGATACGATAAATAGATGTAACCAGGTTTGGTCCTAGAATATCTTCTTTGACACACATGATGTAAAGATCATCATTGGATTACCCATAAGGGGGATGGCAATTGATACATCTAAATCGAAACCCCTGATATTACAGTGTTGTATAGTTTTTACAAGGTACACAATGGAAGCGTCCCACTTCAAAATGTTGAGAATAGCTTGAAGAGCCCTGAAAATGATCACGAGTGGATTTGTTTGTTTGTCCTGTATTCTTTTTACACCTTAGTAAGTCTATCTACAAAGATTGATATGAATGCATCCTTCCTTCCTTTTTTGGTTGATGTAGAGAAGATTGGAAGATATAATTGGGGGAAGTTTCTATTGGACACATTGATGCGTCACGTACCCGGGTTTCAAAAGGGCAAACGAAAAGGTGTTAATGGTTGCTTGTTATTCTTACAGGTATGTTTAGTATTTAATACATGCATTGACCATACTCTAACTTATTCCCCATGTGGCAGCATGGATGGATGCTTTGGTTGCCCAAAGGGAGAAGGATGAAATGTCACTTGGTGGTTATGGACGCGGGAAGGTATAAAATATATATATAGATTAGTAGAATATTGTAGATTCACAATTTAATGTTGTATATCAGCTTAGGATATATGCTATTTACAAAAGAAAAAAGGAAATCTCTATGTTCAAGTTAGACTTTCCATGCTGGACATGAAATTTCTTGTTCTTGTATCCTAGTTCTCTTAACTTGAATAGTTAGTAACTATAAGTATATAACGTCCCGGAGTTCCCTTTGTGCATGACAGCTGACTAACTACTAAAATAATGTTAAATATTGTAGATGCTTGAGCATCGTGACGAGTGTCATGTTGTTGATGAAGCATTTGGTGAAGCACGTGTCTTGGATGTCATTGATCTAAGCCAATTCCATGGAGATCCAGATCTGGTAAGGACTTGTTTTTCTTTCATCCTTCTCAAGATGTCCTATTAATAATAAATCAGCTAGGTTTATGACCATATGTTATGTATCCCAGGTTATTCAAGGCCATCTCATGAAGATAATGGATGCATATAGCGAGATGGTTACTTATGTGAAGTCAAGGGAAACATTCTGCACGTCCAATCTCCACATGCCACGTGCTTCTATACACTCTTCCATAGCCGATCAAGCGAGTATTTCACCCCCATCTCATGGCACCCATGAGTGCACTGACCATACAGATGCTCCCAGAGCATCATATGTTGCGATGGAATCAATTTGTTCATAAGTTAATATCTCCCAAGAAGCTATATAGTGTTTTTCTTTCAGGCACTAGATGCCAGGCTAATCATATTTAAGAAAATGACATGAAATTTATTGTGGGAACTTACCATGTGCTCATTTGTATCCCTTACAGGAACTTACCAGGCCTGCCTATAACTGATATTATAGGAGTTGAGAAGCCAAAAGATGCAGCAATTAGGAAACTTGAAAAGGTAGCAGTTGGTTCTTAGGAGGATCCCTCGAATTGGGTTGGAAATCAGCAACGATAACTACTCCGGCATATCCTAGCTTGATAACGAGGTGAAAGATCCGAAGGCTAGCTTGAATATCCAAGCTTAGTGGAAAGTTTGAAGCACAAGTCTTCCAATTGGTTCTTTAGTTCTCTAATCATGAAGTACAACTAAGGAGACTGTCTTGGACCTCACCTTGGAACTCCGATATTTCTAAATTTAATTTTTTTTCCCTCAAACCATCGCTATATTTGTACATAAATTTTAGCTAGAAAGTTAGTTGCAAGCATCCTTCATTTTGTTAATATACCATCCTTCATTTATAGCTCTCAATTAATCCACTCTCTTTGGAGTCATTTTTTGAATCAGGCTGATTATGGAAAATCATGAAAATTTGGTTGTTTCGCAATGTTTTGATATATGGGGGCTGAAACCAAGGTCCATTCATAGGAATTATCTCTTTGCTATCTCATCTCCCTAGTGTCTTTTTAAGTGTTTATGCTTATCATAGAGCATTTGTTTTATATCATCCACTTATTATTGATTTTAATAGACAATCGCAATTCAAAGAAAAATTGAAAAATAAAAAAAAATAAAAAATTCAACGCTGAGATACACGTTAAATTTTTAATGTTCATGGGTGGTTACAAGTGCACTCATGCCTTGTTACAAGTCCACTCATGCGTCATTACAAGTCTACCCATGCTTGTTTACAAGTCCACTCATGCATGGTTATAAGTCAACTCATGCGTGGTTATAAGTCCACTCGTGCCTGGTTACAAGTCCTAGGTGTACAAGTCAACTCATGTTTGGTTACAAGCCCACTCATGCGTGGTTGCAAGTTCACTCATGCCTGGTTACAACTCCACTCAAACCTGGTTGCAACTCCACTCATGCCTAGTTACAAGTCCACTTATGCCTGGTTACAAGTCCACTCATGCGTGGTTACAAGTCCACTTATCCCTGGTGTAGAAGTCCAATCATGCCTGGTTACAAGTCCACTCATCGTTAGGTTACAAGTCCCTGTATGGGTGGTTACAAGTCTCTATATAGGTGGTGTAAAACCCCGAATTTTCCTTAAATAATAAAATAAATTAATAAATAAAATCCAGGAGAGTTATAACTGATGGAAATATTTTATTAATGTAGGGGATGATATAATTAGTGGAGATCCAAAGTTGGACGCAGATCCGACCGTCCGATCATGAGATATCAAGGTATGATTAACACTTTAATTTTAAGAGCTATGATTGGGCGTGTGTATGGAGTCTTTTGTATGTGAGATACATGGGATCAAGGAGTATATATAATAGTTTAATAACCTAAAACACATACGATTGGTATTCTCGCTTGTATTCCACAGCCGCAAGCGACAAACCAAGCCGCGGGCGACTGACTGAGGAGGAAGAGAAGAAGAGGAAGAAAGAAGGGTGTTGGCTTGCGTTTTTCATCACCTAGGGAGTACCTCGCGATCGTGAGTATCATTGTTTAGAGAAGAGAAGGAGAAGCAACCGTAGACAGAGGTAGGTGATACTGTTTTCATTCGTTTTTTTATTTACGATCGTTTAATCGCAAAAGCATGTTTTTATGAGATATATTGATGTATTTAGTTTGATAACAACATTATATGTATGTTAGAATGATATTGGACGAGAAAAATCACGTTTTTAAAGTGTTTCTGTTCGTTTTTGGGGGACCGCCGACCTCGACTGTGCTCGGCGATCCTCGGCGCTCTTTGGCGCTAGTTAAAATTCTGAGACCGCTGAACATCCCTGGAAGACTTATTGTCGACGACCTGTTTTGTACTACCGCCAACCTTTGACTGTCGAGGCGATCCTAGGCGCTCTGTGCAGAAATTCCTGATTTTCGTAATTTCGAACCTGATTCAATTCCAAACTATTTTTAGACAATTTTTATGATTAATTAAGATGTTTTAAAACCAAAATAAATTATCTAATTCCCAGTTTTACAGAAAAATAAATTAGGAAGATATTTAGGACATTAGCTGTCAAACTTTGAAAGTAATTGAGAAATCTAGTTTTTGGAAAACTTAACTATTATTTGATTATCAAAACAACTCTAAATGACACTATAAACCAGAAAACTTCTTAAAGAGAATTCAGAACTCAGATAACCCGAATATTGAAGTAATTGGCCGATTTAACCTTTATCTGCCGTTACGCACCAACCCTTATAGAAATATTATGTTTTAGGGAATTTTGGAGTCTAGTGGGCATAGCTGGCTATGGATCCATAGTTGTTGCTAGATAGCTGAGGGATATGTCATTTGGGTTGAGTTTCTCCATTGTGCGGCGCGCTTCCTTTGCAAGTTAGTTTGTCTGGGAAGGTCCTATGTCTGGAGGGACACCCCGGTGAGCCGCTGGTGATTCCCTGTACATGTGGATAAGCGACCATCTCCATGTATTGATTCTGGTGCTGCATGCTGGTAGTACATGTGTAGACACCCCAAATTGCACCTCAATATAAGAGAACTCTCAAAAAGAACTTTAAATGCCTTATTTGAGCATTGACATTTGTCAAAAACTCAAAAACACTCAAAAATGGTGCTAATCGTACTGAATATACGGTTTTTGATCATTTGGTCTCAACCGCTCTGTGTGTGCGGTTGTAACTGTATACACAACATGGTTGATATTCATGCTTATCGCGCGGGCTGCCACGTGGCTTCCGGAAGCTTCGGCCGTTGAGACACGTCGACAGCAATCATGACGAGCGTAACTGAATTGGAACCACCCTGTATGTGTGGTTGAGATGAATTTGCATAGAAACCGCACATATAGTGACGGTTCTGTGGAAACCGCACTGTGTATGCGGTTTTGGATGTTTCGGGGATTTGCGAAATGGTTCGATTTTTTAGCCTTATTTACGCATATTAACTCTCTCTCGGGGACTTGAATTCCTTATTTCATCCTCCGAAACTTGCTAAATTACTCCAATTCAAGCCTTTAAAGAGAATTGGAATAATCTAGAAGGCTTTTTTGGCATACCCTTGGGACTCTTCTACCCTTGGCTTTGCCTATAAATAGAGGGGTCCTCCTCTTGCAAATGGCTGAGAATTTGAAGCTTGGAAGCTCTGCAAGAAGAAGGAAAACTCTGCTGGATTGCTGCCTCAAGTGTTCAAGCTACCCAAGGTAAAGCCCTCTTTACATTTCTTGCTTCTCCTTTAAATTTACACTCTCATCTTCTACCTTTCTGTAGTGTAAGGCCTTGTGTGCATTTTTGCAACCCCAAACCTCTTCCAAAGTACCTGGGAATCCTCTCTAGCCGTAAAACGTGAAGAGAGAGCCTTGGGAAAAAGAAAAAGGAATGGATCCTCTAGGCTTAGAACCTACAAGTGATGAAGAGCATGCTATGTGGTTATTTTGAACCTATGGATGTTTTTTTTCTGATGTTTTTGCACCTGTTTATGGAGAAATATGTGAATCCTTGCTCTCAATAGCAATGGATTCCATCCTTCTCCTAGGGAATGGATTTCCACATATTCACACACTTTTCACCATTTTTCATCAAATAAGCTAGATCTTGGATTTCCATGTTTAATACGGGAAATCTAAAATTATTGGCTTCAGAATGAATTTTAGAACTTCATGAGATAGTTTCTATTGATTTCCAAGTGTTTTGGTCGAATTCACTTGCACACATACACTAGTTTTGGTTTTCTCTTCAAAAAACTTCAAAACAGGGCAGCATCTGTGGCCTGTCTTAGAATGCTTATAACTTCATCCTCCGGATGCATTTTTGAGTGATTCCAAAGACATGTGATAGATGAGCATGTCTAGTTTATAACTGGAAAATTTTGTTTACTTTTATGGAGCCAATTTTTGACACAATCTGTTCAAAGTCTGTAAGTCAGTTCAGCCCAGATTGCTAAACTTGCCGCTTTGATGGTGCACCATTTGCTCAATTTTAATCCGTTTTAAGTGATTCTAGTTTTTGAGTTTTTCTTAAGAAGTCTATTTTCATTTCCAACTGGTTTCAGTAGATTTTGATTTGATTTGAGGCTTGTGTGCTTGATGGACTCAGAGTTGCTCGCTGGCATAGTCCAGAGCTAATCTGTGGTCTTCTAGGCCTGTTCAGGAGAGCACACAAGCCACATCCGGATAGAGTTTGTGGTGAGGCTTATTTCTTTGGAAAGATGGCACCACATACTTCCTCCATACCAATTTTCATGGATTTTTATTGAGCCAAACTCTACGAATAGGACTTTGAAAATGCCTACTCATCGCTTTTTCTGAGTTATAAACAGCGGATTTCAGATGTGGATTTCTCTCTCATTTTAAGTCGGACTGAGCTGAATTTTTTACTGCATACTCTACTATATACCAGTTTTCAAATAGCTTTAGTTTCAATGGATTTGGATTTAAATTGAATGAGTTATGGTTAATCGAAGCTTTTAAGCCCTTTTAGCCAGATTTTTCCAAATTTGCCTTGAATTGGTTTTGCTTCAATTTTCACTTTAATTTTTATTCACTCATGAAGTTCTAAGAGGTGATATATCCATGGAGAGAGTTCATATTTATTGGACTACTCATGTGGAATAATCACCCACATTTTGCTTACTTTTAAGCAATCCTTGTCCCTTTTGATTAGCAAACAATCCTTAGCATAAGCAATCATGTGGCAACCGTCTTAGACGGATGAGTGGGGGTGCCTAACACCTTCCCCTGCTCATAAATAATTCCCCTTACCTGATCTCTGGATTTTTCATTATCTTAGAGCTACTTTAGCTCTATTGGGCTTCTATGAACCCTTTGGTGTCCATTCACACCTTAAGATGGATGGTGGCGACTCTTAACTTTTATTGATCCCTGCGTGACGATATCGGAAGTCATCCTAGATGACATTTCCATGTCTCACAACATGCCAACTCTGATGGGTACGTGTGCAATAAGTCAGTGACTACGGCTCTTATCTAAGCTGCGCTGCATGGGACTTGAGTATCATTAGTAGCATTGCTCCTAAGCCACACGGTGGTATAATGATTGGTCAAGAGTCATCTCAAAAGGTTTATCTATCTTTGTAAGTCCTACAATGACACTGAAAAATCACAAACACTTGTTATTATTATCGTATAAATGCTGGAGGCATGTGATTGAGATATTGATCGGATGTGACTGTTTAGTGCATCCTAGCAAAGTATGAATATTGATATTGATTCTGATATTGGATTCTTATAATAGAACTTGCTGAAATTCATCTCTAGAACTGTTTATCATACTGCTTTGTATTCATGAATGATACGACTGATTATACGAGCCTGCTTAGTCGAGATTGCTTAATCGTGCATGAACTGTTATTTTATTTATATTAATTTTTTAATCATGCATGTGTTACCTACTGGGATATTCGTATCTCACCTTACTTTTATTTCATTTTTCAGCTGATACACGAGAGGGGGATCATAGTGATTTCCAGGGAGAGGTAGCTGAATATTCACCAGAGGATTACTGTAAAACCCCAAATTTTCACCTAATAAATAAATAAATAATAAATAAAAGAAAATATGAGTTAAGTCCTATTTGAAATAAAAAGTAAAGATTTAGAGGATAATTAATTCGAATAAGTCCTAAGTTGAAAATAAAGAAAGAATTTTAATGAAATTAGCCTAAAAAAATAAAAAGGGTATTTTGGTAATTTTCAGGAAAAGGTAATTAGTAAATAGATCATCAAATAATAATTAGAATTATAAAATAGAAGGAAATAAATTATTTTGACAATTTAGAAATTAAAAGAAATTAATAAAAGCCTAAAAGTGGGAAAAAGGGTAATTAGGAGATTTCACGTCTTAATTTGGAAAAAATGAGGTTTTAGGTAATAATAATGTTTAATTAAATATTTTGCACGAAAATAGGTTATAAATAGGAGTTTAGATAATAAGAAACTTAATTAGTATTGTTTAAGTAGAAAAATAGAAGGTGGAGAAAAAGTAGGAATTAAATTAGAAGGTGTTGACATTATGTAAGACCCTGAATTTTTATGAATATTTATTTATTTATTTAGTTATTTATTCTGATGTATAAACTGTGTTATCAGGTTATTTTGTGGTTTGAGGGCTTAGCCCATACTCATATGTACAGGCGTTATATAGCCATTTTTCCGAAAAATAGTATTATTATCATTGGTATTCTTAAGGTGTAGTTATGTGATTTTAAACGGGAATAGATGATGAATAGGTAGTGTCTTCCGTAGGCGAACATGCATAGAATCAAGAAATGGGAGAGTATTCGAGCGAGAAGGTAATAGGTAAATAGACGGAAATGGAAAGTAGGGTTCGGGTTTGTGAAATCGCGCTTAGCATTATTTCGGCAAATATTTCGTTAAGTCTGGACATAAGGAAACTGGCGATTTCGGCTGGAGGGCGACTAGGGTTTTCGTTTGTGAAGAACCCTCTATCGCGAGTGCTGGAAGAAGGATTTCGGAGCTGATTTTACTTGGGTTATTTCCCTCAGCTCGAGAAGTGTAGTTCGATAGTATTTCCATTCGCGCGCGTGGCCGAGAAGTGATCGGCCGGAGGTTTTCTCGTTCGGGAAGAAGCACAGGTGAGTAGCACTGTTTTATCACTGGGTTTGTGTTTTGGGTTTTTCTCGAGCTTATTCGTATGCATGCTTTGAATATTTAGTGATAATATAAGGTTTTTCTGGTTTCTGGGTTTTCGGAAGGTTGCATGAACAGAGTATTCGGAGTTAAGTTTTAATTAAAAAATGAAAGTGTTTAGATTAATTTCAAATATGGTTGGGAAGTGTTATGGGGGTATTAGGAGTGTATTGGAGCAATTACAGACCTAAACCAACCGGCCAGACTTGTAGATCTTGGAATAACAGAGAATGAAAAAGCACAGGGGGTATCCGCCTACCTCGCGCCCACCGGCGTTCACCTCGGAGGTAGGCGCCCTGTTAAAAACGACTTACCGCCGATCTCGCGCCCACCTCGCGCTCATCTCGCGCGAAGTGGAAAACAATGCGCTCATCTCGCGCGAATCCCGCGCCGATCTCACGCCCACCTCACGCCCATCTCGCGCTCACCTAGCGTTGGGTGAGCGGCAGGTCGTTTTTAACCATTTTCTTCACCGCCGACCGGCGCCCACCTCGCGCCCACCTCGGTAGGTGAGCGGTAGACCTATTTTGCTTAATAAAATGGAATTTCTGACTTGACCAAGAGTAATTGCACTTCTTAGGGGTTAAACCACTTCACTATTCACTTGGTTAGGAACCTGAGAAACCATTTTGCCTATGAAATTAATAGAGGAAAATGTTGTGAACATCTTATGAGTTTCAAGTTGGGTTTTAGGTTACTTATGAGTATTGTGCCGGACACCGAACTAGTAAGAGTTACCAGTCACTTTTCCTTATTCTATACACTGCTTTGATTGAGAAGTTCTTGTATTTCTGGTTTCACTTGTTGGAAACTTTATACGTATTGAATGGTTTTCTTTGGTATAAATGGATTGAGTTTTACTTTCATATGACTTGTGTTATGGAAATGAGAAAGTACTGAATGTACTTGGGGTACTGCATGGTCCAGAGGGACAGGTGATGAATTGTGATGAGAAATTACATGATGTGGAAATGAATGGTTTGTTTTGATATTGAAATCGAGATTTTACGATGTTTACTGTTTTGGTCTAGCTTGTCCTGGATCCAGATGTTTAAGCTTAGTAATGTGATGTTATTGTTGGTTGTTGGAATTGCATGGCCTTGTGTGTTGCCACGACCGGTGTAGAGCAGCCAGAAACCCTGAGTAGGCCTGGTTGTCAATGCAGAAACCCGGGGAGTAGGCCTGCATTGGATGACGAAACCCTGAGTAGGCCGTCATTTCAGAGTATCCGAAACCCTGAGTAGGCCGGAACTGTGTACATGGAGGTGTGGAGTGTCTACTTGGCATGTTTAATTTATCAACCAAACGATAGTCATGACATTGACCAATCGATGTGTTATTGTATTTAAATGAGATGTGATTTGTTTGAATTGAACTTGGGAAATTGATGTTGGCTGTTTAAACGTATTGTAGTGTTGTCGATGCATAGTTTTAAAATGTGATTCAACTATTTCTGCATGCATGTGCTACTCGCTGAGATATTCGTATCTCACTATGTTGTTGTTCTATTTTTTCAGATACTCGTGGTGAGGCGATTTCTGGGGTAGATCCTGCTGAGGCATATAGGGAGGAAGACTACTATTACCTTCCTTAGACTTGTAGGTTATCTGTTCCAAATTTGAGAACTTGAATGAATTGAGATGTATTAAAGTAATTGGGAATGAACCATATGAATTTCAGTTCAGTTTAAATGTTGAAATTTTGCATAAATGGGAATGTGCACTCTGTTAGGTTATAGATGTATGATTATCCAGCGATCATAAATTGATTAACGATCCTTGCCTAACCTCCGTGAGACGTGTTATATCTGTAATGAACAACACGGATCCGGGGCGTTACACATTAATTAGACCATGGTTGGGTTAGCCCAAATTAAATTAGCCAATTAGGGTTGGTTTAGGATTTCTAAAGCCTAATATAAATAGGAAACTAAGGTTAGACAAGAGGGAAATTTCGTGGGTTATTGTTGAGAGAAAAGAGGGAGAGAAAGGAAGAAAGTGGCTAATGGAGGTGTCTAACCAGCCATCATCAAAACGCGATCAGGGAAAATCCATACGGTGGATCGCCTTCAAATTTTTCATCACTGATGGAACTACATTGTGTACGGTGGAGATTTGAATTGGGAGAGTCTAGCTTGGTGCGTTTGAGAGCAAAAGTCAGGTCCAGAATTAGAAGGTTCAATGGAAGAAGGATTTATCGTATAAGGCAAGTAGTAACCCTTGGAAAACGTGAGGAACTGCATGATTTTGTTTTCTGTGATTTCATAGGGTTTGAATGGATTAGTCGAAACTGTATTTACATGGAATCAAAGTGCTTATCGTTTAATGATTGGTGTTCTTGATGGATTTGTCAAATTAAGGAAGAAAACTTAGTTTGATTATGTAAATAAATGTAGGAAGGTATTTAATTAATGAGAATTAATTTAGAAGGCTTTAGGAATGTTTTAGAATGTTATTAGATTAATTTAGACCAAAGAAACATATAGCAAAAGCATAAAAATCCGAACTTTGTAAATCTGGAAATTTTTTGTTTAATTTTGCACGAGCGCCTAGGATCGCCTAGCCCTGTAGAGGTAGGCGCTCTATGTAAAATTTACACATTTTGGGGATTTTGTAATTCGAATAAATATCCAATAATTTTTATGATTAGTTAAGCATGTTAGCATCTTTATAAGGACCTAATTAAGGTATAAAAATTATAAAATTAAATGGGAAAGATTATCAAATAAATTGAAGGTTTCAATGAAAAGTTTGTTTATAAAAAGGTCAAAGGGTATGGATATTGCTATAAATAATACTACTGATACTTATAGCTTATAAACATCTTTTAAACTTTATTTTATGTCTGTAGGACATGCTGGAGATTGAGAATACAGAAAATTTAAATAAAAACTATCTTAGGTGTTAAGATAGGGAATTGGATTCTAATAAAGGGATTAATAGGGAAAACATTAAATAGGAGTTGATTTATTTTATTTTGAGCTTTCCATATGAATAGTGGCTACTGGAATCGCATAAACTTTGAGTTTTATCAAACATATGATACATGAGTTTTATTTTGAATATATTTGGGAAATTGCATATGAAATTCTGAAAAAGGCTTCATTTGGATTATTAAGGATTGAATTATGATTTTCACTTGGAATTGAATATTCTAGTATGGATTGGTATGTGGTATGAAGTTATTAGCTTTTCTTTTACGGTTGAGTGGTACGGCTTCTGTGGTAGAGTTTGATACTATCTTTTACGGCAGATATGGGTAATCCTCTGTGTAGAGAAGTGTAATCCTTTACGGGTAAAAGTGTGTATGCCTCCTACATTAGCGTGTCCTCCCGTATGTGGGTTTTATCGTGTTTTGTGTCAGTGGGCTTAGCTATATATGGATCCATAGTTTTGGCTGGTTAGCTAAGTGGTATTTAGTTTGGGTTGAGTTACTCCTATATGCGAGCGCGCTTCCCTTGCAAGTTAGTTTGCTCTGGGAAGGTCCTATGTCTGGAGGGACACCCCGGTGAGCCACTGGTGATTCCCTTTACATGTGGATAAGCGACCACACTCCATGTATTGATTCTGGTGCTGTATGCTGGTGGTACATCCAACTCTGCGGGGTTCGTGTGCAATAAGTCAGTGACTACAGCTCTTGCCTAAGCTACGCTGCATGGGGCTTGAGTATCATTAAGTAGCACTGCCCCTAAGCCGCACGGTGGAATAGCATTTAGCCGAGTGTCATCTCAAATACTTATCATCTTTGTGAGCCTTGCAATGGCACGTGTTTTATCGCTTTGTCAGTTTTATCTTGTTAACATCAAGTTACTGGTATTTATACATGATCATCTATTTCATCGCCTTATATGTAATTGCCATGAATAACTTGGATTTCTCGTCTTATCGTTGATTAATCGAATACCTTATGACTATTTGCTTACATTGGACTGTTTCAAATTGCATGCACCTGCTACTTGCTGAGATGTAAATCTTACTCCGTTTTCCCCTATTTTTCAGGTTGCTTGGAGAGATCGCGAAGATGGGGTGTTAATTTGATGGGTAGAATTATAATTGGTATTAATGTCACATGTTGATTTGATAAACTTTATTGTAAACTGAATTGAATATATTGATTAAAGAATTGTTTTTATTGGCCACCATAACTCTAATATAATTCATTAAAGTTTTAAAATTATTGTGAATCTTGGTTTGTATCTGACCCCAGCTTCGTAGTAACACCTCGTGTTTGGTTGTTGAACCGGACTTGGGTTGTTACAGTAGCGAACCGGGTTCGGGTTGGGTGCTGGTTTGCACTGACTCGGGTTCAGGGCGTTACAATTACTTTTACCCGGATATTGTTTGAGGTTGTCGATTGTCATAGACTTGGTTATTTTTTATCAGATTATTATTAATTTTGGTTTGATGTACTAGAAAGATGAGAGATTAGTGACATTTATTTTACCAGACTTTGATATTAATGTTGATGAGTAACTATATTGGCAGTTGAGGATTTTAGACTACACTTCTGCACATATTTGTTCCGCACTCTGATAGAGAAATTAATTGAATGGATTATTTAATTCTTTAGTCTGGTATATTCTTGATGCATATTTGATATGGGCCAGTAACACCTCGGATTTGGTTGTTGAACTGAATTCAGGTTGTTACAGTAGCGAACCGGGTTCGGGTCGGGTGCCGGTTTTGCACTGACCCGGGTTCGAGGCGTACATAAGTGGTTACAAGTCTCTATTTGTGTGGTTACAAGTCCACTCATGATTGATTACAAGTCCACTCATCGTTATGTTACAAATCCACTCATGGCTAGGTTACAAGTCCTTGTATGGGTGATTACAAGTCTCTGTATGGGTGGTTACAAGTCCCTCAACGGGTGGTTAGGTTACAAGTGCATATATGGGTGGTCACAAGTCCCTATATGGGCGCAAGTCCCTTGATGGTTGTTACAAGTCTAATGTTGGGTGAATTACAAGTCATTGGAAGCAGAGAGCGATGGTATCTTGGATTTTTGTGCAAGCTCGTGTGGTAAGCTTGGTTTAATAATTCTCAGACACCCAAATGTGAAGGTTTCTATGCGTTATATGCTTGCTCGAGCGGTAAATGTCAATTTGCCACTTTGTTACGATTTATGGGCACTTTTCGGACGCACAAGCGTCAAACATGTAACTAAAATCCTCAGAAAACCAAAAAGTGACGGGAAGTGTGAGTTGCGCATGCTCGAGCGACAAGTGTATTTTGTTACAAACACAGAAAACTCGAGCACGACACAATTCGCGAGACTTGCACCCACTCAAGAGCCGACTTAATATATGTAAATTTGAAAAAAAAAACCCTACATTGATGTTCGTGCGAGGAGTTTTATTTCCTTTAGTTTTTTTGCATCGCGGCCTTCACACGTTAGATCTTCTTCTGCTGTCCAGTACTCACAACGGGGTTCTACAAGTCCTCCCGTATAAAGCTTCAAATGGAGCCATCTTGATGCTCGCTTGGTAACTGTTATTGTAGGCAAATTCTACCAAGTCCAAATATTTAATCCAATGGCCTCCAAAGTCGAAGACGCAACATCTCAACATGTCTTCTAGAGTTTGAATTGTACGCTTGGATTGCCCATCTATTTGTGGATGGAAACTAGTACTAAACTTCAATTGAGTTCCCAAGGCCTCATGCAGACTATCCCAAAACTTAGAAGTGAACCGTGGATCATGGTCAGATACAATAGAGACTGGAACACCATGCAACCTGACAATCTCACATATATATAGCTCGGCAAGTGATCGTACGGTTTGATCCTTCCGAACAGGTAGGAAGTGAGCAGACTTCGTCAGTCTGTCTACTATAACAAAAATGGAATCCTGCTGCCTCACTGTCCTAGGCAATCCCGAAACAAAATCCATGGTTATAAGCTCCCACTTCCATTCAGGGATAGGAAGCGGTTGCAATAACCCAGGTGGCCTCTTGTGCTCAGCCTTCACTTGCTGACACACTAAACACTTTGACATGTATTCAGCAATTTCTCTTTTCATCCCAGACCACCAGTAAGCTTCTCTAAGGTTCATGTACATTTTGGTGCTTCCAGGGTGTACAACATACCTTGAACTGTGCCCTTCCTCCAGGATTACCCTCTTGATATTATCATCATTGGGTACACAGATTCTACCCTTAAATCTCAAGATGCCATTACTGATACTGAAGTCCTTGGCCTTCTCTGAACCTCTACTCATCAACTCTCTGGTTTTCTGCAATTCAGGATCTGATAACTGCCTCTCACTGATCCTTTGCACTAGATCTGGCTCTATCTGCATACGAGACATACTCACCCTGTAAAACCCCGACCCAGATTATATCTTAATTATTAAGATTAATTATCTAAAGTATGATTATTAGACTAATTAAGTACTTGTATTATGAAGATGAGGTAAATGTGGATTATACTTGAGGATTTAGGGAAATCAAATTGAACTTTATTGAAGTTATTAAGATAAGCTTAGTTAGTGTTATATCTTAATTACAATTGGCTAAAGTATCTTTCAATTAGATCTAGTGAATTGGAAATCAAATTCTGAAAAAATTAGAGTTAAGTGTACCACAAAGTATCTCCCATGTAGACTTAAAGCACCTTCCAAGTGTACCCAAATTTCCATCCAAGTGTACCCAAGGTACCTCTCACATCTACCTCAAGTAACACCTAAGAGTACCTAAAGAACTTCCTAAGAGTACCCAAGGTACGTTTCAAATGTACCTAAAGTATCCCCTAAGAACACCTAAAGTAACTCTCAAGTATACCCAGAGTACCCCAAAGTATACCCATGTACCCTCCCGAATAACACTAGAAGTACACTTATACATTATCCAAGGTACCCCCATTGTATACCCAAAGTACATCCATGTACTACTCAAGGTACCACCCAAGTATACCTAGTGTGCGCGCGTCGGGAACGCGGCACGGGAAATTCGGAGTCGCCACCGCCTGACGAGGTGCAGGCGGACACCTGGGTGCCTAAGTTTGTCTATTTTGGGTTTTGGTCTACGGCTTGAGATTTTAAGTAGGGTCTCAATTGTGTCTGGGGAAGTCCGTAGACACCCCAGTCCATCCCATCGGATGACGGGTCTCGTGGGTTCCCTGGTTTGAGTCAGCTTACTTGGTCTTACCCGATTCCTAATCCGATATGCGATTGGGTTAAGTCTGTTGGGACCTCCTGAGTAGTGTGGGTCCCTTTAATTGATTTTATCTTGCTTGATTTAGGTGATCTGAGTCTGATGGGGTGGGCCCCGTTGGAAGGCCCACGGTTGCCTTGGTGGGCTTGGGTGAGCCCATGTGCCCATGTGGGCCTCTGTCTAAGCCTAGAAGACCCTGTGGGCTTTGGTGAGGTGATTTGATTTTATTTAGTTTGTTCAAGTTGGAGCCTTATGTGATTTTCATGCAATAAGTGAGTCTGCGTTGGTTTGTGGGCCCTGAGTGGGCCCCCATGATGGATGCCAAAGTGTTTTTAACTTATCTTGTTTATATATGCCAAAGTTTTTTGGACATTGGGCTTGGGGCCCGTAGTCCAGTTTTGGGCTTGAAAGCCCAAATTCCATGAAGTTAGGGCTTGAGCCCTTCACTTGGTTTGGTTAGTGGGCTTTGGTGGGCCTGATAGGCCCTTGCCCTGGGTCTCGGCCAAACCACGCAATTGAAATATCACTCTGCACATCAAGGTTCGGGTGGGCCGCATTGTGTTTGGCCCACCCGGTTTAACTAGCTAATTTTTACTTAGCTTGTTTATTTTGCATGCTTTAGGATTTATTGGGCTTGGTGGGCCCCATTGGAAGGCCCACTGGTATTCCGAGTTGGACCTGCGGTCCATGTCCCAAGTTGGGTTTCCGGGTGGCCCGGAAACCCTATCGGTTCACTTGGTTTGGTTCAAACCATCACAAAATTCAGCAAGGAACCCCAAAAAACATAAAAATTGTATTTCTGTGTGTATCCGGCCTTAGTTGCCGGATACACGCAGGCCATAGGTGATCCGGCCTGAGTTGCCGGATCACCCCAAAAATGGCCTTTTTCGGGCCTTGGCCATTGGGGTGGTTTCCAGGGGCTTCCTAGGGCCTTTTACTAGTCATGTGGGCCCCTAAGTGGGCCCACATTGGTTCAGGTTTGGGAGAAGCCTTATTTGGTTTTATTTTTGGGGTTTCCTAACTAAAGCAAGGAGATGAGCAAGAGTGCATGGGACTGCTGCCCCCTTCCTTTTTCTTTTTGGTAATGGCAGCAACAACGTAAGGGTTTAGGCATGCTACTGAGGCTTGCAATGGTGGTCTAGGGATGAGGAAGCATGGCCATGGGTTCTCCTAGTTCATGATACACACATCAAGGCACATCACACAACTAAAAACTAGATACTAGAAATAATGGAGAGCCACAGCTGCTACCAGCAGCAGCCCCAATGACACCCTTCACGCTTGCTAATTTAGTGTAAGAGCAACAAATGGGAACCCTTCATGCACACTACCTTGACACACAAGAAAAATAGTGAAAGAAAAAGAGACATGTTTCACACCCATGTACAAAAATCCAGCAAGGACCTGTTGCCAACAAAGGGGACAGCAACCCTTAACTTTAGCCTTAGTGAGACCTAACTTGCAACTGGAGATTGAAGGTGCTGCTGCTGTCTCCAGCTGCAGCTCATGTGAATTGCACCAGTGAGCCGGGGGTTAGGGGAGCATACTTCTTAAACCACCCAACAGCAAACTACAAAGCGGGGAAGAGCATGCATCCCCACCGACAAACAACAGGTCATGGGGGGAAAGGGAGCATGCTTGGTATTCGAAAATCAGCAAATCCCCAAAGAAAGGAAGAGCATGCACTTTTATCTCAAAGTAGCAAGTTATCCTAGACATATGAACAAGAACATGGCTGTGGGTTAAGGCATTAAACTTGAGAAACAAGGTAAAAGACAATAAAGAAAGGAACCAAGGGGGGGGGGGGGGGTCATACTCATGGGGGGCTATATGACATTAGCAAACCTGTTGGGAACAGCAGTAGTACCAAGGCCTACTGCTGTTCCTAGCAGCAACTCATGTGGGTTGGCCTTATGGGGTTATGGGGTACATTTAGAGATGCCAAATGGTAGGTGGAAGGGGGAGTAGGAAATGGGCAGTAGTGCTGCTGCTGGGAACAGCAGCAGCTCATACAAGCACCCTTGGGGGGGGGGGGGGGGGTGGGGTTACACGATGAGGGGGAATGGTGGGAGCATGCTTACACATATGCAAGAAAAAATCAGCAAAAACTAGAGGCAAGGTTAGACATCTAATCCATAGCATGCATGGTTTAATAAAGAAACAACAGTAGGTTCAAGGGGAGAAAAAATGCAATCCCGCCTAGTAACAAGCACAAGCAAGCACATAACATCAAGAAAAAGAAGTAAAAAACTAGAGCAAGGCTACAACCAGCAACTATATTTCCCAAAAAGAAATAAGAAGAGGGGAGAAGAGAGAAGAAATATGAAGGGAATGGGGGCTGTTATTGTAAGACCCTGAATTTTGTGAGTATTTATTTATTTATTTAGTTATTTATTCTGAGGTATAAACTGTGTTTATCAGGTTATTTTGTGGTTTGAGGGCTTAGCCCATACTCATATGTACAGGCGTTATATAGCCATTTTTCCGAAAAATCGTAGTATTATCATTGGTATTATTAAGGTGTAGTTATGTGATTTTAACGCGAATAGATGCTGAACAGGTAGTGTCTTCCGTAGGCGAGCATGCATAGGATCAAGAAATGGGAGAGTATTCGAGCGAGCATGTAACAAGTGGACGAAAATGGAAAGTAGGGTTCGGGTTTATGAGAATGCGCTTAGCATAATTTCGGCAATATTTTCGTTAACTCTGGACATAAGGAGAATTGGCAATTTCGGCTGGAGGGCGACTAGGGCTTCCATTCGTGAAGAACCCTCTATCGCAAGTGCGGGAAGAAGGAGTTCGGAGCTAAATTTACTTGGGTTATTTCCCTCTGCTCGAGAAGTTTAGTTCGATAGGTTTTTCATTCGCGCGCGTGGCTGAGAAGTGATCGGCCGGGGTTTTCTCGTTCGGGAATAAGCACAGGTGAGTAGCACTGTTTTATAACTGGGTTTTGTGTTTTGGGTTTTCTCGAGCTTATTCTGATGCATGGTTTGAATATTTAGTGATAGTATGATGTTTTCTGTTTTTCTGGTTTTTCGGAAAGTTGCATGAACAGAGTCTCCGGATTGAAGTTTTAATTGAAAAATGAAAGTGTTTAGATTAATTTCAAATATGGTTGGGAAGTCTTCTGGGAGTATTAGGAGTGTATTGGAGGAATTACAGACCTAAACCAACCGGCCAGACTTGTAGATCTTGGAATAACAGAGAAACAAAATCACAGGGGGTATCCGCCCACCTCGCGCTCACCGGCGTTCACCTCGGAGGTAGGCGCCCTGTTAAAAAATGACCTACCGCCGATCCCGCGCCCACCTCGCGCTCATCTCGCGCGAAGTAGAAAACAAGGCGCCGATCTCGCGCCCACCTCACGCCCACCTCACGCCCATCTCACGCCCATCTCGCGCTCACCTAGCGTCGGGTGAGCGGCAGGCCGCTTTTGCCCATTTTCTTCACCGCCGACCGGCGCTCACCTCGCGCCCACCTCGGTAGGTGAGCGGCAGACCTATTTTGCTTACCGAAATGAAATTTCTGATTTGACCAAGAGTATTTGCACTTCTTAGGGGTTAAACCACTTCACTATTCACTTGGTTAGGAACCTGGGAAACCATTTTGCCTCTGAAATTAATAGAGGAAAATTTTGTGAACATCTTATGAGTTTCAAGTTGGGTTTAGGTTACTTATGAGTATTGTGCCGGACACCGAACTAGTAAGAGTTACCAGTTACTTTTCCTTATTCTATACACTGCTTTGATTGAGAAGTTCTTGTATTTCTGGTTTCACTTGTTGGAAACTTTATACGTATTGAATGGTTTTCTTTGGTATGAATGGATTGAGTTTTACTTTCATATGACTTGTGTTATGGAAATGAGAAAGTACTGAATGTACTTGAGGCACTGCTTGGTCCAGAGGGACAGGTGATGAATTGTGATGAATAATTACATGATGTAGAAATGAATGGTTTGTTTTGATATTGAAATCGAGATTATACGATGTTTACTGTTTTGGTCTAGCTTGTCCTGGATCCAGATGTTTAAGCTTAGTAATGTGATGTTATTGTTGGTTGTTGGAATTGCATGGCCTTGTGTGTTGCCACGACCGGTGTAGAGCAGCCAGAAACCCTGAGTAGGCCTGGTTGTCAATGCAGAAACCCGGGGAGTAGGCCTGCATTGGATGACGAAACCCTGAGTAGGCCGTCATTTCAGAGTATCCGAAACCCTGAGTAGGCCGGAACTGTGTACATGGAGGTGTGGAGTGTCTACTTGGCATGTTTAATTTATCAACCAAACGATAGTCATGACATTGACCAATCGATGTGTTATTGTACTTAACTGAGATGTGATTTGTTTGATTTGAACTTGGGAAATTGATGTTGGCTGTTTAAACGTATTGTAGTGTTGTCGATGCATAGTTTTAAAATGTGATTCAACTATTTCTGCATGCATGTGCTAGTCGCTGAGATATTCGTATCTCACTATGTTGTTGTTCTATTTTTTTCAGATACTCGTGGTGAGCCGAATACTGGGGTAGATCCTGCTGAGGCATATAGGGAGGAAGACTACTATTACCTTCCTTAGACTTGTAGGTTATCTGTTCCGAATTTGAGAACTTGAATTAATTGAGATGTATTAAAGTAATTGGGGATGAACCATATGATATCAGTTCAGTTTAAATGTTACAATTTTGCATAAATGGAAATGTGCACTCTGTTAGGTTATAGATGTATGATTATCCAGCGATCATAAATTGATTAACGATCCTTGCCTAACCTCCGTGAGACGTGTTATATCTTTAATGAACAACACGGATCCGGGGCGTTACAGTTATAAGGGTACATTGGATCAAATTATAGAGGAACAAGCTCCACTTTGTGAGAGGCTCAAAACAAAACCCAAAAACAGCAACTACAGGGTACTAAAAAGTGTGCAAAGAATGGGTTTCCATGCTTCCTAGACAAACCTACATGGACTTTTTACCAGTGGTGGCTTTCATGCCATAAAAAGAAAAAGATAGTAAATTCATGGTTGAGCCACCATGGAAGTGCTCATGCCAAGAGAGGAGAAGATAAAAAAAAAGTAGAAAACAAAATCCAGCTTTAATATATGTTGAATATAATGGGATGAAGAACCTTACCTAGGGGTCCTTAGCCTTTTGTATGAGGTGGACCCTCCTCCTTGAGGCCAAAAGGTTGCTGGAAGGTCCTCTGATGCCCAAACTCCACTCCACCAGCAGCTAGACTCCTTTAGCTTGCTTAAGAAAGTGAAGAAGAAGAAGAGGGAAGCAAGGGTGGGGTGGTCTTGGGGTGGTATGGGGGGTTATGGAGGGCAAAGGGGGTTGAAGGAGGCAAGGTTCAGGTGGGAACAAGTGCTGGAAGAAAGCTGAGAAATAGCAAAGGAAGCCAACCCCTGGCCAGAGGTTGCTGCTGTGCTATTATAGGCAATTTTAATGTATCCGGTATTAAATGTCGGATACACTACATGTCCTTTGTATCCGGCATTTAATGTCGGATACACTGAACCTCCTTTGTATCTGGCATAAAATGTTGGATACAAACAAAATTATTTCAAAAATTTAATGCCGCTGCGAATTTGTTGGGGAATCGGCGCGAATCTCGCCGAGCAAATCATTGTATCCGACATTTGATGTCGGTTATACACAAACCTATTTGTATCCGATATATTTGACCGGATACAAATCAAAAAATTACGGATTTGCCCCTCGACTTGACCGATTTGACACTTTTGGATATCTACGGATTGCCCCCTGCAAAATTTTGCTTTAAACCCTGGGATATTTTGCATGTTTGGATATTTACGGATTGCCCCTTGAGATATTTTCTTGCGCCACTTGCCACTTGTGCGGCTTTTTGCCATGTGTGCAGTTTCCAGTTTTTCTGCTCGGAAACTTCGACAGCTCATATCTCCTTCATCCGAACTCCGATTTGAGCAAACTCAGTTGCGTTTAACTCATATCGGAGCCCTCTATCTAATGATATAGAGCTAAGCACCTGGATAGGGGTTCGAAAAAAGTCAACTTTCGGCTCATCCTCAAGTTTGACCGGCCCACAGAACTTTCATCCGGACTCCGATTCAAGCAAACTCAGTTGCGTTGGAACCGCGTCGGGATTCTCTATCCATTGAGATAAAGCAAGGTGGCCAACTTTCACTTGATCAAAAAGTCAATTTTCCACCCCTTAGGGCTTGACTTTCTGTCTAGGGTTTGAATTTCCGGGTCTTCTAGGAGCGCAAAAATGAGGTGCTTACACCTAGAATACACCAAAGTACTACCTAAAGTACCCCCCAATTATACTTAAGGTACCCCCTTTGATTTACCTAAGGTGCCCCCTTGATTTATCAAAGGTACCCCTTGATTTACCTAAGGTACCACCTTGATTTATCTAAGGTACCCCCTGTATTTGCCTAAGGTACCCCCTGCTTTACCTAAGGTACCCTCTTGTATTTGTCTAAGGTACCCCACATGTATACCTAAAGTACCCCCTAGTATTACCTAAGGTACACCCCCTTATGTAGCTAAGGCACCCCTCTTATATAGCCAAGGTACCCCCTTTGTTTAACTAAAGGTACAACCTGGCATATCTTAGGTACATCCTAGGGTTTTAGTTGAATAACAGCTTTGTTTAGGGGAAGATTTGAAAGACTAAAAACTTGGGCATATAAAAGGATGCCTTAATTTCAATTCTAAGTATTTTTAGAACACTCCCTCTTGTCTTGGGCGTATAGAACAAGAGAGAAAGTTGTGGAAGCTTTCTTGAAAGTTTCAAGAGGAAGGAGAAGAAGGAAAAGGAGAGGAGAGCTTGAAAAGGAGTTGTGCATCTCCATTACTAAGTAAGTAGCAAACCCTTCCAAACAAAATGTATTACAAAAATTCATATTCTCTCTCTCTAGGGTTTGGTTTATTGATGAAATGATCTTGCATGATGGTTTTTACTTGTAAGATTCGTAGGATTTTGGTTGTATAATAATCTTGTTTAGTTTTCTATTGATTTGCCATGGATTTCCACTCACATTGATCATATTTCGGATTAGGGTTTGAGTTTTGTGGTTTAAATGAGATTTTGTGTTAGATTTGTGTTCATGTTGATTTGGGATGAATCTTTGTTTTGGAAAGTGTTTTAAAGCATGTTGGGATGTTTTATGATCATCCTATTTGATGTTGGAAGTGTTGGAAATGATATACATGAGTTTTGTGTTGAAAATAGCCAAAAATAGTTGAAAACCCGACCTGGCGATTAATCCTGAAATTTTGCGATTAATCCTGAGCCAAAACCCCTAAAAATCCGTCCCTGTTATCCTAATCGCGAATCAGGATTAGCCTGGATGATTAATCCAGAGCCTGGATGCGCGTACGTCAACCCTAGTCTTAACCCTAACGCGCGAACGTCCACCTTCAATGCGCCATTTGGAACCAATAAAAATACTCCCAAGGCCCAATTCCCAACCAATAAAAAGTCAACTTTCCAGTTCGTGCCTAAATTTCCAGTTTTCCCGATTTTCATAAAATGCCACTTTTTGAGTTTGACACACAAATGAGTGATTCAGAAGCCCAGAAAATTCTAGAAGATTTTTTTACCCTCCTTTATACTACAACCAGAATTTGAGCCCGAAACTCCTTGTAGATTTGTCTAGAAAAATTATACACCGAAAAGTCAACGTTTTTAACCAGACTTGGAATATTTTTGAGGTCCAAAAGTTTTCGTCTCGGAATCCATTGATTTTTGGTAGGGTGACCTTATTAGGAATCTTGAGACTATCCCACTCATCCAAAATGTATATTGAGGATTTTATGGTATTCGTTTTGATTGATTTTGGATTTCATGAACCGATAATGTAGAAGTACTCCGCTTGGCCTTGATTCGTCAGGCAGTGTAGAAGTACTCCGCTTGGCCTTGATTCGTCGGGTAGTGTAGAAGTACTCCACTTGGCCTTGAGTCATCGAGCAGTGTAGAAGTACTCCGCTTGGCCTTGATTCGTCGGCAGTGTAGAAGTACTCCGCTTGGCCTTAATCTTGGACATTGGCCATTAATCTGATTAGGATATTTGACTTGGAATTGTTGATTTGATTTCATGAATTACCCGATTAAGATATTTGACTTGGAATTACACTTTATATCTGTTTGAGATGTTTTGGTTTACATTTGGTACCTTATACTTGTGAATATTATCATGATGTTACAAAATTGCATAAACTGTTTCTCTGCATGCATGTTTGCTGCTTACTGGGACTTTAAGTCTCACGCGTGTTTTGTTTTACCGGATTTGTTTTCAGATTCGCTTGGTGAGCCATGTACCAGGGCAGATATAGAGGGTGAGCTTCTATACAGGCCAGAGGACTACTACCACCCATAGTAGGGTTCTCTTTATGATGTAGTATTTTGTTTTGGAAAATTGTAAATGGGATGTAAATATTATTTTTGGGAGTTATAAACAAGTGAGCGTTAGTTGTATTTTGTTCATACAGATACTATGTTTTGGAGATTATAGTACATGTGAATATTTTGTTGGATGGAAATTTTATTCCATGCCTCTTTAGCTTATGCACTCTGATGATTACCTTGCAATTGCCCAGGAGTAATTGTGTTAATCAGGTTGTATTGGGCCCATAAGTAGGTCTCGGGGACGGGTTGGTGCCGTGATAGGGCAGACCCGGACCTGGGGCGCTACACACCCCTTAACTAAAGAGTCAAAACTCTCCAAGCCAATCTCTAACTGTAGCTATAAGACTACACTGGGTAGCCATAAATGACGCTAGGGTGGCAATGGACTCATTTGACACTCCACTGCGACTCAGTGCATCAGCTACTACATTAGCTTTCCCTGGGTGACACTGAATATCAAATTTGTAGTCCTTCAATAGGTCTAACCACCTTCTTTGCCTCATATTCAAGTCTCTTTGGAAAAAGATGTACCTTAAGCTCTTGTGATCCGAGTATATCACAAATTGGGCACCAAAGAGATAGTGTCGCCAAATCTTCAAGGCAAACACTATAGCTGCAAGCTCAAGATATTGCGTAGGGTAATTACACTCATGTGGCCTCAGTAGTCATGAAGCATATGCCACTACCCTACCACTCTGCATCAATACACAGCCCAGTCCGATGCCAGATGCATCACAATACACTGCAAATCCCTCATTCACAGATGGTTTAACCAATATTGAGGCTGATGTCAATCTGCTTTTCAGCTCTTGAAAGCTATCTTCACACTTCTAATCCCAATAAAAAATCACAGACTTCTTGGTCAAGTTGGATAACAGGGTGGCAATCTTAGAAAACCCCTCAATGAATCTGCGATAGTACGCAGCCATACCTAAGAAACTGGGGATCTCTGAATCACTGGTGGGTCTAGGCCAGTTTGCTACTGCCTTCACCTTGGATGGATCCACTGATATGCCATCTCCAGATATAATGTGCCCAAGAAAGGAGATCTGCTTCAACCAGAATTGGCACTTGCTAAACTTGGCATACAACTGGTGGCTGCGTAAAGTGTGCAGAACCACCTTAAGATGACCTTCATGCTCTTCCCTTGTCCTTGAATAGACCAAAATATCGTCTAAAAAGACAACCACAAAGTGGTCCAAGTACTCATGGAAGATCCGGTTCATCAAGTCCATAAAGACTGCTTGGGCATTCGTCAACCCAAACAGCATCACCAAAAACTCGAAGTGGCCGTAGCTCATACGAAACACCGTCTTTTCTACATCATCTGGAGCTACTCTCAACTGGTGATACCCTGATCTCAGGTCTATCTTAGAAAACCAGGAGGCTCCCTTCAACTAATCAAAAAGATCATCTATCCTTGGCAACGGGTACTTGTTCTTGACAGTGACTTGATTCAACTGTCTGTAGTCAATACACAACCTCATACTGCCATCCTTATTTCTTACAAACAACACCAGTGCACCCCAAGGCGATACACTGTGCCTAAGAAACCCCTTAGCCAGTAACTCATCAATTTTCACCTTCAACTCATCATACTCTGGTCTAGACATCCTATACGGTTGTTTGGAAACCGGATGTGTGCCAAGCATAAGTTGGATCTTGAACTCCAACTCCCTCTGGGGTGGCAACCCAGGTAAATCATCTAAAAATACATTCGCAAACTCACGGACTACCGGTACCTCTTCAATACTCAACTCCTTGCCCTTTGCTGGTTCCACTTCAATTGAAGCGACCAAACTACTACGGCTATTCAAACCTTGACTCATGAAGCAATGGATCGGACTGTCCGGTTTACTGACTATGATTGACTTGTTATGACAATCAATGATCACATGATGTCTTGACAACCAGTCCATGCCCAAAATCACGTCATATCCACTAAAATTTAGACTGATCAAGTCTCCAGACAACTCCATCTTGCCTAGTCTAATCATACAGTCCCTATAGACTATCTCCGCCTCACTAGTCTCACCCAACGGTGTATAAATAGACAATTCAGACTCCAAACAGGAAGGGACTAACCCAATATGGCATGCACAATCAGGTGTAATAAACGAATGGGTAGCTCCTGAATCAAATAAACTCATGGTAGAATGACCAGAAATAAAGATGGTACTTCCTACGACTGCCAGTGCATCTGGTCTAGACTGAGTGGATGGGGCATCTGCAAAGGCTTTGGCTTGGAGAGGCTGCTAGTGCAGTGGTGCAAGCTGCGACCTCTATTCTGCCTGATGTGATCCACCTCTACCCGTAGGTCTGCCTTTTTGCCTCAGGCCTCTACGACCTCCTCGGTATAGATGTGGCCTCTGATGCTTAGGTGAGGCTGCAGTGGACGGTGCCTCAGTCACCTGGTAGGGTCTACTCTGGAGTGACTGGTAGGTGGAAGGATGCGGACACTCGCGAATCCAATGACCATGCTGCCCACAGCGGTAACACGCTCCTACCAGCGCAAAACATGGTCCAGGCATGTGGGATCTGCCGCATCTCTGGCAACTGGCACTGACCACCCCTTGGCTCGGCTCTCCTCCAGCCTAGACCCCTCCACTGGGTCTCCTCTGATCTCAAGTAGTGTATCTCTGCCTGCTATCCCTGCCGGGATACCTCCTTTGACCATGTGCTGACCTAGGCAGCACCCTCTGTGCTCTCGCGTCCTCAGCCCCTCTGGACTGTGTCCTCTCAACCACTGTAGCTCTCCTCACTGACTCTGTAACGCTCGGTTCTGGGTCAAATTTTTCTGGACCCGAGGTGTTATAATAAGTAACAAAAACAACTAAAATCCAGATCAAATTAAAACCTTTATTAATTACATCATTAGAGTTATATGCGGAAACCTAAAATAATATTCACTAACAATTAATCTTTAACTTTTACAATTTTCCTTGAGCTCATGAAACTAGACTAGAACTAAACTGGCTACCCCTTTTACATACTAGCCCAATGCTTGTTGTCCTCGCCAATATTACCTGAAAAATTGGGGAAAACTGGAGTGAGAATAAATCTCAACAAGTAGCAAAGTGCATGCATGAAAGTAGTCCATGTTTATATAAAATAAGTCATGAGGTATGCGATTAAACCAAACAACAACAACCAGAAAATGATAATATAGAAATCACGATAAATAGCATACCACCCTATAACATCACATAATGAAAAATAATTACAACCACCAAGAAGTATCCCGCCGAGTACACGGTCTGAGGATAAAAGGCACCAGCCTCAAAACAAGTAACCAGCCACAAAACAACAACTATCCACCAAACAACAAGTAATTAGCTATAAAACAACCAGTAACCATCTTCCCACTGAGTACACGGATTTGGGAAGTATCCCACCAAGTACACGGATTAGGATAACCAAATAACCATCTTCCCACTGAATACACGGATTAGGAAGTATCCCGTTGAGTACACGAACTAGGATAACCAAATAACCATCTTCCCACCGAGTACTCGGATTAGGAAGTATCCCGCCGAGTACACGAACTAGGATAACCAAATAATCATCTTCCCACTGAGTACATGGATTAGGAAGTATCCCGCCGAGTACACGGACAGAGGATAAATACGAATAACCAAATCCGCCCTGCGGAAATAATAAACCAGGCACCTGCCTTGTCACAACTGTGACCCAAAAATGCACACAAGTGGAGTCAAATACATGCCTTAAGATCACGATTTCAATGGGTAAAATAATCCAGGTATATGTAAAATCATTCGGAACTCAAAACATATCCAGATAGACCAAATACAGGTGTAGGAACTCTTAGAATCAAGTTTGGTTAAGAAGAGAATCGTTTGGAACAAAGGTATTAAGTTGAAAAGCCTCTTTGGTAAAATCTACCCAAATTTATTATAAAAATGAATTTTAAACATTCGGCAGTGCAAACAATCTCTAAATACCTAAACTTGATGGTACATAGGTTAAAAATAGATAAAAACAATTCCGTAGTGAAAAAATAGGCTGAAAGGCCAATTTTCAAAATCTGACAGACGTGGTGCTCGAGCGGCAGTTGGGGGCTCGAATGGCCTAACAATTTGTTCATTTTAGGGTTGGTCACTCGAGCAACTGTTCAGGCGATAGTTCAATCTAGAGAAATAGCTCTCGGGTTTTGAAGAATACAAAAGGGCGCTCGAGCGACTGCTCAGGCGGCTCGATACGAAGAAAATCCGAAAAGTACTAAAATCAATAAAAATTCGACAACTTGATTTCCAATGCACCAAATTCATTCTAAATCATTCTAAAACACTTTATAAACATGTTAGAATAATTTAAACAATATAAAACTTTGTTTATAAATCAAATCGTATCAAAACTAATCATATAACCATACTTTAACAATTTTAGAGAAAGCTGCAAACAAACACATAGCACCTACGAAAATCCTTGTCTAAACGAACATGGTTTGTTTCTAAATCATCTCATAATATATCTAAATAATAAAACACGAAAATCATGTAATTCCTCCAGTTTTCTAACTGTTTTCTACTTTCCTTTTTGTTGAACCCAGATTTGTTGAAAACTCCTTCTGTGCCCATTTTATGATCTCGATATCACCTCTCTAGACTTCTTCAATTCAAATCTCCACCATTCAGTTTGAAGTCCTCCATGAGTAAATCGAAACCCTAAAATTTTAGCCCATTCCAACGGTTGGATCTTCATATATCATCGTTCGAAGTTGGCTAGTCGGCTAGTCGACCATCTTTGCAACTCCTCTTTCTTTCTAAATCTGATTTTCTACCAACTTCTGGGTTAGTTCGTACCACCTTAAAGTATCTCATGTATAGATCATAACCTCCAAATTACATGACGATCCAACGACTGGATCTCCGAGGATCGTCGTTCAAAGTACGCTGGTCGGACCTCTGCAGCACCTCCCCTTTTATTTTCTTCCCTCTCTTTTCTCTTCTCTCTTCTCCTTATTTTTCTCCAAGCCCAAGCACGAATTCCCCTCTTCTTTCTCCTTATTTTTGACTTGCTAAAAACCCTAAACCTTCCCTAGACCTTCCCTTTTACAAGCTCTCTTAATTAGAAGTCCTAATAGGTTTAGGAGACCTTCTAAATAAATTCCTACTTTTTCTCCACCTTCTAATTCTCTACTAGTACTATACCAATTAAATCCCTCACTATCTAAACTCTTCTTTCTAGCTAATTTTCGTGCGTATTTAATTTCTTATTTTAAAATATTACTAAAACACCCCAAAGCTCGTCTTATCCTCAAATTTAAGGCTCATTATCAACCATAATCACCAATATACCATTTTTCCTACTTTTAAGCCATAATTTGCTATTTAAATTCAAACCTAACCCAAATTAAGTCTAGTTAAATATTTCAAGTCTAATAATTATTTAATTACTCAATATATTAATTTGGCTAATTGGAAAATGACTAAAATACCCTTTCCTTGAAATTCCATATTTAACCTTTGGATCTTTTTCCAAAAATTCTCCTCTTTATTCCTCACATCAATCTTAACCATATAATACACTTGGATTAATACTTATCTTCTCCAACATTCATATTTAAGTCACTCTCCCAATTTATGTAAATCAATCATGCTCTTTCCTATTTAAATGAAGCCACTATTTAAATTCCTAATTACTCAAAATTATTGTTTATTTATTTAGTTACTAATATCTCTTTGGATTATAATACTATTCCTCCAATACCTAAATTAAATCTTAACTTCTCAATATTTAGGCTTATTTAATTTACTTTATTTTAGGAAAATCCAGGGTTTTACAGACTCGGAGAAACTACTGCTTAGGAACACCTCAACACGGTCCCTAATATCCCATCTAAGGCCTCTCTCAAAGTGTTGAGTCTTCTTGCCCTCCGTGTCGACGATGTGCGGAGTGAATCTCGACAACTCCGCGAACCTCGCCACATACTGAGCTACTGACTGGCTCCCCTGAGATATATGGAGGAACTCTGCCTCCTTTATCCTGACCTCCTTAGGAAAATATCGGTCAAAGAATCGATCTCGAAACTCCTCCCAAGTGGTTGCGACTCCCTCTACAGCCATCTCGGCCATCACTGACTTCCACCAGAAGTCAGCTTCACCCTCTAATACATAGGTAGCCAAGCCTACCTTATCCTCATCTCTACATCCTATGGCTGCGAAGATTTTCTCAATCCTTAACAACCATCTCTCCGCCTCCATGGAATCAGGATGCCCATGAAAGGGAGGAGGAGACATCCTCCTGAATTGTCTCATGGTGTTAGCTATTTGATTGCCCTTCTCCTGTCTGGGCTGATTCTGCCAGTTCTGATGGTTCGCAGCAGCTTGCTGCTGGAACAATGTGGACACCTCGCCCAATACCCTCCAGATCTGATCTATCAGTCCCCTAGCAACTAGGACATCTGGTGGGGCAACATCTGCAGCAGCTGGAACATCAGCTGGATCTACAACTGGGTCTATCACTAGGTCAACAACTGGATCCTCCGCCAGAATATCCGCGGGATCATACACTGGGACATAGGCAGCTGCCGCTCTACGGCCTCTGCCTCTCGATCTAGGAGCCATGATATTGAAATTTAACAAATACATTCAATTTAGACAAATACAACCAATTAATACAATCAATGGAGACAAGTGAATTCACATGCATTACCAATTTACAAAGGAAAAGAAATCTGAAGGAATACTTCATCACTACCACTCCCTTTAGTGTATCTACAGCTATACGAAGGTCGGGGATCGTCACGAAAATCCCTTCACTAATTTCTTCATAATAGTATATATATAGGTATTTTCTTATCTCATGCAAGATTTAGCTAATAAGCTATCCCATCTGTATAAGGTTAATAACTTTGGTATATATTCAACACTGGCCGATGCTTCATAATACCTTAGTATAACCAAATACATTTGGCTCATCACACACAATCACATAGGGTAATAGTAATAATTATTCAACCAAAAATAAGGAACGTATCCCTAGAAACAACTTAGGGGTTCTAGCTAGCGTGCACTCATTCCCCAAACCAACCTAAGGCTTCTATTCTAGGTTGTGGACCTTATTTATGCTTTGATACCAAAAATTGTCACGCCCCAGAACCAGGTATTCCTCTCCAACGCATCCCCCTGTCCCAGGCCATGACGGGTTGGTCTTTCGACCTAATAAAATACAGATAATTTAAAACCTTTTCCTAAGGCAAGTGAAGTGATAAACAATTGATACTTGTGCGTAATAGAAGTGTACAAGGAACAATGTTGTGGTGGACTATAAATAAATGTTATAGTGGTTTGGATATTACAAAATATGGGATTCTATTACTCATCTCAAAGTGTAAGGTTCGCAATCCAAAAAGGAGCTACAAATATGTACAACAAGATAAAATCCTAAGTGGGCCTATAGTAGTCTTCCTCTCTATACCCAATAGCTTTCTCTTTTCTTCTATCCCCAGTCCGGCCCTTCACACTAGACGTCAATGGATCTGAAAAATAAGATGTAAAGCAACTGTGAGACGAATGTCTCCGTAAGCAACACATGCATGCTCGTGAAAACTACAATTGATGCATATATCATTCGATGAAACCATGACATGTGGTTAGTTGAAATATTGTGAAAACAACGGCAACTTCGTGTCATACAATAAGTGCATGCATGTGCGAAGGTGCATAGGTAATCCATTTAATAAGCACACTTTCTCTCAAATCTTATCACTTTGTTATCTAGGATGTTTAATATATACTGCACATGACCCCATCTAGTTTCACCGATTCCACATGGTGGTTAGGCATCCAATGCCGATTCCCTTTGACGTGGGCATCTATATGCCGATTCCCTTTGATGTATAGGCATCCATTGCCGATTCCCCATAGCAAATGGGCATCGGCCACTGATTTTGCTGGTGCCGAGATGATAGAAGCAGTATGGAGCAATAACAATAACAACAACACTTGGTCATGGCACATATATACAAACATTCCTATTTAAGTTTATGGATCCATAACTTAAGGGTTAATTATGCAAGTTTTCCTTTCATCAAGTTCCCATCAAATATATCATGCATGTCATATCTCAAGGGTAGCCCATGGCCTTACCCAAGTCATTCTTGGGCCAAGCCTTCTTTCAATTCTCATGGATTCTGGGCCACTGCCCTCCATTCAATATGTCAATAACTGGGCCAATGCCCATTCCAAATTATGATCACAATATACGGCATGATAAACAAATGGGCCACTACCCTAAAATAAATTGCATGCTCAACAAGTTAACAAATAATAACTATTTCAATTTCAACAGAAAATCTTATAATTCATGGCTTACTTGGGCAACTTATGCCTCAATTCTTGGGAAACATGTATAACTTGGTTTTGGTTCTTGTTTCCTACTTTCAAGGGTTATTTGGAAGGTGTTCTAAGTGGTAGAATCAAGTTATCCCACTTCTATAAGAATCTAGAATGTAAACTCTCTCTATAGGACCTATTTTAGCAAAACCTATCCAAAATCTTTATTATTTGGAATTTTGAGATAATTACAGTTGGAACACTTCCTAGACACATAACTCCTACTTATACATAGGTTGGATTCAAATAAAAACATTCCGTAGTTTGATCTGGGCTAAAATCCAAGTTTTCACAAAAACTGACTAGGGCGCTCGAGCCTGCTTCTAGCGGTCAAAAATTGCTCTCTGGTTCCTCTAGTTCAGGTAGGTCGCTCGAAAGGCGCTTGAGCGATGCTTCAGGTGCTCGACTAAACCTGGAAACTAACTCTCGGGTTTGGAATTCCTAAAAAAGCATATGCGAGGCTCTCGAATTCGCGCTCGAGCAACAACGAACAGCCTCGCCTGCTAACTAAGACATATGCGGTCGCCTGAGAGGTCGCTCGAGCAGCGGTTCGGGCACCCTTGCGACTTCTCAGGTTCGCGAAATCTGAACTTTGTGGATTTCTTGGTTTTCTCAAATCTCACTTGTTTTTTATGTTTTTAGGCTCTAAATTGACTCTAACATGTGTGGTTATCTGTTTCCTACAAAACCCCCAACAAAAATCCCTCCTATTGGCAAGAATAAACAATTTTGCAATCAAACCCTAACTTCCCCATTTCACATATGGAAATGGCCGAAAATGAAAGAATAGGTTGGGGTGGTGTTGCTTACCTCTTCTAAGCAAATAAGCAAATCTTCTAGCTTCCTAATCAACCCACGAACAACACCTTTGCTTCCTCCTGGTTGCTTTTCACAAAACTCCAAGCTTCCAAATGAAAATACCCTCTTGGGTTCTTCCTCTTCTTTTCTTGCAAGAATCTCTCCTCACACTTGGCTAACTAGATGGGAGATGGAAGGGATGAGAAGTAGAAGATGAGAGTAGAGAATGGGAGAGGAGAAGATGAAGAGAAGTGAATGGGAGTGGGGGTTCATACGAATGGGGCTTCCCTTTCGTTTTTCCACACTTAACCAATTTCTCTCACAAAATACAAGGTTTTTACAGCTTTGCCACTCCACCTAGTTGCATACACAAACACTTAGCCATTTTCCCCCACTTTAGTAAATAACTTGGAAATCCTAAAAATTGCTCAAATGAAGGTTACCTTTCCTTCTCACATCTTTGATAGGCCTGGACTTAGCCACTTGACCGACTTCAAGTCTGGGCTTCTCCAGCTTCACCTACACATTAAAATCACTCTGTTTAGGATGTGCTAATGGTATAGGAATCTGGGGTTTCACAGAGGATGTCAGAAAGAAGAGAAGACTTATATTTGGTTGTCTCATACAATGACTCCGACAAGGACTTAATATTGCTATTCTAGAGATTGACATCCTATAGTTCTTCCACCTCCGATTGATTGTACCATAGTGAGACAGAGTGTTGCTCATGATATTGCCTCTACTTGGGATCTTCGTCGTGCCACCTGTGATGCACCTTCCCAGCCATGACTCTCCCAATATGGTTCGTCATAGTCTGTTCCTTCATTCGACCCATCTGCTGTTATGGATTATTTGCCTAGGATTCATGAGGTCTAGCAACAATCTCATGCGGAGCTATCACTGATTCAGTCTACTCAGGAGACTCATGGCCGTCAGCTTTCAGAGCTACAAGCAGCAGTTGCGCAACTTCATTTGTTCTACGACCAGGATGAAGAGGATGAAGACGAGGATGAGGATAATGCTGATGTTTAGGATGAATGAAGAAGGTGCTTTAGGAATTAATGGATTGCAATGCATTAAATTGGCTATGCAGAGGAACCTTTTGTTTTTGGGTGTGAGGAGCATTAAGTTGGCAATGCATTAACTTGAGAGCTAGTTAAGCATTACATTGCCTATTTCCTTTCCATTTTGAATTTATGTAGCTACCCCATTAATGTGTTTGGTTGTTACAATTTCTATTTAACCTACCTTCTTGCTAATGAATCAATTTGGACCTCTAGGTGGGTTAAACTTTTTTCCCCTATTTTATATAAAAATCATCTATTATATAAAGTCTTTCATGATTCCTGTCTTGCTTAATTTATGCTCCATAAAGGTGGAATGATCTTGTTTTTCTTAACCATATTTCGTTGTGGGCACCAAATTGAATAAAAGTGCAAACATATCAATTAGATTTTTAGTGAAGATTGGTTTCACAACATAAATGAAATCACTTCATAAAAACTTATAAATTTCATCACTGTGCCTATAATTGAAAAGGAAATGATTCATTACATAAATGTTTAATGCCACAGGATTTGTGAATTAAAGAAAATTCACAACTTCGCACTCAAAAAATATAGACCCGACCAGTTAAGGCGTTGCCCAGCTGAGTTGCAAAGTCATCAATTGTAGCATCCAGAACATGAATGGTTTCAAAGCTACCATTGTTCTTCCCCTTATGCTTGGTACCTCCAATCAACATTTTTTAATCCACACACATTGTTTCTACAAATGGAAAATAGAAATGTCAGCTTATGTGTAGGCACGAGGAAAGAAGAAAACAATCTTAACATGCAAATAAATAAATTTTAAAAGAAATTACAAACAAATGGCTAAACACTACAAAAAAGTTGACTTTTACCGGCGGTAGAATCCCGCTTGTAAAAGTCAAATTACCGCCGTTAAATATTTAACGGTGGTAAACCCTACCACCGCTTAATACCGAGCCGCTAAACGAATCGGCGACGCCCACAACGGTGGTAGCAAAATTACTGCCGCTATTTCGGGAAAATAGCCGGCGGGAATTTAATGGCAGTAATTACCGCCGTTAAAACCCTTTTTACCGACGGGTTTTGCCGCCGCTTAATAAGGAATTTTTAACGGCGGTAACATTTACCGCCGCTAATAGCTTCTATTGGTGGCGGTAATTACCGCCGCTAAAATCCTCACGTGCTTCCATATGCCTTTAGCGGCGATAAGTACCGCCGCTAATACCTTGTATACGTGAAATATGACTCTGGTTTTAAGCGGCGGTAATTACCGCATATAGGTGGACCGAAAATACCTCATTTCGTAGCAAATTTTATAACAAATAGAGCAAAACAATTACAAAGAAGAAAGTGAATTAAAAGAGATTCTAATAAAATTAAAATACTCCAAACATTCATGTCATATAAATTAAACTAAAGAACAGTAAATTAATGGTTTCCATTAACAAGTGATATTGCAACTTGTATCAATTTAATAGCCCTGCATGAAAATAACAATGAATCATGCGTCAGTAAAATTATAAGTAGACAAATCAATTTAGCCAAAAAAAATATTTATATATATATATATATAGAACCGAAGCTATCTTGTGTTACTCACCTCAAATAATAAGAATGCATGTCTGTCTAGCTAAAATCCCGAGGAGGACTATCATTTGCAGAAGTTTCGCCAGGAGACTATAAATTGTAAGAAAGATCATTAAGTGTGGTATTTAAATATAAAGATGATATGAATTTGTGCTATATGTATTTTTGTAAGGCATTTATATAATACCTGTGTTTGACGGTTACTCATCATTAAGTTTCTAAATTCTTCAAATTCTCTGGCATGCTGTGCAACAGTTGCTTCAATTGTTTGTCGTTGTCGCATCTCTTCTTCTAGCCGCTCTTCTGTACGTTGCAATTGTTCTCGCATCCTATTAAATTCATCCATATCGACATACCGAGATGACGTACTCGAGGATACACTACCACCCCATAGCCTAGTGGGCGTGTGGCCTAACCCACAACACCGCACCCTGCCATGTGTGTCATGCCCCATGACTTGAGTATATACATCATCTCGGGCTGTCGAATCTGGCGTGCCTTGTTCCATGATAGTTCGCATTTGATCTTGAAAAAAATATTTATGCAATCATTGAGTTATCAAAATAGATGCTAATAAAGTTAATCGTATGCTACAATTATACCTACAATAAGAGGAAATAACTTACTATCTTGTCAGCTGCTTCATCATTGATTGGCGTGCCATCTTTTCGAGTTTGCGTCCTTATAAAAGTCTCAGCACGGCCTGCCAATCCCTAATGAAAAAATATGGTGTTAATTCATCATAAATCATTTAAACATCCACAAGCAGAAATTAATACAATTGACCTGATTAAAAAGATGAAGAAATATAAAAACAAAGAACACATGTAGAGATAAATAAAGAAAAAATAATAAAAATTTCGACGGCATCTCCCCTAAAAATAGAGGGTTGTCCAGACCGAATTGGTCTAAAATAAATCCATTCAACCTGAAATACAAAAAAGAATGCAAAACGTAGCATTCATATACAATCCCCATTCACATAAATATCCCATCTTATCATACAAGAAAATAGAAAAGCTACTATACAACTTAGAAGAGATAAGAAAGCAATAAAATAAGATTGTACACTATGAAAACCGATCATCAAGTTGATGAGGTGACTAGATTTATAATAGTATATCAAGACATTCATAAGTGGCCATTTGTTATACCTGTTCGTTTCTGACCCTGGCAAAGCTCTTTGTCCCAGCTGTATGATTAAGGGTCTGGTTGGCACGATTAGTTTTATTCCTTGCTGACGCGTTCTGCAACATATAATCATACAAAGTCAATAAACAAGGATGCAGTAGCTTTAGAAGACATATTAACTAATTAACAAATTACCTAGGCATTTTGTGAGTTCCAGTACTCTACTATAATTGCCCATTGCTCCTCTACCACATCTGGTGGGCGATGATTTATACGTTCAGCATTTGTTTCGTATGGATCGTAATGGTTCTACTTCAAATCGGACTTATAGTCCCTCCATTTTTTATTTATTGATTGCAGGATAACATCACACAACCTCTCTTCAACCTCAAACTTTTCCTACGGTGCATAACAAATTGAAATTTAAAAGTTAATACCAATTAGCTAAATATGTGGACATTTTGAGTAATGAACTACATTAAAATTTAGATTATTTACCTTTACAAGTGACCACGCTCGATCCTTCTCCCTATCTGTGACTTCTCGCCAGCCAAAGCGATTCAGGGGTATAACACGTCCATCGCGTGCCAGTGTCCCACAAAAACTAGCCAATTTGGAGGCATTTGGTCCAATTGGCTGCCCCAATTCATCTATATTGATGTTGAACTTTTCTCCAGGTCGAAGTTTTAGTATATCAAGGCATCTAGTAGGACCTCTACCCCTCCTAGCTGGCCCACCCTCTGCCATCTAATAAAATACACTATATGTTGTAGAAAATAAAATCATACAAGTCAATAACAATCTGATTCATCATAAATGGCTATTGTTTGTTAGTTAGTTTAATAGAAGAAAATAGTGTGTCGTATTCAAGACAAAAAATGAGAATTAACATGATCACTATAATTCAAATACAATTCATTCATGGTCATCATCAGAATCCGATCCCTGTTTGTCATGAACAGGATCACTAGAAGATGCGAGCTGTTCTCTACTTGTATGGGAATGAGCATCAACTGTTGTGCCAGGTACGTCTTCCCTTGCCCAACTCAACCCATCAACCTCTTCTTCATTATTTGTTACAAGTTGGGTAGCATATGGCTCGCAATCAATGGGTTGATCATCATTCGTGATCAATTCAAACAAGTCCCTTGGCTTAGTCTTCACAACAACATTCCACTCTTCATCGATTGGATCCACCACAAAGAAAACTTGTTCAGCTTGAGATGCGAACACAAACGGATCATCCATGACATGTTGACCAGTATATAATAACCGTTTGAAGTTCACAAGTGTAAATCCTAACTCATCTATCTTAATGCCTCTTCCTTGTGTCATGATATCAACCCAATCACACTTAAACAGTACATGTCTAAGCTGCTCTGAATATGCCAATTCGACCACATCAGTCAGACGCCCGTAAAAAGACATATAACTTGCTATTGGATTTTTATCTTTCGTACTAGTGTAGCTAGTAGTGCTTGCTTTTACCACAACACCGCTATTCTGACACTTTGAGGATTTCTCTTTCTCCATCGTGCAAAAACGATATCCATTACTTATGTATCCCTTGAATTTTTTTGCCATTGATTGTGGCCCCTGTGACAACAACATAATGTCCTTGGAGACGGCACTATTTGATGCTTTTAGTGTCTCCGCCTATAAATAAGGGGCCAAGTAGGTTAAGAAATGCAATATTAAACAACACATGTGGAGCTAAAACTCTATAAATGAAATAAGGTTTCTTACATGTTCTTTAAACCACTGCATGAATTCATTATTATGTTTCTTTTGTATGTCATGTTCCCTTGCCCTTGGAGTTAACATCTTAAGAAGGCTTAGATGACGCCTGTAATGTAAAATACAATGATTAATTCAAAGAATATGAAAATATTGTAATATAGAAACAAATGGATGAGGTAAGCAAGTAACTTCTTACATTCGAAAACTTGCAACCCTATCGTCATTGAAAAGCACATAACGATGCACTTGTGCCCACTCAATATTGGATAATTTATATGGTTGGGCACTTCCAATTGCAGTTTCATCATAGTTTCTTTGCGGCCGATTAGTTTTTGATTCTACGTTAGGTAAGTATCGGGAACAGAATATCATACATTCTTCCACAATATACCCTTCTGCAATTGACCCCTCCGGTTGTGCTCGATTGCGCACATATGACTTTAGGGTGTACAAGTACCTATTATGAAAAACAAAAAATATTGATAATCAAGATGATTCGACGGCGAAATACAAGGTAACACATTTAATAAGACTGTTGTAATACGTACCTTTCAATTGGATACATCCAACGATATTGGACAGGCCCCCCTTCCATAGCTTCATTTGCTAAGTGAATTGGCAAATGCACCATAATATCAAAGAACGATGGGGGGAAAATCCTCTTCATCTGGCATAATACTTGTGCAATACTATCTTGAAGGCGCTTCAAGTCATCAACTTCACAAACTTTGGAGCACAATTGATGAAAAAAGTTGCTCAACTCTATCAATACAGACGCTACATTCTTCGGCAACACTTTCCGAATAGCAAGAGGCAATAGTTGATGCAGCAACACATGGAAATCATGACTTTTAAGACCAAATGTCTTCCGTTCTTTACTACTCACCCGTTTAGCAATGTTGGACAAATAACCATCTGGAACCTTTATACTTTTCAGCACTTTGCAAAATATATCTTGTTCCCGTTTGTCTAGTGAGAAGCATGCAGCCGGCAAACATGCTTTCTTTCTATCTGGTAACATCTGTGGATGAAGTACGTGTCTAATACCCATGTCAACCAAATCCAAGCGCGCCTTAAAGTTGTCCTTCGTTTTTCCATCAATATTTAACAATGTACCAAGTATACTATCACAAACATTCTTCTCAATATGTATCACGTCCAAATTATGTTTCAACATAATATCCCTCCAATATGGCAATTCAAAAAATATGCTTTTTTTCTTCCAATTAAAGGGCATCGCTCCTTTACCAGTGTTTTTAGAGTCTTCTTACTGGTATGCTTCCCGAATACATGTAAACTGTCCCTTAACTGATCAACAATATCCCACCCATTTAATCCTATTGGAGCTTCCCTTGTCTTTGTGGTACCATCGAAGGATTGTTTCTGCTTTCAAAACTTATGATCAAGAGGTAGAAATCGACGATGACCCATATAACAGTGCTTCCGGCTATGACGCAAATACTTAGAACACGTGTCTTTATGACAAGAAGGGCATGCAAGTTTCCCTTTAGTGCTCCAACCCGAAAGCATAGCATACCCAGGGAAATCACTAATCGTCCAAATTAACCCTGCACGCAAAGTGAAGACCTCCTTTCTTGACGCATCATATGTCTCAACCCCAGAACCCCATAGGTCTTTTAACTCTTCTATAAGAGGGCACAAGTACACATCAATATCATTTCCCGGCCCCTTCGGCCCTGGTATGAGTAAAGAAAGGATCATGTTTGGTTGTTTCATGCACAACCACAGTGGCAAGTTATATGGAATCAAAATGACTGGCCACGTGCTGTGGGTGATACTCATTGATCTAAATGGATTGAAGCCGTCAGATGCTAAGCCCAGTCTAACATTACGAGGATTAGAACTGAACTCGCTATTCATAACATCAAAATATTTCCAAGTCATAGAATCCGCAGGATGCCTTAACTTATCATCATCAGTACGACCATCCACATGCCATCTCATATCATTGGCAATCTTGGAAGACATATACAATCTTTCAAGATGCGGCTTCAAAGGAAAGTGCCTTAATATCTTTGCTGCCTTTTTCTTTCCCTTTTTATTGGAATGACTATCTTCGGATTTCCATCTAGAAGTACCGCAAATATCACACTTTTGTTTTTCACTAGTTTCATTCCAATATAGCATACAGTCATTTGGGCACGCATCTATTTTGTTATAATTAAGACCCAGGTCCGATATCATCGTCTTGACCTGTGAACTTGTTTCTGGCAATTTTGACACAAACGGAAATGTCTCTCTCAACAACTCAAGCATCAAAGTCAATGACTTATTGCTCCATCCACTTAGGTACTTTATATGAAATAGTTTAACAATGAACGACAATTTCGTGTGGCTTTTACACCCCGGGTATAACTCTTCTCCAGCATCATGGAACAGTTTCTCAAACTGTGGATTATTACAAGTTGGGGTATCATCTGATGGCCTATGTGAAGAACTCGCAGATACGTCCATTCCATCCTGCACCCATAAGCTTCTTTAACCATGAGCCTAACTTCATCACCCACAAATTGTGCATCATCTACTATGGGATTAACACAGGGGGGGGGGTTGTGAATCGAGAATATCCTCCCCATGATAGTACAATTTTGTGTAGTTTTGATCAAATCCATTGCTAATCATGTGTTCGTATGCGACTTCTTGACTTTGATACAACACATTATTACATTTCGGACAAGGACACTTCAACAACCCATTAATAGTTGCCCCGCGAGAACATGCGAATTTGATGAAACCCAAGACTCCATCTTGATAATCTTGACTAGCCCTATTCCATCCATAGTAAACGTAACCTATTTAGTTAATAAATATAGATACACACCCTTCATCAAAACATTAAGAAATTAACATAATAAATACCTAGATCTTTTCATCCACCTTCGATCCATCTATTAGTATGTTGTGAAAGAATTTACCCGTCGCTTTTGAATAAGATTACTTTCTGCAAAACATACTCTATAAATGAATCTAGCTAATAGCAAACGGTACTTATGTTAGTTTTAAAATTTATGCTTGGTTTTACCCATTTAGGTATACGAAATACATTACTTGTTTGTCATAAGATTCATATATTTCTCCACGAATTTCGGTAGCATCTCTGCGCAGTTCTTCAAATACGTAAAGTTTTCTAACATAAAGTCAATAAAACTACGTATTTGAAGAACAAAGAGATAAAACCAAAATTATAAGTAGAGATATATATAAATCACATGTCAACAAGTAACATACTTGATATCCCCAAACTGTCAATATGACAATCCAAGATGTTACATGTGCAAATCTATGCCTTCATATTTAAATACTAAGAATTATTGCAAACTTACTGCGAAGATGCAATATCTTCAAAGTACACAAAATAGGATGGGCATAGTTACACATGTAACCTCTCAGACGGGTAGTTGAATTGTTTCCACTTTTTTTTATGAGATAAATAAATATAAAAACAATAACCAGGTTAACCAAAAAATAGAATAAAGAACTGCTAATCATAATATCAATGCTATTGAACAGCATTAGAATAGCATTAGAACAAAAATATCACAACAAGGAACTTAAAGAGATAAATAATGGTTTAACCATTATTTATCTCCCCTAAAAATTTCGACAGCATCTCCCCTAAAAATAGAGGGTTGTCCAGACCAAATTGGTCTAAAATAATAATGGTTTAACCTGTAAAGAAAAGAAGAGTCAAAATATTGCATTCATATACAATCCAAAAAGAGCATCCACATCCATATCCACCACGATATTTATCATAAGAAAATAATCAAATAAATGGCTTAGATACTTCATTGCCAACATTTGGAACAGGCATGGCCTAGCTAGCTTTATGGCTCATAAATTGTGCAATTTACATTTAAAAATTAGATGGCCATTACAATTGCATGTTACAAGCACAAGATGAAATCATACATATTTATAGTGCATCAATAAGATTAACATCTAATGGTTATTGATACACTTGACAAAACCTAGTAATTGAGATCCTAATGACTAGCTGGCAAAAAAGAATTAGAATTTTACGGGAATTTAAATTTTTCCTAAAATATTTGTTTGTTGTTTTTTTCCATATGGCTCAATCCAAATAAAAAGTAGAGAACAAAGTCATCATTAAGATATATCACATTGGCCATCATCTAGGTGACTTGGTCTGTCTATTTATAAACATTATTACTTGGGACAACCCCATATACATCAATATATCCTCCTCAAAGTAACCATACTCTCCTAGGCTTTCTCTTTGAAAGGAACATAAACTTATCAAACTTTTTTATAAACAACTAAGGGCACAATCTAATCTCACATAAACTAGGAAATAAAAAAATGAGAAAAGAAAAAACTTAAATAACATGATTGAACAAATACAAATAGAAATCAAGTTGAAGCATTTCAAACAAATGAGTTGGGAAAAAGACCTTCTTAGCAATGACTCTCCTTGTAATTGGAAAACACAAGTGGAATATATCCTTATGGTTACAGATAATCAATTCGGAAAACATATAAAGGAACTTGGACTTGCATTTGCTTTCAATTAGAAAGGATTTAATATGTTGTCATTGGGTTTATAGTAACCAAAAGATATAAAGAAGAAATAAATTTGGGTTTCTAACAGGCAAAAAGAAACAAACAAAAGCGCTAGATCAGTTGTTTGCAATTTCACTTTCTTTTTTTTTAACCATATATCTTCTCTGCAGAGTGTTAAACCTAATCCCAAGTACTTCATTACAGCTATCGAAGGGGAGAAGACCTTTGTTTAGAGCCACTCAGCTAAAAATACTTAAGGTTAATGCAACCTGATCTCATTTTTAAGATTAGATATTGTTGGGGTTAGATCTACAAGATGTTCCTTTCCAAAACAATTGCCTCTTGAGATGAAGAAACATGTTGATTTTCAGTCCTGAATGACAACTTAATTTATATTTAATGGAGGAATTTCCACTACTTGATATAACTAGAGAAATTAATATTGGATAAAAAGTATTAAAGCATAATAACATTATATTGAGTTAAATGGGTATCTCTTAGTCTTCTCGTTTGTAACTTAGAAGGCATGTTGGCACTGTTGACGCTGCATAAAGTCTAATTCATCTTCTTCATTTTTTTCTTCCTACTTTTAATAATAAATCTTTAGTGAGTCAATCTGATCTAGGGTAACGACCAAAGTATGAGTATGAGATATTATTTTGAGTCCCCTCTTAACTGCATTTCATTATGTTTTAACAAAGATCCCGGTTATTCTTTTATAATCTTGCTTTGATTACCTTAATTACAGATATTTCTTAGTTTTAGGGATCAAAGTCAAGTTTTTTATTGAGGTCATCCATGATGACCAAGAATAATAGCATAAGGAATAGTTTTAAGTCCTAGACTTTTAATTGCGTTTTTAATAGCATAAGGAATAGTTTTTTATTCCTTATGCAATAGTTTTAGGGAACAATTGCATAAGGAATAATATTAAGTCCTAGACTTTTAATTGCGTTTTTAGATATACTTTTTTTTTTAAGAAAGACATAAATTATAATTAAGAAATCAAAATATTAGAATCTTACCCTCAATTATAATTAAGTAATCAAAAGGAGTTAAAAGCTGTTAATATTCTGGCGCTCCCTTGATTCAAATAGTTAACAATCCTAAATACAAGATACTTGTTTTTTTTCCCCATTATTCTGCAGCTAAGTATCTGAAATTAGCAGATTTTTCCAACCCAATAAAAAAATAACCTACTTAACATGATTGACTATATTTCACTAGTCTAAAATTGATGTAATAGGCAGCAAGTGCTCAAAATTAACCCTAAGTTGCAGCATAGATGATGCCCTCAGTTGCTTCCAGAGTAATTTCCCTAATGATACAAACTCTTATCAAAAGCATAATCAGGAAGAGCAAAATGTGAAAATATATAATCATCAAAAGGGCACATGAGAAATGAATAAATCCCAGATCTTGTCATTGTATATACTAAAGCTCCAATCACTGTCTTAAAATTCCAGATCTTTTAAATGAATTCAATCCCAAGAGGATGGACTATGTTAGCATTTACCATAAAACTTCATTAAATTCTTCATACTTTACATTGTGTATTTGTTGATTACTGTCAATATTGGACCATGAATTTCCTTGTCTCACTTGGTAAGAACAAGTCAACACTGATGCTCAAAGCTTAGAACCTCTGAAAATGTAAGATGTGGAAGAAAGAAAAAAAGGCACTCATGGCAGCATCAAGCGTGTTAAATGGAACCTCACATGCATTTACAAGCATACAAGCAGCATCAAGTGTGTTAAATGGAACTGGCATGCATTTACAAGCACACCAGCAGTAGCAATAACATTAAATGAAAACCCACAGGGCAGACTATAAACAAAGAAGGTATAAAATTTATGGGTGCAAAATAGGAATCGACCAATCTCAAACTCTCTATTAAGAAACTTGAGAGCAGACTTCTGAAAGCGTTTCTATCAATTAGGTCTTGGTGAGAACATACCTGCGAATGGCGACTTGACCACGGAGAACGGCGATTGGCGATGGAGAACGGCGATTGGCGACTGGCAATTGGCGCGTGACTTGACCACGGAGAACGGCGCCGGTGGCTTGACCACGGAGAATGGTGATGTTCAACAGCACCGGCGGCTTGACCACGGCGAACAGCGATGGCAGTTGGCGACGGCGACGACCAAACAAACCCCGGCCGTTGAACAAAACCCAGCAACAGTAACTTGCGCACAGAGAAGACAACCCCAATCGCGCAAATTGGGGATTTATATCCTTTTAGCGGCGGTAATTAGTTACCGCCGCCAAAAACCCATTTCGCGCGAGGAGAATATAACCTTTTAGCTGCGGTAATTAGTTACCGCCGCAAAAAACCCATTTCGCGCGAGGAGAGTATAACCTTTTAGCGGCGGTAATTAGTTATCGCCGCTACAAACCCATTTCGCGCGATCGAGAATATAATCTTTTGCGGCGGTAATAAGCTCCCGCCGGTAAAAATATATTTCGCGGCGGTAATTACCGCCTCGAAAAATATATATTTTAATTTAAAAAAACACAACAAATATTTGTTTATGCGGCGGTAGTTGGCATTATTACCGGCGGCACTACCGCCAGTAAAAACACGCGCCAAATCTTCGCGCGGAAATTGCTGTTCGCGCCATACTTTTTACCGGCGGTAAAAATTTACCGCTGCTAATGAATTTTTTCAATGGCGATACACTACCTCCCGCCGCGTAAATGTATTTACGGGCTTTTAGCGGCGGTAATTGGCTACCGCCGCTAAAAACCTGCCGCTAAAGCCCCTCTTTTTTGTAGTGAAAACACACAAAAAGATAATCTAATTTTTAGTTCCTTATAACCATCAATTATGTCACAAGCCAATTCCTAAAAAATTTGTTTGCAGCCACATGCACATGCAACTAAAATATGATAGCTACTTCAATATTCAACCAAACAAGAATAAAGATGTTTGCTTTAGAATTGAGGGGATCTGCAGCAAATGTTTGTATTAATTCTTCCTTGACTGTTGATCCTACACTTCAAAATAACTGTAACGCCCCGCTTCTGGATCAATTGTCCAACCCCGAAGTGTTAGTTTATGTGGGCCAAAGCAACTAAAATCCAGAATAATTAAAAACTTTTATACATGTCTTTATCAGAGGTTTTATGCAGAAACATAATAAAATTCATTTACAATTAATCTTAACATTTACAATTGCTTTTTGAACTCATAACTGGTTCACAACTATTGGCTAGCCTTTACATAATACCCCAATGCTTGTCGATCTCACCAAGAGTACCTGAAAAATAGTGAAAATCGGAGTGAGATATAAATCTCAACAAGTAATAAGATGCATGAGATAAAACCGTCTAGTTTATATAAAAATAAAATCATGAGGTATAACGATAAAATCAAATCATGATAATAATAATATTCAAATCATTCATCAAACCAAACCACGCATATATGACATCACAGGACTCATGAACTAAAACCACTTAATAAGCTACTCTTGTGCCCAAGTTCACCACCTCACGAGCTTACATGATATGGAGCCGAGATACCCGGTCATCTATCCTCCGTCAACCATCAATGCGAATCACCCCCGAGATACACAGTGGGCTGGCGCGTACAATCCAATCAACTGCAACTATCCAATCAGGGGAATACCAATCTGATCATATATATATAGACACTGGACAATACACGGTGAATACCAGTACATGTGCAAGCCACAAGTGAACTACAAGCATGGCCAAAATATAGCTCTCAGGTGCAGGTCACAACTAAACTATAAGCATGACCAATAAAGAGCACCTGTAAGCCAATGTCTCATTAAGGCGCACGTTGGTAACCCAAATAAAACCAATCAAGATACACGGCTAAAGACCAAGTCAAGATACACAACGGGTCAGGATTGCTACACCATGACCAGATATAGGAAGGCCTTGTCAAGATACACAACAGGAGCATAAGTGGGAGACAGGTTTAACTTACAAAGATAATTCCCTTTCACTTCCTAGCTAACTATGGATCCACATTAAACACTACCCGCTAGACACAACGTACAACCAAAATATATTTAATAATAACTTGTCTCAAACTTAAGATATTCTTAACAATAAGTTCCCAATCAACCATAAACATCTCATCCCAAGATACATGAGAGAGGATTTTAACCACTCCGAGATACACGGAGGAAAAACAATGATTCTGCCCATTTATTGATGAAACCATATGCAAATATTCAGAAATATAATATTGAAAGTAAGAAATTGCTCAAAACTGAAAATAAATAAAAAAAAACACCATTCCAAACCTTAAAACCATGTTATCTTACCAAAATATGCTCAATTCCTTGATTAATTGCCTAAATAGTTATTTATTAATGTGAACACTCTTAAATTATTTATATTTAAGTGTTAGATAACTTACTAATTCAATATATTAAGTCTTAAATTCATCTACTAGTTGGTTGTTATTCTCAATAATATACTTAACAATGTCCAAATTTCTTCTTTTAAGAACCTAAGGGGTCAAAACTCGTTAACATTAATATTTAATCCTTCCAGAGGTTAATTTAGGTCTATGGTGAAGTTTAGGAATAGGGTATATCAACCAAAATCAATTCTAATTAATTTTAGCCCACAAATTCCTCAAAACATCTCTATAAAATCAATCTTTACATTCATCGTTCCGAATTAATATTCTTTTATCCAAATTTAATTCAGTCACTTCCTACATCTCAAATTAACCTAATTGCAAGTGTTGCAACTTTAAAATTCCAAGTAAAATCCTTAAAAATAGATTTGGGCACAAAATCCAAAATTCAGAAAAATTTGACAGAGGTCGGTTGACATTGTGCTCGAGCGGCCTGTTGGGTATTCCTTTCTAGGTTAATTTTGCTTAGACGCTCGGGGTCGCGCTTGAGCATCCTCCCGGGCATTGAGTTTCAAGGTTCTATTATTCTGTTTTTAAAATACACAGGCGAGGCGCTTGCGATTGCTCTCGAGCGGCCTGTTCAACGCTCAACTAAGTTTCACTATATTTTCTAGGTTTTCTGGTTTCCGAAGTATAAAATACTTTTATTAGTTTTAATTGTTTCAAATCTTCATACCTTCATTCTGAATTACTTCTAAGATATAACCCTAACCTATTTTCAGTAATTATAAGTTGATCTAAATTTTTCTACTTAATTAATTCTCTTGTGATCATCACTTTTCTTGACTTCTTTAAAAGTGTATGAAAGCAAAACCATCTTATAAAACTCTCAACTTTTCAAACCAAGATCTGAATTAAAACAAACCATGATAAAACATTTAAATGATACGAAAATCATGCAATTTCTCTAGTTTTCAAAGTGTTTGCTACTCGCCTTAACATATAGAATTTTTCTTCCAAGAAACCCGAATGTCCATCGAATTTCTGAGATTATTCACACCACTCTAGACTTCTCCAAATCAAATCTCTACCGTTTAGATTGAATCCCTAAAAGTCAGGAACATAACCTCCAAATTTGAGATCGATCCAACAGCTGGATCTCTCTAGATCTTAATTCGAATATTGCTGGTCAGGATTCTGTAACTCTTCTTCTTCTTCTTCATAAAACACCTTTTTCTTCTCTCTATCTCTCTTTCTATTTTTTTCTAGTCCTATGCACGAATTTTCTCTCTTCATTTCTCCTCATGATTAACTTAATGGAAACCCTAAACCTTCCCTAATGCCTTCCTTTTATAGGCTCACTTAATTAGAAGTCCTAATAGGTTTGGGAGATTTTCCAACCTTCCCACTTGCACTCATTTCCTTGATTCTCCCTTGTAATCTTATTTCCTAATTCTCATAAAATTAGAAACTCTTAATTTACTAATTTTCGTGCTATTTGACATCTTTATTTTTAAATATCAACTAAACACTTAATAATCTCCCATATTACTAGAATTAAGGATCTTAAATCAGCATAATTACAATGGGTTCTTTTTCCTTCTTTTAAACCTTAAATTCATTATTTAAATCCCACTAAACTAAAATTTGATCTAATTAAGTTTCTTGACTTAATAATTAATTGTTTTTTTTCTTTCATGGATTTGACTAATTAGAAATTACCAAAATGCCCTTTCCTTAATTTCCACACTTAATCATTGAATTTCTCCACAATTCTCCAAATTCTATTCTTCTTATTATTTTTCTTCCTAATTTGAAATTTAAATCATAAATAATAATTTTACAAAATCTTACTTCTTATATAATTTAGATTCCTATACTTAATTTCCATTTTCTTTTTTTATAAATTTATTTGTACTTCAAAATCTTTCTATTTCATTTATTTATTTTTTGTTTTATTTTATGAAAATCCAGGGTTTTACGATAACTCTTGATCCTATACTTTTTGGAGCTACAAATTTAAGAGATAAAGAGCAAATACTACATCGCAGGAATAAGAAACCCTAAAAAAAATTATAAAGAGGAAAACACATTTCAATAAGAACCAAAAAATCTCCCATTTAGTCCCCCTTAAGACTGCTATTTTTGCAAATCATGAATCATAATCACTTTTTCCATGTGCATTACCTTTTCTACGAATTTAAGTGGTTGTCGTCCGGACTTTGGGGCTGAAATGTGTTTCTAATGCTCTGCTCGGCATTGGTATGCTTGAAATGATCTAGACCCAAATCTACATTAAACACTTGTTAATTTCAGTAACATATAGTCATATATGATCTCATAACAAAATTAATAATATAAATCATTACCATAATATGAGAACCAGTGATAGTAGGCAAATAACCGATGTTTTTGATGCATCATAAGAATTGAAACTGATGGGCTTCGCATGTCCAAGGTCTATGCATGGCCGTATCCATTTGACCCATCTTCGGACGATTGTGAAGATATCAACCCTTGCAGCATCAACTATATAATTAGAAATATATAACAGAAGCAATCATATAAATAAATTTTTCCCAATAAATTAAATTTCAGTATAATGCTGTAGTGGAGTAGGTGACAGAGTCACGTGCTCTGCACGAACTGTAGGGATCAGATTCTCAACATTGGTTTTCTCCTATGTTCGTTCGTGCTACTTAGTATTCTTAACCATATTCCACATCAATATAGGTTCACGGCAACGGATTCGCAGAGGATCCTCTGTGAAGCGCAATCCAACGGTCCAAACGTTGGATCAAATTAAATGAATGCTATCAAATATGAGGGTACCTCAGGCAAACAATGGGGTACCTCTGTCAAATACTGTGGTACCTCAGGCAAACATGGGAGTACCCGATCATCTTCATGGAGGTACCTTCGGCCCAACAATGGAGTACCTCTGTCAAATACGGGGTACCACAATTACCCCACTATAACTCGAAGCAACCCCCCTAAATCGTGGTAGGTACCTTGCAAAATAAGTTTAAGGTACCCCACTATAAGCCCAAGGTGCCCTCATGTAAGTCTAAAGTACTCCCATATATGTAAAACCCCGACCCGGATTATACCTTAATTATTAAGTTTAATTACTTAAAGTGTGATTATTAGACTAATTAAGTACTTGTGTTATGAAGATGAGGTAGATGTGGATTATTCTTGAGGATTTAGAGAAATCAATTGAACTTTATGAAGGTTATTAAGGTAAGTTTAATTAATGTTATTTCTCAATTCCAATTGTCTAAGATACTCTCCAATTAGCTTAAATGAATTGGAAATCAAATTTTGAAAAGTTAGACTCATGTGTACGTAGAGTAATTCTCAAGTATACACATGGTACCCCAAAGTTTACCCCAGGTACCCTCCCGGATAACACTAATGTATACTCATATATACCCCAAAATACTCCCAAGAATACTTAAAGTAACTCCTAAAAGTACCCAAGGTACCTCCCAAGTGTACCCAAATTATCCCCTAAGAATACTCAAAGTAACTCTTAAGAATGCCTAAGGTACCTCTCAAGTGTACCTTAAGTGTCTCCCAAGAATACCCAAATAACCTTTGAAGTATACCCCAGGTACCCCACTTCTATACTCAAGGTACACCCAAGTATTACCTAAGGTACCCTCATTATATACCCAAAGTATGCCCGAGTATTACCCAAGGTACCACCCAAGTGTTACTTAAAATACACTCCAATTATACCTAAGGTACCCTACTTTAATTGCCTAAGGTACCCCTATGTTTACCTAAGATATCCTCTTGTATTTGCCTAAGGTACCCCTGTGTTTACCTAAGGTATCCTCTTGTATTTGCCTAAGGTGCCCCTGTGTTTACCTAAGGTATTCTCTTGTGTTTGCCTAAGGTACCCCACATGTATACCTAAAGTACCCCTTATATTACCTAAGGCACCTTACTCATATTGGCTAAGGTACCCCACTGTTTTGCACAAGGTACCCCATTCGAATACCTGAAGTACCCTCTAATTATATCAAAGGTACCTCACTTTTATTGCCTAAAGTATCACTTCATTTTAACTAAGGTACCCTACTGTCTTACTTGAAGTACCCCCTTGTTTAGCTAAGGTACATTCCTTTATACAGCTAAGGTACCTCATTTATATCACTAAAGTACCTCCAACATACCTAAGGTACATCCCTTACATTACCTAGGGTACACCCCTTATATTTCCTAGAGGTACTCTTCTCATATAAGTAAGGTACCCCCACTGTTTTACCTAGGGTACACCCCCCTATATAGCCAAAGTACCCCCTTTGTCTAACTAAAGTAACCCCTATATAAGTAAGGTAACCCCTTATATAGCTAAGGTACCCCTTGTATAACTAAGGTACTCCCATTTCACACCAGGGTATCCCATCTTGTATAACTAAGGTACACCCTAAGCATCCCTGGAGTATGCCTTTGAAATATCTAAGGAAAATCCCTTAAAACACTTGGGTAACCCTTCAGATAACACTAAGGTACCCTCTACTTATCAGTAAGGTATACCCATACTTAACACTAAGGTACCCCTAAGGGTTTTAGTTGAATAAAAGCCTTGTTTAGGTGCAGATTTGAAATACCCAAAACTTGGGCATATAAAAGGATGCTCTAATTTCTAATTAAGTGTTTGCAAACCCATTTCTCTTGTCTTGGTCGTATAAAACAAGAGGGAAAGTGTGGGAGCTTGCTTGGAAGCTTCAAGAGGAAGAAGAAGAAGGAGAGAAGTGCTTGGAGAGAAGTTTGCTTCTCCATTAACAAGTAAGTAGCAAACCCTTCAAACAAAATGTATTACAAAATTCGTATTCTCTCTCTAGGGTTTGGTTGATTTGATGAAATGATCTTGCATGATGGTTTTGATTGCTTAAAATTCATAGGGTTTTGGTTGTATGATAATCTTGTTTAGTTTTCTACTGATTTGCCATGGGTTTCCAGCTCTATTGATTATGTTTCGGATTAGGGTTTGAGATTTGTGTTTTGAATGAGGTTTCATGTGCGAGATTTGTGTTCATGTGGATTTGGGATGTTTTATGATCACCCACTTTGATGTTGGAAAGGTTGAAAATGATTTCTATGAGTTTTGTGTTGAAAATAGTCAAAATATTTCAGAATCCTGACCTTGCGATTAATCCTGAAATTTGACGATTAATCCTGAGCCAAAACCCTAAAAACAAGTCTTTGTTATCCTAAATCGTGAATCAGGATTAATCTGGGCGATTAATCCAAAGCCTTAGCACGCGAACATCAAAGCTCAACGCGTGCGCGCCAACCTGTGTATTGCCTCAGTGCGCGAACGTCAACCTTCAACGTGCGCGCGCTGCCTTTGTTTTAACCTCAACGCCCGAACCTTTAATCTCAATGCCCGAACGTTGCTTTGTGCATTACTTCAATGCCCGAACGTGCAAACCTCAACGTCCACGTGTTGAACCCTATATTTTTGAGAATTCTTCACCCTTTTCTCCTCAACCCTTTTCCAAACAACCCAAGCCTTCGGCAGAGCACCCTTATTTCCATGAAAGACATTTAAGTAAATGTCCTGTGTATTTATTGCTCCATTTACTTAAGTCTTTATATGTAAATAAGGTTTTACCCCCCATTTGGAACCAATAAAAATACTCCCAAGGCCCAATTCCCAACCAATAAAAAATCAACTTTCCAGTTTGTGCCTAAATTTCCAGTTTTCCCGATTTTCATAAAAGGCCACTTTTTGAGTTTGATACCCAAACGAGTGATTCAGAAGCCCAAAAAATTCTAGAAGATTCCTTTACTCTCCAATAGACCACAACTAGAATTTGAGCCCGAAATTCCTTGTAAATCTGTCTAGAAAAATTCTACACCGAAAAGTCAACGTTTTTATCCAGACTTAGAATATTTTTTAGGTCCAAAACTTTTCGTCTCGAAATCCATTGATTTTTGGTAGGGTGACCTTATTAGGAATCCTAAGACTATCTCATTCATCCAAAATGTATTTTGAGGATTTTATAGTATTCGTTTTGATTGATTTTGGATTTCATGAACCAGGGCAGTGTAGAAGTACTCCGCTTAGCCTTGATTCATCGAGCAGTGTAGAAGTACTCTACTTAGCCTTGATTCATCAGGCAGCGAAGAAGTATTCCACTTGGCTTTGATGCGTCGGCGGTGTAGAAGTACTCCACTTGTCCTTGATTTCATCGGCAGTGTAGAAGTACTCCACTGGGCCTTGATTCGTCGGCAGTGTTGAAATACTCAACTTGGCCTTAATCTTGGACAGCGATCATTAATCGGATTTGGACATTTGACTTGGAATTGTTGATTTGATTTCATCAATTACTCAATTGAGACATTTGACTTGGACTGGTTGATTTGGTTTCACGAATTACCCGATTGAGATATTTTACTTGGAATTACACTTTATATCTGTTTGAGATGTTTTGGTTTACATTTGGTATCTTATACTTGTGAATATTATCACGATGTTACAAAATTGCACAAATTGTTTCTCTGCATGCATGTTTGCTGCTTACTGGGACTTTAAGTCTCACGTGTGTTTTGTTTTACCGGATTTGTTTTCAGATCCACTTGGTGAGCCGCATACTGGGGCAGTTATTGAGGGTGAGCTTGAGTACAGGCTTGAGGGCTACTACTACTTGCAGTAGGATTCTTTTTATGACCTTGTATTTTGTCTTGGGGATTGTATATGGGATGAAAATATTATTTTTGGACTCATACTCTTGGGAGATATCTTTTGTACATGTCTATATATTTTGGAGAGATCACTATGAATGGTTAGTTATCTTAGTTGTATTTTGTTCATATATATATATCATGTTTTGGAGATTATAGTACAAATGATCATTTGATTAGATGGAAATTTTTATTCCATGCTTCTTTAGTCATGTACTCTGATGATTACTTTGTAATTGCCTAGGATTAATTGTGTTAATCCGACTCTATTGGGCCCATATGTAGGTCTCGGGTACGGTTTGGTGCCGTGATAGGGCAGACCTGGATCTAGGGCGCTACAATATAAACCTAAGGTACCCCCCACGGTAAGCCATATGCAGTCACCAAAACTAGCCTAAGGGACCCCCTTCTAAGCCTAAGGTACCCCAATATAAGCCGAAGGTACCTCCCTACAGAGAGGATCGGACCAAATTAATTTGGTCCGTTGGATTGCGCTTCACAGAGGATCCTCTGCCCTCGTAGATCATGGTTTTGAAACCCTTAATTTTGTTTTTGTGCCTTCTTGACCAACAATCTTCACAATAAGATTCCATGTTTCCATTGCCTCCTTTTTAAAGACACAAAACATTGCCGGTGTGTATAAACCTTTTTGGCATGCTCTACTATCAAAATTTCATCCTCACACGCAGGTGTACTGGCTCATATTAAAATCGGCTACTAACTCCTCGTTCCTTCATTTTTCTACCAACCTATCAAATTTTTCCAAAAATCTTGACATATCTTTAGAGGTATTTAAAAGACCCTTCAATGCACTATTTATGGATTCTGATCTTTGGTGGAGATCATGTCGGCATAGAAGTTGTTGCTCCCATATGCAAGGGACCATTTTTCTCTATCTTTGAATCTTTCTTCCAACCACTTAGTGTCTTGTAGCTCATATCTTGCGATCATATTTGTCCATGCCTCTACAAACTCCACTTCATCTTCGTATTCATACACACTATTGAAAATCACTTAAAAATGATTTATGCCATTCACAAACACAGTGAATATTCTTCACCGCATTTTGGAACATGTACCAAATGCATAGACAATTAATGATAGGTATTGGGCAAAACAGAATCTATAGCACTCATCATTGCCTTGTCTTGGTTCATTACTATTGTCTCTGGAAATTTACCATACACTGCCTCAACAAATGTTGCAAATAGCCACCTAAATGTATCTGTTGTTTCATTATAAAGTAGACTTGCACCAAATATGACTATCAACTTGTGATGGTTCACTCCAACAAACAATCCAAATGGTCGATCTGTTGTATTAGTTTTGTATGCTGTATCAAAACAAACTACATCACCAAAAACCTCATAATCATTCCTCATCCTTGCATCTGCCCAAAATATGTTTGATCTCATGCCATCATCATCAACTTCAAGCTCATAAAAAAATGTTGGGTCTTCTAATTGTTTTCTCTTGAAATAATCTAACAAAATCTTTGCATCGCCTTTTTTCATAAACCCCAAATTCTCTTTACCACCCATTTGTTGACTCATGAATTCCATCCATTATCATAAACCCCAAATTCTCTTTACCACCCATTTGTTGACTCATGAATTCCATCCATTATCATAAACCCCAAATTCAGGTGCCATCCCTGAATGATCAGCAATATCAATTTCAGTGGCTTGTGCATTCATCATCCTTCTATGAGATCTTAGCAAATGTACCATGTTTTGTGGAGCCAACTCATGATTGTGATTCTCTTCAAAATTTGTCACCTCGTACTACTGTCTTTCTAAGCAATACGCATCTGTGCTTTACATTCTATCCTCGTTTCTGGAAGATGCTTTTTAACTTTCTCTTCTCGTTTATCAAAACCTCTCTTCCCTTCACGGGAACAACAAAATATCCTATCGGTCACAACACCAAGTCTTTTGTCACAACACCAAGTATTTTTGTACTAAATTCAACACCACCGAATAGATTTGTTTGTCATTGGTTCAAATCCGTTTATTGATTCATCAAAAGCATTCATTTCAACACAAATAAAAATAGATGGTAATAAGCACTAGCATGCAAAGAAGAATCAAAGAAGTCCTACTCAATACATAACAGATAAAACACTTTGCATTGAAACTGAAACTTACACTAAATTTACCGACCGATCGCGTGAATACCAAAAAATATAAAAGGATAGCATAAAAAGTAGCATGCTAACGTCCAAATTTTACCAAAAAATCGGGAGGTAGAAAAACGAGTTAATCCTAACACCTAGATCAATATGCATCATAGATAAAAAATTATCGAGAATCAAATTTTCCCTTAAATTGTCACTAATTGCAAAAGATATAAAAAATTACAAAAGAACTGGGCATTATATCAATTTAAGGCCGGGATCACAGAAATCCGTAATTTCTCCTAAAATGCATCAAACACACTTGACGGAAATGCATTTTTAATCCATGCCAACACCATTAACGAAAAACGAGGAAGCGCTTTACCTTATGTATGCTTTAAACAAGATGGTTGTGCGCCAGACGGAGAAGGGGGAGAGATTGCCGATCGGAGAATGGGGATATATTATCGGTCAGATGAGGATATATTGCTATAAACTCCTGGTAGGAATTAAAATAAGAGAGTTTATGTTAATCTGACAGTGACAGGTATGTGTTTTTTTTCATGTTCATGGCACCAATTTATTATAAGCAGAATACATCTTTCATGAATGCCAACCAATGAATTATATCTAAATAACACCAAAAGGAAAATCGTTTCATGAACAGATAACTGTTTCGTTACAATACGTTACCTGGGTGTGTTGTGCCCTGCTTTTTATCTCTTGTTATCTTTCCCACATCTCCGTCTTTGTAATTTCTTAATCTTTTTGTGCTCGATCAATCCCCCATGGATGGTGGACTTATATAACAAGTAATGGAGTTGTGGCTCATGAACGGAACCACACTAAGCATGGGCAGCAACAGGGCAACAGAGCATCTTCCTTGCGAGGAAATGAAATCAAAATAATACTTGCCCTGCTAAAAGGATTTGATGTGCCGTGAACAAGATCGTTTTAAACAAGATGATTGTGTGCTAGACAGAGAAGGGAGAGAGAGCCAGTCGGAGAATGTAACGCCCCGGATCAGAGTTATGTAGTGAAACCGTAACTCATCTCCGAAGGGTTAATTTTTCATACAAGATCGATATATCAGTGTGAAGGAGAATATGAAATAAGCAATAGTCTACTAAATCAGAGTCAACTATAATCCCAAGCTCAATTATAAAATACCATATCTCAAGTCTAACTCACATGATCCAAGCATTTACCCGTAGAGTATCGTCCTTTCTAAGATCTGAAAACAAAACAGAATGAGATACGAATATCCCAGTAAGTAGCACATGCATGCTCAAATACATTTTATTCAGTTCTAAAACATGAATCAGTTATAAAACATATATCAGTAATGATAACATGTATAATCCAAATAATCCAACAATAATCATCAATCAATATGAGATAAACCCTAGTAATCCAGCATGTCAACCAAATCTGTAGTATTGAATCAGAAATCGATAAGTCACAGCAAAACTCATGGAATAAGACTGCCTTTAACTAGGGTAATATCAATGTCCACTATGCCACCTTCCGGCTTATGTGCAAAGCCGAGTATACCATCATCATCTTATTGAGGGAGAACCCAACCAGTATAGCGAAAGGTTGGCAAGTACTAACCAGTCATAGTCCGAGTACACAATAAAATGAGGGAAAGCCACAACCCATTAGTACAGAGAAGGCCTCATCGAGTACGCGATGGAACGCCTACACGAACAAAGAATTACAACTAGCAAAGTACAATCCTTTCTACTATCTAGCTCCTAAATGGATCCATATCAATCCATTTCTCCAAGTACATAGAGGAAAACCAAATCAAATCCAAATGCCAATCTTTTGCAATCATTTTAAAACCCGTTTCAATAGAATTCTCATAAAACCAAGTCAATGTAAATATTTTCCATAATCTTATTTTTCCAGAAAAATTCAAGGTAAGAACCAAATGCTAATGGTTCAAGTTTGACCAGATTAGTAGAATCAAAAATTAATTACCACGACTTAGTTTCAAATAGCTAAATTTTATAAAAATTTCTCTATAATCTCATCATTGTAAATAAACTCCATCACCTTTTATTTATATCAACACTTTTACTATAAAAGAGGAAATATGAAGTCAATTATTTAATAAAGATATTTTATTGGGAAATTACCTTTGGAACAGCTTAAGTTTAATCTCAGAGATATACTACAAAAGATGAAATCCACATAAAACTTTCATGTTGTAGTTTGGTAGCCAAATATCTTGAATAAGTTATCCTTGTAACCTATGCACAATTTCTTATTATAATAAAAATTCCCCATCACTTCCAGAATAAAATACCCCTTCGTTTATCCAATTTTCTTTGTTCACCCCTTTTATTTTATTTAGAATAAATCCATGATTAGAAATCCCAAATTATAAAATAGTTTGATTTTCTTCTTTGGTCGCCTATCATGGGTGCCTAGGCGCCTAGCCTGGGCGTCCATGTACCTTTCTGGAAGATGGGTCGCCTTGTACATCGCCTAGACGATGTACTGGGTGCCCATATAACATTTTACCAAATTTGATCGCTTATCCTAGGTGCCTAGGCACCCTGGCTGGGCGATCTCAAGAACTTGAACTCACGACTATCTGTAATTAGAAATTTTTCAAGTCTGAACCGATATTCTTCCTTCAAACCACTTTCAACACATTATGCATCAACTTGATAAATCAACTACATACTATTGGATTTAATCAAAACAAAATTTCAACAAATTACAGATCAACCGCTGTTATACGAATAGAATAGAGAGTATTTCATGCAATTCATGATCAACCTTTTAAACTCACGAAAGCAAGCGATAAATCAATTTTCTAAAGGTGCTACTTACCTCTAAATGCCAAGTTCGAGTCCCAAACACCTTAAATTTCACGAATCTGAACTCTACAGCAATAATTTCCTCTCAAAACTATAAAATACGAAATTATTTTCATTGTCCAGATCTGAACAATTCCAATCCAATTCTCCATAAAATTACTGTATAAAGCATCAATTTTGAATCTAAAATATCACTTACCTGATTACTCTCTGAAACCAGCGATCTATGACACTCCGATCACCAAACAACAGCCGGATTTCCTCTCCTTAAATCTGATCTTCAGATCTGATGAACCTCCACTGCAATTCCTTTCTTCCCGTTGTAACACCCCGAACCCGGGTCAGTGCAAAACCGGCACCCAACCCGAATCCAGTTCGCTACTGTAACAACCCGAGTCTGGTTCAACAACCAAACCCGAGGTGTTACCACGAAGTCGAGGTCAGAATCAAACTAAGATTAACATGGAATTTTTTTTTAAATTAATTAACTATATCAGAGTTATGGTGGGAAGTAAAACAATTCTTTATTTATCAAATGCAATTACAAGGAAGTATACATATTCATGAATGTGATCTAAATTACATTTACAATTCTTCCCATCAAATAAAACCCCATCTTCGCGATCTCTCCAAGCAAACCTGAAAAATAGGTGAAAATGGAGTGAGATTTACATCTCAGCAAGTAGCAGGTGCATGCAATAAAAATAGTCTAATTTTAAACAATTAGTCATGAGGTATGCGATTAATCAACAATAAGGTAATAAAACGTGTATTCATACGTAACATACTAGCAAAAGATGTTATCGATAAATAAAACCGACAAAAACGATAAAGCAAGTGTCACTGCAGGACTCACAAAGAATGATAAATTTTTGAGATGACACTCGACCAAATGCTATACCACCTTGCGACTTAAGGGCGAAGCTACCTAGACACTCAAACCCAAGACATCTCCTTAGATAAGAGCCGTAATCATCGACTTATTGCGCACAAACTCAACAGAGTTGGCATGTAACACCAGCATGCAGCACCGAAATCAATACATAGAGGTGACCACTTATCCACATGTACAAGAATCACCAACGTGGATCGAAATGACCCTACAGACACGGGACCCTCCAGTACAAACTAACTTGCAAAGGAAGCGCGCTTGCACATGAGAGTAACTCAACCCAAAAGAAATATCCCTTAGCTATTTAGCATATCCTATGGATCCATAGTCAGCTATGCCCACTAGACAAAACCACGAGAAATCAACACACGGGAGGACACTCCTACTATAGGAGGCATATACACCTTTACCGTAAAGGATTACACATCTTTACGTAGAGGATTACACATCTCTACAACAGAGGATTACCCATCTCTACCGTAAAGGCTAGTATCAACTCAACCACAGGAAGCAGTATCACTCAACCGTAAAAGAAAACCGAATAACATCATGCCACAATCCAATCCATAAACATAACCAAAATTCATGTCATAATCAAGATATCAGGTTTCCATGTGAAAATCCAAGACTCAATCTTCATAACCAAAATAAAGCCTTTTGAGAGATAACATATGCAATTTCTCAAAAGATATCTAAAATAAAACACCTAGACATAAATTCAATGGAAAACAGAATTATTATAATTCCAGAAAATCCGTATTCATATCTAGAGCACAAACACAAGTAATTCTAGACGTGCCTAAAGTTTCCTTATTAATCCTCTTGTTAAATTTCCAAGTTCTCATAATTAATACCTAAGATAGCATCTATTCCAATTTTCTATATTTTTAATTTCCAGCACATTCCATAAACTTAACATATAGTTTAGAAGATGTTTTTAACCCATAAATACAAGTTAGTATTATTCCCATCATTATTCCCTATAATTTAGGCCTTTATATGCACTAACCTACCATTATGACTTCCAATTACTTGGTTATTTACCAAATTTAATATTTGAAATTTCTACACCTCATTTAGGTCCTTATAATGATGTTAGAATGATTAAATTACTAGAAAAATTATCATATATTTATTCGTATTACAAAAATCCCCAAATTCTAGCTTTTCTGTACTGGGCGCCTACCTCTACTTACCTAGGCACTGCTGAGCGTCCCTAGGCACTCGTGTAAATTAGGCTATTTTCCTCAATTTCAGCAAGGTTTGATTTTTGGGCTTTATCTTTGGGTTTTATTATTCTAAATTAATTCTCTAATGTTTTAAATCATACCTACATCACTCTAGATTATTTTGTATCAATTAGTTACCCTCCTATAATTATCTACTAATCAAATCAATACGTAATCAACACTTTTACAAATTTCTTCAAGAATACAAAACTCCATGAAACAAACCATTTGATTCCATGTAAATTCTTTTCCAACTAATCAAATCAAATCATATTAAATCTCAGGAATCAAAACCATGCATTTCCACCAGTTTTCAAGGGTTGCTACTTGCCTCATACACTAAATCCATCTTCTTTTAAAAGTTTCTAAATCTGGGCCGAACTTCTGCTCGTATTTGTACCAAGTTAGGTTTCTCCAATTCCAATCTCCACCGTTCACATTGTAGATCTACCAGTCATGACCAAAACTTCCAAATTTGAGGTCGTTCCAATGGCTGGATTTTCCCCAATCACGTTTTGATGGAGACTGGTTGGACATCTCTACAACAGCTTCCCTCTCCCTTTCTCCCTCTCTTTTCTCTCATTATGTTTCACACGAAAATTCTCTCTCCTCAACCCTTTCTTCTCTATTTATACTAGGCTTTCAAAGTTCTAAACCAACCCTAATAGGCTCCTTTAATTGGGCTAACCCTAAGGTGGTCGAATTAAAGTCTAACACCTTCTAATTAATTCCTACTTTTTCTCCACCTTCTATTTTTCTACCAATACCATACTAATTAAATTTCTTATTATCTAAACTCCCCCTTACAACTTAATTTCGTGCATAGCACTCACTTAAATCCAAAATATCACCTAAAACCCAATTAAGTTACTTTTCCTCTCAATTAAGGCCCGGAATTACCTAATTGCCCTTTTTCCTCTTTTATGCTTTAATTATCACTATTTAATTTCAAATTCATCTCAATAATTTATTTCCTTCTATTTTATAATTCTAATTATTACTTAATAACTTATTTCATATATTACCCTTTCTGAAAATTACCAAAATACCCTTTTACCTTTCTAGGTTAAGTTCCTTTGAAATTCTCCTTTATTTACGAATTTTTATTTATTTGAATTTCTAATCCTCTAAATTTTAACTTCTTATTTTAATTATAACTTAACTCATATTTTAGTTCTTTATTTGTTTATTTATTTATTATGTGAAAATTCGGGGTCTTACACCCCTCTCCTGTCACGACCCTAAACCAGGTTTGCCTATCCAAGGCATCCCCCTGTCCCTGGCCGTGACTGGTTCGTCTTTCGACCTAATAAAATGCGGAAAATTTAAACCTTTTTCCTAACAAGTGCAAGTGATATAATAATTCATACTTGTGCATATCAAAAGTGTGTTAGTATATATAATTGAAATGTAACAAGTCTCAAGGACTTCAAAATAATTACAGCTATTTTGGGATATTACAAAATATGGGATTCTATTACTCATCTCAGTTCAGAGGTTGCATGCCCAAAAGAAACTATAACATGTACACTGAGGATCAAATCCTAAGGCCTATAGTAGTCTTACTCTCTATACCCAATAGCTTTCTCCTTTCCTCTCTCCCCAGTCCCGTCCTTTACACCAGACATTGACGGATCTGAAAAATAAGATGGTAAAGCAACTGTGAGACGAATGTCTCAATAAGCAACACATGCATGCTCGGTGAAAACACAGTTGATGCATACATCATTCAATGAAACCATGACATGCGAGAAATTTTAATACTACAAAAACAACGGCAACTTAGTGTCATACATTAGTGCAAGCATGTGCCCAGGTGTACAAGTAATCCATTTAATAACAATGCTTCATTCAATTCTTATCACTTGGTTATCTAGGATGTTTAATATATACTACACATGACCCCATCTAGCTTCACCGATTCCACATGGTGGCTAGGCATCCAACGCCGATTCCCCTTGACGTGGGCATCTATACGCCAATTCCCCTTGACGTATAGGCATCCATTGCCGATTCCCCATAGCAAATGGGCATCGGCCACCGATGTTGCTGGTGCCGGAATGATATAAACAGTATGGAGCAAGAACAGTAACAACAGCACTTGGTCATGGCACATATATACAAACATTCCTATTTAGGTTTATGGATTCATAACCTAAGGGTTCATTATGCAATATTCATTCATTCCATCAATACCATATCAAGTGTATCATGTATAAACATCTCAAGGGTAGCCCATGGCCTTACTTGAGTCAACCTTGGGCCAAGCCCTCTTTCATTTCTCATGGATTCTGGGCCACTGCCCTCCATTCAATATGTCAATAACGGGCCACTGCCCTTTCATCTCATGCTAACAATATATGGCATGCTAAACAAGTGGGCCAATGCCCTAAAATACATTGCATGCTTACAAGATACTCAACGATATCAAAAATACAATTTCAACAATACACTTTGCATTCCATGACTCACTTGGGCAACCTATACCTCAATTCTTGGGAAACATGTGCAACTTTGTTTTGGGTCTTGATTCCTACTTTCAAGGGTTATTTGGAAGGTGTTCTAAGTAGTAGAATCAAATTATCCATCTTCTATAAGAATCTGGAAAGAAAACTCATTATAAGAACTACTTTAGCAAAACGTACCCAAAATCTTTGTTATTCGGAATTTTGAGATAACTCTAGCTGGAACACTTCCTAGATAGCCAAATCCTACTTATACATGGGTTTGATTCAAATAAAAACATTCCATAGTTTGATCTGGGCTAAAAATCCAAAAACTGGGAAAATTACTCAGGTTGCTCGAAGGGCCGCTCGAGCCTGCTTCTAGCGGTCTAATTCTTGCTCTCGGGTTTCTCTGGTTCAGGCAGGTCGCTCGAAGGGGCGCTTGAGTGGCCATGCCTTAAATCAAAATCCTAAAAGGCCGCCCGAAGTCATGCTCGAGCGACGGTTCGGGCGTCTGGAACTTCTACAGGTCGCAAAAAATCCGATTTTCGTTATTTTGCTAGGGTTTTTTATTCTCACTAGTTTATACGATTTTTAGGCTCTAAATTGGTTCTAGCATGTGTGGTTACCTATTTCCTACAAAACCCCTAACAAAAATCCCTCATATTTGCAAGGATAACCAAATTCATACTCAAACCCTAACTCATAACTATTTAAAACAAAATGGCCAAAGTGAGAAAATAGGTTGGGGGTGGTGTTGCTTACCTCTTCTAATCGATTAAACAAGTCATCTAGCTCCTATTCCAAGCCACGATCAGCACTTGATGTGCTCCAAGCTTCAATTCCTCCAAGCTTGCCTCACAATCCTCCAAGAAAACCCAAACGAAAATGGCACTACAGCTTGGGTTTCTTCTTCCTTTCTTGCTAGTAATGATCTCATTTCAAAGGGAAATGTGATGAAGGGGAGAGAATGAGGAGAAGATGAAGAAGAAATGAGAGGGGGAGAGGAGAAGGAAATGAAGAAGGGTAAAGGGAAAGGGGTCGGGTGGTTCATGAGTAGGGCTTTCTCTTCTTTTTTTTTTCACTTAAGCAACTCCTCACTTAACTAATTCCTCTCAGAAGCCATCAAGAATTACAACTTTGCCACTCCACCTAGTTGCACACAACAAACACTTAGCTATTTTTTATTTTGACACTAATAATTCAATATAGAAATCCTAGAGATTACTTAAAGAAGAAAAGCTTACCTTTATACATTACTAACAAGCCTGGACTTAACCACTTGGCTGGCTTCGAGTTGGGGCTTCTCCGGCTTCACCTACACAGCAAGTTTCACCGTTTAGGGTGTGCTAATGGTATTGAAATATGGGGTTTCACATCTCCTTCTTGTCCTTCAAACCCTAGCTTCTTCCCCCTTTCTCTCTGATGCTCTCAACACTCGATCGAATAACCAACTAATCTAATGAACGAACTAACCCCCTCCTCCAATTGCATGTTTAAAGTCTGATTGGGTGTTTGCCACTCCAGAAAACTTCCTGTATAAGCACCATTAAAATTACTTGATTCCATGCTCGCCATGCTACTGAACCACCAAAAATCTAGCCAATGAAATCTTAACAATTTCTCTTACCTTAATCAATACAATACCCCATCTGGTACACCCGAAATCTCCAATTCGAACCTTTTATTCTCCTTTTCTACAAAATTTGCCATTTAAAATTTATTTTAATTTACAAAACACAATTTTAATTATATTAAAATTTGGGATTTTACAGAAAAGGGGGAGAGATTGCCGATCGAAAAAGAGGGATATATTGTAATACCCTGAATTTTTCTAGAATTAATTATTAATTTTAATCTGTAATTTATTGAGACAAATTGCTAATCAGAGGTTTGATTTAAATAGGGAATCATGTGGAGGAGGTAAATCCATAATTTGAAGTTGATCCAACAGTTGGATCATGAGATATAAGGTAAAGAGGATACAAAGCAATTATCTTTAATTCTATTGGTCAAGTGTGTAAAGGATGATGTAGTGGCATGTATTGGATCGTATTTTAAATAAATAAAAGAATTAAATTAGAAGGCATGGGCATGCGTGTGTTTGTATGCATGGGAAGTGTTTCTATTGAAGAGGTTTGATATTTGGAAACTCCTAAAACAGATAGAAGTAATCCTGGGTCTTTCTTATTAGGAAAAATTATAGAGTATTCTTTTGGTTTGCTTGGACAGCTAAAGGAGAAGAAGAGAGAGGTCTGGACATGGTGTTCTTGGAGGATTTTCGTGGGGTTTTGCTGTCTTGTGAATAAGAGATCAAAAAGCTTGAGGATTTAATCTATTTGCTTTGCGAAAGAGGTAAGTAGCAACCTTTATTCTTGGCAAACTTGCATGATTTATGTTTAGCCGTGAAACATGATGTTCTTCGGGTTTTTGACGATTGGAAAACTTGATCGTGATGTTTTGGATGAGTTTGGTTGAGGTTTAAAACAATGAGAAATTGTGATTGTTCATATACTTTCAGATTTCTGTTTTGTGATGATCTTGATTGGAAATATGATTTTTATGAGGAAACTTGTTGAGTAATTTTTTTGGATGAATTATTATGTTTATGGAATGATTTTAGACGTGTTAAAAGTGATCTTGAATGAAGGAAGCAAGTTTTAGAAAAATAAATACAAGTTTCGGATTTTTTGAAAATTTCTAGATTTTTGTGAGTTTGTGCGAGTGCCTTGCATACCGCTCGAGCGCTAGTTATTTTGTGTGGCCGCTCATTGCCGCTTGAGCGCCATTGCAGGCATTCCGGCTATGTTTTTAAAAAAATCAAAACCTGAAAGAAAATTTTCCAGATAAGCCGAACGCCCAACGGGATGCTCAAACGCCATATCGAGTGCCCATGATAGATTTTTGGTATTTTTGAAATATACCTAGTTTTTGACTACAAAATTATTTTTGATCAAATCCAATACATGTACGAATAAGATTTGGGTATTTAGAAGTAGTTTTTAGTGGCCAAATAATTTTATGAAAATTTTACAAGATTTTGGATATGTTCTACTGGAATAGCTTTTGTTTTGGTTCCAAGAAGGAATTTGACCTTAAATTTGATTTGTTTGTGAATTGGTTGATTTCAATACTTGTAAAAGTATGTTTTAAAGATGTTTCAAACTATGGAACAAAAAGAAAATGTTTTCTACAGATTTTTGGTAGATTAAGCCTATTTCTCGGATTTTGACAGTTTGAGTAAATTTGTTTTCTCCATGAAGGACATGATTTTACTTATTATTTATCTCCATGATGGAGTATATCTTTGCTGTGAGGGCAGTAAACATGAAATTGTTTCCATAAATGAGTTGTTTTTCTAAGAGGGCACTTTTGACTTTGAATTGGCCATGAGGGCTATGAAATCTGAATATTTTGCCATGAAGGCATTACACCAATGTTTGATCATGAGGACCATATGTTTTGGTTTTATTTGTGTTAACGGGGTTAGCTTGTTATGGATCCATAGTTTAGCCAGTAGTAAAGTCAATCTATCTTTGTTATAATTAAGTCTAGTTCCTTTATACATTTCCTCCATGACAAAGAGGCCTTCCATGAGAGATGAGCTGCAACAATTCCATTTCTACCATGAGGGTGACGTGTAAGATCCTAGATTTTTATTAATTAAATAAATGAGATAAAACAAATATATTAATTATTAATATTAATATTGCAAAGAATGAGGAATTGGTTCAACCTAGAGAGTTTCAGGGTGACCCAGAGAACTTGGAAAATTAAATATAATGTTGTAGTTTAGTTTTAAGATTATTATTATTATTATTATTATGAGTTGTTTATTAAAATAATTAATTGGTTAAAAAAAGGAGGAGAAAATATTTTGGAGTTGATCGAAATTCCATGAGGAGCTAGACAGTTAAGTTAAATTGGAATCCTAATCTAAATAGGTTAAAAGAAAATATAGGAAGGTAATTTAGGTTTGGTTTTATATTGGATGAAAATATAAAAAGAAAAAAATTTATTTATTAGAAGTCCTTATTCACATTAGAGAGAGAAGAAAAAGAGAAAATAAACAGCCGCAGCTTTCTCTTTTCTTCCATACGTGAGTTTCTCAAGTTTTGATCTTCATGTTCTTGGTTACCAGATCAAAAGAAGGAGAGGAAGTGATGTCGTGTGGACTAAGGTAAGAGTATGGATTGGAAATCCCCTTTTCATGTTCTATACATGTGGTTTTACATTCTGAAAATATTTTATATTGATCTAGGCAAGAAAGAGGAGTTGTTGTGTTTGTTTGGATCTGTTAGAGAGTGGTTTCTAGAGTCATTTGGAGAGGATTTAGTCTGAGAAAAGAGGTGAGTAGCCCCTTACAACTTGCATAATAGTTTTGATTTTATCAAAGAACATGGTTAAATTATGGATTTTGTTTGATTTTGATTCAAGAATATCATGATTTGATGTTTGGATGATTTAAGATTGATTAAGCATGCTTATGAGATGCTATGCTATGTGTTAGAATGGATTTAAAGTGACAAAAGCATGATTTATAGTTTTAATGTTGAAATTCAGAAAATCTAGAAAACTGTGAAAAGTTGCAAATTTATACTGACGCCCAACACAATGCCCAAATGTGTGTCGCGCTCCCGAGTAATAGCGTATTTGGCCTAGGACACCTAATGCGTAGCTCGAACGATCTAGCGAGCACCCCACCTGAGTTTTTCTTAAAAATCAGAACCTGAGAGTTGAAATTTTGAGTTGAACAAGCGCCTGATACGTTGCCCAAATGCCCTAGCGAGCGTTCTAGTTTGAAACACAGGTCATTCAAAGCTTGATAGGATGCCCGAACTTTGTATTGAGCGGTTTAAATGAAATCCAGCTTTAACTGAGTGCCCAAGACAACACTTGAACGCTGTAGCGAGCATCCGTGTCAGATTTTTGTATTTTGAGACTTTGACCTAGTTTTTTTTATTATAAACCTATTTTTGAGTGAATCCAACTCTTGTACCAATTAGAAAAGGGTCTTTTGAGAATGTCTACAATAGCCAAAAATTTACTTGGATTTTATCATGATTTTGGGTACGTTCTAATAAATGATTCTTATTTGAGGTTTATCGTTTCAAACACCTTTCTTTTTTTATGAAACTTGATTTCAAAGGTTCCTACACATGTATTTGGACTATTTAAATATGTTTTGAGCATCGAATGATTTAATTTACACTTGGATCATATTTGACCATTGAGACCATGATTTTGACATGTATATGTCTCCTTGTATGGGGGTTTTGATTGACACTTATTTGTCTCCACGTATGTAGGTTTATTATCACATATGTGATTTGGTGTACGTCTTGTAAAACCCCGAAATTTTGGATAATAATAAAGGCATTAATAAATAAAAGAAAATAAGGGTTTAATTATAGTGGAAATGAAAGAATGAAAATTTAGAGGATTGATAATTCAAATAAATAATAATTCGTAAATAAAAGAGAATTTTCAAAGGAAATCAATCTAGGAGAAGAAAAGGGCATTTTAGTAAATTCCAAATGGGCAATTGATGAACTAAATTGTTAAATAAGTAAAAGAATTGGAAAATAGAATTTTAAAACTTATTGGGCTAAGTTTGAAGTTAAACAGTGATCATTATAGCATAAAAGAAGGAAAAAGGGTAATTGGGTAATTACACTTAATTAGTGCCCTTAATTTGGAGAAAAAGTGACTAAATAGGGTGTTTAGGCAATATTTAGAAATAGATATAAAATATATGGACGAAAATTTGATAAAGGAAGGAGTTTAGTTAGTAAGGGACTTAATAGGTAATGTTCTAAAAGAGAATTAGGAGGAGAAAAAGTAGGAATTAATTAGAACATTTCTTAATCCTAATAGGACTCCTCTAAGGTTGTCTATTTAAGTAAGTCATTAAAGCTAGTCTAAGGTTTCTTCTAATCAAACTAAATAGAGAGGAAAGGAGAGAAAAGGAAAAATTCATGTGGAGCAAAATAGGAAAAGAGAAAGGGAAGAAGATCAAAGATTTTGGAAGAAGGGCTGTTGCTGAAACCTCCAACCTACAACAATCAAACATAGATTGGAAGAAATCCAACCGTTGGATCGACCTCAAATTTGGAGGTTTTGTTCACGACTGGTAGGACTACAATCTGAACGGTGGAGATCTTGTTTGGAGAACCCTAGGTTGGTGCAATAAATAACAGAAAATCGGATTCAATGCGAGATTCAAGAAAAGATGGATTTTTGCATGATAAGGCAAGTAGCAATCACTTGAAAACTAAACAAGTGCATGATTTCTATGTTTTTTATTTATTCTTGATTGATTCGATTTGATGAAATTATATTGGATTGACATGTTCGATTTTCATCGAAGAGTTTCATGTTCTTGAAAGAAAGTATAAAAGTGTTTAAGAATATAGGTTTGATCTTCGTAGATGACCAAGGAATTACAATTAATTTATATAAATAAGTCTAGGGTGTTGTAGGTGTGATTTAGGTTCATAAGAAATAAATTTGGATCAATTAGAAACCAAGAAAATAACCAAAAATCAGAAAATATGAAAATCTGGAAATTTTGCTGGAAAGTGCATGGGCGCTCAACAGATCGCCTTAGCAACCATGGCAAGTGATCTCAATTCTTTAAAATTAATACGGCCGCCCAACAGATCGCCTGAGCAACCTTGCTGAACGACCTACCCCAGAATTTGATATTTAGGGATTTCAGGGCTAAATTAATACCTAATAAATTTTCCTTGTAATTTAATTATTGTAACACATATATAAGGGTTATATTGAGGTTTAGGAACTGGCGGAATTTTATTTGGACTTAAGAATAATAATTGGGAAAGATGAACGTAAATAGGGGTCTTAAAGGACCAGGTTTTGGAAACAGGGTATTAGATTAAGTTAAAAAAAATATTTGGGGATTTATACCAACTCTTAAGCTTCAATATGGGTCTTTATGATCTGCTAAAAGTGAAAAATAATAGTAATTACAAAATATAATACCTTGGGTGTTAAATACAGAAGTTGGACATCAACAGGGAATTTAATTAGGGAAGTTATAGTCAAGTCATAGGAATCTTATTTTTGTTCATGATTGTGAACTATAACCTGTCTAAATTCTTATTAATTATGTTTTAAGTGTGTCAGTATTTATGGAATCTGGTTTGGAGATTTATTCTTGGTTTTGACTGAGTTTTGTCAAACGGAATTGATTTCGGGTTAATGAGATTGATACATGAATATCACTTGAAATTGAGTTATGATTATTGACTGAGATCATCATTTACGGATATTGCATATGAATTGGTAATCAATTGTATCAGAATAAATTGTTTTATGTGTGATTGGTATCTAGCGGGCATAGCTGTATATGGATCCATAGGCTAAGCTTGATAGTGGAGGGGTATTTATTTTGGGTTGATCACTCCCATTTGCGCTATCGCCTCCTTTGCAAGTTAGTTTGCATTGGGGGTTCTGCATGTCTATAGGGTCATTTCGAGCCTCGCTAGTGAGTGTGCTCGTGGGTATAATTGTATTCATGCTTAGGATTATTCCAAATTAAAGAACGTGTTATTGTAAATAATAAAATTTGTATTAATTGAAATACTTATTATATGCCGCAAATTGTACTCTGATTGAAATAAAAGTTCTAATTCCGTATAAATTTTAGTTTGTTCTGACCCAATTCAAAAGTGACACTCTGGGTTAGGTTGCTGAACTAGATTCGGGGCGTTACATGTGTAAAACCCTGAATTTTTAAGAGATTTTAATTAAGGATAATAGATGATTAAAGGATTTAATGAGGTTACTTAAATCCAAAAAAGGCTTAATTGGGTGGGTTTTTGCTTTAAATGAATAGGTTAAATTGATTGGACTAGGTTTTGTTGGATTGGTTCATTCAAGTGAACCGGTATAAGTGTTAGAATTCGATTTAGTTGGCTTAGGTGTAATGGGTTTAGATTAAATTACTTTATTGAAGGAAAAGAATTATTTAATTTTGTTGGGTTTGATGGGTTAATCAATTAATTTGCTTGGGTTCGGTTCATTTAAAAATATTATATAAATTGAAGAGGGTTTAAGTTGGGTTTAATTTGGTTTGGTTTAAGTGGGTGTAGTTGGGTATAAGTGGGTTTGGTTTATTGGATTAAGTGGATCGGTTTAGCTGATTTAGTGGATTTAGGTGTAATCAATTAAATTGAAGAAAGAATTTTCTTACTTGGGCTTGGTTTAATTAGGTTTAGTTGGGTTTGATTGGAGGTTTAATGGGTTATGTCTTATGGTTAATTAATTTAGGCTTGCTTGGTTTAATTCGGTTCATTTTCAGTGAACCGGTTCAATGGGTTATTGGGTATTATAAGTATTAGAACCGAGGGTTCTTATTCTCGTTTTATCTCCTTCGTGAGGGTTAGAAGGAAGCGGAAGAAGAGGAAAAAGGGAAGCAAGGAGAAGAAGAAGAGGAAGGGAGGAGAAGAGAAGGAGAGGACGAGAAAGGAAGAGGAAGAAGAAGGGAGGAGGGATAATCACACTAAATTGGTAAGTAGCAGTTTAGACGAATTTAGTTTCTATCTTTTGATTTCAGTTTCATCGTACCTCTGTTTGTGATTGTTCGGTTTGGTTGTGGTGATTGGATGAGTTGTGATGCTTTGGTTTTGGTTGTTGAGGGGAGTATGAAATAAGAATGGCATAAAGGAAGGGAAAAAAACGTGAAGTAGGAGGTTAAGAAAGGTGCTGCTGTTGGGCTCTTTCTCATGGAGAAGAGAGACCCATGAACGTGAATTGATGAACTAAGTATAAGAGAGGAGAAAGAGAGGAGAGAAATGGTGGGAGAGAAATGAAAGAGAGGAGAGGAAGAGGTTACGGAAGAGAGAGAGAGAGAATTTACAAGGTTCGTTGAAGAGAAGAGGTTTTAAGAAAAATATTTAAAGTTCAGTTCAAAAATGATATGGAAATTATAAATAAGGTTATACTATAATAAAGTCTTTATGTTCAGTCAATAAGTCAATGAAATTTAGTTTTTAGTGTTTAATATATATTCTAATCAAAAGTAAGTTCATTTTTGGTAAGCAGGAACCTGAAATATTAAATGGTTAATATTGAATAAATAATTAAGGTTTAGTCACAAAACGAGTTATAAATTAATAATCAGGGAAAACCCTAAATTATACCATGACTAATGCATTTTCTATATAAAAGAGATCTTTAGTGAATAATTAGATGTAATAATACTTACATTAAGATGTTAGGAAGGGGTTTCTCATGTGTTGGTTAAGTCCAAGTTGGTTTTAATGTTAAAGTGTGTAACATAAGTCATCCTAAAAGGCAGAATGGCCTAGAGATTAAATGGGAATTAAACAGCAAAATTCACTTGGTTTTAGTTGTACCTTGGTTGTTGATTTCTTATGGGCATTGTGTTGGGATGAGGTAACATAGGCCCAGTGTAGCTCCCTCATCAGGTATTGCGTTGGGATGAGGTAACACAGGCCCAGTGTGGCTCCCTCATCGGGGATTGCGTGCGTAATTTATAATCTTGTCCAACATGTGATACACGGTTCTGGGGGTTCAGGACGGCAGTTCACCCTAGCTCATGAGGGGCCGGGGGTTGTGAACTTGCATCCTCCTCGGAATGTGCCACAGCAACCCGAACAGTCAACTAGATGGTCTCAGTGAGATCACTAACTCGATGGTCTAATAGATATCACTAACTCGATGGTCTGAAGAGATCACTAACTTACTATGGTTGGACTGGGTTGTACTTGCCAGCTCATGCATGTCTCATGCTTGAGTGCTCCGCTTTGGAAGAGCGATCCTAGCTAGATCTTTCCATTGTAATTCATGAGGTGGTGAATTGGACAAGTGAATTAAATCATTGTTATTACATGAGACTTTACTGAAATCGTGGTTTGGATTAATCTGATTTTATCTATTTTATGATTCCATAGAATTCAAAGTAATGTCATTACATGATATTGATATAGATTTAGCATGAGTTGCCTAAGTTTGATGGTATATTACATTATCATGCTATTTTACTGTTTGAAACTGCATAAAATGTTCTTATCATGCATTATACTGCTTACTGAGACGTTAGTCTCAAGTGTGTTTTGTTTTACCGGTTTTGTTTTCAGATAAATCTACAAAGCAACCACAAACTGAGGTAGGCAGAACTAACGAGCCGGATGACGACTACAACCCGGAGGATTATTATTATCCTGGATAGGGTTGGGCAGTATTTTTTGTGTAGTCGTCTATTTTTGGATTGTGTATAAATTGTAAATGAGAAAGAGAGAAAAGAAGTGAAAACCTTAGTAAACTTTACTTTAAATCTGTAGATGTTGGATGGCTTAGTTGTTTTTGGAATGGTGTATATTATCTATATATTTTGTGTTTATCAGGTATTGGTTTGAGGGCTTAGCCCATTCTTATAAATACAGGAGTTATATAGCCCTTTTTTCGAAAATTTTTGGATTAAAATATAACTGTTTGGTTAGTTTTTAAAACTTAGAAATGCGTTTCTGGGACCTCACTTGATGTCAGGGAACCGGCATATACCTTTAATGATCATGTCCAGGACCGGGGTGTCACAAAGATGGTATCAGAGCAGTAATGTTAAGTCAGTACCCTAGATTTGGCAGCCTTAGGAAGGGTTTGGGGTATGAGATAGCCTTTGGTAGAACTTTTATGTGTTTGAGATGAAGTAGTCTTGTGTTTGATAATTGCTATTTTCTTCTAGTTGAGGATGGCAAGAGGTCAAGGTAGACCCCGGACTAGAGCCTTTGTGCCACCAAGTATGGACCCACCGGCACCTGAACCACCGGTTGGTGATCCACCAGCAGCTGCTCCTCCAGTAGTGGAGCCACCTGCATTACCAGTACAGCCACCGGTACCAGATCAGCCAGCAGCAGCTGTAGACCCGATGGAGGCCGTATGGCGAACACTAAGACAGGTCTCTGAGCTATTCCAACAACAGGCAGTAGCTCATCATCAACAGGCCCATATTCAGGGGCTAGAGGTTGGAATTCAGTCATCTGGTGGGATTATGGCTGATTTTAAACGGATGGAGCCGCCTGCTTTCCACGGTCACCCTGACCCTATGGAGGCAGAGCGATGGATGATGCGTCTCGAGAAAATTTTTGAGGCCATTAGATGCCCGGAGGAGGAGAGAGTCAGACTAGCTACGTACCTTCTAGAGGGTGAGGCAGAACATTGGTGGAGATCTCTTCACCAGGAGTACATAGAGCGAGGGGTTGAGATTACTTGGGCAGTCTTCATGGAGCAGTTTGACCTTCAGTATTTTCCCGAGGAGATGAGACATCAGAAAGAGATGGAATTTATGAACATTACGCAAGGGAGCCAGACAGTGGCTCAGTATGAGGCTAGGTTTACGGAGTTGGCTAGGTTTGGACGCCATCTAGTGGATACTGAAAAGAATAAGACAAAGCACTTTGAGAGAGGTCTTCGCCCGGATATTAGATCATGAGTCGTTGCATTTCTAGGTACGAGCTATCATGAGTCGAAGCACCGAGCAGCAGTGGTAGAGAGATCACTAGGAGGCCAGAGTGAGGGGATGCAAGTGCCTAAGTGCCACCCCGACCAGCATCTTTCCAGAGGTACTCAGCATCAGATAAGAGGCCGAGATTATATCATGCTGGTCAGCACAAATTTGGGGGAGTGGGATCCTCATCTGGAGGTCAGGGATTCAGACCTATTGATGGTAAATGTCCACGGTGTAGCCAGTTCCACATTCCGGGTCCATGCTATGCATCACCCGGAGCGTGTTTCAGATGTGGACAGTTCGGGCATAGGATGATCCAGTGCCCGCATCCATCGACATATCAACCACTCCAGACCCGACCACCACAGCAGTTAGCCAGACCACCGTTTGCTGCTCCTCCCATGAGACAGTCTGGACCAGAGCAGAGACCAGTGGGTAGAGATGGACTCCAGAGACCAGGAAGGCCAGTTGGCAAAGGAGGGGTACAGAGACTTGAGCAGAGACCACACCCAGCAGGACCACGACCACATCCTCAAGCCAAGGCTTATGCTATTGCTGTACCACCACCACCTCCACGTGAACCTGAGCTAGAGCTTGATGTACCAGCCCTTGTTGGAGGTATCATATTCATTTGTGGTCGTTCAGTTATATCTTTATTTGATTCTGGTGCGTCTCATTCTTTTATTACGCCGCTTTGTGCTGAGCGTATTGGGTTGTCTCCCACACCACTCAAGCCTACTATTTCTGTCCACACACCACTGGGAGAGGTTAGTTATATTCAGATTGTGTTTAGGGATGTGATGATTAGGCTAGGCGAGTTGGAATTGCCTGGGGAATTATTGAGTCTAAATTTTGGGGGTTATGATGTAATTCTCGGAATGGATTGGTTGTCTAGGCATTATATCACGATAGATTTCTATCATAAGACTATCTTAGTTAGATGCCCAGGATAGCCGATCCATTGTTTCCATAGTGAAGGGATGGAGACTCGGATTACTTTATTAACTTCAATTGAGACAGAGGCAGAGGAAAGTGGACATGCCAGTATAGCCAAGATACCAGTTATCTGTGAGTTCGCAGATCTATTTCTTGATGAGCTGCCAAGGTTACCACCCATAAGAGATGTTGAATTTAAGATTCAACTTGTACCTGGCACACAGCCTGTTTCTCGCAGGCCATATAGGATGTCTTTATTGGAATATGAGGAACTAAAGAAGCAAATTGATGATCTTTTGGAGAAGGGGTATATTCGGCATAGTGTGTCACCGTGGGGTGCACCAGTTTTATTTGTCCAGAAAAAGGACGGATCTATGCGTATCTGTATCGATTATCGACAGTTGAATCAAGTAACTATCAAGAACAAGTACCCTTTACCTCGCATAGACGATTTATTTGATCAATTGGCGAGATCTAATTGGTTTTCAAAGATAGACCTTAGATCAGGCTATCACCAGCTCAAAGTTGCAGAGGAAGACATTGAGAAGACGGCATTCCGTACTAGATATGGACACTTTGAATTTACTGTAATGCCGTTTGGATTAACGAATGCCCCAGCTGTATTTATGGATTTCATGAACCGTGTCTTCCATAGATATTTGGATCATTTTGTTGTGGTCTTCATAGATGACATTCTTGTTTATTCAAAAAGTTGGGAAGATCACGTGGGACATTTGAAGATAGTGTTGCATACAATGAGAGAACACAAGTTGTGCGGAAAATTTGAGAAATGTAAATTCTGGCAAAATAAAGTCTCATTTTTGGGTCATGTAATCACAGGAGAGGGTGTATCTGTAGACCCAGCAAAAGTAGAAGCAGTGTCAACTTGGCCTTAACCCACTACGGTTACTGAGGTACGCAGTTTTTTGGGAATGGCGGGGTATTATCATAGATTCATTGAGGGATTCTCTAAGATAGCGGCCCCATTATCTAATATGACAAAGAAGACTGTACCATTTGTTTGGGATGATAAGTGGGAGATCAGTTTTCAGGAATTAAAGAAGCATCTAACTACAGCTCCAGTTCTCATTATCCCTACAACCAATGAAGGATTTGTAGTTTATTGTGACGCATCTCACATCGGACTTGGGTGTGTACTGATGCAGTCCAATAGGGTAGTGGCATACGCTTCTAGATTGCTTCGTCCACACGAGCGGAACTACCCTACACATGATCTTGAGTTGGCTGCCATCGTGTTTGCTTTGAAGTTGTGGCGACATTATCTATTTGGGGCACAATTTGAGATATATTCAGATCATAAGAGTCTCAGATATCTGTTTTCGCAAAAGGATCTGAATATGAGGCAGAGAAGGTGGATGGATTTGTTGAAAGATTTCAGTTGCACCATTAAATACCATCCTGGGAAAGCAAACATTGTAGCAGATGCCTTGAGTCGTAAAGGGACGACAGAGAAATCTATTGCTGCATTGGCATCATTTTTGACTAATTAGTGTAGCCTTTTTGCAAAAGTCAGGGATTGGCCAGTAGAATTTACTTTATCCAGTAACGGGGTAAGTGTAGCACAAATACAGATAGAACCTGATTTAGTAGAAAAGATCATATTAGGATAGTTGGTAGATCCTGAATTGAAGAAGACCTGGGAGTTAGTGAATAAGAGAGCAGGGGCTGCTAAGGATTTCACTGTAAGGGATAATATCCTTCGTTTTAGAGGTAGAATATGTGTACCCAATGATGAAGAAATCAAGAAAATCATATTAGATGAAGGGCACAAAACAAAATATGCAGTACATCCAGGGAGTTCAAAAATGTACCACAATCTGAGATGGATTTACTAGTGGTCAAGGATGAAACGAGATATAGCCGAGTATGTGTCGAAGTGCATTATATGTCAGCAAGTAAAGGCTGAACATAAAAGGTCGCCAGGATTATTGCAACCACTTCCGATTCCACAATGGAAGTGGGAACATATCACCATGGATTTTCTGATGGGTTTGCCAAAGACGAGTGGTCATCACGATGCTATCTGGGATGTGATATTGGTTCTAGTAACTGCTTAGAAAGGTTTGTTCTATATCGTGAGCTCTACAGGTTTGTTTTACATTATCAGCCCTACCAGGTTTGTTAGCTAATTTTTATGTGTTACATTGTTTAGATGCTTGACTTGAGAATATTAATTGCATGAACTGTATTTATTCATGATGTTATATGAGCTTAAACTGCTTCTATACATGATGTTCTATGAATTGTATCAATTGCTTCCATCCATGTATGTTTGCTACTTGCTGGGACTTGCTCCTTGCTGGGACTTTAACTCTCATGCGTTTTGTTTTACCGGATTTGTTTTTAGATCCACTTGGTGAGTCACGTACTAGGGCAGATAGTGAGGGTGAGCTTGAGCTCGATGTAAAACCCCGAATTTTCCTTAAATAATAAAATAAATTAATAAATAATATTCTTGAGAGTTATAATTGATGGAAATATTTTATTAATGTAGGGGATGATATAATTAGTGGAGATCTAGAGTTGGACGCAGATATGACCGTCTGATCATGAGATATCGAGGTATATGTTCTGATTGGGCAGTGTGTATAGGAAAGTTTACATGTAGCGCCCCAGATCTGGGTCTGCCCTATCACAGCACCAACCCATACCCGAGACCTACATATGGGCCCAATAGAACCTGATTAACACAATCAATCCTTGGCAATTACTTCGTAATCATCAGAGTGCATGACTAAAGAAGCATGGAATAAAAAAAATTTCCATCTAATCAAAATATCATCTGTACTATGATCTCCAAAACATGATATACATGTGAACAAAATACAACTAAGGCAACTAACCATTCACAATGATCTTTCCAAAATATACGAACATGTATAAAGGATATCTTATAAGAGTCTAAGTTCAAAAATAATATTTACATCCCATATACAATCCTCATGACAAAATACATCATCATAAAAAGAACCCTACTATGGGTGGTAGTAGCCCTCAAGCCTGTACTCAAGCTCACCCTCAATAACTGCCCCGGTATGCAGCTCACCAAGCGGATCTGAAAACAAATCCGGTAAAACAAAACACGAGTGAGACTTAAAGTCCCAGTAAGCAGCAAACATGCATGCAGAGAAATAGTTTATGCAATTTTGTAACATCATGATACTATTCACAAGTATAAGATACCAAATGTAAACCAAAACATCTTAAACAGATATAAAGTGTAATTCCAAGTCAAATATCTCAATCGGATAATTCGTGAAATCAAATCAACAATTCTAAGTCAAATATCTCAATCGAGTAATTGATGAAGTCAAATCAACAATTCCAAGTCAAATGTCCAAATTAGATTAATAATCACTGTCCAAGATTAAGGCCAAGCGGAGTATTTCAACACTGTCGACGAATCAAGGCCTATTGGAGTACTTCTACACTACCGACGAAATCAAGGCCAAGTGGAGTACTTCTACACCGTTGACACATCAAAACCAAGTGGAATACTTCTTCGCTGCCCGATGAATCGAGGTTAAGTGGAGTGTAATGCCCCGGATCCGTGTTGTTCATTAAAGATATAACACGTCTCACGGAGGTTAGGCAAGGATCGTTAATCAATTTATGATCGCTGGATAATCATACATCTATAACCTGACAGAGTGCACATTTCCATTTATGCAAAATTGTAACATTTAAACTGAACTGAAATCATATGGTTCATCCCCAATTAACTTTAATACATCTTAATTAATTCAAGTTCTCAAATTCGGAACAGATAACCTACAAGTCTAAGGAAGGTAATAGTAGTCTTCCTCCCTATATGCCTCAGCAGGATCTACCCCAGTAATCGCCTCACCACGAGTATCTGAAAAAATAGAACAACAACAGAGTGAGATACGAATATCTCAGCGAGTAGCACATGCATGCAGAAATAGTTGAATCACATTTTAAAACTATGCATCGACAACACTACAATACGTTTAAACAACCAACATCAATTTCCCAAGTTCAAATCAAACAAATCACATCTCAGTTAAGTATAATAACACATCGATTGGTCAATGTCATGACTATCGTTTAGTTGATAAATTAAACATGCCAAGTAGACACTCCACACCTCCATGTACACAGTTCCGGCCTACTCAGGGTTTCGGATACTCTGAAATGACGGCCTACTCAGGGTTTCGTCATCCAATGCAGGCCTACTCCCCGGGTTTCTGCATTGACAACCAGGCCTACTCAGGGTTTCTGGCTGCTCTACACCGGTCGTGGCAACACACAAGGCCATGCAATTCCAACAACCAACAATAACATCACATTACTAAGCTTAAACATCTGGATCCAGGACAAGCTAGACCAAAACAGTAAAACATCGTATAATCTCAATACCAATATCAAAACAAACCATTCATCCCACATCATGTAAAAACTCATCACAATTCATCACCTGTCCCTCTGGACCAAACAGTACCTCAAGTACATTCAGTAATTTCTCATTTCCGTAACACAATTCATATGGAAGTAAAACTCAATGCATTCATACCAATGAAATCCTTTCAAGACATTTAAAGTTTCCAACAAGCGAAACCAGAAATACAATAACTTCTCAATCAAAACAGTGTATAGAACAAGGAAAAGCAACTGGTAACTCTTACTAGTTTGGTGTCCGGCACAATACTCATAAGTAACCTAAACTCATCTTAAAGACTCTTAAGAGGTTCACTAATTTTTCCTCTAATAATTTCATAGGCAAAATGGTTTCCCAGGTTCCTAACCAAGTGAAAAGTGAAGTGGTTTAACCCCTAAGTAATGCCAATACTCTTGGTCAAATCAGAAATTCCATTTCAGTAAGCAAAATAGGTCTGCCGCTCACCTACTGAGGTGGGCGCTAGGTGAGCGCCGGTCGGCGGTGAAGAAAATGAGTAAAATCGACCTACCGCTCACCCGACGCTAGGTGAGCGCGAGATGGGCGTGAGGTGGGCGCGAGATTCGCGCGAGATGGGCGCATCGTTTTCTACTTCGCGCGAGATGAGCGTGAGGTGGGCGCGAGCTCGGCGGTAGGTCGTTATTAACGGGGCGCCTACCTCTGAGATGAGCGCCAGTGAGCGCGAGGTGAGCGGATACCCCCTGTGGTTTTCATTTCTCTGTTATTTTGAGATCTACATGACTGGCCGGTTTGTGAAGGTCTGTAATTACTCCAATACACTCCTAATACTCCCAGAAGACTTCCCAACCATATTTGGAATTAATCTAAACACTTTCATTTTCAATTTTAAAATTAAATCCGGAGACTCTGTTCATGTATCTTCCCGAAAACCAGAAAACCAGAAAAACTCATACTATCAGTTGATATATAAACCATGCATCAGAATAATCTCGAGAGAAACAGAAAACACAAATCCCAGTTGTAAATTAGTGCTACTCACCTGAGTGTGCTTATTCCCGAATGGTAAACCTTGGCCGATCACTTCTCCGGCCACGCACGCGAATGAAAAATCTATCGAAACTAATCTTCTCGAGTAGAGAGAAATAACCCAACGAACTTCAGCTCCGAACTCCTTCTTCCAGCACTTGCGATTTATGGTTCTTCACGAACAGAAGCCCTAGTCGCCACTCCAGCCGAAATCGCGACTCCTGATGTCCAGACTTAACGAAAATGTTTCCGTAAGTATACGCGTATTTCGTTTAAAACTAAAAACCCTACTTTCCCTTATTTGCTCATTTAACACTTACCTTGCGAGATGTATACGCCGGTCGATCAACCCTTTTTAACCCCTTGATCCTATGCATGCTCGCCCACCGAAGATACTACATGTTCAGCATCTATTCGCGTTAATAATCACATAACTACACTTTAATAATACCAATGATAATACTATGATTTTTCGGAAAAATGGCTATATAACGCCTGTACATACGAGTATGGGCTAAGCCCTCAAACCACAAAATAACCTGATAAACACAGTTTATACATCAGAATAAATAACTAAATAAATAAATAAATACTCACAAAATTCAGGGTCTTACATGGAGTACTTCTACGCTGCCCGATGAATCAAGGCCAAGCGGAGTACTTCTACACTGCCCCTGTTCATGAAATCCAAAATCAATCAAAACGAATTCAATAAAATCCTCAAAATACATTTTGGATGAGTGGGATAGTCTTAGGATTCCTAATAAGGTCACCCTACCAAAAATCAATGGATTCAGAGACGAAAAGTTTTGGATCTCAAAAATATTCTAAGTCTGGATAAAAACGTTGACTTTTCGGTGTAGAATTTTTCTAGACAGATCTACAAGGAATTTTAGGCTCAAATTCTGGTCGTAGTCTATTGGAGAGTAAAGAAATCTTCTAGAATTTTTTGGGCTTCTGAATCACTCGTTTGGGTATCAAACTCAAAAAGTGGTCTTTTATGAAAATCGGGAAAACTGGAAGATTAGGCACAAACTGGAAAGTTGACTTTTTATTGGTTGGGAATTGGGCCTTGGGAGTATTTTTATTGGTTCCAAATGGGGGGTAAAACCTTATTTACATGTAAAGACTTAAATAAATGGAGCAATAAATACACAGGACATTTACTTAATTGTCTTTCGTGGAAATAAGGGTGCTGTGTGGGAGGCCTAGGTTATTTGGGAAAGACTTAGTGAAGAAAAGGGGTGGAGAACTCAAACAAAACATAGGCTTAACATTCGGGCATTGAGGTTAAAACAAAGGCAATGCGCGCACGTTAAGGATTAACATTCGCGCGTTGAGGCAATACACAGGTTGGCGCGCGCGCGTTGAGCTTTGACGTTCGCGCGTTGGGGGCTTGCGATTAATCGCCCAAGTTAATCTTGAGCCGCGATTAAGATAACAGAAGCTGGTTTTTAAGGGTTTTGGCTCAAGATTAATCGCCAATTTCCAGGATTAATCGTCAGGTCGGGATTTTGACTATTTTCAACACAAAACTCATAGAAATCATTTTCAACCTTTCCAACATCAAAGTGGGTGATCATAAAACATCCCAAATCCATATGAACACAAATCTAGCACATGAAACCTCATTCAAAACATAAATCTCAAACCCTAATCTGAATTATAATCAATAGAGCTGGAAATCCATGGCAAATCAATAGAAAACTAAACAAGATTATCATACTACCAAAACCTTACGAATTTTAGCAATAAAAACCAACATGCAAGATCATTTCATCAAATCAACCAAAAACTAGAGAGAGAATACGAATTTTGGTAATTCATTTTGTTTTGAAGGGTTTGCTACTTACTTGTTAATGGAGAAGCAAACTTCTCTTCAACATCTTCTCTCCTTCTTCTTCTTCTTCTTGAAGCTTCCAAGCAAGCTCCCACACTTTCTCTCTTGTTCTATACGTCCAAGACAAGAGGGATTATTCTCAAAAACACTTAGAATAGAAATTAGGGCATGCTTTTATATGCCCAAGTTTTTGGTCTTTCAAATCTGCCCCTAAACAAGGCTTTTATTCAACTAAAACCCTAGGGTGTACCTAAGGCATACCAGGGGTACCTTAATGTTATTCAAGTGGGGTACCTTGGTATTAAGTGGGGGTACCTTAGTGTTAAGTGGGGTGTTTGCCTTAGCCACTTCAAAGGCATGCTTTAGGAATGCTTGGGAGGTGTACCTCAGTTAACACAAAAGGGTACCTCAGTTATATGAGGGATACTTTAGTTATTTGAGAAAGTACCTTGATGTTTCAAGGGATTTACCTTAGTCATTCTAAGGGGTAAACTTTGAATAAGCTTAGGGGGGTGTACCTCAGTTATATTGAGGAGGGTACTTAACTATAGAAGAGGTGTACCTTAGTTATATAAGGGGTTATACCTTAGGCAAAACAATGGGGGGTTACCTTACTTATATAGGGGTTACTTTAGTTAGACAAAGGGGGTACTTTGGCTATATAGGGAGTGTACCCTAGGTAAAATAGTGGGGGTACCTTACTTATATGAAAGGAGTACCTCTAGGAAATACAAGGGGTGTACCCTAGGTAATGTAAAGGATGTATCTTAGGTATGTTGGAGGTACTTTAGTTATATAAAGGGGGTACCTCTGCTGTATAAGGGAATGTACCTTAGCTAAACAAGGGAGTACTTCAAGTAAGACAGTATGGTACCTTAGTTAAAATAAAGGGATACCTTAGGTAATACAAGTGAGGTACCTTAGGTATAATTAGGGTGTAGTACCCCAGATCTGGGTCTGCCCTATCACAGCACCAACTCGTACCCGAGACCTACTTATGGGCCCAATAGAACCTGATGAACACAATTTCCTGGGCAATTACAATGTAATTATCAGAGTGCATGACTAAAGAAGCATGGAATAAAAATTTTCCATCCAACAAAAGATTTCCTATATTACAATCTCCAAAACATGATATTTGTGTATACAAAATACAACTAAGGCAACTAACCATTCACCATGATCTCCCCAAAATATGCAGACATGTACAAAAGATATCTCTCAAGAGTATAAGTCCAAAATATTATTTACATCCCATTTACAACTTCCAAGATAAAATACAACATCATAAAAATAATCCTACTGTGGGTAGTAGTCCTCTGTCCTGAACTGAAGCTTACCCTCTATATCTGCCCTGGTACGTGGCTCACCAAATGGTTCTGAAAACAAATCCGGTAAAACAAAACACACGTGAGACTTAAAGTCCCAGTAAGTAGCAAACATGCATGTAGAGAAACAGTTTATGCAGTTTCTATAATATCATGATGATATTCACAATTATATAGTACTAAATGCAAACCAAAACAGTTCAATCGGTTATAAAAGAAATTCCAATTCAAATATCTCAATCAAGTAACTTGGGTAATCAAATCAACAAATACGGTCAAATACTGTAAACATGTCTTGTTAGGACTCGTGGTTAACGTGTCTGTAAATTAGGTTAATGACCAATATCCATTTGCCACCTACACGACTTACAGAGAAAAGCCTAGCTAGGGCATCTCAACAAGAGAAACACCCACGTATGGGCTGGCAAGTGACAACCAAGGTAATAATCAAGGCTAGGTGGAATGCCCCATCCATTGCCAGACCAAACCATATGAATCAGAAGGATGTCCCACCGATACCCCACGGTGGGTGGTTGCCGCAGCACCTCTATACCCCAAGAGAGCCTCACTGATACCCCACAGTGGAAAGCTGTATGGAGAAGGAAATTAATGCTAACAAGCCAACACTAACACACAAATTAGACTCACTGTGGATCCACACTAAGAACAACGTCCAATTAGACGACTCACAATTTAAACCAAACCAATCAAATCAAAGAGTAAAACCAGTGCTTAAACCAAAGCCAAGTGGAATTCCCCATACACTATTAAATCAACCGAGACCAAGTGGAATTCCCCATCCACCATTAAATCAACCAAGACCAAGTAGAATTCCCCATCCACTACCAGTCCATACCAAGGGCAAGTGGAATTCCCCATCCACTGCCAATAAAACCACAGGCCAAAGCCTTATCAAATCATATAAGAGTTTTTCAACATCGCTTTCATAAATCCAAGCCAAATCAAAACGAATGTCATAAAATCCTCAAAACACATTTTCGATGAGTGAGTTGATCTTAAAAATCCCAAATAAGTCACCATATCAAAATTCAATGGCTTCTGAGACAAAAAGTTTTGGACCTCAAAAATATTCTAAGTCTGGTTGAAAACGTTGACTTTTCAGTGTCGAATTTTTCTAGACAATTCTACAAGGAGTTTGGGGCTTAAATTCTGGTTGTAGTCTATTAGAGGGTATACAAATCATCTAGAATTTTCTGGGCTTCTGAATCACTCATTTAGATATCAAACTCAAAAAGTGGTCTTATTTGAAAATTGGGAAAACTGGAAATTTAGGCACAAACTGGAAAGTTGAATTTTTATTGGTTGGGAATTGGGTCCTGGGAGTATTTTTATTGGTTCCAAATGGGGGGTAAAATCTTATTTACATGTAAAGACTTAAGTAAATGGAGTAATAAATACACAGGACATTTACTTTGAACGTTCCCTTTGAACGTTCGCACACTGAGGTTCTGGATTAATCGCCCAGGTTAATCCTGAGCCGCGATTTAGAATAACAGAGGTTAGTTTTTAGGGGTTTGGCTTGTAACGCCCCGAACCCGGGTCAGTGCGAACCGGCACCCGACCCGAACCCGGTTTGCTACTGTAACAACCCGAATTTAGTTCAACAACCAAATCCGAGGTGTTACTGGCCCATATCAAATACATCATCAATAATATATCAAACCAAAGAATTAAAATCCATTCAACTTATTATACTATCAAAGTTGCGGAAACAAGTATGTGCGGAAGTGTAGTTTAAAATCCTCAAATAACATATAGTTTGATCATATATCATTAATATCAAAGTCTGGTAAAATAAACTGGTTACTATCTCTCTCTCATCTCTCTAATACATCAAATCCAAATGAATAATAATAATCTAATCAAAAGGGCTAAGTCTATGTCATTCATCCACCTCAAACAAGATCCGGATAATAGTAATCCTCCGGTGTATACTCAGCTATCTCTCCCTGGAAATCACTAAGATCCCCATCTCGCGTATCAGCTAAAAAATGAAATAAAAGTAGGGTGAGATACGAATACCCCAGTAGGTAACACATGCATGGTTAAACAGTTCATATAAGTAAAGTAACAGTTCATGCACGATTAAGCAATATCGACTAATCAGGTTCGTATAATCATTCATCTCATTCATGAATACAAAACAGTTTGATAAACAGTTCTAGAAATGAATTTCAGCAAGTTTTAATATAAGAATTCAATATCAAGATTAATAACATGATTCACACTTTGTTAGGATGCACTAAGCAGTAACATCCAATCAATATCCCAATCACATGCCTCCAGCATGTATTCAATAATAATATCAAGTGTTGTGATTTCAGTGTCATTGTAGGACTCACAAAGATAGATAAACCTTTTGAGATGATTCTCAACCAATTGCTATACCACCGTGCGACTTAGGAGCAATGCTACTAATGATACTCAAGTCCCATGCAGCGCAGCTTAGACAAGAGCCATAGTCACTGACTTATTGCACACGTACCCATCAGAGTTGGCATGTACCACCAGCATGCAGCACCAGAATCAATACATGGAGATGGTCAATTATCCACATGTACAGGGAATCACCAGCGGCTCACCGGGGTGTCCCTCCAGACATAGGACCTTCCCAGACAAACTAACTTGCAAAGGAAGCACGTCGCATATAGGAGTAACTCAACCCAAATGACATATCCCTCAGCTATCTAGCTACAACTATGGATCCATAACCAGCTATGCCCACTAGACTCCAAAATTCCCTAAAATATAATATTTCTATAAGGGTTGGTGCCTAGCGGCATATAAAGGTTAAATCTGTCAATTTACTTCAATATTCGGTCATCTGAATTCTGAATTCTCTTTATAAAGTTTTCTAACTTATAGTGTCATTTAGAAGATGTTCTAGTAATTAAATACAAGTTAGGTTTTCCAAAAACTAGGTTTCTCCATTTCTTTCAAAGTTTGGCAACTAATGTCCTAAATACCTTCCTAATTTATTTTTCTGTAAAACAGGGAATTAGATAGTTTATTTTGTTCTTAAAACATCTTATTTAATCATTAAAATTGTCTAAAAATAGTTTGGAATTGAATCAGGGTGTAAAATTATAAAAATCTGCAAAATCTGAACAGAGTGCCTAGGATCGCCCCGGCGGTCTGTGGTCGGCGGTAGTTCAAAATCGAACGCCGACGATATGTCTTCAAGCGGTCTACGACGGTCTGAAATTTAATACGAGCGCCTAAGATCGCCGATGATCGCCGAGCACAGTCGAGGTCGACGATCGTTCGAAAACGATCAGAATCAGTTACAAAACATGATTTTTCTCGTCTAAACTCATTCTAACATATATATAACATGATTATCAACATATATACATCATTATATATCATAAAAACATACTTTTGTCGATTAATCACATGTAAAGCCAAAAACGAAGGAAAACGGTGTCACCTACCTCTTGAACGAATGTTCCTCTTCCTCTCTTCTTTCAACAACGATTCTCTATCACCCAGCAACACTCTGGACGACGAAGAACTCAAAAACCCAAGCTTTTCTTCTCCCTCTTCTTCTTCTTCTCCTTCGGTTGCTCGTTCGCTCAAGGCTGTCGCTTGCGGCTATTCAATACGAGCGAGAATACGAAGTATAAATTTAGGTTATTAAACTAATACTTATACTCACTTATCCCATGTATCTCACATACACCAAACTCCATACACACACCCAATCAGAATACATACCTTGATATCTCATGATCGGACGGTCAGATCTGCGTCCAATTCTGGATCTCTACTAATTAGATCATCCCCTGCAATAATAAATTATTTCTATCAATTATAACTCTCACTAATATTATTTATTAATTTAATTTATTATTTAAGGAAAATTCGGGGTTTTACATGGCTTAGGATTAATCGTTAATTTTCAGGATTAATCGCAAGGTCAGGATTTTGAAATATTTTGACTATTTTCAACACAAAACTCATGTAAATCATTTCCAACACTTCCAACATCAAATAGGATTATCATAAAACATCCCAACATGCTTTAAACCACTTTCCAGAACAAAGATTCATCCCAAATCCATATGAACACAAATCTCAAACCCTAATCTGAAATATAATCAATACAGTTGGAAATCCATGGCAAATCAATAGAAAACTCAACAAGATTATCATACAACCAAAACTCTACGAATTTTAGAAATCAAAACCATCATGCAAGATCATTTTATCAAATAAACCAAACCCTAGAGAGAGAATACGAAAGTTGGTAATTCATTTTTTTGGAAGGGTTTGCTACTTACTTGTTTATGGAGAAGCACAACTTCTCTTCAAGTTCTCCTCTCCTTCTTCTTTTTCTTCTTGCTCAAGCTTTCAAGTGAGCTCACAATCTTCCTCTCTTGTTCTATATGTCCAAGACAAGAGAAATGGGTTTTCAAACACTTAATTAGATATTAGGGCATCTTTTTATATGCCCAAGTTTTGGGTCTTTCAAATCTGCCCCTAAACAAAGCTTTTATTCAACTAAAACCCTAGGGTGTACCTAAGGCATACCGGGGGTACCTTAGTGTTATTCGAGTGGGGTACCTTGGTATTAAGTGGGGTACCTTAGTGTTAAGTGGGGTGTTTGCCTTAGCCACTTCAAAAGGCATGCTTTAGGAATGCTTGGGAGGTGTACCTCAGTTCACACAAAAGGGTACCTCAGTTATATGAGGAGTACTTTAGTTATTTGAGGAGGTACCTTGATGTTTCAAGGGAAATACCTTAGTTATTCTAAGGGGTAAACTTTGAATAAGCTTAGGGGGTGTACCTCAGTTATATTGAGGAGGTATTAACTATAAAAGGAGTGTACCTTAGTTATATGAGGGGGGTACCTTAGCTATATAAAGGGTTATACCTTAGGTAAAACAATGGGGGGTTACCTTACTTATATAGGGGTTACTTTAGTTAGACAAAGGGGGTACTTTGGCTATATAGGGGGTGTACCCTAGGTAAAACAGTGGGGGTACCTTACTTATATGAGAGGAGTACCTCTAGGAAATACAAGGGGTTGTACCCTAGGTAATGTAAGGGATGTACCTTAGTAATATAGGGGGATACCTAAGTGATATAAAGGGGGTACCTTTAAGTAATACAATGAGGGTATACCCTAGGTGACATAAGGGATGTACCTTAGGTATGTTGGAGGTACTTTAGTTATATAAAAGGGGTACCTCTGTTGTATAAGGGAATGTACCTTAGCTATATAAGGGGGATGTACCTTAGGAAAACAAGGGGTACTTTAAGTAAAACAGTGGGGTACCTTAGTTAAAATAAAGGGATACCTTAGGCAATACAAGTGAAGTACCTTAGGTATAATTAGGGGGTACTTTAGGTATTCGAATGGGGTACCTTAGGTAATTCAAGTGGGGTACTTTAGGCAATATGAGTGATGTACCTTAGGCAATGTAAGAGGGTACCTTAGGCAAAACAGTGAGGTACTTTAGGTATTCATGTGAGATACCTTAGGCAAACACAAGAGGATACCTTAGGGAATTAAAGTAGGGTACCTTAGGGATACAAGTGGGGTACCTTATGTATACTTGGGTGATACCTTGGGCATACACTGAGGGTACCTTAAGTATAAAAGTGAGGTACCTTGAGTACACTTAAGAGGTTATTTGGGTATTCTTGGGAGACACTTAAAGTACACTTGAGAGGTACTTTGGGTATTCTTAAGAGTTACTTTAAGTGTTCTTAGGTGATACTTTAGGTACTTTTGAGAGGTACCTTGGGTGCTCTTAGGAGTTACTTTGAGTATTCTTATGGGATAATTTGAGTACACTTGGAAGGTACTTTAAGTATACTTGGGAGAGACTTTGGGGTATACATGGGTATACACTAGTGTTATCCCGGAGGGTACCTGGGGTAAACTTTGGGGTACCATGGGTATACTTGAGACTTACTCTAGGTATACATAAGTCTAACTTTTCAAAATTTGATTTCCAATTCATTTAAGCTAATTGGAGAGTATCTTAGACAATTGGAATTGAGAAATAACATTAATTAAACTTACCTTAATAACCTTCATAAAGTTCAATTGATTTCTCTAAATCCTCAAGAATAATCCACATTTACCTCATCTTCATTACACAAATAATTAATTAGCCTAATAATCACACTTTAGATAATTAATCTTAATAATTAAGATATAATCCGGGTTGGGGTTTTACATAGGGGATACTTTAGTATTCATGTGGGGTACCTTAGGCAAATACAAGGGGATACCTTAGGTAAACATAAGGGTACCTTAAGCAAACTCAAGGGGATGCCTTAGGTAAACATAGGGGTACCTTAGGCAAATATAAGAGGATACCTTAGGTAAACACGGGGGTACCTTAGGCAATTAAATTAGGGTACCTTAAGGAAACAAGTGGGGTACCTTAGGTATAATTGGGGGGTACTTTAAGTAACACTTGGGTGGTACCTTGGATAATACTCGGGCATAACTTGGGTATATAATGAGGGTACCTTGGGTAATACTTGGGTGTACCTTGGGTATAGAAGTGGGGCACCTGGGGTATACTTGAGAGGTTATTTGGGTATTCTTGGGAGATACTTAAGGTACACTTGAGAGGTACCTTGGGTATTCTTAAGAGTTACTTTGAGTATTCTTAGGAGAAAATTTGGGTACACTTGGGAGGTACCTTGGGTACTTTTAGGAGTTACTTTAAGTATTCTTGGGAGTATTTTGGGGTATACATGGGTATACACTAGTGTTATCTGGGAGGGTACCTGGGGTAAACTTTTAGGTACCATGGGTATACTTGGGAATTACTCTAGGTACACATAAGTCTAATTTTTAAGAATTTGATTTCCAATTCATTTAAGCTAATTTGAGAGTATCTTAAACAATTGGAATTGAGAAATAGAATTAATTAGACTTACCTTAATAACCTTCATAAAGTTCAATCGATTTCTCTAAATCCTCAAAAATAATCCACATTTACCTAATCTTCATAACACAAATACTTAATTAGTCTAGTAATCACACTTTAGATAATTAATCTTAATAATTAAATTATAATCCGGGTCGGGGTTTTACTGTAAGACCCTGATTTTTGGTGAGTTTATCCATTTACCTATTTATTTATTCAGTTTGATATACATAAACTGTGTTATTAGGTGTTTAGTGTGGTTTAAGGGCTTAGCCCATGCTCGTATGTACAGGCGTTATATAGCCGTTTTTCGGGAAAAATTTAGTTATGATTGTATGATTATTTTATATATAGTATCTACGTATTAATGTATGTCGATGCCGAATATGTAGGGTTCTAGTGGGCGAGCGCGCATCGGATCAAGGGAAAAAGGAAAGGCATCAAACGGCGTATGTCTCGCGGGGAAAAAAATACCCAAGGGGGAAAGTAGGGTTTGGGTTGTAGGAATACGCGTAACTTACGGAGGTAATCTTCGTTATACTTAGAGCTGGGCGATTTGGCGACTGCGGCGGAAATGGCGATCGGGGTTATTCTCAGGAAGAGTAAGACTCGGAGGGACTACTAGAAGTTTATTCGAGTTGGATTTATGCGGGTTTTCTCTCTCGCGTGAGCAGAGAAAACATTTCGGCTACCCTTTCATCTTCGCGCATTCGGGATCGTGCTCGGCCGATCTTGGGAAAAGCTATCATTCTAGGATTAAGCGCACACTGTGAGTGGCATGGTTTTACAACCGAGGTTTCGGATTTATTCATGTATTTGTTGATTGATTTCATTGTGTTGATTGCATTGATTGAGGTTTTCTCGGTGTTCTGGGCAACAACAGTTACGGAGGGTTTTGTACAGTGAAATTGGGGATAATTGGGAAATCATGTAGATTAAATCCAAATTAGGTTTGGATGTATCCTGGGAGTATTAGGAGGCTATATAAGTGGTTACAGACTGAGAAATTCCAGCCAGAGTTGGATTTCTGGCATTAACAGAGACCTGGAAATCGAAGTGGGTTACCGCCTAACTGGCGCTTACCTAGCGCCCACCTAGGAGGTGAGCGCCAAGAAAAGAAGACCCGGCGCCGAGCTACCGCCCACCCCGCGCCTAGCTCGCGCCTACCTCAAATTCGAGCGCCTTTCTCCCGCTCTTCTCGCGCCAGTCTGGCGCCTAGCTAGCGTCCACCCGACCACGAGTGAGCGCCAGCTTCAGATTAACGAACGGACTTACCGCCCACCTGGCGCCTACCTGGCGCCCACCTTAGGCAAGTGAGCGCCCAGTTGTTTTCGTGCAGAATCCTATAATTTCGTAAAAGCAAGGGGGTTCTGTATACTAGAGGGTCTTCAACCACTTACCCAACTAATTGATTACGACATTAGAGGTAACAATTTGCTGGTGAGAACATTTGAGAGAGATCCTAGTTTTTAGTAAAAGCTTATGAAGTAGGTGTGGGAAATAATTCGAGGATGTTCGGGATGTTCACATACTAGGGTTTTTATTCTAGTCCTCTTGAATTATGCACTGTTCGGTACCTGATTTGATTTATTGAACCCCCGTTTTGATGGCAAGTTTTGAATGAGGTTGTACTTATTATTTATTTGATTACTTGTGTGAGTTGATGTTCTGGTTGGAACACTTGTGTGAGTTGATGTTCTGGTTGGAACACTTGTGTGAGTTGATGTTCTGGTTGGAACCACAGGTGATGTGTACTAATGCAGAATTTTAAACAATTAATTATCGGTTTGGGTTTAGCTTCCCATGGATCCTTGTTAAGCTTAGTAATGTGATGGTATGTGTTTGTTGGTGTAATTGCATGGCCACGTGTGTTGCCACGACCAGTGTAGAGCAGCCAGATACCCTGAGTAGGCCTGGTTGTCAGTGCCGATACCCGGAGTAGGCCGGCATTGGATGACGATACCCTGAGTAGGCCGTCATTTCAGAGTTCCGATACCCTGAGTAGGCCGGAACTGTGTACATGGAGGTGTGGAGTGTCTACTTGGCATGTAAATTAATCAATGTAACCATATGCATGGCATTGACCTGGTTTGAGTTGTTATCGAAATTTACGTTGTTATTATCGTGGGTTATTTGTCGAAGCATGTCTTATAACTGTGTTAACTATTTGGTGCATGCATGTGTCACTTGCTGGGATATTCGTATCTCATTCCCTCGTTGTTACTTGTTTTTCAGATATTCGTGGTGAGGTGCCTACGGGGGTAGATCCGGCTGATACATATAGGGAGGAGGATTATTACTACCGACCTTAGTCCAGCAGGTTGTTCGGTCTTAAACTGTTAAGTTGAATTTTGAGGATTGTAATAAGATAGTAAACTTGGGACCATTTGATGATTTCATAACTTGCCTGGATAGAAATGTTGAATTGTGCACTCTGATGTGATATAAAAGGCGGGTGATTATCCAGCGATCACCATTATTGAGATCCTTAACTAACCCCTAGGAGACGTGTTATATCTTTAATGAAGAACACGGATCCGGGGCGTTACAGAGATGGTATCAGAGACTCTAAAAGCTGGAATTAGAGATTCCTAGGTAGTACGACCTTAGGAGACCCGGGGAAATTACTGTGTGTACGCTAGGGTGAACCATGAGGTATAGAAGAGAGTTCCTAACTAATGTGGTGTTTGTTGGTTACAGGAAATCATGGCTGGCAGAGGCCGAGGCCGACGCGCGAGAGCTATGGAGGAGGATATACCGCAGGAGCAGCCCCTTGCACCTCCACGAGGAGCTCCACCTGCAGTTGAGGATATCTGGGCTGCAGTTGGCTCCCTTGCCAACCTCCTTGCCTTGGAGAGGGAGGAAAGGATGAGTCACACGGGAAATGGAAATGGGAATGGCCACAGGAATGGTCAGGGAGCAGATGTAGAGCAGCAACGAAGAGGAGATGAGTTGTCCTTGAGGGACATTGACCAGTTTCGGAAGTTGACCGCCCCACCCTTCCATGGAGTTCCAGATCCCTTGGAGGCAGAGAGCTGGGTGGCCAGGGTCGAGCGTATGTTCGATACCATGGACTGCCCAGAGGACCGGAAGGTGCGACTAGCCACTTTCACACTAGAGGGCGAGGCCCAACACTGGTGGCAGTCTTTGAGGAGGCGGACCGCAGAGGGAAACCAGATGACATGGGACCAGTTTAGGCAGGTTTTCTACGAGCAGTATTTCTCAGCTGAGGTGAGGCTGCAGAAGGAGAGAGAGTTTATGGATATCTCTCTGGGTTCTTCGACCGTGGCGCAGTATGAGTCCCGATTCGCGGTACTTTCTTGATTTGCTCACCACATCGTACACGATGAGCAAAGACGCACTCAGCACTTCGAGAGGGGGTTGAGGGCTGACATCAGGCGTATGGTCTCAGTATTGATGTGCACTAGGTATTCTGACCTAGTTGGGAGAGAACTACGAGTCGAGAGGGAGATCCTCGATTCAGGACCAGAGCAGAGCAGAGGGAGAGTGCAGTCTAGTGTTCCAGAGCCACGGAGGATTCCTGACAAAAGGCCGAGGCTTGATACTGGAGGTTTTGGGTCCTATGGAGAGAGAGATAGGAGGAGTTATGGAGGCTGTTTCAGTGGTGGCAAATTTCATATTCCGGGTCCCTGTGTAGCACCACCAGGAACTTGTTTCAGATGTGGTCAGCACGGTCACCGAGTGGCAAGATGCCCACACCCGGCCTCGTACCAACTGCTTAAGGCCGTTAACACAGTTCCGGGGGACAACCGGTCAGATACTGCTCCCCGATTCCAGTATCCCAGACCGGCACCAGCATTACTAGCACCGCCGAGATTTCAGGGTCAGAGTAGCGGCGGACATCATGGTAGACAGGCACCTCAGGGGCAGCATGCACCACCTATGCGCCCACAGCAGCAGCAGACGAGAGTGTATGCTGTGGCAGCCCATGAGGAGGAGGCAGAGAGGGGACTTACAGAGGAGGCTCGGGAGGAGGAGCCGAGCGCACCCCAGCTTGTCGGAGGTATTCTTTTTATACATGGTAGATCGCCCATATGTTTGTTTGATTCGGGTGCCTGTAGATCTTTTATTGCTCCACCTTGTGTGTTTCGTATTGGTTTGATTCCTGCCACACTTGAGTCTGAGTTGCTTGTACACACACCATTGGGGGAGACAACTAGAGTACAGACTGTGTTTAGAGACTGCATGATCCGACTAGGTTCCTTAGAGTTGCCAGGGGACTTAGTAGAGTTGAGCTTTGGGGAGTTTGATGTGATTTTGGGCATTGATTGGCTGTTTAGGCATCATGTGAATATAGATTGCCATCGGGGTACGATTATGGTATGTCGACCCGATCAGCCTATACACTGTTTCCGATGTGATGGACTACGAGCACGGATCAGTTTGGTTGCTTCCATTGAAGTTGAGGAGGCAGAGTCTGGGGCACCTAGTCTCTCTAGTGTGCCTGTGGCATTAGAGTTTGAGGATCTTTTTCCTGAGGACTTGCCGGGCTTACCGCCATCTAGAGAGGTTGAGTTCAGTATACGACTCTTACCTGGTACGGCACCGGTGTCCAAGCCTCCATACCGAATGTCACAACCTGAGAACCAAGAAATGAAGAAGCAGTTAGAGGAACTGGAAGCAAAGGGTTTTATTAGGCCCAGTGTGTCACCATGGGGTGCACCAGTCCTGTTTGTCCAAAAGAAGGACGGGTCGATGCGGATGTGTATAGATTACCGCCAGTTGAACCAGGTCACCATTAAGAATAAGTATCCTTTGCCTCGAATTGACGATTTGTTCGATCAATTGAGGGGAGCGTCATGGTTTTCTAAGATTGACCTCAGATCGGGATACCATCAGTTGAGAGTAGCGCCTGATGATATAGAGAAGACGGCCTTTCGCACCCGATATGGGCATTATGAGTTTCTGGTTATGCCATTTGGGCTAACTAATGCCCCGGCTGTCTTCATGAATCTTATGAATCGTGTATTTCACCCTTACTTGGACAGTTTCGTGGTCGTGTTTATTGACGATATTTTGGTGTATTCCCAGAGTAGAGAGGATCACATGCAGCACCTCAGGGCAGTGCTACAAACATTGAGAGAGCACCGACTGTATGCAAAATTCAGTAAATGTCAGTTCTGGTTGAGGGAGGTGAGTTTCTTAGGGCACGTGATTTCTGGGAATGGTATAGCAGTGGATCCAGCTAAAGTGCAGGCTGTTGCAGAGTGGCCTAGACCTTCATCTGTGACAGAGATTCGGAGTTTCTTGGGGATGGCTGGGTATTACAGAAGATTCATAGAAAATTTCTCACGAGTGGCATCACCTTTATCCAATCTCACTAAAAAGGCAGTGAAGTTTGAATGGAGTGAGAAGTGTGAGACCAGTTTTCAGGAGTTGAAGGGTAAACTGTCTACAGCTCCAGTTCTGATTGTTCCATCAGTGAGTGAAGGATTTTCTATATATTGTGATGCTTCACGAGTGGGGCTGGGCTGTGTTTTGATGCAGCAGAGGCGAGTAGTAGCATATGCTTCGAGGTTACTACGTCCCCATGAGAAGAATTATCCTACCCATGATCTGGAATTGGCAGCGATCGTGTTTGCACTCAAGTTATGGAGGCATTATCTGATGGGAGCTTCATTTGAGATATTCTCAGATCACAAAAGCTTGAGGTATACATTTTCTCAGAGGGAGTTGAATATGAGACAAAGGAGATGGATGGACCTCCTAAAGGACTATGATTTTACCCTCCATTACCACCCTGGTAAAGCTAATGTAGTGGCAGATGCTCTGAGCCGTAGGAGCATTTCCCAAGGGGAGGTGGCCACATTAGCTAGCTTTATGGTTAGCCAGTGCACTCTAGTTGATACAGTGGTAGACTGGCCAGGAGAGTTCAGCACCCACGGTCATGGGTTGATCTTGTCACGAGTTCAGGTGGAGCCTGAGTTTATACAGCAGATTCGTGATAGGCAGTTGACTGATGCGGAGTTGACACGTACCCGAGAGTTAGTATCCAAGGGGGATGAAGCAGCTAGAGACTTCGAGATCAGGGATGGACTGCTAAAGTTTAAGGGTCGTATTTGTGTTCCAAATGACGAGGAGATCAAAGGAGTGATACTTGATGAGAGTCACAAGTCTAAATATGCAGTTCACCCGGGGGGCACCAAGATGTATCGGAATTTGAAGGGGGTATATTGGTGGTTGGGTATGAAGAAAGACATTGCGGGATTTGTAGCTAAGTGTCTCATATGTCAGCAAGTAAAAGCATAACATCGTAGGCCTCCAGGATTGATGAGACCGCTACCGGTGCCTGAGTGGAAATGGGAGCATATCACAATGGACTTTGTGAATGGGTTACCACCTACAGCTAAGAATCACAATGGCATATGGGTAATTGTCGATAGGTTGACCAAATCCGCTCATTTCTTGCCTTATTCGACTACTCAAAATCTAGCATCATTGGTTGAATTATATACACGGGAGATAGTCAGGTTACATGGGGTCCCAGTGTCTATTGTGTCAGATAGGGATTCCCGGTTCACATCTCACTTTTGGCAGTGTTTCCAAGAGGCCATGGGTACCCAGCTGAGTTTCAGTACTAGTTTCCACCCACAGACCGATGGACAGTCTGAAAGGACTATCCAGACTTTAGAAGATATGTTAAGGTGTTGTGTTTTGGATTGGGGTGGCGGCTGGAGTAAGTATTTGCATCTGGTGGAATTCGCCTACAATAATAGCTATCAAGCTAGCATCCAGATGGCACCGTATGAGGCTTTGTATGGTAGAACATGTAGATCACCAGTATGTTGGATTGAGATTGGGGAGAAACAGTATTTTGGGCCAGAAATCATTCAAGACAGTATGGAAAAAGTAAAACTCATCAGACAGCGGATATTAACTGCACAAAGCCATCAGAAAAGTTATGCAGATACTAGACGTCGAGAATTGAGATTCGAAGTGGGAGATATGGTCTTTTTGAAAGTTTCACCATCCAAGGGAATTAGGAGATTTGGGAAGAAAGGAAAACTATCACCCCGGTTTATTGGTCCATATGAGATCGTGAAAGAAATTAACCCAGCAGCATATCGGTTGGCTTTACCGGGCCACTTGGAAGGGGTGCATGACATGTTTCACATTTCCATGCTACGAAAGTACATATCTGATCCTAGTCATGTGATAGATTCCGAGCCTTTAGCGATTCGGGAGGATTTGTCGTATGAAGAAAAGCCAGTGCAGATTTTGGATCGACGTGAGCAGATCCTTCGCACCAAGGTTATACCTTTGGTGAAAGTGTTGTGGCAAAACCATTCCACTGAGGAATGCACTTGGGAAAGCGAGGAGGAGATGAAGAAGAAGTATCCGGAATTAATTGTTCCTTCTTGAAGTAAATTTCGAGGACGAAATTTTTGTAGGAGGGGAGGATGTAAGACCCTGATTTTTGGTGAGTTTATCCATTTACCTATTTATTTATTCAGTTTGATATACATAAACTGTGTTATCAGGTGTTTAGTGTGGTTTGAGGGCTTAGCCCATGCTCGTATGTACAGGCGTTATATAGCCGTTTTTCGGGAAAATTTTAGTTATGATTGTATGATTATTTTATATATAGTGTCTACGTATTAATGTATGTCGATGCCGAATATGTAGGGTTCTAGTGGGCGAGCGCGCATCGGATCAAGGGAAAAAGGAAAGGCATCAAACGGCGTATGTCTCGCGGGGAAAAAAATAGCCAAGGGGGAAAGTAGGTTTTGGGTTGTAGGAATACGCGTAACTTACGGAGGTAATCTTCGTTATACTTAGAGCTGGGCGATTTGGCGACTGCGGCGGAAATGGCGATCGGGGTTATTCTCAGGAAGAGCAAGACTCGGAGGGACTACTAGAAGTTCATTCGAGTTGGATTTATGCGGGTTTTCTCTCTCGCGTGAGCAGAGAAAACATTTCGGCTACCCTTTCATCTTCGCGCATTCGGGATCATGCTCGGCCGATCTTGGGAAAAGCTATTGTTCTAGGATTAAGCGCACACTGTGAGTGGCATGGTTTTACAACCGAGGTTTCGGATTTATTCATGTATTTGTTGATTGATTTCATTGTGTTGATTGCATTGATTGAGGTTTTCTCGGTGTTCTGGGCAACAACAGTTATGGAGGGTTTTGTACAGTGAAATTGGGGATAATTGGGAAATCATGTAGATTAAATCCAAATTAGGTTTGGATGTATCCTGGGAGTATTAGGAGGCTATATAAGTGGTTACAGACTGAGAAATTCCAGCCAGAGTTGGATTTCTGGCATTAACAGAGACCTGGAAATCGAAGTGGGTTACCGCCTAACTGGCGCTTACCTAGCACCCACCTAGGAGGTGAGCGCCAAGAAAAGAAGACCCGGCGCCGAGCTAGCGCCCACCCCGCGCCTAGCTCGCGCCTACCTCAAATTCGAGCGCCTTTCTCCCGCTCTTCTCGCGCCCGTCTGGCGCCTAGCTAGCGCCCACCCGACCACGAGTGAGCGCCAGCTTCAGATTAACGAACGGACTTACCGCCCACCTGGCGCCTACCTGGCGCCCACCTTAGGGAAGTGAGCGCCCAGTTGTTTTCGTGCAGAATCCTATAATTTCGTAAAAGCAAGGGGGTTCTGTATACTAGAGGGTCTTCAACCACTTACCCAACTAATTGATTACGACATTAGAGGTAACAATTTGCTGGTGAGAACATTTGAGAGAGATCCTAGTTTTTAGTAAAAGCTTATGAAGTAGGTGTGGAGAAATAATTCGAGGATGTTCGGGATGTTCACATACTAGGGTTTTTATTCTAGTCCTCTTGAATTATGCACTGTTCGGTACCTGATTTGATTTATTGAACCCCCGTTTTGATGGCAAGTTTTGAATGAGGTTGTACTTATTATTTATTTGATTACTTGTGTGAGTTGATGTTCTGGTTGGAACACTTGTGTGAGTTGATGTTCTGGTTGGAACACTTGTGTGAGTTGATGTTCTGGTTGGAACCACGGGTGATGTGTACTAATGCAGAATTTTAAACAGTTAATTATCGGTTTGGGTTTAGCTTCCCATGGATCCTTGTTAAGCTTAGTAATGTGATGGTATGTGTTTGTTGGTGTAATTGCATGGCCACGTGTGTTGCCACGACCAGTGTAGAGCAGCCAGATACCCTGAGTAGGCCTGGTTGTCAGTGCCGATACCCGGAGTAGGCCGGCATTGGATGACGATACCCTGAGTAGGCCGTCATTTCAGAGTTCCGATACCCTGAGTAGGCCGGAACTGTGTACATGGAGGTGTGGAGTGTCTACTTGGCATGTAAATTAATCAATGTAACCATATGCATGGCATTGACCTGGTTTGAGTTGTTATCGAAATTTACGTTGTTATTATCGTGGGTTATTTGTCGAAGCATTGTCTTATAACTGTGTTAACTATTTGGTGGATGCATGTGTCACTTGCTGGGATATTCGTATCTCATTCCTTCGTTGTTACTTGTTTTTCAGATATTCGTGGTGAGGTGCCTACGGGGGTAGATCCGGCTGATACATATAGGGAGGAGGATTATTACTACCGACCTTAGTCCAGCAGGTTGTTCGGTCTTAAACTGTTAAGTTGAATTTTGAGGATTGTAATAAGATAGTAAACTTGGGACCATTTGATGATTTCATAACTTGCCTGGATAGAAATGTTGAATTGTGCACTCTGATGTGATATAAAAGGCGGGTGATTATCCAGCGATCACCATTATTGAGATCCTTAACTAACCCCTAGGAGACGTGTTATATCTTTAATGAAGAACACGGATCCGGGGCGTTACATTTACATTACATGTGAGCTACATGGGATCAAGAGATATAAATAATAAGCTTAATACCGTAATCGTATAATTCTTGTATTCTCGTTGCTATTGTCAGCCGCAAGCGACAAACCAAACCGTGAGCGACTGACTGAGGAGGAAGAGAAGAAGAGGAAGAAGGAAGGGTGTTGGCTTGCGTTTTCATCACCTAGGGAGTACTTCGCGCCTGTGAGAATCATTGTTTAGAGAGAGAAGGAGAAACCATCGTAGAAAGAGGTAGGTGACACGGTTTTGTTCTATTGATTTTTATTTACGTTCGTTTAATCGCAAAAGCATGTTTTTATGAGATATATTGATGTATTTAGTTTGATAACTATGTTATACGTATGTTAGAATGATATTGGACAAGAAAAATCACGTTTTGAAACTTTTTCTGTTCGTTTTTGGGAGACCGCTGACCTCGACTGTGTTCGGCGATCCTCGGTGCTAGTTATAAATTTTAGACCGCCGAAGACCGCTGGAAGACTTATCGTCAGCGACCTGTTTTGAACTACCGCTAACCACAGACCATTGAGGCGATCTTAGGCGCTCTGTGCAGAATTTTCAGATTTTCATAATTTCGAACCTGATTCAATTCCAAACTATTTTTTGACAATTTTAATGATTAACTAAGATGTTTTAAGACCAAAATAAATTATTTAATTCCCTGTTTTACAGAAAAATAAATTAAGAAGATATTTAGGACATTGGTTGCCAAACTTTGAAAGTAATTGAGAAATCTAGTTTATGGATCCATAGTTGTTGCTAGATAGCTGAGGGATATGTCATTTGGGTTGAGTTTCTCCCTTGTGTGACGTGCTTCCTTTGCAAGTTAGTTTGTCTGGGAAGGTCTTATGTCTGGAGGGACACCCCGGTGAGCCGCTAGTGATTCCCTGTACATGTGGATAAGCGACCATCTCCATGTATTGATTCTGGTGCTGCATGCTGGTGGTACATGCCAACTCTGATGGGTACGTGTGCAATAAGTCAATGACTACGGCTCTTGTCTAAGCTGTGCTGCATGGGACTTGAGTATCATTAGTAGCATTGCTCCTAAGCCGCACGGTGGTATAGCGATTGGTCGAGAATCATCTCAAAAGGTTTATCTATCTGTAAAACCCCGAATTTCCCTTAAATAATAAATTAAATTAGTAAATAATATTACCCAGAGTTATGATTGATAGAAACATTTTAATATTGTAGGGGGTGATCAACTTAGCGGAGATCCAGAATTAGACGCAGATCTGACCGTCCGATCATAAGATATCAAGGTATGTATTCTGATTGGGCATGTATATGGAATTTGGTATAGGTGAGACACATGGGATAAGTGAGTATAAGTATTAGTTTAATAACCTAAATTTATACGCGTGTATTCTCGCTCGTATTGATCAGCCGCAAGCGACAAGCGACCGAAGGAGAAGAAGAAGAAGGGGAAGAAGAAAAGCTTGGGTTTTTGGAGTTCTTCATCTTCCAGAGTGTTGCTGGGTGATAGAGAAGCGTGGTTGAGAGAAGTGAGGAAGAGGAACCTTCGTTCAAGAGGTAGGTGACACCGTTTGGTTTTAAATTCGGATTCATCTCTGTTTAATCGCAAACGCATGTTTCTATGATATGTAAAGTTGTATTTAGTTAGCTAAGCATGTTATAAATACATTAGAATGAGTTTAGACGAGAAAAATCGTGATTTAGAACTGTCTCTGTTCGATTTGGTGAGACCGCCGACCTCGACTGTGCGAGGCGCTCATTGGCGATCTTAGGCGCTGGTTAAATATTTGAGGACGCCGTGGACCGCGGGACGACGGACCGTGGGCGCTCGAAATTGCACTACCGCCGACTGATGACCGCCCGGAGCGATCCTGAGCGATCCCAGGCACTCTCAGCAGAATTTCCAATTTTTCATAATTTCGAACCTAATTCAATTCTAAACTATTTTTAGACAATTTTAATGATTAATTAAGGTACTTTAAGACCAAAATAAACTACCTAAACCCCTGTTTTACAGAAAAACAAATTAGGGAGATATTTAGAACATTAGTTGCCAAGTTTTGAAGGTATATGAGAAATTTGATTTTGGAAAAGCCTAAGTACTCTTTGATTATCTAAACACTTCTAAATGACATTATAAATCATAAGACATTATAAAGAGAATTCAGAATCCGAATGACGGAATAATGAAGTGAATGTACAGATATAACCATTATATGCCGCTAGGCACCAACCCTTATAGGATTATGATACTTTAGGGAATTTTGGAGTCTAGTGGGCATAGCTGGTTATGTATCCATAGTCGTAGCTAGATAGCTGAGGGATATGTCATTTGTGTTGAGTTACTCCTATATGCGACGCGCTTCCTTTGCAAGTTAGTTTGTCTGGGAAGGTCCTATGTCTGGAGGGACACCCCGGTGAGCCGCTGGTGATTCCCTATACATGTGGATAAGCGACCATCTCCATGTATTGATTCTGGTGCTGCATGCTGGTGGTACATACCAACTTTGATGGGTACGTGTGCAATAAGTCGGTGACTACGGCTCTTGTCTAAGCTGCGCTGCATGGGGCTTGAGTATCATTAGTAGCATCGCTCCTAAGTCGCACGGTGGTATAGCAATTGGTTGAGAATCATCTCAAAAGGTTTATCTAACTTTGTGAGTCCTACAATGACACTGAAAACATAACACTTGATATGATTACTATTGTGCACGTGCGGGATGCATGTGATTGGGATATTGGTTGGATGTGACTGCTTAGTACATCCTGGCAATGCTTGGATTATGCTATTGATTTGGCTATTGAGTTCTTATATTAAAACTTGCTGAAAATCATTTCTAGAACTGTTTATCAAACTGTTTTGTGTTCATGAATGGTATAAATGATTATGCGAGCCTGATTTGTCGATATTGCTTAATCGTGCATGAAATGCTACTTTGCTTATATTAACTGTTTAATCATGCATGTGTTACCTACTGAGATATTCGTATCTCACCCTACTTCTATTTCATTTTTTCAGCTGATACGCGAGAGGGGGATCTCTTAGACTTCCAGGGAGAGATAGCCGAGTATTCGCCGGAGGATTATTATTATCCAGACCTTGTCTGAGGTGGATTGATGTTATAGACTTAGCATTTTTATTGGTTATTATCATTTATTGGATTTGATGTATGAGAGAGACAAGAGAGAGTTAGTAACCAGTTCATTCTACCAGACTTTGATATTACTGACTGATGGTCAAGCTTTATGCTTGTTTGAGGATTTTGATCTACACTTCCGCACATACTTGTTTCCGCACTCTGATTAGTTTAATATATGGATTGGATTTACTTCTTTGGTCTGGTATGTTATTGATGTTGTAATTGATATGGGCCTATAACACCTCGGATTTGGTTGTTGAACTAAATTCGGGTTGTTACAGTAGCGAACCGGGTTCGGGTCGGGTGCCGGTTTGCACTGACCCGGGTTCGGGGCGTTACACTATCTTTGTGAGTCCTACAATGACACTGAAATCACAAACACTTGTTATTATTATTGTATACATGTTGGAGGCATGTGATTGAGATATTGGTCGGATGTGACTGTTTAGTGCATCCTAGTAAAGTATGAATTATGTTATTGATTTTGATATTGGATTCTTATAATAGAACTTGCTGAAATTCATCTTTAGAACTATTTACTATACTATTTTGTATTCATGAATGATACGAATGATTACACGAGCTTGATTGGTTGATATTGCTTAATCGTGCATGAACTGTTATTTTACTTATATTAACTGTTTAATCATGCATGTGTTACCTACTGGGATATTCGTATCTCACCCTACTTTTATTTCATTTTTCAGCTGATATGCGAGAGGGGGATCATAGTGATTTCCAAGGAGAGGTAGCTGAGTATTCACCGGAGGATTACTTTTATCCGGATATTGTTTGAGGTGGAGGATTGATATAGACTTAGTTTCTTTGATTAGACTATTATTCATTTGGTTTGATGTATTAGAGAGATGAGAGAAATAGTGACCTTTTATTTTTACCAGACTTTGATATTAATGTTGATGATTAACTTTAACGTTTATTTGAGGATTTTAGACTACACTTCCGCACATACTTGTTTCCGCACTCTGATATTATAATAAATTGAATGGATTATTTAATTCTATTGTCTGGTATATTATTGATGTTGTATTTGATATGGGCCAGTAACACCTCGGATTTGGTTGTTGAACTGAATTCGGGTTGTTACAATAGCGAACAGGATTCGGGTCGGGTGTTGATTTGCACTGACCCGGGTTCGGGGCATTACACTCGAGCCTAAGGACTTCCACTACCCATAGTAGGATTCTCTTTATGATTTTGTATTTTGTTATGAGAAATTGTATATGGGATGTAAATATTATTTTAGACTTAAAGATTTGTGAGCATTTAGTCGCCTTAGTTGTATGTTGTATACACATATATTATCTTTTGGAGTTATTACACAGATGATCTCTTGTTATATGGAAAATTTTTAATTCCATGCTTCTTTATTTTATGCACTCTGATGATTACATTGTAATTGCCCACGTTAATTGTGTTTATCAGGTTCTATTGGGCCCATAAGTAGGTCTAGGGTACGGGTTGGTGCCGTGCTAGGGTAGACCCAGATTTGGGGCTCTACACACGCCCAACTAGGTTCGTGGATTGATTTGAAAAAGAAAATGGAAACCATCAACAGCAAGGTTCGAACCTAGCCCAACAGATTTCAATTTTGTCTCCTTAACCACTCAGACATATCGAATTCTTGCATCAATAGTATCATAAAATTATTTTAGCTAAAAATTAAGGATACCCCCACGATTGTTGGAAAATATAATTACAGAAGCTCTTATGTAACCAATCAAAGCTAAGAAAATAATTAGGTATAAATAAGCCCAAAAAGCTGTTATAAAATCTCTAATGAAGTATATTTGTTAAGTCCATGGTTTTTAATTAGACTACTTTAAGTCTTTAATGGGTGTAATTTATATTTTTTTGAGCAAAATCTATCCCAATATGTCTAAGACAATTTTGTGAATAATAAAAATATGTTTCAAATTTTTTTCTATTTTTTTGGATTTTTTCTTAAAAAAATCAAGAAAATACCCTTGGCCCGGCACGACTCGCCGGCTAGGGCATGCCGTGCCAAGCCAGGGGTATTGGATAAACCGGCTCGGGCCGTGCAGGGCTGGCTCATTTAGCACCCCTATATGTAACGCCTCGGTTCTGGATCATTTGTCCAACCCTGAAGTGTTAGTGTATGTCGGTCAAAGCAACTAAAATTCAGAATAATTATTCATTTCATTATCAGAATTATTATGCGAAACATAAAATAATATTTATTAACAATTAATCTTAACGTTTACAATTTGTTTCTGAACTCATAATTGGTTCACATCTATTGGCTACAGCTGTTACATAACACCCCAATGCTTGTCAATCTCACAAAGAGTACTTGAAAAATAGTGAAAACTAGAGTGAGATATAAATCTCAACAAGTAGCAAGATGCATGAGATAAAACAGTCCAATTTATATAAAAATAAAGTGATGAGGTATAACAATTAAACCAAATCATGATAATAACAATTATAACATTTATCAAACCAAACCACGCACATGTGACACTCATGAACTAAAATTACTTCGAGAGTTACTCCTTGTGCCCAAGTCGCTACCTCACGAACTTACATGATATGGAGTTGAGATACACAGACCACATCCTCTGTCAACCATCAATGCGGATCACCCAGCTAAGTACACAGGGGACTGGCGCGTGCAATCTAATCAAGTACAACTATCCAACAAATGGGAATACCGGTCCGATCAAATATATATGGATCCTCAACAATACACAGCTAATACCGGTACATGTGTAAGCCACGAGTGAACTACAAGCATGGCCAAAATATAGCTCTTAGGTGCGAATTACACATAAAATATAAGCATGACCAATAAAAAGCACATGTAAGCCAATGTCTCATTAAAGCGCACGGTGGTAACCCCAAATAAACCACGTTGAGTACACAACGGGGGAAAACCAAACCAAGTACATGGTGGGTAATCCAATATATTCCAATGCCGAGTACACGGCTAATGACCAGGTCGAGTACACGACGGGTCAGGATTGCTTAAAGTGGGGGACAGGTTTAACTTACCAAAGATAATTTCATTTCACTTCCTAGGTATGCTATGGATCCACACTAAGCATTGTCCACTAGACACAGCTCACAACCAAAAATATTTAATAATAACTTGTCTCAAAAGTATGATATGCTTAACCATAAAATAAATTCTCAATCAACCATAAACATCTCATCCCAAGATACATGAGAGAGGAATTCAACCACTTCGAGATACAAGGAGGAAAACAATGATTCTGCCCACTTATCGATAAAATCATATGCAAATATCTAAAGATAAAATATTAAAAGCAAGAAATCGCTCAATTATGAAAAAAAAAAAACACATCCAAACCTTAAAAACCATGACATCTTTACCAAAATATGCCCAATTTCTTGATTGATAGCCTAAACAGTAATTTATTAATGTGAACACTCCTAAATTACTCATATTTAAATGTTAGACAACTTACTAAATCAGTATATTAAGTCTTACTTAAATTCATCTCCTAATTGATTGTTATTCTCAATAATTTACTCAAAAATGTTCAAATGTCTTCTTTTAAGAACCTAAGGTGTCAAAACTTATTAACGTTGATGTTTAATCCCTCCAGAGGTAAATTTAGGTCTGTGGTGAAGTTACCCAAAACCAGATTTAAATAGGTTAAGTCCACATATTCCTCAAAACATCTCTATAAAATCTCTCTTTACATTCATCGTTCCAAATTACTATTCTTTTATCCAAATTTAATTCCGCCCCTTCCTACATCTCAACTTAACCTAATTACAGGTGTTACAACTTTAAAATTTCAAGAAAAATCATTAAAAATAGATTTGGGTACTAAATCCAAAAATCTGAAAAATCTGATAGAGGTCACTCGACACCGCACTTGAGCGGACTGTTGGGCGTTCCTTTCTAGGTAAATTTTGCTTCAGACACTTGGAGTGTGCTCGAGTGTCCTCCCGGGCGTTGGGTGAATTGGCTTCTGTTATTTCTATTTTAAAATACACAGGCGAGGCACCTGCAATAACGCTTGAGCGGCGACTTGGGCGCTCAGCCAAATTTCACTATATTTCTAGGTTTTCTGATTTCCAAAATATACAATAATTTTTATAGTCTTAAATTGTTTCCAATCATCCTATTTTCATTCTAAATTACTTCTAAGACAATCCAAACCTATTCTTAGTAATTATAAGTTGATCTAAGATTTCCTACTTAATTAAATCTCTTATAATCATCACTTTTCTTGATTTCTTTAAAAGTGTGTGAAAGTAAAACCATCTTATAAAACTCTTAACTTTTTAAACTAAGATCTTAATCAAAACAAACCATGATAAAACATCTAAACCATATAGAAATCATGCAATTTCTCTAGTTTTCAAAGGGTTTGCTACTTGCCTCAATATGAAGTTATTCTCCCAAGAAACCTAAATGTCCGCCGATTTTCTGAGATTAATTGCACCACTTTAGACTTTTCCAAATCAAATCTCCACCATTCAGATTGAAATCCTACGAGTTAAGAACATAGCCTCCAAATTCGAGGCCAATCCAATGGCTGGATCTCTTTAGATCTTAATTCGAACATGGCAGGTCGGATTTCTGCAACTCTTCTTCTTCTTTATAAAAGACCTTTTTCTTCTCTCTATATCTCTTTCTATTTTTCTCTAGCCCCATGCATGAATTTCCCTCTTCCTTTCTCCTCATGATTGACTTAATGGAAACCCAAAACCTTTCCTAAAGCCTTCTTTTTATGGGCTCTCCTAATTAGAAGTTCTAATTGGTTTAGGAGACTTTCCAACCTTCCCACTTGCACCTATTTCCTTAATTCTCCCTTGTAACCTTATTTCCTAATTTCATTAGAATTAGAAACTCTTAATTTACAAATTTTCGTGCTATTTCTCATTCCTATTTTTAAATATTAGCTAAACACTTAATTTCCTCCCATATTACTAAAATCAAGGTTCCTAATTGAGCATAATTACAATTAGGCCCAAATTCCTTCTTTTAAACCTTAAATTCATTATTTAAATCCCACTAAACTAAAATTTGATCCTATTTAATTTCTCAACTTAATAATTAATTATTTTATTCTTTTCATGGATTTGACTTATTAGAAATGACTAAATTGCCTGTTCTTTCATTTCCACACTTAAGCATTGAATTTCTCCACAATTCTCCAAATTCTCTTCTTCTTATTATTTCTCTTCCTAATTTGAAATCTAAATCCTAAATATTAATTCTACAAATTCTCACTTATAGTAAAATTCAGATTCCTATTTATTTTTTTCTTTTTAAATTTATTTATACTTTCAAATCTCTCTAGTTTACTCATTAATTATTTATTTATATTATACTAGGAAATTCCAAGGTTTTACATTATATGCTTATTGTTTTAGTTGTGATTAGCCGGATTTATTATTATTATTATACTTCATGAATTGTAGTTTGAATGATAGTAACATGGGACTGTTTTATTCATGCATATTGCTACTTACTGGGATTTTATATCTCACTTCGTGTTTTTAATGTTTTGTATTTAGATTCTATAGGAGAGGACAATACTGACGAGGTAGAGCCATAAGGTGTTGATCATTGATCATGTTTTCGCATTTATTTGGAGAATATTAATGAAATTTGAATTTGATAGTGTACTCCGATGTTCATTTAATTATTATAAATTAAATTTTGTGCGGATGTTAGTTGCTTTGAGCCCATAGAGCTAGCACTTCAAGTTTGGATTATCCGTGAAGAATATATCTAAATTCGAGCGTGCTAAATATATTGCCAGCAACAACTGCAGCGTGTTCTACTCGTCTTGCACAAAATGAAGATGGTTGTGCACTTGTTTAAGAGATATTGCCTGTTGAAGAAGGGGAGAAAATGCTGGCAATAGCTTGCTTGTTCGAGTCAGAGAAAGGGAGAAATTGTCTGCAATAGCCTTGGTTCTGCTTGTCCTGCAATGGGTTTTCTCTTCCGGTCTGCATTTTTGTTTCGTTTTCGCACCATATACAGGGGAATAGATTTGGCATGTGCGTATGGGATGGGAACGATGGGTGGATGGCATGCATAGGCTATAAAACCCTGGAATTTGAGAAAATTTCAATTGAGATTAAAATATATTAAGTAAGACCAAATAGGGGATTAAAATTTAGTTAAATTCAATTGGTTTGGGTGGTTTGGTTAGTTTAGTGGTTTAATGGGGTTTGGTTCAAGTTATTATACCGGTTCCTTGTTTAATGAAAGAAATATAAAATAAAATAAAGAGAGAATGAGGGTTAGTCATTGAGAGTTAGAAGAAAAGAGGAAAACGGGGTTCTAAGGTTATGTCGTTTTCATTTGGGCGTTAGGGTTAGAAGAAGAAAAAAAAACAAAAAGGGGAAATCGTTGAAGCAGGGGACGGAGGAGGAAAGGAGAAAGAAGAAAGGAGGGGAAGAAAAGAGAGGAGAAGGAGAAGAAAGGAGAGTAAGAAAAGGGAGGAAGAAAACGTGGGGAAGAAAAGAGAGAAGAAGAAAATGCAGAAGAGAAAAGAAGAAGAGCAAAGAAGAAGAAGAAGAAGAAAGAATAAGGGGAAAAGGAGAGAAGAAGAAGAGGAAGTGGGCGTGGATTGCTCGAATAAGGTAAGTAGCATAGTTTTCTTCGTTCGATTGATTCTCGTTTGTTTTGAGTGATTACTGTTGGGTTTCTGGTTATTTCTATTTCTGTTCTGAGCGGTGGATTTTGCGATTCCAGGTAAGTAGCATGTTTTTTTTTGGTTCAATCGACTTATGTTTGTTTTTCTTCAACCTAGCAACATGCGTTTACTTCCTCATTTTGTTTGCTGTAAATTCTCTTGTTTTAGTATTTTTAGAAAGAACTTGATAAAAGTGTGCTAGAATTGATTTAATGATTAGTATTGTGTCTATTGATGAATGGATGCGGATACTATCGGATTTCTGGAACGATTACTGTTTAATGAAGAAGATGATAGATTGCACGAAGGATAGAAGGATGGAGCAATGAGGGTTGTGCAAACAGAGTCACAAGAATTGTTGGTTTTTGGTTTTCGGAATACAGAGAAAAACTAGAACATGAGAAAGAAATAGGGGAAGAAAGAAAGAGAAAGAGAGAGAATCAAGAGAGGAGGTTTTTTTCTTTCGGAATAAAGAGAGAATAGTGATCGTGTTATTTTTCAGAGTTTTGTAAATTTGAAATAATTTTAAGATTTGATTGCTAGAGTTTGATACATAGAAGCCACTTTGTTATACTGTCTCAAAATTGTTAAGATTTGGGTGGCTTGCGAGGGCTTAGAATCTTTGCGTAAAAATTCATATTAGTAGTCTAAAATTTAGTTTATGGTGTTTGTAGTTCAAAATGAGTGGTGGTAGGTGACTTGGACTTCAAATTAGGAAATTAAAAATCACCAAAGTGAAGCCCTCAGCGAGTTGGGTTTTTTGCAGCTGTTTTAACCACCTATAGTAAAACGGCCATAACTTCCTGTAGGAAACTCCGAACTATGAACCGTTTATTGCGTTGGGAACTAAACTCGTAGATATTTCCAATGATGTATGGCAGGTATACTAATTTCTTATCTATTGGATCAGGTTAAGCATTTAATTTAACTAGTTAGGATCAGATCTGCAGAGTAAATAGCAACTGCAAACCAACTGTGGATATTTTGTGTTGGTCTTTTTCGAGCACAAAATTGGTTTATAGAACTATCCTTTACCTTTATTCGTTACTGATTGGGTTTGGTAACATGATTTGATTATGTAATTGAAAATTGAAGCTGAGGCTTCCTCTTAGTCTGAAAAAGGGCTGAGGCCTATGGTTGGATGTTTTGTGGACTGGATTGCTGTTCACCTCGGTTGGGGATCGTGAACTGTTGTTCACCCTAGCGGGAGGATCGTGCACCTACATCCACCACAACATGGATATTTGTGGATTGTGGATTGTTGTTCACCTCGGTTGGGGATCGTGAACGCCCTAGCAGGGGATCGTGAACCATCCACCACAAATATGAGTTATGGGGATCGTGAACTAAGTTCACCACGTGCTTTAAGGCATTGTGGATCGTGAACCTAAATTCACCCCAAAAGCTCAGAACTGTAGAACTTGTTTAAGAGTAGTTGATTTGTATGAATTTATTTGGAAGTTGGGTTGTTGTATAGAATTGTTCTTCGTAAGTTTTGGGAAGTGGAAGGGAATTCCACTTGGTATGTGCTATGAATAGGCAGCGTTGAGGGGCACTCCGCTTAGCCTTGCTTCATCGGGCAATGTAGAGAGGCACTGCGTTCACCTGGATTCTATAGGTCGTGTAGAGGGCACTCCGCTTAGCTTGATTTGTCAAAAAGCGTAGAGAAGCACTCCGCTAGACCTTGAATCTTGGTTAGAAGGTAGAGGGTGATTATCTTGGTTACATAGATTTTATGCGGATCTCGTAATTTGGATTAACTTGATTTTTTTTAATTGTAGTATGATCCTGAATAGTGAAATGTTGGTAATTGTGAATGAACTGTATTTGTTATGTTTGAATTGCTTTCACAAATTTGATAAGATTTGATCGTATTGTTTTCGAGCATGTTATTATTATCTGAATTTGCATAAACTGTTTATAACATGCATGGTGCTACTTACTGAAACAATTGTCTCACGTGAGTTTTGTTTTACCGGTTTTGTTTTCAGATCCAGCAAGTGAGACGCGTATCGAGGCAGAGTTTGAGAGTTATCCAGAATACAGGCCGGAAGATTACTATCATCCCGACTAGACCCATAGAAGGCAACCTTTTGATAGTTATAGATTTAATCTGTGGATAGTTGAATATGTTAAAATATTTTGAAACTGTACATATTGTATATATTGTAAATGAAGAGAGAGAGAGAGAGAGAGAGAGGGTGTGAAACTTAGTCAATAATATAGATGGATTTGTATCTTTGTTGGTTTAGTTTTTTTGAATAGATGTATATTGCTTATACTCCTATCTGTGATTATCAGGTATCAGGGGCATAGCCCAACCTTGTATTTACAGGCGTTATATAGCAGTTTTTCTGAAAATTTTAGAATTGGATTTTAATTGCCTTGGTTAGTTTATTAAGGTATCGCAATCTCGCTTTGGGCCCTAAATTAGCGCTCAGGAGCCAATATAAACCCGACACGGGTGGACCTGGTTTCGAGGTGGTACATAGGCAATGGGGTGGATGGCATGCCAGGAGGTGCAATGGGAGAAGGGATGGCATGACGTTGCTGGGTTTGTTGTTTGGCTTTTGTTGCCGACGATAGGAGTTGTGAAAAATCATAAAGATAGGTATTGCAAGTTCTTGCCTTTCTTATTCCTTCCAAGCAGCAAGTAAATGCAGGGGACATAGACGCACAAACTTAATTCGTCATAAAAAAGTAAGGGAAAATTATGGAAAAAGGTCACTTTTCGTCCATAATTATAAAAACATGCCATTAAGATCCCAAATTACAGAAAAGGGCCACTTTTTGTCGATATTTATAAAAATGTCCGTCGAAATTAAATTATAGGATCACTTTTCAAAAATAATTAAATTTAAGAATCATTTTCTTGGGACACAAGCTCATTATACATAGGACTCAAACTTATTACATGGGACACAAGCTCATCTTACATGGGACACGAGCGTATTCTACATGGGATACGAGCACATCATACGTGGACTCGAGTGCAGTCTGTCTATAATAAAATGACATTAATTTTTAATTATTTTTAGAAGTGACCCTTCAAGTCAATTATCAACAAAAAGTGCCCTTTTCTGTAATTTGGGATCTTAGACGCATCTTTTTATAATTATGGACGAAAAGTGACCCTTTTCCATAATTTCCCCAAAAAGTAAAAGCCTCGAGAGTACATACCTTACGATAATCAATTATACCCTCAAATGGAAGCTCAAGTTTGCACGTGTTTCCCCCCCTGAATAGTTAAAATACAAAATGTTAGAAGCTACCATTCCAGATATGTACACAAAACACCTAAAATGGTCTGCGGTAAGAACTAATTAAGATAAGAGGGCAGAAGGAAGCTACCATTGGTCTTTCCCCTACCACACAAGGGCTTTGGACCAAAACAACTGATCAATATAAATCTTCCTAGAATGCTGGAAGTATCATCATTGTTAATTTGAAATTTATTCCAAATCGCAAGTGAAGAACGATCATGTTCAATAACTTGAAGAAATATTTAATCAAAGGGGAGATTATTATGTCTAACACCATTGGTTGGTTGTTGGAGAAGAAAATTTAAAGATTTTAACAAATAAAAAATTGGAGGTTTTGATGATAATCTAAGGGTTAACTTAAGGAAGATTTAAGTAAATTTACCTTGTTTTGATTGGTTCCTTGGATGAGGAAGTATGAGAGGATGAAACATTGGGATCATAGCTAATATTAAGTATAAATCGGAGAGAGATCTGGGTGTGGGTTATTTTTGCTGAAGCCTAACTTTGTGGGACTTTTGGCAATCACGTCTAAGGGAAAAAAAAGTGATTGGTGAACAAGAAAGAGAGGAGAGCTTGGTGATGGGTTTTGCTCTTCAAATCTAAACGTTGATTGTCTTCCCTAACGCGCCCCCCCCCCCCCCCCCCCCCTTTCCCTTTTTTTCTTGCAAATAATTTGAGAGGATCTTGAGAGAAGTTATTGTTTGGATCTTTGCATAGAAGGTAAGTAGCAAACTTTCAAACATATTATGATGCATCATTTTATTTTTAGACGAGAACCCTATACATCTTTATGTCTTTGATTGATTGGGTTTTGTGGATTTTTGTGGTGTTACATTGTCGCACCCCAGAACCAAGTCCACCCGTATCGGGTTTATATTGGCTCCTGGGCGCTAGCTTAGGGCCCAAAGTGTGGTAAAAACTAACTTAAGAACTAACCAGACACAAAAATAACACCATAAAATTTTTCAGAAAAACGGCTATATAACGCCTGTACTTACAATAATGGGCTAAGCCCTCAAACCAATACCTGATAAAACACAAGATAAACAGTTAAATAGTATACATCCATTCCAAAAACTAAACCACCAATACACATATCTAAAATAAAGTTTTACTAAGGTTCTCACTCTCTCTCTCTCTCTCGATTACAACATATACAATGTACAATATCCAAAACAAATTTTTATAACTATCCAAAGAAGATATCTGCTTTCTCTATCTCTAGCCGGAATAGGGATCCATCGGCCTATACTCCAGATTCCCCCTGATACTCTGCGCCGGTATGCAGCTCACCAGCAGAATCTAAAACAAAACCGATAAAACCAAACACGCTTGAGACTAAAGTCCCAGTAAGTAGCACATGCATGCTATAAAACTGTTTATGAAACTTTAAGCTAATGAAATAATATGCTAACATATCATACGATAAATTTCTATCCAAATCATGCGAAGAAGCAGTTCATTATCATTTACACAACACTAGTAATGAGCAAAAAAATTAGAGTAAACCAAACTACAATGTCAGCATAAAGTGTATGTACAAAACTCGTAGATTAGTGATTCTATAAATCAGATAACCGTATATCTAATTAAATGACCCAAAAGTATACCACTATATGAGAATAATTTCCTGGTGCTAAAAACAAAACACCGAGTAAATAGGGAAAACCACACGTGCGACATAATCTCATTAGGAAGTAATATGCACAAGACAGTGTTATTGTAAATCATGATATGCAATTTGAAACAAAACATAATATAAGTTTTATCAGAAACTATGCTAAATCCACACGTGAGAATCCTTATCATAAGTATGCTATATCTAATACAAACAAGAAATTAAAATACCATTAAACCTGGAAATCTCCCTACGAAGTACCCCCTCCCCGGGTTAGCAAGTACAACCCAAATATAAAACGAATCTAGTACCAATCTCATGTCAAACTTGACGAGGGAACCATGCTGGGTCTCTGTACCTCATCTCAATACCATATCCGATGAGGGAGCCACACGGAGTCTGTGTGACCTCATGCCAACACAATACTCGATGAGGGAGCCACACGGGGCCTATGTTACCTCATCCCAACACAACACTCGATGAGGGAGCCACAGGGGGCCTATGTTACCTCATCCCAACACAACACTCGATGAGGGAGCCACACGGGGCCTGTGTTACCTCATCCTAACCAACACAATACCCGATGAGGGAGCCACACGGGGCTTGCGTTACTGTAACACCCCGGATCCGGGTTACGGGAACTAACCCGTAACTCATCACCAAAAGGTTACATTTCCACCCAGAATCACAAAGTCATAGTAAAGGAAACATGACTAAACAATTAAATATATATACAGAGTCCACTAAAGCCAACTCATCTAAAATATTAATCTCTAATCTAATATCACCTGATTACAGCTTTTACCCTCAGATATCGGCTTTTCCAAGGTCTGAAAACAAAACAAAACAAACGGTCTGAGATACGAATATCCCAGTAAGTAGCCCATGCATGCTCATAAACATTTTAACATTTCTAAAATATGATTCGGATTAAAATATGCATCAATCGACAATAAAATGAATAAACAGAATAATTCCACGATAGTATATCAATAAACACAAAGTAACCAGAATAAATCAACAAACCATAGCAGGACTCATGAAGTAAGATTGTCTTTAACCAGGGTAATCACAATGTCCACCATGCCACCTCCCGGCTTAGGTGCGAAGCCGAGTACACGATCATCGTCTTATTGCGGGAGAACCCACCCAGTATAGTGATGGGTTGGCAAGAACTACCCAAACATGGTCCGAGTACACGATAAAATGAGTGAATAGCCGCAGCCAGCCGAGTACACGATCAGGCCTCACTGAGTACACAGTTGAACACGCGTGCATGGACAGGGAATTACAACTAGCAAAGCACAATCCCTTCCACTACCTAGCTCCTACATGGATCCATATAGCGCTATGCCTACTAGGTTCTAAAATCGGAACCAACCGTGAAAATATAGTTAACACAACTCGTTCAAATCTCAACTAAACATCCCGAGTACACGGGGGGCCCCCCCTGAGTACACAGAAACAAAGCATCTACCCAAGTACATGGGCATCTCAATTTGCCTCTCCAAGTACATGGAGAAAAATAAATCAAAACCAAAATCCCAACCCTTTTTATTTCAACTATTATTTGCCTAAAATTTTGTTCATGCAATATGCCAGATTGCATCTCAACTATTTCTTTTCTCTTTAATATTATTAAATTTTCATTATCTTATTTTTAAATTAAGTTACAAATCCTAAAACTCATTTTTAAACACTTTTTTCTTGAATTTTGATTTTTCTTTCAAAATGAAACTAAAATGTAATTATTTATTTGGGGGTTGAACTTATTTGTTGAATCTAACTAAAATCTAAACTAAAAAGTAATTATGTAGGTTATGTGTACTAATTTATCAATATGGTATAAGTTTTACACTAAAACTTGATTAATTTCTAAAATAATACATCACTTTTTTATTTACTATAGCTATTTTGCACCAAAATTTAAATATTTTAGAAAACTTCATCTTCTCCGCATGTACAGCGAACCAGTCGATGAGTTCTAAATTTTCGAAACCTTTCCATGCTCAACACATCATACTAAATGGTTTTAAAACACTTGCAATCATTTAATATCATATTAAACTAGATTTTAAGCATACCAATTGTAAATTAAACATGAGATTCAACATTTAAAGAAATCTCTACCAATTTCATAAACATGGAAACGGCAACTCAAGAAGAAACCTAGATCCGAATTAACTGAACCCAAATGAGACTCTAAAACAAGAACTACTTACCTCTCCTCCTGTTCTTCCCCTTCTCTTCTCTCCCTTCGCCCTTCCTCTTCTTTCAACGAAATGAAAAATAGAACCTTGCGGGGTCTCTCCTCCAAGAGGGTTTTCCTATATATATGACCCGGTTAACAGAACCGACCAAACCGACCAGACCGATCTAATTAAACCTATTACACTAATTAAATTAAATGCACACCAAAACCAACCCACTTAAATTAAACCCACTTAACCCAACTAACCCACTAACCCCACTTAATAATTTGAAAAGAACCACCTAAGCAACCAAACCCAAACAATTTAATTGATCAACCTATTAAACCTTTAAATCAAATATTAACCCATTAAACCTTTAAATCAAATAAACCAAATTCAACTAAATAATAAATTTTTTTTTCCAATAAAGTAATTCAATTTAAACCCATTACACCTCATTTAATTCTTTAATCCCCTATTTGACCTTAATTAAATTTCAAAAAAAAATTTAGGGAAATTCAGGGTTTTACAGTTACCTCATCCCAACCAACACAATACTCAATTCCTTTTATAAACCACCTTCGAACACAAGTTAGAGATAGATCAATTTCATGTTTGGATAATACCGATACAAATTATCCACGGTTGGTTTGCACTTGCCGTTCACTCGGCAGAACTGATTTTTAACTGATTAATTGAATGCTAAACCTGATTTAATCTATGAGGAATTAGTATACATGCCATATATCGTTGGAAAGCTCTACGAGTCTAGTTTCCAGCGCAATAAACGGTTTGTAATTCAGAGTTTCCTACAGGAACTTGTGACTGTTTTACTACAGTGGGTTATAACCTGCCACGAAAACGAAATGGATGGACACCATCAATTTTTCATGATTTTTCTTACAATACCTCAAGTTCCGATTGGTCCCAAACCAATTCCATTCAACTACAAATACCCTAAACTAAATTTTAGACTACAATTATGAATTTTTACGCGAAGATTCCTAGCCTTCGCAAGCCACCGAAATCATCAAATATCTCTAACAGAACCCAAATCAGATGTCTCTACCCGAGCCCCACATCAGAACCTAAATCAAATGTCTCTAGCAGAATCCCAAATCAAAATCTAAATCAGATGTCTCTAACATAACCTAAATTAAAAGTCCTTAACAGAACCCCAAATCAAAACCTAATCAGAAAGAAATTTCAGAAAGGAGACAATGAAATCAGACTAATGACTGATAAGTTAGGTGTTTTCTTACAATCAGAAATTTCAGATTCAATTCCTACCTCGAAACCATCTAACAATCAATGTTACAACCACTTTATCACAGATCAGAAGAAATAAAAATGAAAACAATCTAGTTACAACAACCAGATGAGGAATAACGCATGCTGAATTCGGATAAACCAAAACAAAATCAATCGAATAAACTGCTACTTACTGATTTCGCAAAATCCACATGCCCACTCTCTCTCTTTTCCTCTTCCTCTTCTCTTTTTCCTCCTCTTTTCTTCTTCTTTCTCCTTCTTTTCTCTTCTCCACGTCTTCTGCTCCTCTTCTCTTCCTCTTCTTCTTCTTCCTCCTCTTCCTCTTCTCCCTCCTTTCTTCTTTCTTCTCTGCGGCTAAACCCCCAACGAACATCCCCTTGCTTCCCTTCTTCTTTTCCCCTTTGTCTCCTCTGCGTCAATCCCTTTCTCTAACCCTCATGAATGACCTAGAGGAAAGAATCCTCTTTTTCTCTTCTTCCTTTCTTCTTCTTCTTTTTCTCCACTCCTCCCACGATTTCCTTCTCCACTCCTCCCTCCGATTTCCTTCTTCTGTATTTTTTTTTTCAAACCCTTAATGCCCAAGAGATGAAAGAACCTACAAGTTCTTTCATCTAACAAAAGTTTTGTCTCTTTTTTTTCTTTTAAAAATTTCTTGAACCGGTTCAACAAAATGAAGCGACCAACCATCCATTAAACCAATTACTCTTAAACCAATAACTCATTAAACCAATAACCCCAACCCTCTAAATTAATTACGCAATTAAACCATCCAACCCCTAAATAATCACTTTAATATGTTTAACCCAATTGGATTTATTATTATTATATTATTTTTTTTCCAATTATTCTAATTATCTTATTAAATCTTTATTTACTCGTATTTAAAATTCCAGGGTCTTACATCCTACCCTCCTATAAAATAATTTCGTCCTCGAAATTCACATCACGTTACCACCCACATGTTACCACTTCATGAGGTGCTAACCAAATCCAAATAGTTTTATTCATCTCATCTCCTTTGCATCACATTAAGATTCTACTAAATAAAGTTTATCTTCAAGTCTTGAAATTAGAATATCTCAAACTTTTCCCCAAGAAGACAATGCCACCACAACTTAAAGGCATCCACTATAATTACTAACTCAAGATCATAAGTGGAATAATTCCCTTCCAAAAGAAGCAACCATCATAAAATACAAGATATCAATCTTCCCTGCTGTATCATTCCCACATTTCCAATCGACATGGAAAGCATCCCACACACATTCCACTACCTTTTTTGTTAGAATTTATAGAAAAATTGCAATCTGCAATGCCTCAAAATTTTTATAAATCCATGATGTCTACTAACACTAAATTCCATGCCATCCCCTACCTCCACTTCAAATGAAATTACCAAATTAACACAGTATTCTACTCCTTCCTCTGGAAACAATGGATAGACGACTTTAGAATATTGACTGTGGTTGTCTTATAGAAATAGTGTATGGTCACAAAGTATTTTGAAAGTCAACTTATTCCTAGAATTTCCTCAAATTTCCCGAAATTTAAACATAGCAACAATAAAATATACTCAAATAAGGAAGGCACCAAACCAATACACCCAACACATGAAGGAGTAGTAAAAGAACATAATGTTCCGAAAGCAAAGAAACAAAAAAACATATTGACCACAATTAAAAGTGATACCTCTCCTGCTGGGATACATAACAACAAAACAAATCCCAATAAAGTGGTACCAAACCAACACACACAGTACAACCAAAAGATTTCAGAAGAAGGTGTGCTCAAAATCATAGAGATAGATACCCCTTCTGGTGGAATACGCACCAGCAAAATGATATCCCTTCTGGTGGAATGCGCACCAACAAAATAAGCTATAATAGAGGATATACCAAATCAATACACATCACACCTGAGTGTACGAATGAGTGTACTAATGTGCTGGTCCACCAGCTGGATCATTCTCAACTAGAGGATCAATTGTAGTCCTATGGGGTCTACCCCATCGTCTTTCCATGACTAACTGAAATATCGGAAATTTTTAATCAATTTAAGGAATTTACATGTACTACTAATTGCAAAAAAACAATTTGAAAAGAGATTACCATGACTCTACCCTCACCAATCCTTCAATATATCTGCAGCTATACGAAGGTTGGGAGAAAAGATCATGGAAGTTTTCTCCTAAATTAACTTCATAATACTATGTACCTACCAGTCATACATGTAACTTCACAGTTTCTCATAATCCTGCTTAATATATTCATTACACACTCCCGATTGCAAAAGGTTAATTACTTAGGTAAATATTCAGCATTGGCCGATGCCTCACACTACCTCAGTACAATCAAGTACAATTTGGATTATGACACAGCAATCACGTACACATAAGCTAATAATAAAAATAATCACTTAATCGCAATAGGGAAAAGATTCCTGAAAATAAAACAACTTAAAGGTAGTAAACCTGGAAACGCATTTGTAGACTCACAAACAATCGGCCTAGTCTGATTATGGCATCTCGATAATAACATAATCCTAGTTCCAAATAGTAACATTTGCTAGGTTATACAACATATAGCGCAAAGGTGCACATTACGGAACACGGGTCACTCAGGACCAACTCACATCATCATGAAGTTTCAAAGTGTTTCTCAAATAAAATTTTATAAAATCAAAGCAACGTGCTTTTCTAAAACCAACTTCTGAAATTAACAACATTTCATAGTCATAGTATCCAGTTCATTCAAATGATGCTAGGTGGGAGAAAAACCATGAAAAACTTCTTATAGTAATTTAGCCATAACACACTTAAAGAAAACTGGATGTCTATCTAGCGTACACTCATTCCCATAAATCACCATAAGGCTTCTAATTCCTAGGTTGGATCAAAATTTGCTCCGATACCATTTCTGTCGCACCCTGGAACCAGGTCCACCCGTATCGGGTTTATATTGGCTCCTGGGCGCTAGCTTAGGGCCCAAAGTGTGGTAAAAACTAACTTAAGAACTAACCGGACACAAAAATAACACCCTAAAAATTTTCAGAAAAATGGCTATATAACACCTGTACTTACAATAATGGGCTAAGCCCTCAAACCAATACCTGATAAAACACAAGATAAACAGTTAAATAGTATACATCCATTCCAAAAACTAGACCACCAATACACATATCTAAAATAAAGTTTTACTAAGGTTCTCACACTCTCTCTCTCTCGATTACAACATATACAATGTACAATATCCAAAACAAATTTTTATAACTATCCAAAGAAGATATCTGCTTTCTCTATCTCTAGCCGGAATAGGGATCCATCGGCCTATACTCCAGATTCCCCTTGATACTCTTCCCCGGTATGCAGCTCACCAGTAGAATCTAAAACAAAACCGATAAAACCAAACACGCTTGAGACTAAAGTCCAAGTAAATAGCACATGCATGCTATAAAACTGTTTATGAAACTTTAAGCTAATGAAATAATATGCTAACATATCATACGATAAATTTCTATCCAAATCATGCGAAGAAGCAGTTCATTATCATTTACACAACACTAGTAATGAGCAGAAAAATTAGAGTAAACCAAACTACAATGTCAGCATAAAGTGTATGTACAAAACTCGTCGATTAGTGATTCTATAAATCAGATAACCGTATATCTAATTAAATGACCCAAAAGTATACCACTATATGAGAATAATTTCCTAGTTCTAAAAACAAAACACCAAGTAAACAGGGAAAACCACACGTGCGACATAATCTCATTAGGAAGTAATATGCACAAGGCAGTGTTATCATAAATCATGATATGCAATTTGAAACAAAACATAATATAAGTTTTATCAGAAACTATGCTAAATCCACACATGAAAATCCTTATCATAAGTATGCTATATCTAATACAAACAAGAAATTAAAATACCATTAAACCTGGAAATCTCCCTACGAAGTACCCCCTCCCCGGGTTAGCAAGTACAACCCAAATATAAAACGAATCTAGTACCAATCTCATGTCAAACTTGACGAGGGAACCATGCCGAGTCTATGTACCTCATCTCAATACCATATCTGATGAGGGAGCCACACAGAGTCTGTGTGACCACATGCCAACACAATACTCGATGAGGGAGCCACACGGGGCCTATGTTACCTCATCCCAACACAACACTCGATGAGGGAGCCACAGGGGGCCTATGTTACCTCATCCCAACACAACACTCGATGAGGGAGCCACACGGGGCCTGTGTTACCTCATCCTAACCAACACAATACCCGATGAGGGAGCCACACGGGGCCTATGTTACCTCATCCCAACACAACACTCGATGAGGGAGCCACACGGGGCCTGCGTTACCTCATCCCAACCAACACAATACTCAATTCCTTTTATAAACCAACTTCGAACACAAGTTAGAGATAGATCAATTTCATGTTCGGATAATACCGATACAAATTATCCATGGTTGGTTTGCACTTGCCGTTCACTCGGCAGAACTGATTTTTAACTTGTTGATTGAATGCTAAACCTGATTTAATCTATGAGGAATTGGTATACGTGCCATATATTGTTGGAAAGCTCTATGAGTCTAGTTTCCAACTCAACAAGTGGTTCGTAATTCGGAGTTTCTTACAGGAAATTGTGACAGTTTTACTACTGTGGGTTATAACCTGCCGCGAAAACCAAATGGACGGACACCATCAATTTTTCATGATTTTTCTTGCAATACCTCGAGTTCCGATTGGTCCAAAACCAATTCCATTCAACTACAAATACCCTAAGGGTCCGTTTGGATCGTGTGAATTTAAACATCCGTGAGAATTTGAACACACATGAATTTGAAATCCAATGAATTTGAATTCATAGGTATTAAAATTTTGGTGTTTGGCTAAGTTATGGAATTTTCTTGAAATTCGCACGTGAATTTCAATTCCATTGTTTGGATGAAAACAAATCCGTAAGAATCTTTATTTTTGATTTTATCAAGATGCATGATATGATGTAAGCACATACAACAATACGTGGTTCATCGAGCCTACACAGTACAAGATGATCTTGAAAAGGTGTCATCCAAAATAGGCAACAACCAATCCAATATAAGCATTTGGCGCTCTTATGTGGAATACCTAATCTACAAATATAGCTATTTCTTTTTTATAGTAAAAAGTATAATAAATTGAAAATTATTATTGCCTCATAAATGGATTAGACAACATAAATTGAACAAGAACATTTAATCCAAAAAAAAATTTTTTGTTGACCAAAAACAGCCAATATCCATTAATGTGCCCAACTAATAGTAAATAAAATAAATTCTAACAGTTGATAGAAAGGTCCTAAAAGTCCAAAGTAAACATATTTTATATCAAGGTCTAAAATAAAAAAAATAAAAAAATTATTAACATTTAGAGAATCAATAATTTAGAAAAAAAATAAACTAAGAATTCTTTTAAAGATTCATGTTAACCATATGCCTCGTCAACCATCGTTTCTTCATTTCATCATCAAGGCTCAAAAATATCTCTGCTTTCTTATCATCAGAAGACAGAAAGTCTACAATATCAAGCACTTGATCATCATCAATATCTGGGATCTTACAGACCTCCTTATATAACCTTTCTGCAATAGATGTGGGCTTAACTCGTTGAGCATATGCATCTGCCATGATTTTTATGGTTTCTGTCATTGAAGTAACAGCAGAAGCAAGTGCATCACTACTGCGGCTCCTCTTTCTGGTGAGACGTTGTGAAGTTGATGTTGAAGATGATCCTGCTCTTTGATTTTGACCTCCTACAGTATTGGCTGCATTTGTTTCAGTTTCATCAATGTCTTCAAGACCAACTTCATTGGGTAGTGGATCATCATTATTGCCCTTTTCATTAGTCCCCATATCAATATCAATTTCATCAGCATTTACAGAACGATCTCCATTCGCATGATCAGCTCCAACAATAATTGCGAGATCTTTAAAATTTTCAATAACCTTGAATCGATATACTCTAGCTTCTTTGTGGGACTATTAAAATCAAAAAAAGAAAAAAAGAAAAGAAAAAAATTAGTTAACAAAGTATCATACATGTACATAATTGATAAAAAAAAATAAGAACATCTTTACTTTAAAAAATACCTGTATATAAGCATTCCACACAGCTTCTTCATCTACTTCTATCATATTTTTTGTTTCATTCCATCCAAATCCACTTTGTTTGAGAAGTTCATTAACGATCCTGTAGTGTTTCTCCCACGTCTTTAAATGAGATCTTACATTTTCTTTTGATATAAGAACATTACATTTTTCATATATAGCCTTTGTTGCAGATGTAAGTGCCACCGATTTCCATCCATTACCTGCTTTGTTTCCTTGGTGCACTTGATCAATAAGTGTTTCAGTTAATACACTATCCATCTCAATTGTCCATGATAAATATTTTCCTTTTTCTTTAGCATTTGTGTCCTAAGATTGAAATTGAGCTTCTCCTCTTTCCATTCCTAGTAATATGAAAAATAGATATTTGATTTCAAAAAATTCTTCCAATATGAAACAAAAATTGTTCTATCATGTAGAATAACAAGTAGCAAAAGTAAAGTAAAGTTGTGATAAAGCTTAAACCAATAAATTTTATATAATCTCAAATCACAAAATATCCAAGTGGAACAATAAACGATATCAATTTCAATAAGCACACTATAAACTGATGAATACATCCCAAATAATAAAAAAAAACCCCAAAAATTGAATTCAAAAGCCAACTATTTGGCATAAAAAATTAATATAAATCTTAATCAATTTCGACTTAATAGAAAATCAGCAAACATTTTCTGAGCAAGATCATCTCGAAATTTTTGCCATTGCTTCGTAACTTCAATTTGTGTGATCATTTCATCACGTTCTTGTGGTGTAGGTTCAAGTTGCAACTCCTCTTCAAAATCTTGAAGATAATCATCTGGATTGACATTTCTAATATGATTATGAATAATGCAACATGCAATCACAATTTTAGCTTGCGTATCTATATCAAAGAAAGGGGCAGTTCTCAAAATCGCCCAACGTTTCTTCAATAACCCAAATGTTCATTCAATTACATTACGTGCCGAAGAGTGTCGATGATTAAATAACTCTTTAGGGTTTCGTGGTGTACGACCAACCCATTCATTAAGATGGTAGCGAACACCACGATATGGAGCAAGAAATCCTGTAGCATTTGCATACCCCGCATCCACCAGATAATATTTACCTACGATAAAAAGGTATTATATCATTTCATATGTTTTTATGATATTTTAATTAAATTTACAATCCCAAAAAAAAGATGAAAAAGAATAACAGTAGGAACAACCAATGGCTTATTCTTCTAAGGGCAGATTGCAGGACTCTAGAATCAGAGGCAGAACCTTCCCAACCAGCTAACACATAGGTGAATTTCATATCCATAGAGCAAGCCCCTAAAACATTTTGTGAAATATCTTGCTTTCTATTTCGATATCTGCCTTGGTCGATAAGTGGAACCATTGCTGGAATATATGTTCCATCTAAAGCTCCCATACAGTCCTATTGGATTTCATGAGAATATAAGAAAATATAAATAGAAAAAAACTAAAATAATAGGTTCATGTAGTATATTTTTATCGTAAAATACTTCAATCTTTCATCATTGATGATTTCTTGAGGTGGTAAACGATCAGGAGGTTTTAAAAAGTCTTGATGCAAACTAATGACTGCATTTAACACCTTATTGAAGTACCGACTTACTGTTTCTGTAGAACGCCTAAAATATCCTCGGATAGCTCTGATTTTGACATTATGGGCAATAATGTGTAAAAATATCGTTACTTGTTCTTCCACAGTTACATACCTTGAATCACACAACCTTTGATTACATCGTAAAAGATGACATAATCTATAAAATGCAGTCTGATCAAGCCGTAACTGATCACGGCAAGTTTGGTTGCTTTCTTTGTACATTCCTTCTAAGAACCTACATCTCAAATAGCCATCACTTAGTGATGGTTCTTTTGTAAGATATCTTTGATGATACCATACTGCAACGACAGTCATAGTAGCTCCAACAACAGTAGCAATCATAGGCATGATTTCTTCATCACTATCATACCCATGGTCATCCATCCTATATGTGATAATTAAAATATTAATAATAAACTCATCACTTATGACATACTAAAAGAGTTCAACATTTACACACAAAAAATGATATTCAAACAATTTTCACAATAATTAATTTTTAGTATACGAGTTGTGTTTAAGCCACTTATAATGTATAAAGCAAAAAAAAAAAAAAGAACAATCCATGCAAAGTAAACATGAGAAATATTACCAATAATAAATCTAGGTGAAAAACTAAACACATACAATGACTCAAAACTCAATAATTCTTTATTTGGTCCTGGAATTTGAGTAAGCATTTAGGTCAGAATCTGGGTATGATAATTTAAGTTAATGAGAAAGGCTGAAGTTGGCTGTCTAGGATTCGTAATTTTTCAGAGTTCAAATATGTGTTGTGGGGTTTTGAGAAGTGTAAGGTCACCATAGCTAAAAGTTGATGTAATGGACTGAAATCTTAGAAGCAATGCCCTGAATATTCAAAATCCGTCTACTTTCAAATAGATGAGAAGTCAACTAGCTAAGGCATAAAAGTGTAGGCAACAGAGCTGCAAGATTTCAGTGTTAAACATGGTCAGTGACTAATGCTGCGACTCCATGAGGTTATTTGGAGAACATGGTAAAGGTTGATGATTGTTTGGGCAGATTCAAGTGACAAACTGATAGCATATATGCAACCCAAACATGATATTCTTCAAAAAATTCCATATAGTAACCAGTTTCCACATTGTTATAAATTACATGGTGGAACTCTTGAAGTTCAAATTTTGACATATGGGACAATGCAACAAACAGATAACATGCATTAACCAACTTATTGGAATTCAATATATATATATATATATATATATATATATATATATATATATATATATATATATATATTATAGACATGATAGATCCCATGAATAATAACTTTCCAACAATCACCATTTGAAATAAAAATCAGTTGGTTTATTATGCATAATTTCATTAGTAATTTCTTATAAAGAAAACAAATAAAGAATGCTTTGCTGCATTCAACACATTGATTATGGACTACCATCCAGTCAAACACAAGGAAATCACAACAATTTAATCAGTCTTTCTTTCTTTATCCTTGTTCAGTTAGATTGCTAAGACTTTTTCTATGAGAAATCTTTAAAATAAATTCAAAGTTGTCCTCATTTTTCCTCTCTCTGATCGAGCAGATCTGTGGCAAGTTGGTAAGTATATCGCAATGAGTTTTCAACCCTATAATGATGCACCAATATTCACAAAGAACTTAGAAAGCTGCATCTTCCTTGCTCGTTTAGCACCTAATTCAAATGCTCAAGATAGACTTAAACTGAATAATGTCTGAATTGAGTTCCATCAATATTCATCTTTAATAGCTTATTCAAAATCATTAGAATTAGGACACTGCATTGATCATCATGCCATAAGCAAGATATACACTGCGGCTCCTCTTTCTTGCATTTGGTATCCTTACTCTTCAAATTTTTGTAAAGGCAGAACACGAACAGGTCAAAAACTACATTATGTCTTTTAATTTGTACCTGGGACTCGTCTGTACTAATAGGATGTTCTTGAAAACTTTCCAGTCAGTAACTCCTTCACCATCTCATCTTCGTGAAACTGAAGCATCTTGGTTGTATTATTTTATTAGAAAAGAATGAAGCCTTTGTCTCGTCTTTTGGGGAATTTCCTTCATGACACTATTTGAACCCCTTTCTATTTAGAAAATGGTCACATTAAAAAAACTCCTTTCTATTTAAACCCCTGCAAGAATCTCCACTTGATGCTCCAAACAAAAGCAATGTGGGGTGTGTAATTGGTAAGTGGAGAAGAGATTAAAACAAATATTTGCTCGGTATCAGTCAATCTGTTCAGTCGACGGATTTCAATGGTGTCTTACTTACAACAGTCTATGGTCCCAGCAAACCCAGAATTAGAGAGAGAAACGGATCAAAACAGAGTAAAAAATTAAACAGAAAATAAAAAAGGTACCTGATTACAAACTTTGTAAAAGCCTTCAGAGTTAACCCACCACACAGATGCGGAGAGTTAAAGAGAGAAACTGAGAGAGGTTTTCTTCAAGATCAATCCAAGATAACAGAGCAGTCGAAGAAGAAGACGTTCTGGGGAAGTCTGTTGTTGAAGAAGAAGAGCAGTCCAAAATCGAGACGTTCTGGGGAAGGCTGTTGTTGAAGAAGAAGAGCAGTCCAAAATTGAGATGTTCAGGGGAAGACGCTCTGGGGAAGGTTGTTGTTGAAGAAGAAGAGCAGTCGAAGTTTTTTGACTATAGTCGTCGGGACGATTATCAAACGAGGAGAGACCTAATTCGTACGTGATTTGTAACTCATGTGAATTAGAAAAAACTTAGGTTTGACTTATGATTCTTATAATACGCAGGAATTGAGGTCTAAAAAAGTCACGTGGGATTTTAAATTCTTATAAGAATTGGTGAGCCAAACACCGGAATTGGAATTTTTTTTCTCAATTCCAATTCTCACCCTCCAATTCACGCAATCCAAATCGACCTTAAACTAAATTTTAGACTACAATAATGAATTTTTACGCGAAGATTCCTAGCCTTCGCAAGCCACCGAAATCATCAAATATCTCTAACAGAACCCAAATCAGAACCTAAATTAGATGTCTCTACCCGAGCCCCACATCAGAACCTAAATCAGATGTCTCTAGCAGAACCCCAAATCAAAATCTAAATCAGATGTCTCTAACATAAACTAAATTAAAAGTCCCTAACAGAACCCCAAATCAGAACCTAATCAGAAAGAAATTTCAGAAAGAAGACAACGAAATCAGACTAATGACTGCTCTAAGTTAGGCGTTTTCTTACAACCAGAAATTTCAGATTCAATTCCTATCTCGAAACCATCTAACAATCAATCTTACAACCACTTTATCACAGATCAGAAGAAATAAAAATGAAAACAATCTAGTTACAACAACCAGATGAGGAATAACGCATGCTGAAATCGGATAAACCAAAACAAAATCAATCGAATAAACTGCTACTTACTGATTTCGCAAAATTCACATGCCCACTCTCTCTCTTTTCCTCTTCCTCTTCTCTTTTTCCTCCTCTTTTCTTCTTCTTTCTCCTTCTTTTCTCTTCTCCACGTCTTCTGCTCCTCTTCTCTTCCTCTTCTTCTTCTTCCTCCTCTTCCTCTTCTCCCTCCTTTCTTCTTTCTCCTCTGCGGCTAAACCCCCAATGAACACCCCCCTTGCTTCCCTTCTTCTTTTCCCCTTTGTCTCCTCTGCGTCAATCCCTTTCTCTAACCCTCATGAATGACCTAGAGGAAAGAATCCTCTTTTTCTCTTCTTCCTTTCTTCTTCTTCTTTTTCTCCACTCCTCCCACGATTTCCTTCTCCACTCCTCCCTCCGATTTCCTTCTTCTGTATTTTTTTTTTCAAACCCTTAATGCCCAAGAGATGAAAGAACCTACAGGTTCTTTCATCTAACAAAAGTTTTGTCTCTTTTTTTTCTTTTAAAAATTTCTTGAACCGGTTCAACAAAATGAACTGACCAACCATCCCTTAAACCAATAACTCATTAAACCAATAACCCCAACCCTCTAAATTAATTACGCAATTAAACCATCCAACCCCTAAATAATCACTTTAATATGTTTAACCCAATTGGATTTATTATTATTATATTATTTTTTTCCAATTATTCTAATTAACTTATTAAATCTTTATTTACTCATATTTAAAATTCCAGGGTCTTACATACATGATCTAGAAAAGTTTTCTTGGAGTTTGTATGATTTATGTACGTTTTGGTTGGAAAAATCATGTTAATCTCTTGTACTCTATTGAATGATCTTTTATGATTATGTTGCGTGAGCAAATATGGATTTGGGATTATGAAATGTGATAAACTCGTGCTGATTGTTTGAAGCTTTACTTTTGATGTTTCTGAAACGATTTAAAAGTGATTCGAAGGATAGTTACAAACTTAAGTTTGAGGTTGGAATATGTTGGAACCCAAAAAAAAACCCATAATTTTCGTGTTTTTGTCTTTGCACTCAACCGACACTCGAGTAGATGTCAATCATGGCTACGAACCCTAATTTTGTATGTTTTCACGCATGTTCCGAGCTCGAGTGACGGACATGCTGTTTTGAAAATATTTTTAAAAACCTACAACCCAAGAGCTCATGCTCGACCACTGCAAGCCATATGCTTGAGCGGTGGAATCCTCCCCTTCATTGATATCGCTCGTTATGCCCCCAATTGTGCTCCAATGTCAATCCTTCCTTCTGCATGCAACCTGGGGCTCAAACAAGCTTGCACGATACAATTGTTTTCTTTGTTTCATCCTATTGCTGTGTCATCCTGTAAGATCCTGGATTTTTTTAGGAATTTTAATTAAGATTAAATGGAGATTAAAGGCTTTAATGAGGGTAATTAAATAAAAATTTAAAAGACTTAATTAGTTTGGGTTGGTTCAAGTGGATCGGTTCATTTAAAAGTATTATATAAATTGAAGTGGTTTATTTAAGTTGGTAGTTTAAAGGGTTTGATTAGTTTAGGGGTTCAATGGGGTTTGGGTTAGTTTAATTGAATTGGTTCAATTGGTTCAATGGTTTAAACTAACAAAAAAAAAGGAAAACTCAAGCAATGGACGATTTGGGCATTTGGGGGTTTTTATTTTTGTGCTTAGGTCGTCAAGGGTTTGAGGAGAAGAACAAAAAAAACTCAGCAAGGAAAAGGGACCGTGGAGAAGAAGAAGAAGAAGAAAAGGAGGGGGAAAGGAGAAGAAGAAGAAGAATAAAAGAAGAAGAGGGACAGGGGGTGTCCTTGGTTGCTGTTGGGAGTTAAAACAAAAAGGAGAAAAGAGAAGAAGGAAGAAGAAGAAGGAGGAAGAAGAGAAGTAGAAGAAGAAGAAGAAGAAGAAGAAGAAGGAGAAGGAGAAAACGTGGAGGAGAAAGGAAGAAGAAGGAGAAAACGTGGAGGAGAAAGGAAGAAGAAGGAGAAGAGGATTGTGTAAAATCCCAAATTTTAATGAAATTAAAATTTATTATTTTAGTAGTTAATTAATGCTAAATTGGAAAATTTTGCAGAGTTGGAGATCGAAAGGGTTTGATCAGATTCTCGAGTGAACCGGATGGAGATAATTATAATTAATTATGTATGAGAAATTTCCAGAATATTTAATTAGTTGGTTTTGCTCGGATGAGGTGGCAAAGATAAGTGATATTAACTCTAATTAAGCTGCTGGTATAGGGAATTTGTTGTGGTGGATGGGCGGCAAGTATAAAAGTGAGCCAATTCTGTTAGTTGTTCGTTTGGCTGAGTTTGATCGAGTAAAAATTTGAAATCTCAGAGAGAAGAGAGATCCAGAAGCTAGGATTGAGGAGGTGAGCATCTAGTTGCTGTGGTGATCAAAGGTTTATTGGGAGGTCGTCTGAGTTCTGTTCAAGAAGAGAGAGGCTTTACTACAGCAACAGTTGGACCTCATTTGAGTGCTGCAAATTTGAGCAGCTATTGTTTCAATTCAGGTTCGTTTAGCTAAATTAACTATAGAATCATGGAGACCTTCTCCAATCTAATGAAGAAGTTTAGATCTGACTAGATCTGATCTGAATTTTCATCTTTGCAGAAACTAGTTGTATGTTCATTTCGGGTGGCAAATTTCAGAGAATTTTGGGAGCAATTAAGAGATTCTGATCTGTGGGTTGCTCCAACGTGTGAGTAGCACCACTTTAATCGATTTGCATGATTTCTAATTCGAAATTGGTTGATAGATTGAGCATGAGATAGATCTCTGTTCTTGCTGGTTTTGACGTCAATTTCAAGGCATGGTGGCTAGTAGTTCAATTGGATTTCAGGTTGGATTGATAATTAGAAATGTAAATATTGTCATGAGGAAGGAGATTCTTTGTTAAATTTGCTGTATGAATCACGTTAGAACTAAGTTTCCTGTTGCTGAAGTTCAGTTTCGAAAATTCAAGATAATATATGAAAAGTTGCTGTATGCATAATTATGGTCGATCATATTAAATTGTACTAATGTTTTAGGCATGCTTATATTGTTAGAATCGTATTGGAAACGAGTTGAATGCAAGTCCATGATAAATTTGTGTCTGTGGCTCTTAACCGAAATCTGAATCTATGCATATAGAGAGGGCGCCCAGCATTGCTGAGGATCGCCCACCTCCTGTAGAAGTCAGCGTCTAGCAGGTTTTTTGTCGTTAAAAACCTAGTTTCAAGTCTAGGTTAGAGATCCTTCTAGGAAACTGGTTATGAGAATTAAGGGAAGAGTAAATGGATTTAAAAGTTTAGAAATCTGTAGTGAGTTCATCAGCGCCAAGGAGGGCTGACCTAGAAGGAGGTTGGCGCCCATCTGTTTTGGTTTCAACCATGTGCGGCTGAGTGTAGGTGTAAGCACCTCATTTTTGCGCTCCCGGAAAAGCCAGAAATGCAAAACCCGGCTAAGAAGTCAAACCCTGAGGGGTGAAAAATTGACCTTTTAATCAGATGAAATTTGGTCATCTTGCTTTATCTCAATGGATAGAGAATCCCGACACGAGTCCAACGCAACTGGGTTTGCAGGAATCGAAGTCTGGATAAAGGTTCTGCGGGCGGTCAAACTTAAGGAAGAGCCGAGAGTTGACTTTTCCTCGAATTCCGTACCAAGTACCTTGCTCTATACCCTTGGATAAAGAATCTCGACACGATTCCAACGCAACTGGGTTTGCAGAAATCGGAGTCCGAATGAAGGTTCTAAGGGCAGCCAAACTTAAGGGAAGGCCAAAAGTTGACTTTTCCTCGAACCCCGTGCCAAATGCTTAGCCCTATGTCATTAAATAGAAGACTCCGATACGAGTCTAACGCAATTGAGTTTGCTCAAATCGGAGTTCGGATGAAGGAGATATGAGCTGTCAAGGTTTCCGAGCAACAAAGCCGGAAGCTGCACACGTGGCGCAGGAGCTGCACACGTGGCAGCCAACGTAGCAAAATATCTCAGGGACTAAATCTTAAATATCAAAAATTCGTACGGGGTGATCCGTAGATATCCAAAAGTGTCAAATCGGTCGAATCGGTCGAATCGGTCAAATCGAAGGGCAAATCCGTAATTTTTTGATTTGTATCCGGTATTTAATACCGGATACACATGCCCCTCTTCATATCCAGACTTGAAGGCCGGATACAAGGAGATTTTCACGCGAGATTTGCGCCGATCGCCCGACAAATTCGCGACGGCATTTAATTTTCAAATGATTATGTTTTGTATCCGGACATGAAGACCGGATAAAAAGGAAGACTAGGTTATCCGGCCATGAAGGCCGGATAAGGAGAGGACTTAGTGTATCCGGCCTGAGTTGCCGGATACATTAAGTTTTCTATAAATAGCAAAACAGTAGCTCAGTCCGGGGTTGGCTTTTCTTTTGGCCTTTCTCCTGCTCTCTTCTCTCACCTACACACCCCGAATCCCATCTCTTTCAACCTCATTGGCCCTCCACTACCTCTCCACACCATCCAAGCCACCCCTCTCCCTCCTTCTCCTACTCCACTTCCACTCCAACAAGGAAGAGAGGAAGTTGCTGTGGTGGCCAACGGAGGAGTTCCAGCTCCGTTTCTTGCTACAAGGAGGTGCTAACACACCCCAAATAGGTTTTAAAACCTCAGGTAAGACTCCTCACCATATTGTGTTTAACATATATTAAAGTAAGCATTTTCTGAAATTTTTTGTACCAAGTTTGTCTTCACCACCTTGCATGGGTCCATCTTCATGTTATTCCATGCATGCGTTAGCTTTCATTTTGTGTCACGAGGTCTTGCACTGTTTAGGGATCCATGTAGGTTGCTTGAGGAGCATGAGGTTCTATTTCTTCACATATCTCACGGCCTGTTAGCCATTGCTTTTTTTGTCTTTGGTCTAGTTCCAGCATTTTTCAGAGGAGCATATTCCTCATGTCTCATCTCATGTACCCCCACATAACCCCCCATTCTCTACCCTTCTTTAGGTCTTCCTAGGACTGCTTGGAAGAGTTGTGTGAGTGTTAATGGTTGAAGGATGCCAAAAGAAGCATGCTAGCTCCTGTTTTTATTGCTTTATGCTTGTGTGCTCCATGTATGCTTACCTAGAAGGGTAATGCCCTCGTTGCTGATTTGTTGTGAGTCTTTTCTTTGTTGCTGTTGCTGTGATAATATGCCCATGATCCCCCCCCCCCCCCCAGCATGTTCCTACCCCCCTTTACCCCATGGCCTCCCAACCATGCTCTCATCCCCTTTCTTTTGCTAAAAAGATCCAAGGAGAAGCCAAATGTGGCTTCTCCCAAACCTAAACCAATGTGGGCCCTCACGGGGGCCCACAAGACCCTTAGGAGACCCCTAGGAACCCCCTGGGAACACCCCGAATGGCAAGAAACCCAAAAAAGGCCATTCCAGGGTGATCCGGCAACTCAGGCCGGATCACTTGTGGCCTGGGTGTATCTGGCCACTCAGGCCGGATCACTTATAGACCATGTGTATCCGGCCTGAGTTGCCGGATACACACAGAAGTGTGTTTTTTTTGTGTTTTCTTGATGTCTCGCTGAATTTTAGAATGCTTTGAACCAAACCAGATAAACCAATAGGGTTTCCGGGCCACCCGGAAACCCAAGTTGGGACTTGGACCGCCGGTCTGACTTGACACATCCGTGGGCCTTCCAACGGGGCCCACCGAGCCCAATGAACCCGAAAGCATGTAATTAAACAAGCTAAGCAAAAGTGAACCAATTGAATCGGGCGGGCCAAACCCAATGCGGCCCACCCAAGCCTTGTCATGTGTGGATTAATGCATAAACTGCTTGGTTTGGCCGTGACCACGGGCAAGGGCCTGTCGGGCCCGCCAAAGCCCGCCAACCGAACCAAGTTAGGGTCCAAACCCTAAACTCCAAAGAATTGGGCTTTTAAACCCCAAAACCTGGATTACGGGCCCCAAGCCCAATGACCAACCCATTTCTGGCAAATTAAAAAGATAACATAAAATTGCTTGGCCACCATGTGGGCCCACACAAGGGGCCCACAAGCCAATCCGGCACAACTTTGTATGGAAAATACTTAAACCCTAACTGAAACAACTAAGTAAAATCAACTCATTAACCAAAGCCCACAGGGCCTCCTAGGCTAGACAGAGGCCCACCAAGGGCACACGGGCTTACCCAAGCCCACCAGGGACACCGTGGGCCTTCCAACGGGGCCCACCCACTCAGACTCAGAAAACTTAAGATCAAGCAAAGATAAAATCAACTAAAGGGACCCACACCAACCCAGCTGGTCCCGCCAAGACCTAACTTAAATACCTGCTGGATTAGGAATCGGGTGAGAACCAAATAGAGAAAGCTGACTCAAACCAGGGAACCCACGGGACCCGTCATCCGACGGGGTGGACTGGGGTGTCTACGGACTTCCCTAGACCACAACCGAGAACCAAACTTAGAATCTCAAGCCGCAGACCAAAAAGCCCTAAATAGACAAGATTAGGCACCCAGGTGTCCGCCTGCACCCCATCAGGCGGTGGCGACTCCGAATTTACCCCGTGCCGCGTTTCCCACGCGCGCACAGTAGGGAGTGGTAATTCAAGTTTTAACTCCTAATTGCTATCCTAGGATACCTAAATAAAATTAGTAGTGAGTTGCTGCAGATTTGTGTTAATAAAGTAAAATCGGTTTTCCATCAATTAGACATTATTCTCATAACTAAATTAAAGTTAGTTACGTTCTGAATAGTTAAAACACAGAACCTTTTCAGCATTTATAAAGTGTGCGAACAATGAAGTTTAGGCAAAGAATATTTAGAAAAGAAGTATTAGAGGGAATTGGCAACTAGTAAGTGGTTTGAATATGAGAATAAGTATCTAAACCCGGTGGTTAGGCATTGGTTAACTAAATAGGTTAAACTAGGTATACTCTAGAGGGTCAAAAGTGTGAGGAAGAAGTGGGAAAGAAAGGCAGTGGTTTAGTGTTAGGCAAACTGAAAATTTTAGTTATGGAATCCATGTGAAAGGAAGGAAAATGATGGCTAGGGTAAGTGGTTGTGCTATAATGGTTCAATTATATGATAGAGGCATGTTTGGGGAGTTAGAATATTACCAGAAATAGTTGGATTACAACAAAATAGATCAATCCTAATCAAATTTCCACAGCTGTACTTGAATCTGGAAAAATAGAGAGAGTGCCTACCATTGCTGACCATTGCTGACCTGTAGCCCAGCTCAAGTTTAGGGTGATTCAAACCCAAATCCTTAATTCCAGCAAGGGGAAAAACCTTTGGGAATCTAACCTAGAGTAATTAAAGGATTTCTGGAAAATAAGAGAGGTTGGTCTGAGAAATTCTGCGGGTACTAGTGTAAAAATCAGCAATCTATCTAAGTAATTAAGAGTGAGTATTTTAATAAGTTCTGAGATTTTTCCAGCAATTATAATTTGGGATTTTCTACACTTATAAGGTGGTATTATCTACGAGATAAATGGGAGATGAAGAAAGGGGAATTGGAGTGAGATATAGGTGCTGAACCTGGGTTTATACTTAATATTAAGTATGGAATTGAGAATATGAGATTACATAAAATGGAGTTAGAGTAAATTTTATGGGGAAAAGCTTTCTGTTTGAGTTCAAAATAAATGTGGCAGGTCTGAATTTAATATTATTATTAAATTTTGATATCTATATACAGATTTGCCGGTTTGACCCAGATTTGGCAGTTTTACCAAATTTTGTCTCTCAAAGGGGTTTTATGGGAATTAATGAAAGGAGCTTGTGAAATTTATTATTGGAATAAAGATGTGTCTATAAATTTTGCTTTGTGAATACGGTTGAACCTTGATTTATTAGCACTGGATTTCACCTCGGATTTGACGGGATTGTCATGATTATGTAATTTTTACATTGCACCGGTTTTATGCGGATTCTACGGAAAGAGAATTTTAAATTGAATATGAATGATTGGTTTTGTAACGCCCCGGATCCGTGTTGTTCATTAAAGATATAACACGTCTCACGGAGGTTAGGCAAGGATCGTTAATCAATTTATGATCGCTGGATAATCATACATCTATAACCTAACAGAGTGCACACTTCCATTTATACAAAATTGTAACATTTAAACTAAACTGAAAACATATGGTTCATCCCCAATTACTTTAATACATCTCAATTAATTCAAGTTCTCAAATTCGGAACAGATAACCTACAAGTCTAAGGAAGGTAATAGTAGTCTTCCTCCCTATATGCCTCAGCAGGATCTACCCCAGTAATCGCCTCACCACGAGTATCTGAAAAAATAGAACAACAACATAGTGAGATACGAATATCTCAGCGAGTAGCACATGCATGCAGAAATAGTTGAATCACATTTTAAAACTATGCATCGACAACACTACAATACGCTTAAACAACCAACATCAATTTCCCAAGTTCAAATCAAACAAATCACATCTCAGTTAAGTACAATAACACATCGATTGGTCAATGTCATGACTATCGTTTGGTTGATAAATTAAACATGCCAAGTAGACACTCCACACCTCCATGTACACAGTTCCGGCCTACTCAGGGTTTCGGATACTCTGAAATGACGGCCTACTCAGGGTTTTGTCATCCAATGCAGGCCTACTCCCCGGGTTTCTGCATTGACAACCAGGCCTACTCAGGGTTTCTGGCTGCTCTACACCGGTCGTGGCAACACACAAGGCCATGCAATTCCAACAACCAACAATAACATCACATTACTAAGCTTAAACATCTGGATCCAGGACAAGCTAGACCAAAACAGTAAACATCGTATAATCTCGATTTCAATATCAAAACAAACCATTCATTTCCACATCATGTAATTACTCATCACAATTCATCACCTGTCCCTCTGGACCAAGCAGTACCTCAAGTACATTCAGTAATTTCTCATTTCCGTAACACAAGTCATATGAAAGTAAAACTCAATCCATTCATACCAAAGAAAACCTTTCAATACGTATAAAGTTTCCAATAAGCGAAACCAGAAATACAAGAACTTCTCAATCAAAACAGTGTATAGAACAAGGAAAAGTAACTGGTAACTCTTACTAGTTTGGTGTCCAGCACAATACTCATAAGTAACCTAAACCCAACTTAAAAACTCTTAAGAGGTTCACAAAATTTTCCTCTATTAATTTCATAGGCAAAATGGTTTCCCAGGTTCCTAACCAAGTGAATAGTGAAGTGGTTTAACCCCTAAGAAGTGCAAATACTCTTGGTCAAATCAGAAATTCCATTTCGGGAAGCAAAATAGGTCTGCCGCTCACCTATCGAGGTGGGCGCGAGGTGGGCGCCGGTCGGCGGTGAAGAAAAAGGGCAAAATCGACCTGCCGCTCACCCGACGCTAGGTGAGCGCGAGATGGGCGCGAGATGGGCATGAGGTGGGCGCGAGATTCGCGCGAGATGGGCGCAAGGTTTTCTACTTCGCGCGAGATGAGCGCGAGGTGGGCGCGAGATCGGCGGTAGGTCATTTTTAACGGGGCGCCTACCTCCGAGGTGAACACCGGTGAGCGCGAGGTGAGCGGATACCCCTGTGGTTTTCATTTCTCTGTTATTTTGAGATCTACATGACTGGCCGGTTTGTGAAGGTCTGTAACTACTCCAGTACACTCCTAATACTCCCAGAAGACTTCCCAACCATATTTGAAATTAATCTAAACACTTTCATTTTCAATTATAATTTCAATCCGGAGACTCTGTTCATGTAACTTTCCGAAAAACCAGAAAAACCAGAAAACATCATACTATCACTTAATATACAAACCATGCATCAGAATAAGCTCGAGAAACATAAAACACAAATCCCAGTTGTAAAACAGTGCTACTCACCTGAGTGTGCTTCTTCCCGAATGATAAAACCCCGGCCGATCACTTCTCGGCCACGCGCGTGAATGAAAAATCTATCGAAACAAATCTTCTCGAGCAGAGAGAAATAACCCAAGGAACTTCAGCTCCGAACTCCTTCTTCCAGCACTTGCGATATATGGTTCTTCACGAACGGAAGCCCTAGTCGCCCTCCAACCGAAATCGCCAATTCTCCTTATGTCCAGAGTTAACGAAAATGTTTCCGAAATTATGCTAAGCGTATTCTCATAAACCCGAACCCTACTTTCCATTTTTGTCCACTCACTTGTTACATACTCACTCGAATACTCTCCCATTTCCTTGATCCTATGCATGCTCACCCACCGAAGATACTACATGTTCAGCATCTATTAGCGTTAATAATTCACATAACTACACATTAATAATACCAATGATAATACTACGATTTTTCGGAAAAATGGCTATATAACGCCTGTACATATGAGTATGGGCTAAGCCCTCAAACCACAAAATAACCTGATAAACACAGTTTATACATCAGAATAAATAACTAAATAATTAAATAAATACTCACAAAATTCAGGGTCTTACAGGTTTTCTGGTTTGGAATTGGTTTTCCTCCATGTACTTGGAGAGACAGTTGTGAGGCCCATGTACTTGGGTAGTTGTGATACCTCCGTGTACTCGGGGATGCCCCATGTACTTGGGATGTTGATACCTCTGTGTACTCAGAGATGCCCCATGTACTCGGGATGATATGATTGAGATTGAGATGAGTTGTGCTTGCTAGATTTCACTATTGGTTTTGGTTTTAGAGTCTAGTGGGCATAGCTCGATATGGATCCATGTTAGGAGCTAGTTAGTGGAAAGGATTGTTCTTTGCTAGTTGTAATACTTTGTTCATGCACGCGTTTCCACTGTGTACTCAGTGAGGCCTGATCGTGTACTCGGCTGGCTGCGGCTATCCCTCATTTTATCGTGTACTCGGACTGTGACTGGATTAGTACATGCCAACCCATCACTGTACTGGGTGGGTTCTCCCGCAATAAGACGATGATAGTGTACTCGGCATATCGCACCTAAGCCGGGAGGTGGCATAGTGAACACTGGCATTACCTAGTTAAAGACAGTCTTATTTCATGAGTCCTGCAGTGACTTATCAACTGTTGATTTGATGTTACATATATATTTGTTGAACTGGATTATTTCTGCATTTTATACTGATTGATTGGATTACTGTTGAATTACTTGGATTATTCGGAATTGAGGTGTTATCGCTACTGCTGCATGATTTACAACTGTATCATGTTTTAGAACTGATAAACTGTATTTTAGCATGCATGTGCTGCTTACTGGGATATTCGTATCTCATTACGTTCTGTTTTGTTTTGTTTTCAGATTTCGGTAAGGACGGCACTAGCGGGTATATGCTTGGTTCATGTGAGTTAGCCTTGGGTTATAGTGCACTCTGATTATCTAGTTATTGTTTTATTCATGTTTTCCTTCACTCTGATTTGCTATCCTGGGTTATATATTAACCTTTGGTGATAAGTTACGGTTTCTCTACGTAACTTGGATCCGGGGCGTTACAAATTGGGCGTGTGGATTCTGTGAAATCAGGTAAGTAGCATAGTTTTCTTCTATTCGATTGATTCTCGTTTGTTTTTCTGATTTCTGTTTGTTTTTCTAAATTCTGTTGGAAAAGTTTCCGTTGGGGTTCGATTTCTGATTTCTGTTGGGTTTCGATGGAATTACGTTTTGATCGATTCCTGTTTGGTTTCTCCTCTGTTTGTTAATGTAAATAGATTTTTGCATCTTCTTTCTCAGTTTTGTTTTGTGTAGTATCTACTGGTATTTATTCTTAGCTCTGTGTGGACTATGTGAAGAAGATCTCCTTTCTTGCTTTCCATTCATTGCCGTTATAAGGGCACTTTATTGGTACATCTATATATATTAAATTGCTTTTTGGTGGGATTGGGTAAGATTAAGGTATCGCACTTTTAGCTTGCGGTGAAAACTGATATTTTATGGTACTCTGCAATTCAGATTCTTCAAGTGAATACGAATATGTTTGCTGTTGTAGGATTTATTATGTATCTAGTCAACGTGAGAATTTTGATATCGTGGAGCTGTATGGCATAGTTTGGTTATTTACTATGCTACAAAGCATGTAATCTTTTGACTTAATATGCCTTTAGAGGAATTCTATAAAATAAAAAAAAATTTGGTTTCTTTCGATGGCATTGTCAAGGGGATGCAAATGAAGTTGCCAATTTTGATAGGCAAGTATCTTTCAGCAGGGGACAAATTTATTTATCCAAAAGTTGTGTGAGCTTCCTTGGTACATTTTATCCATCTTGTGGATTTCCCCTTTAGCAGTTGATAGGATTGGGAAATTTCCATCGTTCTTTGGAAGTGGTCATTAAAGTAATATACAATGTATGCTGTGGTGAAAGAAGGTTAAGATGTGCAAAGTTAGAGAAATTTAATAAGGCAATTCTAGCAAAATGTTATGCAGGTTTGGGGTGGAGAGGAGTAGCTTTCCATGGAATTTTATTTTCACTAAGTACGGATGCTGCCCACGTGATTGGAGATATTAATATGAAATGATTCTAATGCCGTTGGATTGTCAATAGCTTTTGCTAAGGGATTCTAGGACTTGTTAAGGATGTCCAAGGAAATGGAAACTTTTGAAAGATAGAAGAGTAGTCAAAGTAAGCTTCCATTATTGTGGACCATGTAACCTTTGGTAATCTATTGGTTATTATCAAAGGAAAGGAACAATGGAATCTTTAAGTGTAATGATGTTAGGGTTGATGTAGTCAAAAGGAAAGTGAAAGCCTCAGTTAATCATAATGTTTAAATTTGAATAGAATTTGAACGGTTTAAGTTCACTTACGAGAAAAGGCCTTATCTTCCTTTGTGTTGGTTTATTATCCATGTTCAGACTTCAAAGTACATTTTGTGTCTACCAATGAACCACTTTAGTAGGAATCTAGGATGATTGCTGTAAAAGAGTTGAGAAGATTGAAGAGGCTTCCTCTACTGTGGAAAAGGGGGAAAAAGAAATGTAGGCTTGCGAGGGCTTGAAATCTGTGTGTAAGATTTCGGTGGCTCGCGAAGGCTAGGAATATTCGTATAAAAATTCATATTAGCATTCCAAAATTTAGTTTAGGGTATTTGTAGTTAAATGGAATTGGTTTGGGACCAATCGGAACTCATGGTATTGCAAAAAAAATCCGGAAAAATAGATGATTTCCGTCCATTAGAATTCGCGGATGTTTTAAACCACCTATAGTAAAATGGCCGTAAGTTCCTATAGGAAACTCCGAATGGCGTACCGTTTGTTGCATTGGAAACTAGACTCATAGGGCTTTCCGATGATGTACAGCTCGCATACAAATTCCTTATAGATTAAATCAGGTGAAATATTCAATTAACTAGCTAAACTCAGTTCTGCTGAATAAACAGCAACTGCAAACCAACCGTGGATAATTTGTATCAGTATTATCCGAACATGAAATTGATCTATTTCTAACTTGTATTTGAAGGTGGTTTATAAAAGGAATTGAGATTGTAATTGGAAATTGAAGCTGAGGTTTCTTGTTCGTTGAGAAAGGCAATGAGCCTATGGCATCTCGAAAGGCAGAATGGCCTAGGGATTTAAGGGTAAGTGAATAGCGAGGTTCACTTGGATTGAGTTTTACTTGGGCAGTTGATTCTTACAGGTTTTGTTTAGTCAAATATTTGCATGGTGTGCGCACCTAAAATCGATCTAGATCGCACACGGGGCGCACTTTCAGTGCGTGCCTTGGGACTTTCGGAGTCGCCACTGCCTGAGAGGTGCAGGTAGACACGGTGTTTGCCCTATACGGGTCTAAGTCTGGTCTGTGGCTTTTCAGAGTTCTAGCTAAGTCCTCGGTTACGTCCGGAGAAGTCCGAAGACACCCCGGCCCGCCCCGTCGGTCTGACGGGTCCCTCGGGTCTCCTTGGTTTTTGAGTCAGTCTCACCCTTCCTAGACCAGCATGCTGTCTTATTTGGTCTAGTGGGACCCTCTGAAGGTGTGGGTCCCTTTTATTTTGATTTTATCTTTTTTATTTATCTAAGTGAAATGGGTCGGACCCGGGTCCCGTTGGAAGACCGCTGCCATGGTTGGGCCTTGGGCCCAGTTGGGTTATTAGGTAACCCATTTGGTTATTTTATTAAGTTTCATTTATTTACAATTTTAGTTTGGGCTTAGTGGGCTTGGAATGGGCCCATTAACCTAAGTCAATTGGCCTTGGGCCCGTTTTGTTGAAAACGAGCCGGGTACGGGCCGGTCTAAGGTGGGCCCCACAAGTGGGCCCAGGGTGGTCTTGGTGGGCCCATCTGGGCCCATGGTCCAAAATGGACTTAGAAAAGTCCAATTTATTAAAAATGATCGGGTTAATTCATTCCGGGTCGGATTTGGGTCCAACCGGGTCAACAAATTGATTTTTTATTGATTTTCTTGAAATGACCGCATTTGCTCTGCGGTCTGGTCTTGACCGTAGAAGAACTACGATTTAGTCATGACCGCAAAGAGAATACGGTCATAACTAAACCGCTCTGTGTCTGCGGTTTTCACCACTTTTTGACTTTGAACTCCAATTCCGGTTGGGACTCCTCCGGCGGCCTTCTCAAGTGTTCCGGCAGCTCCGGTTGGGATTCCAGATTCTTCAAAGTCCTTCCCTTTCTTCTTTTGGCCTAAAAGGCCTTCTTCTTTCTTTCTCTTTTAACATGAGAACCAGCATCTTTTTGGATGATTCATGATCATCTTTTGGAGGGGGGAAGTGGGAAATTACAAGGAACTCATTTAATCTTAAGAAGGGTTCAATCCTTCCATGTCAAAGAATTAAAAAGGGTTATTTGATTAGTTAATCAAAGTGTTCTTTAGACACTTTCTTTTTCTCCTTTCTTGTAATGATCAACCCTTTAATACTATCTTCTAATGGCACTCAAAACAGCAACTAAGTTAGTAATATTAAAAGTATTTAAAAGAGACTAGAAAAGAAATTGAAAGTGAAAACATTAGTGATAATATCATATTATAAAATCTAACATACTTACAATATGGTTTTTTGTTAGTGATGATTTCCCCGGTGAATTCGGCAGTGCTTCCGCGTCCTCCAAAAACTCTTAAGTTGGGTTTAAAAGGGGTTCAGTAGGTGGTTATGTTCAAAGGAAGATTAGAGAAGGTTTGGACATGGTTTTGGTGAGACAGGGGTATTTTGGGAACAAAAAAGGTTTGGGTATAGGGGTGGCGGCAATTGGGCAAAGGTTTGTCATGGGAACATCAGGGGAGGAAGAGGGGATCGGCCAAGGGATCAGGCTTGCTTAAATGAGGGGGTGGCCTCTCTATTTATAGGCAAAATTTTCGTGCCCGTATTTGAAGTACGGGCATGCCTTGCCCGTATTTCAAGTACGGGCGTGCCTTGCCCGTAATTCAAATACGGGCGAAAAACGCACATTTCCAAATCTCGCAAAATCGGCCGTACGGGACGCGTGTCCCACCGTACAGTGACGCGTGTCCTCTTCCAGAAGCTTGCCCGTATTTGAAATACGGGCATGCCCTGCCCGTATTTCAAATACGGGCCAGCACGTTTTAAAAATGTTTGGAGTTCAAACCTTTATTAAATTTGATTTTTATAAACGGATTTTATTCGATTTTAATGATTATTATATTAAAATATCTTCAAATATTTAAAAATATTATTAAACAATTATTTTATTTATTTATTCTGCCTTTTTGCTGCTGTTTTGCCACATGTGCAGTTTTCTTGAAACTTCAACTGCCCATAACTTCTTCGTCTAATGTCCGATTTCAGCAAATTTGGTGTTGTTGGAATCGGCTCGGAACCCACTATCCACTGGGATCAAATTGGGCAGTTGAATCGGGGTCGAGCAAAAAGTCAACTTTTCGCCCCCAAAAGTTTGACTGGCTCATAACTTCCTCATCCGGACTCCGATTCCAGCAAACTTAGTTGCGGTGGAACCGTGTCGAAATGATCTTTTTAATGAGATGAAGTTTGATGATCAAATTCACTTGAATCAAAAAGTCAATTTTTTTGCCCCCTCAGGGTTTGACTTTTTAATTGAAATTTTCATTTTCTTTATTTTTTGGGGTGCAAAAATCAGGTGCTAACAGCTGCCCCTCTTTGCCGGAGTCACCTTTAGGGATGAACGGCAAAGAAGAAAAAAGAACCTTATTTTTGCACCTTGCATTTCTGTCGACATGGTCGATGAGCTCATTTCTTGAATTATTTTCAAGGAAAAGGAAGTGTCAGATGTCTGGTATTACTTCCTGGCTTTGGAATCCCTATACCCTCTCTTGGGTTTGAATAGGGTGGTTCCTTGGCTTTTAATTTTTGTTGGAATGGGAGATTAGATGTGAGCTCATCAACCTGTTTCGGCGTTGATGCAAGGCACCCAATAATGTCTTTTCTTCTTGTTTGTTCTATTAACGCTTTTAGTGACTTCAGTTTTGATTTCTTCTTGATTCCTTGAGAGAGTTTTTTTTAGAGTGGATGCTAGGCCAAGGTTAGGGACTGGGAGTGAAGGTGGGAGAACGGGAGGAGGCTCTTGCGCTGCTGTCCATCATCTCGGAGACCATACACACCTATTTTAGCCTATGCTATTTACAAAAGTGGGAAATCAAAATTTACAAGAGGGGGCGAATTGGCCCGTTATTGCTTTGCTTTTCTTCATCTTTTTTTCCTTGAAGAGTTTATTGTTCCTTCTTGCCAGGCTTTCTTTGTCGAGGCAAAGAGCTTTCTTGTGGAGACCTCCCAGTTTAACGTAACTCCACTGGGGATTTGATGGGAATATGATCTGTCTAGATGACTCTCTGGGGATTATTGTGATGTCTCTCTTTGCTCTTGAAGTTTTGTTGGAGGGTCTGAGGATCTTGACAGTCTTCTTTCTTCTGAGCTCTGTTGGGGATGAAAGGGAAGAGACCTCCGATGGGAAAGAAAGTGCCCTTTGTCATGTTCATCTTATGTCTTATTTCTTCCGTGTTTGAACCTGTACAAGGAACAAAACGTTAGTGCTTGATCTGCTGGGGATTGATGTAATCTTTAACTAATCAAGCAACTCTGTGGGGTTTTTCTGAAGAGCTTGAGTAGTGGTACTCCCCTGGGGGCTTGTGCCTTTTCAGGATTTTAACAGGTATGGATCTCAGAAAGCTATTTTGGTACCTGATTATAGATCTATTTTAACTGTCCTAAAACAGTTGGGGAAGAGAACCCAAAGACAAATTGATCTATTTTAATCATTTGAAATGATTGGGAAGAGAACCCTGATCTATTTTAGCCAAATGGCTGGGAAAGAGAACCCAAAATTAAACAGGTCTATTTTAGCCAAACGGCTGGGAAAGGGAACCCAAGGTTAAACAGGTCTATTTTAGCCAAATGGCCAGGAAAGGGAACCCGAGGTTAAACAGGTCTATTTTAGCCAAACGGCTGGGAAAGGGAACCCGAAGTTAAACTGGTTGGTTTGAACTCAGTATCTCAGGGTTGAACCATGTAAAGTCTCTGCAGGGGGTGAGTTGAAAAACAACACCCAGGTGTGCCTCAACCAGCCTTCAGTTTAATCACTGGCGGCGTTGGTACCACAAACTTTGGTCAATTAATATGTGAATACATTATGATGACTCTTTCTGCGTCCCATGTGTGGATACACGGTGACGAATTTTGTCTGTGTCCCATGTGAGAATACATGGTGACTCTTCTCTTTGTCTTTTTGTCTTAATTCAAGGCTGACTTATTTGTCTGTGGCCTTTCAAACTTTTGTCAACCAATGTGTGGATACATTGTGATGACTCTTTTTGTGTCCCATGTGTGAATACATGGTGTGCGCATGTCGCCGCACGCGAGGCGCACGTGAGAGTGCGTGCCTCGGGAATTTAGGAGTCGCCACTGCCTGATGGGGTGCAGGCAGACACCTGGGATTCCTAGATTTTCGTATTGGTCTGCGGTTTGAGATTCCGGTTAAGTTCTCGGTTACGGTCCGGAGAAGTTCGAAAACACTCCAGTCCGCCCCGTCGGTCTGACAGGTCCCTTGGACTTTCCTGGTTCGAGTCAACTCAGTCTCACCCTAATCCTAGCCCAGCATGTATCAGATTAAGTCTGGTAGGGACCTTTGTAGGTGTAAGTCCCTTTTATTCATTTTATCTTTTTAACCATTTAATCGAAGTGGGTCGGATGTGGGCCCCGTTGGAAGGCCCATTGGTTGCCAAGTTGGGCTTAAGCCAAGCCCATGGCCTATTAGGGTTATTGGATAACCCTTTTTGGATTTGGTTATTTGATTGTCTAAAATTCATTTGGTTTGCAACATAAGAGATTAGAATTCACAAAAAGAATTAAAAAAAAAGGTTTTTGAAATTTACCGGGTGTAACCGAAATTTAAAGGACCTGTGTTTGGTTAACCGTCCTGTGTTTTCGGTTAAGGGTAAAAAAAAAAAAAACTGATTTTCTACAGAAAATCGATTTTTCGGTATTTTTGGGTTTTGTGTGGGCCCCTGCGTGGGCCCACAGTGGTGAAGAACTTTGAAGGAAGGCTTTATTTGACCACCTGCTTATCAAATCATCATCAAGAAGCATAAAAAAAACAAAATAAAGAAGGGATTTGGGGGATTTAATGGGGTACATTAGAACTTAAAGAAGGAGGGGAACAAGCTCCCCTTTTCAATAATTTAGACATGATAAAGGCAGCCCTTCAAGTATGCTTCAATTTGCTTTTGTAATTAGGCGGATGACACCACCTTACCGTGAGGTGTTTCTCATATGAAGGGAAGATGGGAGATAATCAAGATCAAATGTTAGTATAAAAAGACAACATGGAATAGAAATAAGTAATGTTCTTGAATCACAACTTTATTCACTTATATATAGTACAACTTACCAAAAAGCTTACCTAGGGAATGCTTGAAGGTGTGAAATCCCTTGGAGATTTTTCTAGCAGCGTAACGGCTTCTCTCCAAGCTCAAGAGAAAGATTTCAAAAAAAACCTCCTTCGGGTTTGTGATTGAAAGTAAGAAGTTGGAGAGAATTTTAGACAGAATCTGGGGGCTTTTGGAAGGATTTAAAATGGGATTTCGGCCAGCGTAACGGCTCTTTCTTGAGCTCAAGAGGGGGGTATCTAAGCCTACTTTGGGTTTGCAAGAAAATAAGAGATTTGGGTTTGACAGGAGTTGGTTGTAGCAGGGTTTAAGAGGGGTTGAAGAAAGGAATAGAAGAGGGAGTGGTTTGGAAAGGGAGAGAGGAGAGAGGGAGGAGAGGGAATGAGAGAGGTGTGAAAGATTAGCTCCCCATGGAAAGGAAGGGTCGACTCCTTTTTATAGTGAATGATGACATATGACCAAAAAGTAATTATTTGTTATATTGTAATTAAAACCCAACATTTTATAGTTTTATGTTTTTTTTTTAAAATAAGGCAATGATGGCCCTTATTCTCATCCAAAGAGAATATATACAGCTCATGGGGACACCTCATCCCCATGTGCAAAATTAATTTTTGATTTTGATTTTAATTTATTTAATTTGCTTGATATTTATATGTTTATTATTATTTTAATTGGATTTTTTTTTGTGATTTTGAGCACATGCGTGCATTGATTTTTTTATTTTCTTTTTCCTTTATTTTAAACCTCTTAATTAATGTTGTATGAAAATATTATTATTTTAATTGAAGATTCTTTTCTTTTTGCTGTTTTTGCCACATGTGCAGATTTTCCGAAACTTTGACTGCTCATAACTTTTTCATCTGCTATCCGATTCCAGCAAATTTAGTGGCGTTAGAATCAGGTCGAGATTCTTTATCCACTGAGCCAAAGTTTGGCAGCAAATTCGGGTTTTTTAGCAGAAGTGCAAAGTCGCGTCCCGGAGCCAGTTTTGCTCATATCTCTCTATCCGGGACCCCGATTCCAGTAAACTCAGTTGCGTTGGAATCGTGTCGATGTGCTCTTTCTGCTAATATCCAATTGAGCAGCTAATTTGGAGTTTTGCAGAAAGCCGATTTCTGCTATTTCCAGATTTGACCAGCCCATAACTTCTTTATTCGGACTCCGATTTGAGCAAACTCAGTTGCGTTAGAATCGTATTGAAGTCCTCTTTCCAATGGTATGAAGTTTGGTTGCCAATTTGCACCCGATCAAAAAGTCAACTTTTTGACCCCTTGGATTTTGACTTTTTCAATTATTATTTTATTCTTCATTTTTCGGGGTGCAAAAATGAGGTGCTGACAGCTGCCCCTCTTTGCCGGAGTCACCTTGGGGATGAATGGCAAAGAAGAAAAAGAACCTTATTTTTGCACCTTGCATTTCCGTCGACAAGCTTAAGTCCTCTTGACTTTCAAAGCAGCAGAAACACGAAATGGTTTCCACTAGGTTTTTGGAGCTTGCTCACCCACTTCGGGCTTCCAGGAGCAACTCCATGTTTTTAATTCAGATTGAAAATGAAATGAAATTAGACTTAAGCTTGTTGACCTATTTTGGCATTGATGCAAGGCACTCCATAATGTTCTTCTTCATCTTGTTTGTTCCATTAAAGCTTTTAGGTGATTTCAGGCTTTTTGATTCAAGATTTTCAATGACAGTTTTTTTTTTTCTTCATTTTTTTGGTTTTATTTTGTTTGTTTCCTTTCTTTTTCTTTTCTTTTTTTTTTTTTTGTTTTTTTTTCTTTTCTTTTCTTCTCTTTTTTTTTGTTTTTGTTTTTATTCTTCTCTTCTTTTTTTTTGTTTTTTTGTTGGCCAAAGGGTTGGAAGGATGAAGGAAAAAGGAAGGAGAGAAGGAGGAGGTGCTCTCAGCGTTGTCCATCATCCAGGGGACCTCACACACCTATTCTACTCTATTTACAAAAGTGGGAAATCAAAAATTACAAGAGGGCCAACTCGCCCAGCAATTCTTCATTTTGCCTTCTTCATTAATGTCTTGATGACTTCACCGTTTCTTTCTTCAGCGGAGGAAAGCTTTTCTGCCAGCCCATCTTATGACGTGGTAGAAGCTTCTCAATTTTGGAACAGCTCCATTGGGGATTGGTGGGAGCCTTAACCGCTTTTCTTGATTCCGAAGAGTCTTTTCTGCAAGGCCTGCCTCTTCATACTGGGCATGGCCTTGTCGCGTTGTTAATAAGGAAACTCCGCTGGGGAAATGAGTCTGCTTTGCATTGTGCTTCTTGACATTCTTCGGCTTTTCTACTCTACACAGGCCTGCAAAATTCTCCATGAGCGGTGAGGTATCTGAAATTAAAATTTTTTTTTTTTTTTTTACAAGTTATCTTAAAAGAAAAGGCAAGACCAATGATCACGGAGACTTGTCTTGTTAGCTCGAAGTGTTTTGGGATGATGTGCTTGACACGCATTCCCATGAAATTCTTGACTTTTGCCGGCAAAGGTTTTAAAAGATGAGGAATTTCAAGAAGTGTTTTCCCTTCCCTGGGTCTTGGTTTCTTTCATTTTTTCCAAACCTTAAGGGTGGTTTAAGGATTTGGAAATTGAAGGTTCCTCTCTAGGTTAGTGTTTCTTCCAGCTTGAGGATCTTTGGCTGACTTTTTACACATCATGCTCCTTAGATCAAAGAGGTCTTATGATTGGGACGAAACGTCGGCTTAGTTTTGGGTTTGAGAAATGAAAGATTATAAGGCTCAAGCTTTTATCTTTTCATTCTCAGGTTTCCCTTTGTGTCTTACCGAAGCTCGTTCTTCCTTTTTGGATTCCTTCATCACAAATCTGCACAAATCTGATCATCACTTCTTCTGTAATCAAAAAGGACTTTTTGGTAGGACGAAACAAAGGCCAAGGTTTTGATTTATGAAAGAAAAGGAATACGGCTCAAAGTCCTTTTATAAGTGGGTTGAGTCATGTTCTACCCTTTTCTTAATTGCTTAGACTTTGACAGGGCCTGTTTCACTTTCCTTTTTTTTTTTTTTTTGAGGCCTTTTGCTTTTTCTGCTATCATTTTTTTCTTTTGCCTGGGAGCCGATATTTTGCTTTTTTGATTTGATTGACATGCCCCAGTATGATTTCTTTTCTTTGCTTTTGCATACTTGCGTTATTTCTTCTTTCTTTTGTCAAGCATCATATTTAGAGTATCTGACCCAGTAGGTTAGGAAAGAAAAATATTAGGCTCAAGGGGTTTGACTAAGGATATGATTTTGAAAATTTGGGATGCAAAACAAAGATAGCCTTTCATCCTTTTACAGAAGCTGTGACAACTTGATTTTCATGCAGACTCATTTAGGAATTTTATCACCCTTGTATATTTCTTTTTCAACCTTGCCCCCAGTGTGGGGTGGCTAGACACAACACGGGTATTTGAATAATACGATCAGGCTCAAAGTGTTTTGACTAGTGGTTCTTTAAAGATTTAGGATGCTTGAAGGATGGCCTCTCATCCTTTCTTAGAGACATGATTGTTCAAGTCGTCCTCGACCCTTAGCTGATTTAAACACTTTCTCTCTTTTTTCATCTTTTTCCTCTCCAGGGTTATTCTGCCCTAGTGCAAGGATGAGTTTGGGAAAAATCAAGGCATAGATCAGAAAAGGGTTGCTTTTGGCTCAGTCAGGTTCTTATGGGACAGTATTCTGCACCCAGCTAAAGACACCTTTGAGCTACTCGGCATGCTTCCATGATCATGGTCGTGCCAAAAGGTGTGGTCTCAGAGCAATGTCATCATCGACCAAACACTTACATTATCCTTTATTTTATTTTCATGCAGAATTAAAAGGTATTTACATCAAAAAGCATTAAAGTAAATTAAACCTCCCTTGAGGTGTTGGCCTTGCGAATTGCGACAGGCACAGCGCTCCAGTTCTTGAGTGGTAATTTGTCTTTGATGACTTCGATCACCTCCTCCAATTTGGTTTCACCAGTCGTGATCAAGTTGACAGACTCGTTCGGATCACTTTCATCTGATGCCGCTGCATCTTCCATGTCTTCATCTGGATCCTCCTCCTCTGATGGAGTGTCCCTTGGGCCCTCACCCTGGCTCTCATATGGGTCAGGTAGATTCATGAGCTCGGGAGTGGATGGTGGTATCCCTTCTACTGTGACTTGAGGGAGATGGTACCACTCATGCATCACAGACGAAATGGAGTCATGATCAGATTCGGGTGTGAGTGGATCAGTGAGGGAATACAAATTCGGCTCTGACGTGGTGGACATGCAATCAGGTGGCCATTCAGCTGACCTCCAGAGGGCTTCAGTACTATCAATTGAAGGACTAGAGATTCGGGGCCTGCCTTGGAACCATAATCCTCCTGAACTGCCATTTCCTTCTTTACCTGGAGGTGACGGAGAATCACTGATCCATCCACAATTGTTTTGGCCTTGTGGTCCCGTAACCTCTTCACTACTTTGAGGATCATCCTCAAGCGCACAGACATAGACATCCTGGTCCTTAAATTCCTCAGTAGGAGCAGGTGGCATGTTCTCTTCATCTCTAACCACAACCAGTGGTTTGATTTCCTCGAGGATATATACCGTCACCATTTGACCTGGCCGTCCAATCAACACGGAAGGGTCAAACTGCCCCTGGTTTCTATCACAATTGCTTACAAGGTTTACTGGCCCACTAGTAGATGCCTTGTTATGGTCCGGAAGAGGATTAGTCTGGACCCCTACTGCAGGAGTTTTTGCTGGGGGATCGACCGAAATTCGTTTACTGTCGATCAAATCTTGTATATCATGCCTCAAATCCCAGCAACGGTTAGTGTGGTGTCCAGGAGCTCCCATATGGTACTCGCAGCACTCATTAGCATTGTAATTGCGACTATTGGTCGGCTGGTGAGTTGGCTGCTTTTTCTGCAAATATCCTTTCTGTAGCAAGGTTGGCAGCAATTCTGATACTGAATATGGGAGGGGAGTAAACACTCTAGTCATTCTCGCTTGGTGTTCCTCTCTGGTCAATCTAGGCCGTCTTGTAGCCTGTGTCTCCTGGCAAGTGTTTTGGTTTTCTCTTCTGTTAGGTGCTGAGAAATGGAAAGGTCTGTTTGGCTGGACGTAATTAACAGTTTCGTCCTCTTTCTTCCTTTCCGGACCTCTCCCACTAACAGGGTTCCTTTTCTGCTCCGGAAATCCAGTAATTCTGCCAGACTTGACCCCGTCCTCTATTCTATCCGCCACAACTACCAGGTCTGCGAAACTCGCAGCAAACTGCCCCAGCAGCAGTGTATAGTATGGCTGCCCCAATGTTGAGATGAACAGGGTCACCATCTCCTTTTCCAACATGGGAGGTTGAACCATGGCAGCCATTTCCCGCCACCTTTTGGCATACTCGCGGATGGACTCGGTGTTCTTCTTGGCCATCTTTTGTAGCTCCATCCGAGTGGGCAAGACCTCAGTATTAAACTTGAAGTGCTCAAGGAAAGTACTTGCCAGATCATTCCAAGTCCTGATTCGACTCCTATCTAGACTGGCGAACCATTTCTGTGCTGATCCCATCAGTGAGCGTTGGAAGAATTGGATCATGATCCTCTCATCATGCGCATACTGACACATGTCTCCATAGTATGCTCTGAGATGTAACAGCGGATCACCACTTCCATCAAATTTTACGAGATCTGGACATTTAAACTTTGGTGGAAGTTGCAAATCAGGAAAGAACCCTAATCTATCCAGTGAGGCTTCTTTTGGTATAGGTCCTCGATCTGCTTTATGCACTATTTCCTTTAGAGCCTGCAAATCGGCCTGCATCGATTCTTGTGCCCGATACCAATCTTCTATTTCATGCCCCATTTCCTGTGGCATGGCAGGGGCTGCTGGAATTCTCAGCTGTTGCTCTGCTTGGACAGGTAGTGGTTGAGGAACTGGCTGTTCTGGTGGTTGCAAGTTCATCTGTGGAATAGCAGGCGGTGGCTGCTCTGGCATGACTGGTAAAGGCTGAGGAGCCAAGTGCTGTGGTGGCGGTACTTGTGGCTCCTGGGGAGGTACTGGCTGTTGCGGAGGTATTGGCAACTGTTGCCGCGGCTGTATAATCTGTGGTGGTGCTTGCAGCCTTTCCATTCTCTGCATCATGTTTGCCATCATGGCCGTCATGTGAGCCATTTGCTGGTTAATTCCTGTGATCACTGGATGGTCTTCCAGCTTTTCTTGCTCCTGAGGAGGTGGAGGGAGTGCTTGTTCAAGTCCTTCAGCAGGATCCATCTGGAGTTTTCTTCTTGAACGTAGGAGGTATGGGCTGCGATACGCAATCTTGGTACCTAGGGAATAAAAAGACAAAAATTAGTATAAAGAATTCATATTTCATCAAAATATAATGCATGTTGATGCATGCCAATGACTTTTTGATTTGATTGATTTCCACTTAATTGATTTTTCCTTTGCTTTGAAACTTTTATTCAACAACTAAGGAGGATAACTTGATCTCTTTTTAGCCGCCATTCGGAGACAAGGGGAGAGTCCCTGAGAATAATCTCCTTTTCACCGCCACTTCGGAGGTAAGGAAAGAAGATTTCTGAAAATGATTTCCTTCAACCGCCACTTCGGAGGTTGACCTCCACTTCGGAGGTAAGGAAAGAAGATTTCTGAAAATGATTTCCTTCAACCGCCACTTTGGAGGTTGACCTTCACTTCGGAGGTAAGGAAAAGGACCGCCACTTCGGAGGTAAGCCTCCACTTCGGAGGAAAGATCCCTTTTAACCGCCACTTCGGAGGTAAAGGGAGAGAAGATCCTTGGAAATTATTTCCTTCAACCGCCACTTCGGAGGTTGATTGCCACTTCGGAGGCAAGGAAATAATCCTTGGAAAAGGTTTCCTTCAACTGCCACTTCGGAGGTTGACCGCCACTTCGGAGGTAAGGAAAGAAGATTTCTGAAAATAATTTCCTTCAACCGCCACTTCGGAGGTTGACCGCCACTTCGGAGGTAAGGAAATAAGATTTTTGAAAATGATTTCCTTCAACCGCCACTTCGGAGGTTGACCGCCACTTCGGAGGTAAGGAAAGAAGATTTCTGAAAATGATTTCCTTCAACCACCACTTCATAGGTTGACCGCCACTTCGGAGGTAAGGAAAGAAGATTTCTGAGAATGATTTCCTTCAACCGCCACTTCGGAGGTTGACTGCCACTTCGGAGGTAAGGAAATAATCTCTCGGTTTGGAAACCACAAGAGCCAATTTTGATTTTGGAAATGTGGAGCGTTGATTTCCAAAAGATCAATTTGGAGAGTTCTAAGGAATGATAAGGGGTTTGGGATGGTGAAAACACAAAGTATTAATCTTTATTAGGATTTGGGGAAACTACAAAAGTTGATTTCCCAATTTGATTGATTTTCTTCTTTTTTTTTTTCATTTCATTTTTTTTATTTCATTGATTTGACCAATGGCTATTGGCAGGGGCCTAACTTATCTTTGATTTTTCTAATTCATTATTTTGGGTTGGGTCACAGCCAATTGAAACTTGGTTTAAGCACAGGGGATTGAAACCATTTTTTGCCCTAAGGCAAATTTAATGTACACTTAGAGGCAATTCAAATTTTTGAAAATTTTTTTTTTTGTTTTTGTTTTTTTTTTTGTTTTTTTTTTTTGGTCTTTTGAAATGAGTTAATCAAGCATGCTTATGCAGATGATCTTGAAGTGTGTGCACTTGATGCATGAAGATGCGTACACAAAATTAGAGCCAACATTACCGTTCTGCATAATTAAAAAGTGTGTGCACAATCTTAAAAAGGTTGGTGCCCCTCGAGGCACGACTTCTAGACATACTTGTGTATGGAAGCATATCTGAGTCCAGATCAGCCTTTTTCTGTCCTTTCATCTGTCCCTGGCGTCGGATCATAACAAAAATATCTACAATTTGCCATTGAAGGCAAAATTTACATAATATTTACAAAATCTGAAAAGAAATCACCTTTAGGGCTATTGGGAACCCAAAAGGAGGGTACAAGTTTGCTTCTTGGCAGGTGGGCTGAAATTCTAATTTTAGGGTTTTTCTGCCCCTACTCTGTTCTGACTCAATTCTGTCTGATCTATCTGATCTGGCCGGCTTTCATCTGCTTAAAAGGCCAACCAAGACTTAAGGTGCTTCCACCGGACTCAATGGGTCAAGGCCCATGGCTCACGGGACTCAGATGCATGGATCTGGGGTGGCTCCCTTGATCAAATTTTGGTTGGCTTCCTAAATTAGGGCTAAGGCAGCCCAAGATCTAGGGTTCACTCAGTTTAATGCAAAAGAGCGGGGGACTGCCCCTGATGGACTCTTGGATTTTAAATTGATTTTATTTTCCAATATTCACATCCACATCCATATCCGTGCTGCATTCACAAAGCTGCGGTTTATCAGAAACAATAGGTGGGGAAAGGGTACCCAGCCCGAGACATTTGTCTACAAGGGTCTGAGCCAAGCACTAGACCCTCGCGTACCATAGCATGAAGCCAGTGGTGCTAAGGAATCTAGAAACCTGGGGAGATGGGTTTACCCTGCTTTCCCCGGCAAGCCACGGGAGCGTAGGGCTAATACCATCCCAAAATTAAGTTCATCGTTTGAGAAGGGTGGCTGCTAGAAAGATCTAGGTTTTGGTGAAGAAGAGCAGCATTTCATCAAATCATTCAAAGCGGATCATTCATGCAGACCCCCTCGTGCATGTCACCCCATGCAGTTAAAAGATCATTCACGGTGTAGTGAAGTGCTCGTGTGTGCAGTGGGGCAAAGTGCTGTGTCTATTTGGGTGATTCTTGGATAATGAGTTGATAAAGGGTTCCTTAATGTCACTTTTATAGTGAAAGTATAGAACAGCTTGCAATACGACGTCTGGGTGGATCCCCAGGTAAGTGGGCGGGTCACATTGGTCCCTGTTAAAAACCACTTACCTTAGGCGATTATCATGTCCGTTTGACAGGATCCCCCAATATCACGTAATTGCAAGAGTTCCACACCTCACTAAGGTTGGACAAAAAGTACTTCCCAAATCTGCTCATATCCCCCTATGTTGACTCATTTCTTAACCAAGGTCCAACTGGGCTGAGAGGTCCCCAGCAGAGTCGCCAAGCTGTGCGCATGTCGCCGCACGCGAGGCGCACGTGAGAGTGCGTGCCTCGGGAATTTAGGAGTCGCCACTGCCTGATGGGGTGCAGGCAGACACCTGGGATTCCTAGATTTTCGTATTGGTCTGCGGTTTGAGATTCCGGTTAAGTTCTCGGTTACGGTCCGGAGAAGTTCGAAAACACTCCGGTCCGCCCCGTCGGTCTGACAGGTCCCTTGGACTTTCCTGGTTCGAGTCAACTCAGTCTCACCCTAATCCTAGCCCAGCATGTATCAGATTAAGTCTGGTAGGGACCTTTGTAGGTGTAAGTCCCTTTTATTCATTTTATCTTTTTAACCATTTAATCGAAGTGGGTCGGATGTGGGCCCCGTTGGAAGGCCCATTGGTTGCCAAGTTGGGCTTAAGCCAAGCCCATGGCCTATTAGGGTTATTGGATAACCCTTTTTGGATTTGGTTATTTGATTGTCTAAAATTCATTTGGTTTGCAACATAAGAGATTAGAATTCACAAAAAAGAATTAAAAAAAAAGGTTTTTGAAATTTACCGGGTGTAACCGAAATTTAAAGGACCTGTGTTTGGTTAACCGTCCTGTGTTTTCGGTTAAGGGTAAAAAAAAAAAAAAAAACTGATTTTCTACAGAAAATCGATTTTTCGGTATTTTTGGGTTTTGTGTGGGCCCCTGCGTGGGCCCACAGTGGTGAAGAACTTTGAAGGAAGGCTTTATTTGACCACCTGCTTATCAAATCATCATCAAGAAGCATAAAAAAAAACAAAATAAAGAAGGGATTTGGGGGATTTAATGGGGTACATTAGAACTTAAAGAAGGAGGGGAACAAGCTCCCCTTTTCAATAATTTAGACATGATAAAGGCAGCCCTTCAAGTATGCTTCAATTTGCTTTTGTAATTAGGCGGATGACACCACCTTACCATGAGGTGTTTCTCATATGAAGGGAAGATGGGAGATAATCAAGATCAAATGTTAGTATAAAAAGACAACATGGAATAGAAATAAGTAATGTTCTTGAATCACAACTTTATTCACTTATATATAGTACAACTTACCAAAAAGCTTACCTAGGGAATGCTTGAAGGTGTGAAATCCCTTGGAGATTTTTCTAGCAGCGTAACGGCTTCTCTCCAAGCTCAAGAGAAAGATTTCAAAAAAAACCTCCTTCGGGTTTGTGATTGAAAGTAAGAAGTTGGAGAGAATTTTAGACAGAATCTGGGGGCTTTTGGAAGGATTTAAAATGGGATTTCGGCCAGCGTAACGGCTCTTTCTTGAGCTCAAGAGGGGGGTATCTAAGCCTACTTTGGGTTTGCAAGAAAATAAGAGATTTGGGTTTGACAGGAGTTGGTTGTAGCAGGGTTTAAGAGGGGTTGAAGAAAGGAATAGAAGAGGGAGTGGTTTGGAAAGGGAGAGAGGAGAGAGGGAGGAGAGGGAATGAGAGAGGTGTGAAAGATTAGCTCCCCATGGAAAGGAAGGGTCGACTCCTTTTTATAGTGAATGATGACATATGACCAAAAAGTAATTATTTGTTATATTGTAATTAAAACCCAACATTTTATAGTTTTATGTTTTTTTTTTAAAATAAGGCAATGATGGCCCTTATTCTCATCCAAAGAGAATATATACAGCTCATGGGGACACCTCATCCCCATGTGCAAAATTAATTTTTGATTTTGATTTTAATTTATTTAATTTGCTTGATATTTATATGTTTATTATTATTTTAATTGGATTTTTTTTTGTGATTTTGAGCACATGCGTGCATTGATTTTTTTATTTTCTTTTTCCTTTATTTTAAACCTCTTAATTAATGTTGTATGAAAATATTATTATTTTAATTGAAGATTCTTTTCTTTTTGCTGTTTTTGCCACATGTGCAGATTTTCCGAAACTTTGACTGCTCATAACTTTTTCATCTGCTATCCGATTCCAGCAAATTTAGTGGCGTTAGAATCAGGTCGAGATTCTTTATCCACTGAGCCAAAGTTTGGCAGCAAATTCGGGTTTTTTAGCAGAAGTGCAAAGTCGCGTCCCGGAGCCAGTTTTGCTCATATCTCTCTATCCGGGACCCCGATTCCAGTAAACTCAGTTGCGTTGGAATCGTGTCGATGTGCTCTTTCTGCTAATATCCAATTGAGCAGCTAATTTGGAGTTTTGCAGAAAGCCGATTTCTGCTATTTCCAGATTTGACCAGCCCATAACTTCTTTATTCGGACTCCGATTTGAGCAAACTCAGTTGCGTTAGAATCGTATTGAAGTCCTCTTTCCAATGGTATGAAGTTTGGTTGCCAATTTGCACCCGATCAAAAAGTCAACTTTTTGACCCCTTGGATTTTGACTTTTTCAATTATTATTTTATTCTTCATTTTTCGGGGTGCAAAAATGAGGTGCTGACACATGGTGACTCCTGTCCTTGTTTTGTTTTGTCTTGATTCAAAGCTGACTTATTTGTCGGTGGCTTTTCAAACTTTTGTCAACCAATGTGTGGATACATTGTGATGAATCTTATTGCGTCCCATGTGTGAATACATGGTGACTTTTGTTTCTGTCTTTTTTTTGTCTTGATTCAAAGCTGACTTATTTTTCGGTGGCTTTTCAAACTTTTGTCAACCAATGTGTGGATACATTGTGATGACTCTCTTTGCGTCCCATGTGTGAATACATGGTGACTTTTGTTTCTGTCTTTTTGTCTTGATTCAAAGCTGACTTATTTGTCGGTGGCTTTTTAAACTTTTGTCAACCAATGTGTGGATACATTGTGATGACTCTCTTTGCGTCCCATGTGTGAATACATGGTGACTTTTGTTTCTGTCTTTTTGTCTTGATTCAAAGCTGACTTATTTGTCGGTGGCTTTTTAAACTTTTGTCAACCAATGTGTGGATACATTGTGATGACTCTTTTTGCGTCCCATGTGTGAATACATGGTGACTCCTGTCCTTGTCTTGTTTTGTCTTGATTCAAAGCTAACTTATTTGTCTGTGGCTTTTCAAACTTTTGTCAACCAATGTGTGGATACACTGTGATGACTCTCTTTGCGTCCCATGTGTGAATACATGGTGACTCCTGTCCTTGTCTTGTTTTGTCTTGATTCAAAGCTGACTTATTTGTCGGTGGCTTTTTAAACTTTTGTCAACCAATGTGTGGATACATTGTGATGACTCTTTTTGCGTCCCATGTGTGAATACATGGTGACTCCTGTCCTTGTCTTGTTTTGTCTTGATTCAAAGCTAACTTATTTGTCTGTGGCTTTTCAAACTTTTGTCAACCAATGTGTGGATACACTGTGATGACTCTCTTTGCGTCCCATGTGTGAATACATGGTGACTCCTGTCCTTGTCTTGTTTTGTCTTGATTCAAAGCTGACTTATTTGTCGGTGGCTTTTCAAATTTTTGTCAACCAATGTGTGGATACACTGTGATGACTCTTTTTGCGTCCCATGTGTGAATACATGGTGACGAATTTTTTCTGTGTCCCATGTGAGAATACATGGTGACTTTTGTCTTTGGGAGACATTTTGTTTCTTTTGTCTTTGTCCATTTCTTTTTCTCTCTCAATCTTTTTCTCTTCTTCTTCTTCTTTTTCTTTCTTTCTTTTCTCAATACATTTTTTTTATGTTGTCTCTATCAATTTCAAATTCATGTATCAACAGCTCTGATATCACAAACTATGCTGGGACATTCCCCTACCAATTCCTGACTTATCCGTCTGTGGTTTTGATTCCAGTCTCTTCTGCGTCCAATGTGTGAATACACTGTGAAGGTTTTGTTTTTTCATCAGCATTTGAATACGCCAGAATGGCTTTTCTGCATTCCATGTGTGAATACATGGTGCCGATTCTATTTGCCCCATGTGTGAGTACATGGTGACGATTCCGATTTTACATCCAACGTGTGAATACGCTGTGATGGCATCCAATGTGTGAATACATTGTGATGACTTTTCGCGCCCCATGTGTGAATACATGGTGACGAATTTTGCTTTTACATCCAACGTGTGAATACACTGTGATAGCATCCAATGTGTGAATACATTGTGATGACTTTTTGCGCCCCATGTGTTAATACATGGTGACGAATTTTGCTTTTACATCCAACGTGTGAATACGCTGTGATGGCATCCAATGTGTGAATACATTGTGATGATTTTTCGCGCCCCATGTGTGAATACATGGTGACGAATTTTGCTTTGGCATCCAACGTGTGAATACGCTGTGATGCCTTATCCACGTCCCATGTGTGAATACATGGTGACGGATTTGTTCTTGTGCCCCATGTGAGAATACACGGTGGCAAATTTTGTTTTGTGAATGCACCGTGATGGCTTTTTCTGTCTGTTTCAAGTTTTGTCAGTACCTACAAAAGTTCAAGTGAAAATCAGAATTTGTTTATCATCAAAACTATGTGCAAAATCCAGGCAATTAAAATCTTTTGAGAATTTACTAAGTGTTTGGAGTTCCCTCCTTTCAAAGTGGTCCATGACAAGACTAGTAATCTTTGGGTCAGTCACCTGACACTCTCATTTAGACTTATGAAATGGTGCTTCTCGGCATTCCCTGTAAAGGTCTCAACATTTTTGCCTTCAATGGCGTGCCCCAAGTTGGAATGAGGGGAATTGTTTTGGGTTCAGGGGGTTTCTTTGGCACTGCCCTTCCCCAGCTCTTTTAATTTTCTCTCTCTTTTTTTTTCTTTTTCCCACCCTTGGTTGGGGGTTTTGAAATGGTTTTTCTTTCACTTAGTTCCCTTATTCGGGTTCGGTGCATTGCCCCAGTCCGAGGGTCCTGTCAATTTTCATGGATCATGATCCAACGATTAGAGAGGACTTATTAGTAGGACGAAATGTAGGCTTTGGTTCCAGTGTTTAGAAATTAAGGATAAATAGGTTCAAATCCTATATAACTTCATTCTATGGGTAACCATTATGTCTAGCCAAAGTTCTTTTGTTCCTTTGATTCTGTCATTGCCAATTTGTCTGGGAGTTAGTGTCACATTCTCTGTAATCAGAAAGGACTTCATAACAGGACGAAACGTAGGCTGGGTTTATGGGTTCAGAAGAAATGATATAAAGGCTCAAAATTTGTGAGTAGGGTAAGAGCCATGTCCTGTCCACTTTTCTTGGTTAGGGCTTGCTTCATCTTTTGCCCCTTCAGCTTTGTGTAGCTTTTTTGATTTGTAGCTGCTTCTCCCTTTTTTCCATCTTTGTTCTTTTCTTTCTTTTCTTTTCTTGGGTTTTTTGCCCCAATTCTTGAATTTTGCTTTTGGGGTTTGCCCCGGCTTTTGTTTTTCTTTTGTTTTTTTTTTCTTTCTTTTTCTTCTTTTCTTTTCTCAAAGGGAATTGCCCCAGATCTTTCTTTTCTTCATATTCTTGTTTTCTGGGTTTTATCCCGTTTCTCCTTTTTAGGGCACTTTTCACTTTGCCCTATCTTCCCCTTGTCTTTCTCGTGTCTCCAATTTCATGAAGCTTGTGTACCCCAGTTTTGAAGACAGGACATGGTAGAGTTAATGAAGAGATTGTTATGCTCAAAGTGTTTTGCTAGGGTTTCATCTTGTGTCAGATGATTTTTGGAGAACATCAAGGATGGCCTTTCATCCTTTTACAGAGAATGTAACACTTGTTTTTGTACAATTAACTAGCTCAAGAACCACTTTCATCTTTATTCATTTTTTTTTACTTTGCCCCAGTTTAGGGTGGCTAGACATAACATGGGTTAGAAACGAGACGATCAAGCTCAATCACATCTGACTAGCGGAATTTGTTTGAAGTATTTCAGCCAAAAATGGCCTCTCGTCATGTCATTGGGATCATTGATCCTGGATCATGTCAGTGACCCTTAACTAGTATGGGCACCTTGCCCCTTCTTCCTCTTTTTTTCTTTCAGCTTGCCCCATTGTTTGGTAAGGTAGGGTTCAAATGTGGTGCAGGTGGGGGATCCCTTGGCTATGTTGAGACCCACATAGTAAGTGCTGTTCGGCACATTTCATTTTTCAAATTTGATTGTTTAGGTTTGTCCTGAGATCACAATCTTGCCTTGGTGTAGTTAAACACTCTGGTGATTTCCCAAAAGATTTCATTAGCTTGCAAAAAAGAAGCATGTTATCAAGTTCAGAAATTAAAAGAAAGTAATTTATGCAAAAAGGTGGCTGATACGAATCAGCATTTTTGGAATTCAGTTATATGCCGAGATACTTTTTTTTTAACCCTAAGGAGGATCAGTTTTGGAGTTCCTCGGCTTCCAGAAGGTCTTGAACTGCATGTCGAAGGCCCCAACATTCATTGGTGTCATGGCCTTGTGCACCCATGTGGTATTCACAGTTCTTGCTTGGATTATAGCCCTTCATTTTTTACGCCTTAGGGTTTGGTTTAGCCAGCTGCAGGTATCCATTTTTCAAAAGCATTGGCAACAATTCTGCTAGTGTATAGGGAAGTGGAGTAAACTCCCAGTTCCTTCTTTCTTCTTTCGTGAGGCGCTTTCTGAGGGGAGGCGCAATATTGTTGATAGAGGGGAGGCTCACTTTCGGGTTACTCCGAGGTATTTCTGCCTTCAAACTTTTAATCTCTTTTTCTAGTTCCCTTACTCGAGATCGCAGCTCAAAATTTTCTTCCCTCAGTGCTTCCCAGCATTTGTTCCACGCTTCTTCTTTGTCCTGCATTGCTTGTACTAAGATGCGGAAAAGATCCACCATCTGGACCATCACAGGAATTATCCCTGAAGCATTATCCATGCTGATTGCTGATAGGGTTCTTGCAGGAGAGGCAAACATTAGAAGGCAGAATATATGAGATGCATAAAGATGATGATGATGATCTTTTCTTCTTTTTTTTTTCTTTTTTTTCTCTTGATTTTTTTTCTCTTTCTTTTTTTTTTCAATTTGGCGGAGGATCAATTTTGAGTTCTCTAGCTTCAAGGAGATCTTGGACCGCATGACGGAGGCTCCAACATTCATCAGTATCATGCCCCGGTGCTCCCTTATGGTAACAACATGTCTTGGATGGGTCATACCCTCTACTTGCTGGTGCCCTTGGATTTGGGGGAACCTGCTTCAAGTGTCCTTCTTGTAGCAAGGTAGGCAATAACTCAGCCAAGGAATATGGGAGTTGTGTGAACACACGGTTCTTTCTTTCTTCCTTAGTCAAGGGCTCCTTCAGTCGAGCCATGGTGACATTTGCACAGGGGTGATCATTTCCTCTCTTGCGCTTAGCAAATCGGACATGGTTGATTGCTCCCTCATATCATATGTCTTCTTGGGAGGATTCTGTCATAGAAGCTCCTATTTTTCCAGCCTTAACTGCATCTTCGATCCTTTCAGCCGTCATCATCAAATCGGCGAAACTTGCAGCACACTGTCCCAACAGCATTGTAAAGTATGGCTGCCCTAGTGATGAAATGAACAGAGAAGTCTGTTCTTGTTCAAGGAGAGGGGGTTGAACCATATTTGCTAGTTTCATCCATCTCTTAGCGTAGTCCCTTACAGACTCACTATTTCCCTTTGACAATTTCTACAATTCTGCCCGGGTTTGAGCCATCGGACTATTCAAACGATACTGTTGGATGAATACAGTGGCGAGGTTATTCCATGTCTTGACCTTCTGCTTGTACAGACTTAGGAACCAAGAATATGCTGCCCCAGTTAGCGATCTCTGGAAGAACTGAACCATGATCTTTTCATCCTTCACGTATTGGCACATGTCGCCAACATAGGATCGCAGGTGTATCAAAGGACAGCCAGTACCGTCAAACTTATGCAAGTCAGGACATCGGAACTTTGCTGGTAGATGGATGTCTGGGAAAAGACACAAGCTCTCCAGTGTGGTTTCCTCACGTACTGGGTTGGGCTGGAGTTGTTTCAAGAGCTCTTCTCTTATTGCGGCTATTTGGGCCTTACTGTCTTCATTTATTGCAGCCAACATTTCCTCAAGTTGGGCCTTCCGTACCCTGTTCCGGTCTTGCTCTTCCTGCCCCAGCTGGATAGGAATGCATGGTTCTTGTTGTGGAGGGTGAGTGGCTATTGCTGTCGGATGTGGGAATTGGGTGTCCCGTGGTGGTAGATCAACTGTCATGAGGTTCGGCTGGGGTGGTTGTCCCTGTTGGATTTCTGGTACTTGAACCCCCGTGGCATGTGTCATGGCTACTTGTTGACTTAGATCCATCATGACTTGCTGTTCTTCAGTTCTTGGTTGTGAGGATGACGAAGTTGGAGCCTCAGAAGAATTCATTGCAGTCCTTTTCCAATGCAAATAAAGCGTTCTGGGTAGTGCTGTTAATGTGAAGTACCTGAATCGTACCTGTTCATTAAAGATCTCAATCAATTTCTTTTCAACTTATGAACAAGGTGTTGTGTGTGACGAGATCATCTACACCGTGAGTGGTGCTCTGGTGTTACAATGAGCGAAAACAAATATGGGACGATTCAAGCATGAAAATCACAACTTTGACAAAACATCATTGTGAACAGTGTGTGATAGTGCCATATCCAATCAAGAGTTTTTTCCTGAAAATTGCGATGTTAAAAAAAACTTGCAGTTCAATCTTTCAGAGATTGAGACTCTGGAGATCATATCGTGTCTGATGGTTTTCAAAATCGTGCAACACGTGCTTTATGAGTGCAAACCTCAGGAAATCATATCCGTGCCTTAATGGGCATCGACTGAAAATTTCTTTGAAAACGTGTCTAGAACAATTAATATCATGGCATGGAGAATTTATGCCGCAAGATGGGCGATTTGATTTATGTCTAAATAGCTAGCTCAATACGACCACGAATGACGGCTTTACTGTGTGTAAGCACCTCATTTTTGCGCTCCCGGAAGAGCCGGAAATGCAAACCCTAAACAGAAAGTCAAACCCTGAGGGTTGGAAATTTGACTTTTTGATCGAGTGAAAATTGGCCACCTTGCTTTATCTCAATGGATAGAGAATCCCAACACGAGTCCAACGCAACTGAGTTTGCTGGAATCGGAGCCTGGATGAGGGTTCTGTGGGCCGGTCAACTTGAGGGAGAGCCGAAAGTTGACTTTTCCTCGAACCCCGTGCCAAGTGCTTAGCCCTATGTCATTGGATAGAGGGCTCTGATACGAGTCTAACGCAATTGAGTTTGCTCAAATCGGAGTTCAGATGAAGGAGATATGAGCTGTCGAAGTTTTCGAGCAGCAAAACCGAAAACTGCACATGTGGCGCGGGAACTGCCCACGTGGCAGCCAACGCAGCAAAATATCTCAGTGACCAAATCTTAAATATCCAAAATTCGCAGGGACCAATCTGTAGATATCCAAAAGTGTCAAATCGATCGAATCGGTCAAGTCGAAGGGCAAATTCGTAATTTTTCGATTTGTATCCGGCATTTAATACCGGATACACTTGCCCCTCTTCATATCCGGACTCAAATGCCGGATACAAAAAGATTTTTGCGCAAGATTCGCGCCTATCGCCCGACAAATTCGCGGCGGCATTTAATTTTCGAATGATCATGTTTTGTTTCCGGCATTGAATGCCGGATACAAAGGAGCACCTGTGTAACCGGTCATGGAGGCCGGATATGAAGAGTGCTTAGTGTATCCGGCCTGAGTTGCCGGATACATTAAGTTTGTCTATAAATAGCAAACAGCAGCTCATTTCCGGGGGTTGGTTGTTTTTTGTTGTTCTTCAGCTCCCTCCTCCCACCTGCCCCCCCTCCGAACCTTGCTTCTTTCAACCCCATTAGCCCTCCACCACCTCTCCACACCATCCAAGCCACTCTTACCCTCCCTTTTCCCCTTCATCTCCCTCTAAACCCCAATAAGAAAGAGAGGAAGCTGCTGTGGTGGCCAAAGGAGGAGCTCCAGCCCCTTTCCTTGTTGCAAGGAGGTGTCAACACATCCCAAAAAGGTTTTAAAACCTCAGGTAAGGCTCCTCATCACTTGTTATTGAACATATATTAAAGTAGGAATTTTCTGAAGTGTTTACCAAATTTGTCTTCACCTCTTTGCATGGGTTCATCTTCATGTCATCCTATGCATGCATTTGCTATTATTTTCGTGTCATGAGGTCTTGCACCGCTTAGGAGTCCACGTAGGTCTCTTTTAGTAAGCATGGGAGTCTCTTTTCACATTTCTTAGTAATTTGTTTAGTTGCTGTTGTGGGCTTTATCTCCAGAAATCATTAGAGGAGAATGTTCCTCTCTTCTTTGGTCTAATGTACCCCAGCAATAACCCCCAGATTCCTTTCTTGGTGCTTTTATTTTCTTTTAAGCTTTCTCACGAGTTGTGGATGTTTTTATCTCTTCTTGTGTCGCTGTTGGTCGTACCCTTCCATGCATATTGTGCTTGGTTGTAATGTCAGCATGTTCCCTAACCCCCACAGCTATGCTTGTTTTTTTTATGGTCTCCATGGTAAAAGCATGCTTCCACCCATGTGTTTCCATTTCTTGTTACTTGCTGTTTTGGTGACTTGAGAAGTACGCTCCCCCCACCGGTGGTCCCTTGCCATGATCCAAGCCCCTTGCTGCTATGGACAACACCCAGCCCTCGTAGCATGTTTCAACCCCCAGGCCCACGTATGAAAATGGCCACCCTATACGAACCCCTCGCATCTCTAGCCCCCCTTAACCATGCCCCAATCCCTGCATGTTGATGGCTGTGCTTCTTTTCTTACTATTTTCATTGCTGCTGGCCTGTACCCTCACAGCATGTTGATGGGGTGGTCAAACCCACATAGCATGAAAGCCTAGCCCCTTGCCTTAGCTAGGAAATCTCTAAGGAAACCAAAGGGGGTGCACCCCAAAACCTCAGCTAGTGTGGGCCTTCCCAGGGGCCCACAGGACTTGTAGAAACCCCTAGGAACCCCCTGGAAACCACCCCGAATGGCAGAACCCAAAAAAAGGAACATTTCAGGGTGATCCGGCAACTCAGGCCGGATCACCTAGGGTTTATGCATATCCGGCCATAAAGGCCGGATCACCAAGGGTTTGTTCGTATCCGGCCACCAAGGCCGGATACATGCAGAGATGTAAATTTTGTGTGTTTTGATGTTCCTCGGCCTAATTTTGTGATGGTTTGAACCAAACCAAATAAACCAACAGGGTTTCCGGGCCACCCGGAAACCCAACTGGGGACTTGGACCTTCGATTCAACTCGGAATACACATGGGCCTTCCAACGGGGCCCACCAAGCCAAATAAACCCTGAAGCATGCAAAATAAACAAGCTAAGTAAAGTAAATTAATCGGACCAGATGGGCCAAGCCCAATGTGGCCCAACCGAACTTTGATGCATGGAATTGGTGTGTTTAAGTGCGTGGTTTAGCCGAGACCACGGGAAAGGGCCTATCGGGCCCGCCAAAGCCCGCCACCCACCAAGTGAGTGTTCAAAACCCCACATTTCTAGAACAAGGGCTTTCAAGCCCAAATTTGGACTTCGGGCCCCAAGCCCAGTGTCCAACTCATCTAGGTCAATTTAAATAAGATAAATATAAAAGTACTTTGGCAACCAACATGGGGGCCCACCTAGGGGCCCGCAAATCAATGCCGACCCGCTTCTTGCATAGAAATCACTTAAGTGTCATAAATGAACAATTAAAATAAAACCAACACACTTAACCAAAGCCCAAAGGGCCTCCTAGACTAGACAGAGGCCCACCAGAGGCACACGGGCTTACCCAAGCTGTAACGCCCCGGATCCGAGTCACATGAAAAACCCGTAACTCGTCTCCAGAGGTTATTATAAAACTCAGGATCGCAATATCAAAACAAACCATTCATTTCCACATCATGTAATTACTCATCACAATTCATCACCTGTCCCTCTGGACCAAGCAGTACCTCAAGTACATTCAGTAATTTCTCATTTCCGTAACACAAGTCATATGAAAGTAAAACTCAATCCATTCATACCAAAGAAAACCTTTCAATACGTATAAAGTTTCCAATAAGTGAAACCAGAAATACAAGAACTTCTCAATCAAAACAGTGTATAGAACAAGGAAAAGTAACTGGTAACTCTTACTAGTTTGGTGTCCGGCACAATACTCATAAGTAACCTAAACCCAACTTAAAAACTCTTAAGAGGTTCACAAATTTTTCCTCTATTAATTTCATAGGCAAAATGGTTTCCCAGGTTCCTAACCAAGTGAATAGTGAAGTGGTTTAACCCCTAAGAAGTGCAAATACTCTTGGTCAAATCAGAAATTCCATTTCGGGAAGCAAAATAGGTCTGCCGCTCACCTATCGAGGTGGGCGCGAGGTGGGCGCCGGTCGGCGGTGAAGAAAAAGGGCAAAATCGACCTGCCGCTCACCCGACGCTAGGTGAGCGCGAGATGGGCGCGAGATGGGCGTGAGGTGGGCGCGAGATTCGCGCGAGATGGGCGCCTTGTTTTCTACTTCGCGCGAGATGAGCGCGAGGTGGGCGCGGGATCGGCGGTAGGTCATTTTTAACGGGGCGCCTACCTCCGAGGTGAACGCTGGTGAGCGCGAGGTGAGCGGATACCCCCTGTGGTTTTCATTTCTCTGTTATTTTGAGATCTACATGACTGGCCGGTTTGTGAAGGTCTGTAACTACTCCAGTACACTCCTAATACTCCCAGAAGACTTCCCAACCATATTTGAAATTAATCTAAACACTTTCATTTTCAATTATAATTTCAATCCGGAGACTCTGTTCATGTAACTTTCCGAAAAACCAGAAAAACCAGAAAACATCATACTATCACTTAATATACAAACCATGCATCAGAATAAGCTCGAGAAACATAAAACACAAAACCCAGTTGTAAAACAGTGCTACTCACCGTATGCGCTTAATCCCAGAACAACAGCTTCTTCCCCATTCGGCCGATCGCGATTTCCGGGTGCGCGCGAAGATGAAATGGTAGCCGAACAACTCCTCTGCTCGCGAGAGAGATAACCCGCAGAAATCCGACTCCAATAAACTCCTAGCAACTCTTGCGGTTCTCATCTCTTCCCAGCGAAACCCTAATCGCCACAGTAGCCGCCCTAATTTCAGAGCAACAACATTCCCCCAAAAACCCCGAAAATTTATATCAGTTTCCTATTTATACACCGCGAGGGTTTAACCTAATTCACCATTTACCCTGGGAATCCCCTTTCTACCCCTCCTTAGTGTAGGTTTTTCCCGGATTTTAACCATTGACCCATTTTTTATTTATTTCCGGTCCGAATATGACCTACGTATAAATATTTCCACCTCATTTTCTTTAACCCTAATGACCACAAATTTCTAGCAATAATAAAGTTGATTTAACCTGTACATACATCCATATGTGCATATACTTTTATTTTATCTACTGTTATTATTTGTTTATTTTTATTCTATTATTATTATTTCATTTTATTATTTTTTTTTCTACTCAAAACTGGGGTCTTACACAAGCCCACCAAGGGCACCGTAGGCCTTCCAACAGGGCCAACCCAACCAGACTCAGATAACCTAAATTGAATAAGATAAAATCCATTAAAGGGACCCACACCACTCAGGTGGTCCCACCAAGGCCTAACCGAATTGCATGCTGGATTAGGAATCGGGTGAGAACCAAATAGCAAGCTGACTCAAATCAGGGAACCCACGGGACCCGTCATCCGGCGGGGTGGACTGGGGTGTCTACGGACTTCCCCAGACCTCAACCGAGACCCCGACTTAGAATCTCAAGCCGCAGACCAAGGCCCAATAGACAAGATTAGGCACCCAGTTGTCCGCCTGCACCCCATTAGGCGGTGGCGACTCCGAATTTTCCGTGCCGAGTTTCCGACGCACGCACAGCCTGGCGACTCCACTGGGGACCTCTCAACCTAGTAGGACCCTGGTTAGATTGAGTCAGCTTAAGAAAGATGTGCGCACCGGATTTCGGTCGCACGATGAGGCGCACGCAAAATGATGCGTGCCTCGGGATTTGTTTGGAGTCGCCACTGCCTGATGGGGTGCAGGCAGACACCTGGGTGCCTAAGTTCTTCTACTAAGACTTGGTCTGCGGCTTGAGATTTCTAAGTAGGTTCTCGGTTGCGGTCTGGGGAAGTCCGCAAACCCCCCAGTCCGCCCCGTCCAGTGACGGGTCCCATCAGTTTCCTTGGTTTGAGTCAACTCTGGTCTCTCACTCACCCGATTCCTATTCCAGCATGTAATTTGATTAAGTCTGGCGGGACCGCCAAAGTGGTGTGGGTCCCTGTACTTGATTTTATCTTTTTAATTTGGATGATCTGGGTCTGACAGGGTGGGCCTTGTTGGAAGGCCCACGGTATCCCTTGGTGGGTCAAGTGTGGCCCACATGTTCCTTGGTGGGCCACGTGTGGCCCTTTGGACTTTGGTTCAATTTTGAATTGATTTTATTTTGAAGTTCAGGTTGGATTAGTTAAGTGGATTTCATGTCAAAAGTGGGTCAGGGTTGCCTTGTGGGCCCTTGGGTGGGCCCCACAGCTGGTTGCCAAGTGGTTTTGATTATCTTGCTTATCTGTGCCAAAATGGCCAAGTGTTGGGCTTGGGGCCTTTTACCTGGGCTTGGGCTTGAAAACCCAAGACTTCCTGAGTTGGGGTTTTGAAACCCTAAGTTGGTTGGGTTCATGGGCTTAGTGGGTCCGATAGGCCCTACCCGTAGTCTCGGCCAAACCACGCATTTCATGCATCAATTTCACAAGTCCGGTTCGGGTGGACCGCCTTAAGTTTGGCCCGCTCGATTTAATCGGTTAATTTCACTTATCTTGATTAAGTTGCATGCATACATGTTTATTGGGCCGGGTGGGCCCTGTTGGAAGGCCCACTGGAAATCAAGTTGGACCGAGGGTCCAAGTCCCATGTTGGGTTTCCGGGTGAGCCGGAAACCCTATTGGTTCATTTGGCTCGATTTAAGAATGCCACCCATACTTAGCAAAAGTAGTTACAGAATATAGGCCACAAAAACATATCAAAATTAATACTTAGCAAGGAGAGACTAGCTCATTATGCTGGGTCCAAGGGGAGGTACCTGGGGCCCCTATGGGCGAAGCGAAGCGGAGCCCACGGGGGCGGGGTACCTCCCCGTACCAAGGAACTAGTTAATGCGTAACGAACAAAGGGGGTGGTGGTGCGGGGGGCGAAGCCCCCCGCGGTACAGTAAAGGGCATTTTTGGAATTTTTCAAAAATATATCAATTCGGCATGTTTTAGGGGTAGGCGCCGACCTCAGGTAGTAGGCGCAAGGTCGGCGCGAGCTGGGCGGACCGAAAACCCGCGAAGCGTGAAAAGCGCTCACGCGAGGTTCGCGCGAACTGGGCGTGAGGTTCGCGCGAACTTCGCGCGAACTCGGCGGACACTCAAATCTCTTGGTTTTTTTTTTCAAACTCCATTTTTTAGCTGATTTTTAAGCTCTGTAATCACTTTCTGGGGATCCTTGGAACCCCAGAAGACCTCTAAACACAAATGGAAATTAATCTAACCTAACATATCCTCACCACTCATCACTCAAATCTCTCTGGAAACTTACAAATCCGAAACAAAATATTAACAGAACATGAATAAACTTCCGAAATCAAAACCCTAACTAACAGAACATGATTATGAAGAAGGGAACAGGGGGTTTTATGGGGTTACAACAACAGGGATGGAGAACTCATGGGGGAACATGCTCCCCCTTCGAATCAAGCAAACCAGAACATAAAATAACCTGCTGAGATGGAAAACATGCTCGATTTCTACATGTTAAAATAATAACAGAGAGTGATCTCACCTTGGTTCCGAACCTTTGTAGAACAGGCCGGATGGTTCCCTGGAGCTCACGAGCTGCTGCCGGAGCCTCCTTCTTCTCACACCAAGAGCACGACCTTCGGATTTGACAAGGAAGAAGAGGAAGGGAGGGGGCGTGTGTGTCTGGTCTTTTTCTTCAAAATCCCGAGCCCAGAAAAACAATGCCGAACCCAAGAAAAAATCTCCAACCAAAATTTTTCCAACCTCTGTAAATGAAACCTTGCGCGGCTTTTATAGAAGAGGACAGAGGGTATCCGCCGAGCTTGGCGCCCACCTCAAGTTGAGCGCATACCCCCTGCCACGTCCTCTTGAGCGACCAAATGATTAAAAATCCATTAATGCGGCCGCCCGTTTGTTTTAAAAATCTGAAAATTAGGATATGGTCCCTGGGATATTTAGGTTTAAAATTATTTTATTCAGATATTTTCAGATACTTTCAGATTGGTCCCTAGGATATTTTGAATGTTTGGATATTTACGGATTTGATCCCTAAGATATTTTCCTGCGCAACTCGCCACGTGTGCAGCTTTTTGCCACGTGCGCAGATTGCCGGTTTTGCTGCTCAAGAATTTCGTCAACTCATATTTTCTTCATCCGGACTCCGATCTGGGCAAACTTAGTTTCATTAGAATCGTATCGGAGCCCTCCATCCCATGACCTAGGGGTAGGCCTCTGGATCGGATTTTAGCAGAAAGTCAACTTTTGGCTCTGCTCAAGTTTGATCGCCTGCAGAACCTCATCCGGACTCCGATTCCTGCAAACTCAGTTGCGTTGGAACCGTGTCGAGATTCTCTATCCAATGATATAAATCAAGGCCTCTGGATCGGATTTTAGCAGAAAGTCAACTTTTGGCTTCGCCCAAGTTTGACCGCCTGCAGAACCCTCATCCGGACTCCGATTCCTGCAAACTCAGTTGCGTTGGAACCGTGTCGAGATTCTCTATCCAATGATATAAAGCAAGGTGGCCAAATTTCTCTTGATCAAAAAGTCAACTTTTTGTCCCTTCGGGGTTTGACTTTCTGCCAGGGTTTTCATTTTTAGCAATTCCAGGAGTGCAAAAATAAGGTGCTTACAAGGGATTTAGCCGATATTTAGGGTTTCTTACTACCTCGTTTAGTAAGATACAGAATACGCGTTCTGGGGAGTCCTGTCAAAGGGACGCGATAATTGCCTAAGGCAAGTGGGATTTAAGCGGTCCCTTGTGACCCCCCACTTACCTGGGGACTCTCCCAGAGCCTCGTATTGCATGCCAATTCTGCACTTTACTATACGAGGCGGTAACAATCCCTTTATCAACAAAATCCAGACAAAATTCACCCGATTAGACACAGCAAGCAGTCCAACTGCACACACAGGCACGCCACCACACCGTGGATGACGCTAATTTCTTGTTTTTTGTATGATAAACTGCGTGGAGGTGACACATGCGAGGAAGGCTGCGTGGATGATCCGACTCTAAATGCATGAGTGAATCGGATATTGCAACTTCTTTACCGAAACCTAGACCTCTCTAGCAGCCTACCCTTCTGATTCCTATAAACTGATCTTTGGGATGGTATTAGCACCTACGCTCCTGTGGCTTGCCGGGGAAAGCAGAGTAAACCCATCCCCCCAGTTTTCTGGAGTCCATTAGCACCACTGGTTTCTTGCCGTGGCATGCGAGGATCCAGTACTGGTCCAGACCCTTGTAGGCTTATGTCTCGGGCTGGGTATCCTCCCCCACCTAACGTTTCTGAATGAACCTTGCGTTGAGCATGAGAGGGTGAGTAGGATGTGAATGATGAATACAAGAGGAGTAAAATCGGAATAAAATCCATAGTTCATTAGGGGCAGCAACCCCCGCTTTTTGCATCGAATTGAGTAAACCCTAGATCACGGGCGACCTCAGCCTAATTTAGGAAGCTCACCTAATTTTGATCAGGGGGACCTCCCCAGATCCATGCATGGAGTCCTGTATACTATGGGTCCTGACCCATTAGAGTCCGCTGGGAGCACTTTAAGTCCAGATCAGTCTTTTAGATCAGACGAAAGCCGGCCAAATCAGACAAACAGATGAAAGCATGCCAGATCAGAATAAGGACACTAAACCCTAGATCTAGGGATTTTTATCCTACCTGCTTTAAAAGCAATTTGTATCCTCCCTTTTGGCTCCCAACAGCCATAAGGATGAATTCTTTGCAGTTTTGTAAATATCTTGTAAAAATTCGCCCTCGATGGCCAGCTGTAATTTTTGCTGTGGTCCGACACTGAGAGCAGATGAAAGAACAGATGAAAGACAGAAAGACTGATTAGGACTTGAATGTGCTCCTCTACACAAGTATGTCTAGGAGTCGCGCCTTCATTGGCGCTAACCCTTAGGACCACACACCATGTGTGCCTAAGTTAAATTCCACACTGGTTTTGTCTTTTGCTTTATTTTGTGAAGCATGTTAGAACTGCTAGTGATTAGTCTTTTGCTTGAAATTATGCATGTCTTAGGACTGATTAGGAGTTTGGTGTGGAACCTTAAACTGATTTGGAATTTCGATCGGATAGTTGGCATGGCATCTTCATCCTCATCTGAAAGAACCCGTTTCCCTAGGATAGAGAAGTGAGCCTGGGATACCCCTGGATCCGTTCTTGGACAAAGCAGCTCCAAGGGAGTGAGCAGATTGAATGGGAGCACAAATACCACATGGGACAGACTTTGTTCCTGTTAAATGTGCCGATCAATTGGGATATGATCCAAGCAGCATTGCTTTTCTGGGATCCCCAGCTTTCAGTGTTTCGATTCTGGATCAATGAGTTGACTCCCACAATTGAGGAACTTGACCTATTCCTCCGATTTCGCGACTTAGGAGAATCCACTAGGCCAAGTCTCAAAGAGAGCTACAAGAATGAAGCTTGTGTTTTCTTTGGCCTCTCAAGGGGAGAATTCCAGACCTTAGGAGGTGACAAATCATTCACTCGGGTCTCCAAAACATTCCTTGCTGAAAAAATAAGAAGCAAAAAGCAGGAAAGACCCCGGGCTTGGTTTGACACCTTCACCCTTGTGGTTCTGTCGCAAATCTTCTTTCCAACTGGGGGAGACACCATTAATTTGTCCCTCATGGAAATTGTGGATCAACTCAGGGAAGGATACCGAATCATGCCACTGATCCTAGCTCAGCTGTTCCATTCCCTGACTTTGTCCAAAAATGGAACCCGGAGGTTTCAAGGGTGCGCTCCCCTTCTCCACATTTGGCTGCAAGACCACCTGATGGTGTCATCACCAGTTAGTGCATACAACAAAGCAACCGGCGACAACATCTATTGGTTGGCTCAAAGAGAGATCAAACCAGACTTACCCGCTCGTGAGGACTGGTTTAACCACTTTCTCCACCTAAAGGGAGGAACGGACATTAGATGGTGGGGTACATACAACATCCCCTACACCCCCATCATAGCTTTCAAGAAAAGAGAAGGCCTTTCCTTGATAGGACTCACCCATGCTGTGCCGTACTATCCGATCCGGGTTCTGAGACAGTTTGGGTAACCGCAGGGAATCCCGGTCAAGGACGACTTGGGCAATTGGATTGGTCCACTCACCAAGGGACTAAGGACCCAACTGCTGATGGAGTGGAAGACGGTGTGCGTATATCGAGAAGACGTCTTCGTCGAATCGCACTTTCGAGACTACGAGCAGTGGATAGCTCGGGAATTTGGCCACAACGGCCCCCCACCTCTTCAGCCTGTCCCTTCAAGTGACATTCCAGCTTCGCCCCCTAACACATATAGGGACAGGGTGGCCGAACTGCAGAAGACCCACTCCCGTATCCATTCAGCTTATGTGGATTCGGAACGGGAGAGTAGGCAGGCCAATACGGCCTTGCAACATGAAATGGAATTAGTACGTAAGCGCGCTGAGGAGGACCGACGTCTGCGGAACAAGCTTCTGCGAGCCTTGAGGAGGCAAGACGTGTCCTCCCACTATGATGATGACCAACCTAGCTAGACTTTGGCTTTGTTGTATTTTGATAAGCATGATGATGTACTTTGTGCCACGGCGGCACTTTTTGATTGAAGCATAAATTTATTTTCACTATGCTATGTTGTTCGAACTTAGCAAAACAAGAATTTGAAATAAAAGAATTAATTCCCTCCAATAGGGCAACTCGGTCTCCGACAGACCACCTCTTCTCAAATAATTGCAATATTCCTGGTCGCTGTGACCACCTAATTTCCTATTAACTGCAACTCTCTCATTGAGATCGCAAAACCCAGCAAGTGTTTAAAAACACCGAAGACCTTGGGCTCAGATCACACCCGTCTATATCTTTTCGAGATTATTCGGTCAAGCCTGTAGGGCACTGAAGCAACCAGTGATTAAACCGAAGTTTGGTGGATGAACGTCCTGGCATAGCCTTCCCCTTTGTGAGGCATCGAAGTCAATGGTGATTAAACCAACGACTAGCTAAGGCACGCGCCGGGAACTACTAGCCGAAATCTTGGGGCACTGAAGCCACCGATGATTAAACCGTTTGGTGGAGGAGCGTCCTGGCATAGCCTTCCCCTTTGTGAGGCGCCGAAGTCAATGGTGATTGAACCAACGACTAGCTAAGGCACGCCCGGGAACTACTAGCCGAAATCTTGGGGAACTGAAGCCGCCGGTGATTAAACCGTTTGGTGGATGAACGTCCTGGCATAGCCTTCCCCTTTGTGAGGCACCGAAGTCAATGGTGATTGAACCAACGACTAGCTAAGGCACGCCCGGGAACTACTAGCTGAAATCTTGGGGCACTGAAGCCACCGATGATTAAACCATTTGGTGGATGAGCGTCCTGGAATAGCCTTCCCCTTTGTGAGGCACTGAAGTCAATGGTGATTAAACCAACGACTAGCTAAGGCACGCCCGGGAACTACTAGCCGAAGTTAAGCGCCGACACTGCCAGTGAATAAACTGGAGATTGGCTGAGGTACAGCTGGGTGCTGATTTTCAGCTCACCCACTGCGGAGACGCTGCATTGGTCCAACCTTGTGATTCTAAGCTCAAACAAAACCCCCTTAAATTGAAGGTTCTCTTCCCTTGCCAAGTGGCTAAAATAGATCAGTGATTTAGGGTTCTCTTCCCCAGTTGCTCATGAGCAACTAAAATAGACCAGTTGAATAGGGTTCTCTTTCCCAGCCACTTCCGAGCAACTAAAATAGATTAGCTTTCAGAAAAAAATAGGGTTCTCTCTCCCAGTCACCTACGGGTGGCTAAAATAGATTGGGTCACTAGGGTTCTCTTACCCGGTCGTCTTAGGACAACCAAAATAGATCAGTCTTCAAATTCATTAAGGTTCTCTTCCCTTGTTACCTACGGGTAGCTAAATAGATCAGTTGGCTCAAAGTCAGGTTCTCTTCCCTTGTTGCCACCGGGCAGCTAAAACAGATCAGTTTTCAAAATTCCTTAGGGTTCTCTTCCCCGGTCGTCTTAGGACAACCAAAATAGATCAGTCTTCAAATTCATTAAGGTTCTCTTCCCTTGTTACCTATGGGTAGCTAAAATAGATCAGTTGGCTCAAAGTCAGGTTCTCTTCCCTTGTTGCCTCCGGGCAGCTAAAACAGATCAGTTTTCAAAATTCCTTAGGGTTCTCTTCCCCGGTCGTCTTAGGACAACCAAAATAGATCAGTCTTCAAATTCATTAAGGTTCTCTTCCCTTGTTACCTACAGGTAGCTAAAATAGATCAGTTGGCTCAAAGTCAAGTTCTCTTCCCTTGTTGCCTCCAGGCAGCTAAAACAAACCAGTTTTCAAAATTCCTTAGGGTTCTCTTCCCCGGTCGTCTTAGGACAACCAAAATAGATCAGTCTTCAAATTCATTAAGGTTCTTTTCCCTTGTTACCTACGGGTAGCTAAAATAGATCAGTCTTCAAATTCATTAAAGGTTCTTTTCCCTTGTTATCTACGGGTAGCTAAAATAGATCAGTTGGCTCCAAGTCAGGTTCTCTTCCCTTAGGGTAGCTAAAATAGATTAGTTAGTCAAATCATATCAGAAAACAAAACAAAATAATAATAAACAAATGAATAAATTCAATCAGATAAAGTTGTGTAAACAATTTGTGTAAAATTGCACTAATGCTTGCTAATTGTTCCATCAGGTACCAAAAATTGCTTTCAGAAGTCCGTACCTGTTAAGATCGAGGAGAAGGCTCGATATGGAACAGCAAGGAGAACAGACGCCGCCAGGGCAGCATCCGGCAGAGTCCAGTCATACCCAAGTAGTCAATGAGCTGCAGCAGAAGATGGACAACATGAGTTCCATCATCCAGGAACTGATGACAGATCTGAGAGAATTAAGGCAGGCCCCGCCAGTGGTACCGGTTGCCCAGCAGCCGCAGCCACAGTTCCCGCCACAAGCAGAAGTGGCACCACCGCCACGTCTGGCAAATCCCCCTCCCCTGGCACCACCACCCCCGGCAGCACCATTTCATGTTGCACAGCAAGATCAGTTTCTACCCATCCATCTGGGGCAAGGGGATGAGGACTGGTACAGGACCTAGGAAGTGCAATTTGAGGAGAAGCTGACTGCAGTAAGGGAGGAGAACAGAACAGAAATGGCCGCCCTAAAGGAGCAGCTCAAACAGCTCCAACCCAGCACAGTGCAAAGTGAGGCTACCCTGGAAAGCCTCTGCTTCTTTTCAGACATCCAACTCCTGGCTAAGTTCAAATGCCCTGAGTTGCACCAATTTGACGGCACCGGGTGCCCACTAAACCATTTAAGGTCGTACTCTGGCGACATGTGCTAGTATGCCAAGGAAGAGCGAATCATGGTGCAATTCTTCCAGAAGTCTTTAACTGGGGCCGCTTACTCTTGGTTCTTGAGTCTGGACAAGGCTAAGATAAAGACATGGAATGACCTGGCAGCAGTCTTCATCCAGCAATACCGCCTAAATAGTTAGATTGTACAGACTAGGGCAGAACTACAGAGGCTGACTAAGAAGAGCCAAGAGTCGGTGAGAGAATATGCCAAACGCTGGAAGGAGTTGGCAACACTTGTACAGCCGCCACTGTTGGAACAAGAGATGACGTCTCTGTTTATTGCATCATTGGGACAGCCGTTCTTCACTTTGCTGCTCGGGCAAAGTACATCGAATTTCAACGACCTGATCTTGACTGCGGATCGGATTGAAGATGCAGTAAGAGCTGGGAAAATAGATGGCAGTGGACAGAGTGCCGCACCAAGGAGGCAGGAATAGCAGGCAGTGAATTACGTGCACCCGGCACAGCCTTATCACTTCTCTCAAGGACCAGAGGCAGTGGCGCCCCAAGGGACCGGGCAGACAGCTTACCAAGGGGTAAGAAAGAGGAAAGAAGAATTTGAAGCCAGGATGAAACGGGTTTTCACCCCACTACCGTATGCGCCAGCAGAGTTGCTACCTACGTTGCTGAGGAAAGGGTAATTGCAAATCAAACCCCCGAATCCCAGACTGGTCAACGCCAGGAGTTACAATGCGGCCGAACGGTGCGAGTACCACTCTGGTGCTTCAGGGCATCACACCAATCGGTGCTGGGATCTGAGGCACGATATCCAGGACCTGATTGACAGTAAACGCATCACGGTCGACCCTCCGGCACCACCCGCCCAGACTCCAGCAGCCGGTGTGACTACCAACCCGCTCCCAGATCACTCAAAGGCCTCCACTAGTAGGACGGCGAGTCAAGTGAGCAGTGATCAGGGCACCAGGCGGCTCGGCCCTTCTGTACTTATTGGCCGACCAGGGCAGACAGTGAAGGTGCAGCTTCAAGTAGAAACCCACTCGACAGCAATTGCTGTTAAGGAGAACACAGATGTCTACATCTGTGCAATAGAGGATGAACCTCAGAGCAGTGAGGAAGTCACGGGGCCATGGAACCCAGTACAGTGCGGATGGATCAGCGACTCCCCATCCCCTCCACGCAGAGAAGGAGTGGGCAGTCCCGAAGGGCCCTGGTTCCGAAATGGGCCACAGGACACAGATGCATCAGTGGGCAGTTCAAGGATACCTCTGCAGATGTCTACTGGATGGCCGCCTGAGTATATGTTTGCGATATCAAAGCCAGACCTGCAATCCCTCACCGATCCCCTATCAGCGGAACCGAGTTCAGAATCCCCCTCCCACGGCACGTCTGAGTGGTTCGTCCCCCCTCATGCCACGGAAGAAGAGGAACCACCATCGACTCCTGAACTTGCAAACCTGCTTGATCCGTATGAGAGCTCGGATGAGTCCGCTGATACGGACTCAGAAGACACATCAGCAGAAGAAAGCAGGACAGTAAACGTCATTGAAGAAGGCGGCAATGACTTCCCTATTGATCTTCCTCTGGTGCATTTCCACCCACCCACAGACCAAGAGTTTTTCTACTCCACCCCTTTCACCAACCCCCCCGCCCTCAATATCCATGACATCATGGACTCGCCTCCACAAGACCCCTTCTCCCTTTCATTTGAACCACCCACCCTCAACCTCTCACAACTCAACCTGGAACCACCCTCGTACAACACGGTATCCCCACCTTACCCCACCTCATCTTTCTACCATCAAGCCACCACCACCACCATTGAAGCAGAAATCGATCGGATCACCCGATCCGGTCGATACATAAACACTGACCCCCCACCCGCACCAGAGGAGGGAGCAGAAGCAGAAGCAAAAAGGAAAGAAAAAGGGAAGGACGTGGTCACAGAATTGCCACCGACCCTCAAGAGAAAGGGAAGGGCCACAGAAGAAGAAATCATAGATTTGCACCATAGTGTGTTCACTCCAGAGTACGACATCCTCCAGCAGTTGAACAAGGTGCCTGCCAAGATCTCCATAATGCGACTCTTGATTGATTCAGAGAAGCACCGGGAAGTACTAATGAAGGTCTTGGGGGATGCACATGTGCCGGAAAGCATCGATCCTGAGCAGTTAGGAGCAGTGGTATCAGTGATCATGGCACCACAGGCTATCTCTTTCTCTGCAACGGATCTGCCACCTGAGGGTTGCGACCACACTGAGCCGCTTTACATCACAGTGAAGTGCGTCGACCTCATTGTAAAACGTGCCATGATCGACAATGGATCGGCGCTGAATATATGTCCGATGAGGACATTCCATAGCCTGCAGCTAAATCCTTCGATGATCAAGCCCAATGCTCATAATGTCAGAGGCTTTGACAACGCCAGAAGAGACTCACTGGGAGAGGTCACTTTGGTGATCATGATTGCAGATAGGCCCTTTACCATGGAGTTCGAACTCATGGATATCAACGCCTCATTCAATCTGCTGATTGGGAGGCCTTGGCTGCATCAGGCAGGAGCAGTGTCCTCCACGCTGCACAGGATGGTCCGGTTCGTATCAGGCAACGAACTTATAACTGTACATGCTGAGGATCACCGGGAATTTGAAAGGGTCGGAGTACCCTATGTGGATTATGAGTTGCCTACCACCCTCAATTTCAAGGCAGTGGAGATGGTGCAAGTAAACCATATCTCGGAGTCTGAAAGAGCGCAGCGACTCGCGAAGAGGAGGAGAAAGTACATGTTCAGCGCTGCTGACTGCGCAAACTGGGGCCTCAAAGCCGGTGATGGATTGGGCAAGTATAAGCAGGGAATCAAGGCAGCCATCCAACCTCATGAGCAGACCACTGGATTTGGGTTGGGGTTCAGGCCACAGCCAGAAGACTACTCCCGACTCCTTGGGAACCGTGCCGATAGAAAAAGAGCCAGAACTGAAGGAAGAGACCCCCACTGGCCCATATGCGTGCACGAGAACTTATACCACCGTTTCACTAACATGGAGCGTGAGGCGGCCCAGGCCATTGAGAATATAGTCCCCCAAGGATGGGGAGATGAGTTTTTGGACACCCCTGCCGCAGAAGAAGACTACCTGCAAGGACTGGCTCAGATGCTCTGGGAAGAACCACCATCGATGGAAATGATTGGAGACATAGTGGAAGTAGACCCATTGGCTCCCGAGGGGTCGCCAGATGGCCTGCCAGCACTGGTCGCTCTGGACTCGGTTGACGAAGTTACGATGGCCTTCGCCCCACCAGATGAGTAGTTCATCCCTGATGGGATCCCGATCAACTCTGCAATTGTGATGGAAGTGCCGCCACCTGCTCCCCTGGAAGAATCCAAAGAAGAAGGCCCTATCATGTATGTCTACATGATAGAAGGGCGAGACAGCTCAGGAGCACCAACTCGCAAGCCAAGCTCGTCTCCTCCACCTCTCTATATCCCGCACCCCAGAACTCGCGACGGTTTGAACCGCATGTTCCGTAGCATGCCCCAAGTGCTAGGACCAGTGCCAGAAGAAGTGTACCACGTAGCCTACGGCAAATGGGCGCCACCAGCTTACTCTTCCACTGTGTCTGGGATACCAACTGGGATACCCATAAAATTTGCACCACCCTGAGTTGACCCGGCCAACGGAGTCACCATTGCCTACGCGCCACCCGAGGACGAGATACCGTGGGCAATCCCCCTCAGTGGATCATGGGTAAGGGTATCGTCAAAGGCTGGCCCCCAATCAGAGAGAAGCCAGAACAAACCGGTAGGAGGCGCAGCACAGGATCCTATCTACATCTCTTCTGACGAGAGTGCCAACATGGTGCTAACGGGAGAGCCAGAGAAGACGATTGCTACTAACAAGGAAGCCGAGGCATCACTGAAGAATTGGAGTGCCACGCCTTTTGCAATCAGCAAAGCTGCTATCCCAAAGGGGGTTTCTATCACCTCTGAAATTTCTGTTGTAGCTACTGCTGGGATTTTTAATAAATATCTTAATGCTTTCTACTACTTGCATTTGTTTGAAAATGAAAATAACAAAAATAAGCAACTTGAGCATCGCGATCTTAGTATCAATCCCGACGCACATCTGGAAGATTTGGGGCACGGGATAGGTAATGAGATTGCCATAATTGAACAAAAAGAACAAAAAGAAATTGAAGGGCCAGTGCAGATGGCAATAATAAATGAAATGCATGAGCCAATGTCCAATCCTGAAAACGAGCAAGAACTCGACAAGTCAGATTGGGGCACTCGCCCATCGCAGCAAGAAGATTCAAACATCGTCCCCTGTGAGCCTTTCAAGCATGAGGACGACGATGAATCATGGGAGACCCCGCTTGAATTCCAGCTTGCATTGGAAAGGCATGAAAAGGGTCCCCAGGCTAACATTGAGGAAACAGAATTAATTGACATAGGTGAAATAGCACAACCAAGGATACTCCAAATTGGTAAAAAGCAGTCCGAAGGACGACTTCCCATTGCCACACATTGATGTACTGGTGGACAATACAGCAACGCATTCGATGTTCTCTTTCATGGATGGTTTCTCTGGTTACAACCAGATAAGGATGGCACCTGAATATATGGAGAAAACATCCTTCATCATGCATTGGGGCACTTACTGCTACCGCGTGATGCCGTTTGGACTGAAGAATGCGGGTGCTACATATCAGCGTGCGATGACTCTGTTGTTCCACGACATGATACACAGGGAGATGGAAGTATATGTGGATGACATGATAGCAAAATCCAAGGAAGAAGAAGACCACTTGGTGAACCTTGGAAAAATGTTTGACAGGCTCAAAGAGCACAAGCTCCGGCTCAACCCAAACAAGTGCGTATTTGGAGTTACTTCAGGGAAGTTGCTCGGATTCATAGTGGGCAAACGGGGCATAGAGGTCGACCCCGTCAAAGCAAAGGCAATTCTGGAGATGCCTCCTCCGTCGACAGAAAAGGAAGTAAGAGGGTTCTTGGGCAGGCTGCAATACATTAGTCGATTTATCGCGCAAATGACTCCTGTGTGTGAGCCTATATTCAAGCTGTTGAAGAAAGATAACCCTGTGGTTTGGAATGACGACTGCCAAGTAGCGTTTGATAAAATCAAGGCCTATCTGATGAGTCCGCCGACATTGGTCCCACCTGTCCCAGGACGACCTTTGATCATGTATTTGACAGTCTCTGAGACGGCAGTAGGATGTGTGTTAGGGCAACACGATGAGAAAGGTAGAAAAGAACAAGCAATCTACTAGTTGAGCAAAAAATTTGCCAAATTTGAAGTTAGATACACAGTGCTTGTAAAGACATGTTGCGCCTTGGTCTGGGCAGCTCAGAAGCTCCGGCATTATTTGCTTAGCCACACAGTCTTGCTGATCTCCAATCTGAATCCGTTGAAGTACATCTTTGAGAAGCCAATTTCCACTGGTAGGGTCGCCAAATGGCAGGTCCTTTTATCTGAGTACGACATTGTCTACACGACTAGAAAGGCAATAAAAGGGCAAGCTGTGGCGGATCACTTGGCAGAGCATCCACTACCTGACTACCAACCACTTCTGACTCACTTCCCGGACGAAGATGTGATGTGTACAGAGTCTACAGATGATACAGAAGAAACCAAGTGGCAAATGTTCTTTGACGGGGCAGTGAATGTAAACGGAAAAGGGATCGGAGCAGTGCTAATCTCCCCAGATGGTGTTCATCACCTGATAGCAGCGAAACTCCTGTTTGATTGCACTAGCAACATGGCCGAATATGAAGCATGTGTGTTAGGCTTGCGAGCAGCAATCGAGATGCACATACAAGAGCTAAAGGTATTCGGTGATTCAAGCCTTATCATCTATCAAGTGATGGGAGACTGGAAGACCAGAGATGTGAAGTTGGTGCCATACCAAGAGCTGGTCAAGGAATTAGAAGAGGAATTTGAGAGCGTGACATTCAACTACATGCCACGAGACGGGAACCGGTTCGCGGATGCGCTGGCTACGCTGGCATCAATGGCCACCATCACGGGTGATACTTGGGTGCAACCATTGGAGATAGAAATTCGGCGCTACCCTGTTTACTGCTTCAATGTAGAGAAAAGCACACCCGAAGAAGAGCCTTGGTACACAGACATTGAGAGATACATAAGGAACAGAACCCTGCCAGAAAGTGCCTCGGCTGCCGAGAAGCGAACTATACAGAGGTTGGCAGGGCAATACTTCTACAGTGGGGGCAGACTGTACAAGAAGTCATACAATGACTCCCTACCGCTATGCGTCAGAGAAGCCGAAGCGCAAAAATTGATTGAGGAAGTCCATGGAGGGTTGTGCGGCGCACACATGAATGGGCATATGCTAGCAAGGAAGATTCTAAGGATGGGCTATTACTAGATGACCATGGAGGCAAACTGCTACGCTCATGTCAGAAAATGCCAGTTATGCCAGATTTATGCCGACAACATCCATGCACCACCGAATACGCTGTACTCCATGACATCACCTTGGCCGTTCGCCATCTGGGGAATTGACATGATAGGACAGGTCCACCCAGCGGCTTCAAATGGGCATCGGTTCATCTTGTTGGCAATCAATTACTTTACCAAGTGAGTAGAGGCTATGTCCTTCATAAATGTAAAGAAATCTCATGTGCTCAAGTTCATAAGGAACAATATAGTTTGTCGTTATGGCGTGCCAGAAGCGATCATCACTGATAATGCAAAGAATCTAAATAATAAGGACATGGAAAGGATGTGTGAGGATCTGAAGATCAGGCATCTAAACTCCACGGCATACCGGCCCAAGATGAATGGGGCAGTAGAGGCTGCCAACAAGAATCTGAAGAAGATACTTGAGAAAATGGTAGTCACTTACAGAGACTGGCATGAGAAGCTGCCGTATGCACTGCACGCCTATCGGACGTCGATTAGGACATCGACCGGGGCAACCCCTTTCTCCCTGGTGTATGGAATGGAAGCAGTCCTCCCCATGGAAGCACAGATTCGGTCACTCAGAATTCTGAAGGAAGCTAAAATCAGTGACGTCAAATAGGAAGAATCCAGATTTGACCAGTTGCAGTTATTGGATGAAAAGAGGATCAAGGCTTTGTGCCATAGCCAGCTCTATCAATAGAGAATGGCACGAGCCTACAACAAGAAAGTGAAGCCACGACAATTCAAGGTGGGAGACCTGGTACTAAAGAGAATCTTCCCTCATCAAGAGGACAACAGAGGGAAATTCAAGCCAAACTACGAAGGGCCATTCATAGTCCACAAGGTTCTGTCCAGAGGAGCACTCATCCTACAAGAAATGGACGGGGCAATTTTTCCTGAGCCGATAAATGCAGACGCCGTCAAACTGTACTACGCCTAAGATCATTCTGATTGGGAAATGAAGAGAGGCCATCCTTGACTCTCCTTTAGACTGTAAATCCTTCCAAATACCTTAAATTCTCCCCTAGTTAAACAATTTTGAGCCTTAAAATTCTTTCAACCCATTGCAAGTGTTCTACACATCAAATGGGGCATTCCTGGCAAAGCAAAAAGAAACAGGGCATTCTTGTCCAGAAAAAAACCTCAAAAAGAAGAGAAAATGCAATAGAAAAAGAAAGAAAAAAGAAAGAAACGCAAAAAATGGGGAAATGTTTACCCGCCAAAAAATACAGAGATGCAAATAAGCCAGGATGTAAGTCCCCCCAACAATAAAACGTAGCACACTTTGCAAACCCAAATAAATAAGCTTCTTCGAGCCATTTATCCTTTCCTTCATAACCAAGACCAAGCCTACATTTCGTCCTATCTCTAAGACCCCTCGGATCCCAAAAAGAATGATCAGGGCAAACAGTTAGGTCTGCGTTCCTCAGCAATGACGGAATTCAGAGTTTCCTAGAAAGGCTGGACACAGCGAAAACCCGAAAAAAGGGTGTTGTGTGGTTAGTCAAAAAAGAGAGAGAGAGAGAGAGAGAGAACTGGTCACATCTGGTTTGAGCAGAGCAAGAAACAGAGGAGAGCGGTGACAGTGGCAGACAGTAAACTGAGAAAATTGCACAGATCTGAGAGGTTCGGACCGGCAGGTTGCGCCTGAGTTAAAGACTTCACAGTGGCCTGTGATGACAATGCTACTGAAAATACCAAGCACTCCAAGTCCCGTCTAACATTGGAAAATTTCTTTGATATTGCAAACACAGGCACACACTAACACACCTGTTTTCTCTATAATTGTTCTGCTTAACTATTTTGAGCTCCACATTGGGCTACTAACCTGAGTTGACAGTCTCTTAACCTTGGCAAAGGCCGCTTCTAGCTACAATAGGAAAAAGGCTCAAAGCAGGAAGAAAATAAGAATGCTTTGCATTTATACCCAGCTAGTCCAAGACTGACCTTTTGTTCCTCTCTCGACTTCACAGGTACAGCGAGAATGGGATAATGGACGTCTTCCCCAAAATCCCCAGCAGAAGGCCTTCAGCAAACAGGGAACAACACCATTACATCCCCAGTAGAGTCCTCTCAAGCAATAAGAAAGTGATAACTGATGATGTAAACTTCTCAAGCCTCGCCCAGTCTGAAGAGGCCGGCTTTGCAAAGAAAAAAAAATGGGCAAGCAAGCTTGCATCAATCCCTGGTGGAGTCTCTCGCACTCAACGAGAGTGCAGACGAACACGAAGAATTCGCACCCAAGCGAAAAAGGAAAATGACAGCGTGAGGAACCCCATTTATCCCCAGCGGAGCACCATTTCGAAGGGAATTCCCACGCTTGTTAGAAAGGCCTGACCAGAGAGAAAGGGCAATGAGGAAGGGATCCAGATTAATCCCCAGTAGGAGACCTCGGTCTCGTAAAGCCAGCCAGAAGGCACGCTGCAGAAGAAAGAAGCAGCAAGGCATAAAGCAGGATAAGCAAAGATAATGATCCCATTGGGCAAGATGCCCCTTTTGTAATTTTTGATTTCACACTTTTGTAAATATAGTAGAGCAGGTGTGTGAGCTCCCTTGAGGCACTGGACAGCGCTGGAAGCACCTCCTCACCAACATCAGCTCCTCTTCCACCTTTCCTTCCTCCTTTCTCCATTCGGTCCGCATCCTAATCCAACCCTTGGCCGTCAAATACTAAAAAAAAAAAATGCAAGTAAGCTTCAAATAAAAGACACAAAATGGATCAAAAGTCTAAGTCACCTAAAAGCTTTAATGGAACAAACAAGAAGAAAAGAATATTGTCAAGTGTCTGACATCAACGCCGAAACAGGTCGGTGAGCTCAAGCTGTAAAACCCCGTTTCGAGTAGAAAACAAAATAAAATAATAATGTTATAATAAAATAAATTAACAGTCACAGTAAGGAGAATAAACAAGTAATAACAGCAGATGGAAATATACATATATATATGCACATATAGATGTTGGTGCTGGTTAAATCAAGCTTTATTATTTCTGGGAAAACTTGTGGGCATCAGGGTTCAAAAATATATATAAATAAAAATATAATATGGTGGGAATATTCGGCCCCGGGAATAAATAGAAAAGGGGGGGGGCCTAATAATTGTAAATCCGGAAAACCCTGCACTAGTGAGGGGGTAAAAAGGAGATTTCTAGAAACAAGGGTGAATTAGGTTAAATCCGGGTAGTGTCTATATAAATAGCTAACTCATAGAACTTTTCGGGATTTGGGGAAAAGGTCGCGGCTCTGGAGAGAGTTAGGGTTTCCGTCTGTCTCGAAGTAAAAAATCTCCAGGATGGCCGGAAGCTTGAAGAAAGTCTTAGTAATGTGAGTAGCACTGTTTTACAACTGTGATTTGTGTTTTATGTTTCTCGAGCTTATTCTGATGCATGGTTTGTATATTAAGTGATAGTATGATGTTTTCTGGTTTTTCTGGTTTTTCGGAAAGTTACATGAACAGAGTCTCCGGATTGAAATTATAATTGAAAATGAAAGTGTTTAGATTAATTTCAAATATGGTTGGGAAGTCTTCTGGGAGTATTAGGAGTGTACTGGAGTAGTTACAGACCTTCACAAACCGGCCAGTCATGTAGATCTCAAAATAACAGAGAAATGAAAACCACAGGGGGTATCCGCTCACCTCGCGCTCGCCAGCGTTCACCTCGGAGGTAGGCGCCCCGTTAAAAATGACCTACCGCCGATCCCACGCCCACCTCGCGCTCATCTCGCGCGAAGTAGAAAACCTTGCGCCCATCTCGCGCGAATCTTGCGCCCACCTCACGCCCATCTCGTGCCCATCTCGCGCTCACCTAGCGTCGGGTGAGCGGCAGGTCGATTTTGCCCTTTTTCTTCACCGCCGACCGGCGCCCACCTCGCGCCCACCTCGATAGGTGAGCGGCAGACCTATTTTGCTTCCCGAAATGGAATTTCTGATTTGACCAAGAGTATTTGCACTTCTTAGGGGTTAAACCACTTCACTATTCACTTGGTTAGGAACCTGGGAAACCATTTTGCCTATGAAATTAATAGAGGAAAATTTTGTGAACCTCTTAAGAGTTTTTAAGTTGGGTTTAGGTTACTTATGAGTATTGTGCCGGACACCAAACTAGTAAGAGTTACCAGTTACTTTTCCTTGTTCTATACACTGTTTTGATTGAGAAGTTCTTGTATTTCTGGTTTCACTTATTGGAAACTTTATACGTATTGAAAGGTTTTCTTTGGTATGAATGGATTGAGTTTTACTTTCATATGACTTGTGTTACGGAAATGAGAAATTACTGAATGTACTTGAGGTACTGCTTGGTCCAGAGGGACAGGTGATGAATTGTGATGAGTAATTACATGATGTGGAAATGAATGGTTTGTTTTGATATTGAAATCGAGATTATACGATGTTTACTATTTTGGTCTAGCTTGTCCTGGATCCAGATGTTTAAGCTTAGTATTGTGATGCTTTTATTTTATTGGTGTAATGGCATGGCCATGGAGTGTTGCCACGACTGGTGTAGAGCAGCCAGAAACCCTGAGTAGGCCTGGTTGTCAATGCCGAAACCCTGAGTAGGCCGGTATTGGATGACGAAACCCTGAGTAGGCCGTCATTTCAGAGTATCCGAAACCCTGAGTAGGCCGGAACTGTGTACATTGAGGTGTGGATGTCGCTCTGGCATGTTGATTACCCAATTAAATATTTGTATGACATTGACCACGTGGTTTTGTCGTTTACTTATCAGTTAGAATACCTTGGGATACTTAGTGGAAAGTGTCTTATTGAGGCATGGACTATATTATTAATGTTCTCTGAAGCTGATCTGGGTTTTGTTGACCAAGGGATTTCCGATGTTAATTGCTATTAGTTAAATGGTTTCCTATACTCTTGGGTCAACAATTCCTGTCAGCAGAGTACGCAGGCTTCACCGGTTGTTCCTTGTTTTCTCGTCTGATTATTCGATCATAGAATTTTTAAATTTGAAGATGTGTATTCTTGCATGCATGTGCTACTTGCTGAGATATTCGTATCTCACTCTTTTATTTCTGTTGTTTTTCAGATACGTATGGAGAGCCGATAATTGCGGGTAGTGAAAATTTGGTCATGTGAGTTTTCATGTTGGGATTTGTTTAGCGCACTCTATTGCAAAAAAATATATATATATTTAGTTTCATGTTTTCTTTACTCTGGTAGTTGATCCTATTAATTTTAATAACCTCTGGATACGAGTTACGGGTTTTCACGTGACTCGGATCCGGGGCGTTACACAAGCCCAATAAAATCTCATTCAAACTTAAATCAAACGCTGAAGAGTTGCCCTACAAAAACCCAAAAAGCAAAGGGTAAGGAAACTCTGAAGCCAGGAAGTGACGCCACATGATTTGGCCGCTTCCCTCTCAAAGTGAAAATTTCAACGGACTAAGCTCGTCGACCATGTTGACAGAAATGCCAGGCGCAAAAATGAGATTCTTTTTCTCTTTGCCGTTCATCCGCAAGGTGACTCCGGCAAAGAAGGGCAGCTGTAAGCACCTCATTTTTGCGCTCCCGGAAGAGCAGGAAATGCAAACCCTAAACAGAAAGTCAAACCCTGAGGGGTGGAAAATTGACTTTTTGATCGAGTGAAAATTGGCCACCTTGCTTTATCTCAATGGATAGAGAATCTCGACACGAGTCCAACGCAACTGAGTTTGCTGGAATCGGAGCCTGGATGAGGGTTCTGTGGGCCGGTCAACTTGAGGGAGAGCCGAAAGTTGACTTTTCCTCGAACCCTGTGCCAAGTACTTAGCCCTATGTCATTGGATAGAGGGCTCCGATACGAGTCTAACGCAATTGAGTTTGCTCAAATCGGAGTTCAGATGAAGGAGATATGAGCTGTCGAAGTTTCCGAGCAGCAAAACCGGAAACTGCACATGTGGCGCGAGAACTGCCCACGTGGCAGCCAACACAGCAAAATATCTCAGGGACCAAATCTTAAATATCCAAAATTCGCAGGGACCAATCTGTAGATATCCAAAAGTATCAAATCGGTCAAGTCGAAGGGCAAATCCGTAATTTTTCGATTTGTATCCGGCATTTAATACCGGACACACTTGCCCCTCTTCATATCCGGACTCAAATGCCGGATACAAAAAGATTTTCATGCGAGATTCGCGCCGATCGCCCGACAAATTCGCGGCGGCATTTAATTTTCGAATGCTCATGTTTTGTATCCGGCATTGAATGCCGGATACAAAGGAGCACCTGTGTAACCGGTCATGGAGGCCGGATATGAAGACTGCTTAGTGTATCTGGCCTGAGTTGCCGGATACATTAAGTTTGTCTATAAATAGCAAACAGCAGCTCATTTCCGGGGGTTGGTTGTTTTTTGTTGTTCTTCAGCTCCCTCCTCCCACCTGCCCCCTCCGAACCTTGCTTCTTTCAACCCCATTAGCCCTCCACCACCTCTCCACACCATCCAAGCCACTCTTACCCTCCCTTTTCCCATTTATCTCCCTCTACACCCCAATAAGAAAGAGAGGAAGCTGCTGTGGTGGCCAAAGGAGGAGCTCCAGCCCCTTTCCTTGCTGCAAGGAGGTGTCAACACATCCCAAGAAGGTTTTAAAACCTCAGGTAAGGCTCCTCATCACTTGTTATTGAACATATATTAAAGTAGGAATTTTCTGAAGTGTTTACCAAATTTGTCTTCACCTCTTTGCATGGGTTCATCTTCATGTCATCCTATGCATGCATTTGCTATTATTTTCGTGTCATGAGGTCTTGCACCACTTAGGAGTCCACGTAGGTCTCTTTTAGTAAGCATGGGAGTCTCTTTTCACATTTCTTAGTAATTTGTTTAGTTGCTGTTGTGGGCTTTATCTCCAGAAATCATTAGAGGAGAATGTTCCTCTCTTCTTTGGTCTAATGTACCCCAGCAATAACCCCCAGATTCCTTTCTTGGTGCTTTTATTTTCTTTTAAGCTTTCTCACGAGTTGTGGATGTTTTTATCTCTTCTTGTGTCGCTGTTGGTCGTACCCTTCCATGCATATTGTGCTTGGTTGTAATGTCAGCATGTTCCCTAACCCCCACAGCTATGCTTGTTTTTATATGGTCTCCATGGTAAAAGCATGCTTCCACCCATGTGTTTCCATTTCTTGTTACTTGCTGTTTTGGTGACTTGAGAAGTATGCTCCCCCCACCGGTGGTCCCTTGCCATGATCCAAGCCCCCTGCTGCTGTGGACAACACCCAGGCCTCGTAGCATGTTTGAACCCCCAGGCCCACGTATGAAAATGGCCACCCTATACGAACCCCTCGCATCTCTAGCCCCCTTAACCATGCCCCAATCCCTGCATGTTGATGGCTATGCTTCTTTTCTTACTATTTTCATTGCCGCTGGCCTGTACCCTCACAGCATGTTGATGGGGTGGTCAAACCCACATAGCATGAAAGCCTAGCCCCTTGCCTTAGCTAGGAAATCTCTAAGGAAACCAAAGCGGGTGCACCCCAAAACCTGAGCCAGTGTGAGCCTTCCCAGGGGCCCACAGGACCTGTAGAAACCCCTAGGAACCCCTGGAAACCACCCCGAATGGCAAAACCCAAAAAAAGGAACATTTCAGGGTGATCCGGCAACTCAGGCCGGATCACCTAGGGTTTATGCATATCCGGCCATAAAGGCCGGATCACCAAGGGTTTGTTCGTATCCGGCCACCAAGGCCGGATACATGCAGAGATGTAAATTTTGATGTTCCTTGTCCAACTGGGGACTTGGACCCTCGGTTCAACTCGGAATACCCGTGGGCCTTCCAATGGGGCCCACCAAGCCAAATAAACCCTAAATCATGCAAAATAAACAAGCTAAGTAAAGTAAATTAATCGGACCAGATGGGCCAAGCCCAATGTGGCCCATCCGAACTTTGATGCATGGAATTGGTGTGTTTAAATGCGTGGTTTGGCCGAGACCACGGGCAAGGGCCTATCGGGCCCGCCAAAGCCCGCCACCCACCAAGTGAGGGTTCAAAACCCCACATTTCTAGAACACGGGCTTTCAAGCCCAGTGTCCAACTCATCTAGGTCAATTTAAAGAAGATAAATATAAAAGTACTTTGGCAACCGACATGGGGGCCCACCTAGGGGCCCGCAAATCAATGCCGACCCGCTTCTTGCATAGAAATCACTTAAGTGTCATAAATGAACAATTAAAATAAAACCAACACACTTAATCAAAGCCCAAAGGGCCTCCTAGACTAGACAGAGGCCCACCAGAGGCACATGGGCTTACCCAAGCCCACCAGGGGCACCATGGGCCTTCCAACAGGGCCCACCCAACCAGACTCAAATAACCTAAAGTGAATAAGATAAAATCCATTAAAGGGACCCACACCACTCAGGTGGTCCCGCCAAGGCCTAACCGAATTGCATGCTGGATTAGGAATCGGGTGAGAACCAAATAGCAAGCTGACTCAAATCAGGGAACCCACGGGACCCGTCATCCGGCGGGGTGGACTGGGGTGTCTACGGACTTCCCCAGACCGTAACCAAGACCCCAACTTAGAATCTCAAGCCGCAAGCCAAGGCCCAATAGACAAGATTAGGCACCCAGGTGTCCGCTTGCACCCCATCAGGCGGTGGCGACTCCGAATTTTCTGTGCCGCATTTCCGAAGCGCGCACACTGTGCATAGCAAAAGACAATGTTAATGTTTTGTTATGGAGACGATTCAATGTAGGCCTAAAGGCCACTTTGTTGTGTGATTTGAAAAGCAATTTTGATGAGCACCTCAGAAGCTGGCTCAATGCATGCCCGGAAAATATTTTGTGCATTTTTTGAAAACAGTTCGACTAAACAGGTTGGTGTAAATGATCTCGAAGTGCACGTGTTTAACACATGAACAAATATATACACAGGTAAAGTAAAAGTTAAATGCTAAAAAAAAAAAAAAAAAAACCCCACAAGTGTGTGCATAGTCCTAGAAGGGTTGGTGCCTGTTAAGGCACGACTCCAAGACATACTTGTGTAAGGAAGCACACCTAAGTCCTGATCAGCCTTTTATCTTTCATCTGCTTTTGGGTGTTAGACCATAACAAAAATGTTTACAACTTGCCATCGATGGCGAAATTTACAAAAATAATTCTGTAAAGAAAATCACCTTTAGGGTTGTTGGGAATCCAAAAGGAGGGTACAAGTTTGCTTCTTGGCAGGTGGGCTGAAATCCTAAATCTAGGGTTTTTTTGCCCCTGTTTTGGCCTGTTTTTGTCTGATTGTCTGATCTAGCCGGCTCTCATCTACTCAAAAGGCCAACTAAGACTTAGAGTACTTCCAGCGGACTCAATGGGTTGAGGCCCACGGCTCACAGGACTCAAATGCATGAATCTGGGGTTAGACCCCTGATCAAATTGGGTTGGTTTCCTAAATTAGGGCTAAGGTAGCCCATGGTCTAGGTCTTACTCAAGTTGATGCAAAAAAGGGCGGGGGTTGCTACCCTTAATGGACTCTCGGGTTTTAAATTGATTTTTCCCTTATTTTGTTCCAGCATTCACATTCACATTCAGATTCAGATCCATTCACATTCAGAGTATCAAGGTTTTTTAGAATCACTAGGTGGGGAAGGATACCCAGCCCGAGGCATTTGCCTGCAAGGGTCTGAGCCAAGTACGAGACCCCTCACGTACCATGGTAAGAAACCAGTGGCGCTAAGAAATCCAGAAACCTGGGGAGATGGGTTTACCCTGCTTTCCCTGGCAAGCCACGGGAGCGTAGAGCTAATACCATCCCAAAAGTAAGTTTCTCGATTGAAGAAGGGTGACTGCTAGAGAGATCTAGGTTTTGGTTAAGAAGAGTATTCACAGAGTGCAGACAGCATTCAGTTCGGATCATCCATGCAGACTCCCTCGTGCATGTCACCCTACGCAGTTAAAAGTTCATTCACGGTGTAGTGAGATGCTTGTATGTGCAGTGGGGTCAAGTGTTGTGTCTGCTCGGGTGATTCTCGGATAATGGACTGATTAAGGGTTCCTTAATGTCACTTTTATAGTGAAGATACAGAACAATATGCAATACAATGTCTGGGTGGATCCCCAGGTAAGTGGAGGGTCACAGGGAACCACTTAAATTCCACTTTCCTTAGGCAATTATCTCGTCCTTATGACAGGATCCCCCAATACCATGTAATTGCATAAGTTCCATAAACCACTAAGGTTGGACAAGAAGTACTTCCTAAATCTGCTTATATCCACCTAAGTTGAATCATTTGATAACCAGGGTCCGACTGGGTTGAGGGTTCCCCAGCGGAGTTGCCAAGCTGTGCACACCTAAAATCGATCTAGATCGCACACGGGGCGCACTTTCAGTGCGTGCCTCGGGACTTTCGGAGTTGCCACTGCCTGAGAGGTGCAGGCAGACACGGTGTTTGCCCTATACGGGTCTAAGTCTGGTCTGCGGCTTTTCAGAGTTCTAGCTAAGTCCTCAGTTACATCCGGGGAAGTCCGAAGACACCCCGGCCCGCCCCGTCGGTCTGACGGGTCCCTCGGGTCTCCCTGGTTTTTGAGTCAGTCTCACCCTTCCTAGACCAGCATGCTGTCTTATTTGGTCTGGTGGGACCCTCTGAAGGTGTGGGTCCCTTTTATTTTGATTTTATCTTTTTTATTTATCTAAGTGAAATGGGTTGGACCCGGGTCCCGTTGGAAGACCCGTGGAATACCATGGTTGGGTCTTGGGCCCAGTTGGGTTATTGGGTAACCCATTTGGTTATTTTATTAAGTTTCATTTATTTACAATTTTAGTTTGGGCTTGGAATGGGCCCATTAACCTAAGTCAATTGGCCTTGGGCCCGTTTTGTTGAAAACGAGCCGGGTACGGGCCGGTCTAAGGTGGGCCCCACAGTGGGCCCAGGGTGTTCTTGGTGGGCCCATCTGGGCCCATGGTCCAAAATGGACTTAGAAAAGTCCAATTTATTAAAAATGATCGGGTTAATTCATTCCGGGTCAGATTTGGGTCCAACCGAGTCAACAAATTGATTTTCCTGAAATGACCGCATTTGCTCTGCAGTCTGGTCTTGACCGTAGAGGAACTAAGGTTTAGTCATGACCGCAGAGAGAATACGGTCATAACTAAACCGCTCTGTGTCTGCGGTTTTCACCACTTTTCGACTTTGAACTCCAATTCCGGTTGGGACTCCTCCGGCGGCCTTCTCAGGTGTTCCGGCAGCTCCGGTTGGGATTCCAGATTCTTCAAAGTCCTTCCCTTTCTTCTTTTGGCCTAAAAGGCCTTCTTCTTCTTTCTTTCTCTTTTAACATGAGAACCAGCATCTTTTTGGATGATTCATGATCATCTTTTTGAAGGGGAAGTGGGAAATTACAAGGAACTCATTTAATCTTAAGAAGGGTTCAATCCTTCCATGTCAAAGAATTAAAAAGGGTTATTTGATTAGTTAATCAAAGTGTTCTTTAGACACTTTCTTTTTCTTCTTTCTTGTAATGATCAACCCTTTAATACTATCTTCTCATGGCACTCAAAACAGCAACTGAGTTAGTAATATTAAAAGTATTTAAAAGAGACTAGAAAAGAAATTGAAAACATTAGTGATAATATCATATTATAAAATCTAACATACTTACAATATGGTTTTTTGTTAGTGATGATTTCCCCGGTGAATTCGGCAGCGCTTCCGCGTCCTCCAAACACTCTTAAGTTGGGTTTGAAAGGGGTTCAGTAGGTGGTTATGTTCAAAGGAAGATTAGAGAAGGTTTGAACATGGTTTTGGTGAGACAGGGGTATTTTGGGAACAAAAAAGGTTTGGGTTTAGGGGTGGCGGCAATTGGGCAGAGGTTTGTCATGGGAACATCAGGGGAGGAAGGGGGGATCGGCCAAGGGATCAGGCTTGCTTAAATGAGGGGGTGGCCTCTCTATTTATAGGCAAAATTTTCGTGCCCATATTTGAAGTACGGGCATGCCTTGCCCGTACTTCAAGTACGAGCGTGCCTTGCCCGTAATTCAAATACGGGCGAAAAACGCACATTTCCAAATCTCGCAAAATCAGCCGTATAGGACGCGTGTCCCACCGTACAGTGACGCGTGTCCTCTTCCAGAAGCTTGCCCGTATTTGAAATATGGGCATGCCCTGCCCGTATTTCAAATACGGGCCAGTACGTTTTAAAAATGTTTGGATTTCAAACCTTTATTAAATTTGATTTTTATAAACGGATTTTATTTGATTTTAATGATTATTATATTAAAATATCTTCAGATATTTAAAAATATTTTTAAACAATTATTTTATTTATTTATTCATTTATTCTACCTTTTTGCTGCTGTTTTGCCACATGGGCAGTTTTCTTGAAACTTCAACTGCCCATAACTTCTTCGTCTGATGTCCGATTTCAGCAAATTTGGTGTTGTTGGAATCGGCTCGGAACCCACTATCCACTGGGATCAAATTGGGCAGATGAATCGGGGTCGAGCAAAAAGTCAACTTTTCACCCCCAAAAGTTTGACCGGCTCATAACTTCCTCATCCGGACTCCGATTCCAGCAAACTTAATTGCGGTGGAACCGTGTCGAAATGCTCTTTTTAATGAGATGAAGTTTGATGGTCAAATTCACTTGAATCAAAAAGTCAATTTTTTGGCCCCCTCAGGGTTTGACTTTTTAATTGAAATTTTCATTTTCTTCATTTTTTGGGGTGCAAAAATCAGGTGCTAACACATGGTTAATTATTATACAAATCTAGGCCGCATAGAGAGTCATGGATCCATAGTCCGTCTAGCTTGTGTGTTAGTGATGGCTTGTCGAGTTAACACCCAGGGCCACATGCGCTACCACCGTGTGGGATCGGTGAGGCTCTCTTGTGGGATGGAGGGCTACGGTAACCCGTCCGCCGTGTGGGATCGGTGGGGTCTGTGTACGAGTGAGTATGCGTGTGTATGTGTGTGTATGTGTGTGTGGGTGCGTGTGTGGGTTGTTTCCTTGCCAGCCCATGCGTGGGTGCTCCATTCCGGGCGAGGACCCTAATCAGGCTCGAACCGTGAGTCGTGAGGTGGAAAACCGGCCGAGGGTGGTTGTCTCGATTTATAGAATCACTAATCCACAAGTTTTGTACATATACTTTATGCTGGCATTGTAATTTGGTGTACTTTGATTTTATCTGTTCATTACTAGTATTGTGTAAATGTTAATAAACTACTTATTCGTATGTTTTGGATAGAGATTTATCGTATGATATGTTAGCATGCTATTTCATTAGCTTAAAGTTGCATAAACAGTTTTATATCATGCATGTGCTACTTATTGGGACATTAGTCTCACCCGTGTTTTGGATTTATCGGTTTTGTTTTAGATTCTGCTGGTGAGCCGCATACTAGGCAGAGTATCGAGGGGGATCTGGAGTATCGGCAGAAGGATCACTACCCAGCTAGATCTATAGAAGGAAAAATATTTATTTTTGGATAGTTGTAAAATTTGTTTTGAAGATTGTATGTTGTAAATGAGAGAGAGAGAGAGGGTGTGAAGCTTAGTAAACCTTATTCATAAATCTGTACAGTTGGATGGTTTAGTTTTTGAATGGGGGCATGATGCCTATATGTTATGTTTGTGTTTATCAGGTATTGGTTTGAGGGCTTAGCCCATTCTTGTAAATACAGGCGTTATATAGCCGTTTTTCCGAAAATTTTAGGATTATATTAATTTAGCTTTATAATTGTCTTTGGTTGGGAGTTGTGTTAATGTATTGTATTTTTGTATTCACCTTAGTGTTGTAGTTGCATCTGGGTTATTAGAATGTTGTTCATTTCATGTTCTCTTTCATTCTGATATATCGATCTTGGTTGAAAAAGATAACCCTTGGAGATGAGTTATAGTTATGCTACGTAACTCGGATCCGGGGCGTTACACATCCCGATCCCATATCGGAAATGGATGAATGCCAGGTATGGTATAAGAGATTGGGAGAACACTTAACTTAGTGAGACGCCTTTGGAGGACAAAATAGTGCGGGCTTAGGCTCAAAGCGGATGATACCTCACTGGGTTGGGAGATTGTGACATCTCGGTCCCACATTGGAAACGGATGAATGCCCGGTATGGTATAGGAGACTGGGAGAACATTTAACTTAGCGAGGTGCCTTTTCAGGACAAAACCATGCGTGCTTAGCCACAAATTACTGTGACATACACCAATTCAATTCTAGCATCTTATGGTCTAAACCACAAAATTACTAGAATGGATATGTCGGACGACAAATAAATCTGAATCTTAATTAAAAATTAAGATAATGGGTCCGAATTTACTCATCTGAACACTACCAATTATCTAATATCAACAGATAATCCATGCTTACCAAGTATAGCAAAGTGCATCAAGTTAAATAATGAATAAGTGGAAGACTTAACAAAATAGATAATCCACGCATGCTTATCAAGTATATTAGAGTACATCAAATTAAATAATGAATAAGCATAAGACTTAACAAATATCTAACTCAAATCATAATCTCAAAATGTACAATCCATGAAATGAAACACAAATAAATATAATGAAAATGACAACAGCTATACCTCTAGATCTGGACCTACCCAATACCAACTGCCAAGACACTAGAACCTGCGTTGTCTATATAATAAATAACTAAATGAGATTGGAGATGTAACGCCCCAGATCCGGGTCTGCCCTATCACAGCACCAACCCGTACCCGAGACCTACTTATGGGCCCAATAGAACCGGATTAACACAATTAATCCTGGGAAATTACAAAGTAATCATCAGAGTGCATGACTAAAGAAGCATGGAATAAAAATTTCCATCTAATCAAAATGTCATCTGTACTATAATCTCCAAAACATGATATATATGTGAATAAAATACAACTAAGGCAACTAACCATTTACAATGATCTCTCCAAAATATATAGACATGTACAAAAGATATCTCCTAAGAGTATAGGTCCAAAAATAATATTTACATCCCATATACAATCCCCAAGACAAAATACATCATTATAAAAAGAACTTTACTATGGTTGGTAGAAATCCTCTGGCCTGAACTAAAGCTCACCCTCAATGCCTGCCCCAATACGCGGCTCACCAAGCGGATCTGAAAACAAATCCGGTAAAACAAAACACGCGTGAGACTTAAAGTCCCAGTAAGCAGCAAACATGCATGCAGAGAAACAGTTTATGCAATTTTGTAACATCATGATAATATTCACAAGTATAAGATACCAAATGTAAACCAAAACATCTCAAACAGATATAAAGTGTACTTCCAAGTCAAATATCTCAATCGGGTAATTCATGAAATCAAATCAACAATTCCAAGTCAAATGTCCAAATCAGATTAATGATCGTTGTCCAAGATTAAGGCCAAGCGGAGTATTTCAACACCGCCGACGGATCAAGGCCCAGTGGAGTACTTCTACACTGCCGACGAAATGAAGGCCAAGTGGAGTACTTCTACACCGCCAATGCATCAAAGCCAAGTGGAATACTTCTTCGCTGCCCGATGAATCAAGGCCTAGTGGAGTACTTCTACACTGCCCAATGAATCAAGGCCGAGCGGAGTACTTCTACATTGCCTCGGTTCATGAAATCCAAAATCAATCAAAACGAGTACCATGAAATCCTCAAAATATATTTTGGATGAGTGGGATAGTCTTAGGAATCCCAAATGAGTCACTATACCAAAAATCAATGGATTCCAAGACAAAAAGTTTTGGACCTCAAAAATATTCTAAGTCTGGATAAAAACGTTGACTTTTTGGTATAGAATTTTTCTAGACAAATCTACAAGGAGTTTGGGGCTCAAATTCTTGTTGTAGTCTATTGGAGGGTATACAAATCATCTAGAATTTTCTGGGCTTCTGAATCATTCGTTTGGATATCAAACTCAAAAAGTGGCCATTTTTTAAAATCAGGAAATCTGGAAATTTAGGCACAAACTGAAAATTTGACTTTTTATTGGTTGGGAATTGGGCCTTGGGAGTATTTTTATTGGTTCCAAATGGGGGGTAAAACCTTATTTACATGTAAAGACTTAAGTAAATGGAGCAATAAATACATAGGACATTTACTTAATTGTCTTTCATGGAAATAAGGGTGCTGTGTGGGAGGCCTAGGTTATTTGGGAAAGACTTGGTGAAGAAAAGGGGTGGAGAACTCAAACAAAACATAGGCTTAACGTTCGGGCATTGAGGTTACAACAAAGGCAATGCGCGCACGTTAAGGTTCACGATTAGCGTTCAGGCATTGAGGGTGCTATGCAAGAGGCTTGGGTTGTTTGACAAAGGGTTGGAGAGAAAAAGGATGAACAACTCAAGAAACAAGGTCCACGATTAGCGCCTGGATTAATCGCCCAGGGGCGATTAGCTCAATGTTCGAGCGTTCAGGTTAAAGGTTCGCACGCCCAGGCTTAAAACAGGGTCGACGCGCGCTAAAGTTTAACGTTCGGGTGCTAAGGTAATAAACAAAGCAACGTGCGTGCGTTCCCTTTGAACGTGCGCGTGCTAAGGCTCTAGATTAATCGCCCAGGTTAATCCTGATTCACGATTTAAGATAACAGAGGCTAGTTTTTAGGGGTTTGGCTCAGGATTAATCGCCAACTTTCAGGATTAATCGCAGGGTCGGGATTTTGAAATATTTTGACTATTTTCAACACAAAACTCATGTAAATCCTTTACAACCTTTCCAACATCAAAATGGGTGATCATAAAACATCACAACATACTTTAAAACACTTTCCAACACAAAGATTCATCCCAAATCCACATGAACATAAATCTTAAACCCTAATCTGAAACATAATCAATAAAGCTGGAAATCCATTGCAAATCAATAGAAAACTAAACAAGATTATCATACAACCAAAACCCTACGAATTTTAGCAATAAAAACCAACATGCAAGATTATTTCTTCAAATAAATCAAACCCTAGAGAGAGAATACGAATTTTAGTAATTCATTTTGTTTGGAAGGGTTTGCTACTTACTTGTTAATGGAGAAGCAACCTCCTCTCCTAGTTCTCCTCTTCTTCTCCTTCTTTTTGAAGCTTTGAAGCAAGCTCCCACAACTCTCTCTCTTGTTCTATACGATCAAGACAAGAAGAAGTGTTCTCAAACACTTAATTAGAAATTAGGGCATCCTTTTATCTGCCCAAGTTTTGGGTCTTTCAAATCTGCCCCTAAACAAGGCTTTTATTCAACTAAACCCTAGGGTGTACCTAAGGCATACCAGGGGTACCTTAGTGTTATTTGAGTGGGGTACCTTAGTGTTAAGTGGGATGTTTGCCTTAAAAGGCATGCTTTAGGAATGCTTGGGAGGTGTACCTCAGTTAACACAGAAGGGTATCTTAGTTATATGAGGGGTACTTTAGTTATTTGAGGAGATACCTTGATGTTTCAAGGGATTTACCTTAGTCATTCTAAAGAATAAACTTTAGATAAGCTTAGGGGGGTGTACCTCAGTTATATTGAGAAGGGTACTTAACTATAGAAGGGGTGTACCTTAGTTACATGAGGGGGGTACCTTAGCTATATAAGGGGTTATATCTTAGGCAAAACAATGGGGGGTTACCTTACTTATATAGGGGTTACTTTAGTTATACAAAGGGGGTACTTTAGCTATATAGGGGGGTGTATCCTAGGTAAAACAGTGGGGGTACCTTACTTATATGAGAGGAGCACCTCTAGGAAATACAAGGGGTGTACCCTAGGTAATATAGGGGATGTACCTTAGGTATGTTGGAGGTACTTTAGTTATATAAAGGGGGTACCTCTAGCTGTATAAGGGAATGTACCTTAGCTAAACAAGGGGTACTTCAAGTAACACTTGGATGGTACCTTGGGTATAGAAGTGGGGTACCTAGGGTATACTTGAGAGGTTATTTGGGTATTCTTGGGAGATACTTAAGGTATATTTGGAGGTACCTTGGTTACTCTTAGGAGTTACTTTAAGTATTCTTGGGAGTATCTTGGGGTATACATGGGTATACACTAGTGTTATCCGGAAAGGTACCTGGGGTAAACTTTAGGGTACCATGGGTATACTTGGGAATTACTCTAGGTACACATAAGTCTAACGTTTCAGAATTTGATTTCCAATTCATTTAAGCTAATTGGAGAGTATCTTAGACAATTGGAATTGAGAAATAACATTGATTAAATTTTCCTTAATAACCTTCATACAGTTCAATTGATTTCTCTAAACCCTCAAGAATAATCAACATTTACCTCATCTTCAGAACACAATTACTTAATTAGTCTAATAATCACACTTTAGATAATTAATCTTAATAATTAAGATATAATCCGGGTCGGGGTTTTACAGGAGATCTCATCAAGTCATCATATGATAAATTAAATACACATGAGGATATATCTCAAATCATAATACATCACAAATAATTAAGTGCAAGTGTGACAACCTTGTATCCCACAAAATAATATAAATTCATAACAAGGTTCAAAAGAATTACAATAATCATCAACTGGAATATATAAATCAATTTATAACTTAGAATCAAACCAATTCGATTAATCCAATAAACCATTCATATTATATCACAAGGCTAATCAATGTAATGTCTGGCCAGAACTATAGACATTGCTCGGACTACAACTATACTATTCAGACTGGGATGCACAGTCCTTGGATCATAAGATCACCACACACAATACATTTCGGGTAAGTCCCCTTCTACCAGGAAATACCAATCACATCGCTCACAATGCCAAGATGAATCACACATCTCGACTGACTCTCATCACAAAATAAAGAAAAACATGCCGGGGGGAATCCTCAACTAAACCAACTTCATCACTACAATCAGTACGAGTTCCTTTACTCCCATGTTGAAGAGCCTTTGCACACTCAAGTTTTAATTATCTTCTTATGCATCCACACAAACTACTGGATATCCAAAACATAATAAGGATCTTTCTTGAGATCAAATAATGAAATTCATTTTCCCCTTACTAACCAGTAAACTGCTAACCCACTATTGATAAGTCAAACTTATTGCAAGGTAAAACCAATTTAATAAGGGTGCAATATACACAATCCAAAATTAGAAATACTCATGTGTGTATCATCTTATTCAAATATGCATATTTTTCCAAATATAATAATTAAGAGATATACATGTAATTTGGAAACCATACCAGTGGAATTCAAATGAAATATTTAACAACAAGGATAAACATCATTGTTTGAAACTTACTATAGATATATAATCGATAAAACCCGATTTATGATTCTCTGATGTAATGAAATGAATTACTAATCATCTTGCACATTTATATAAAAAGTTTCATACTTTGGGCCAATTTCCCAAAATTGTTTTCATGAAATATGTCAAATTGTATCTCAATTACAATTTTTCTCTTTACTTTTATGAAAATGATATTGTCCTATTTTTAAATTAATTTATAAACCCAAAAAAGCACTTTTAGACAATTTTCATTGAATTTTGATTTTTCTATCAAATTTTGACTAAAATATAATTATTTATTAGAATTTGAACTCATTTGTTGAATTTAATTTAAATCTAAAGTAAAAATTAATTATTTAAGTGTTGTACACTAATTTAAAAATAATTATTTCATTATGACTAAACTTAAATATTTACTAAAACAAATTATTTTTAAAACTTAACGATACCATCGTTTATCATGATTAAGTAGCATACTTTGCCAAATTTTGTAGATCAATTCAGGACTCCTATCAACCTGAAACCAATTCTTATGCAATCTACATCTATTAAACTTAATTTTGAGCTATTAAACTAAAATTTGTAATGATGTTTGTATAGTTTTACAAACACTCCAAAACTTCCCGAAACCATTTAAATTAACTTTAAAACAGAACCTGTTATTCACCGAAAACTCAACACAATAAGAAACAGCAAGCCCAATATGAATTTAAAACACCATTACAGATATAATTCATACAATAATCATTGTTTAAACTCAAATAGATGACAATGTACAATTCTTGCAGATTCCACGACTACTATCCACTGTTGCTACTGAAACCAAACCACAATCTTTAGCTTTGACTTACTCAGGACCTCTACAGTAGTCCTATACTCGTTTTTGGGTTTGTTTCCATTATTTCCAGCTCGACTCGGAGATGCGTGAGTGCGCGAGCGTGCCAGCATCTATGTCGATGCAAGGATTCGGAAACTTTTGACCCCGGCGCTGATCGCATGCAGAACTAGAAGGGATGCGATTCAGATACGACCCAGCCACCTGTAGATTTGGAGACTTCTAATCCAAGAATTGCTGAGAGGATTGGGATTTGTCCTCTAAGGGTTTTTCCCCAATTTCATGGCAACATGGACGATGGACACGTTGGTGGTGGCCGTTTCATGGAGAATCAGCAATAATTGAGTGCCGTGTGGGGTAACGGCCACTTCAAGGATAGATAATGATGAGAATAAATAAAAGGTAAAAAGAAAACCAACAATATCTCAGTACATGTTGCCTGTTTCCCTATAGCGGTGATCGGAGTGTAGAGAGAAGAGATCGGGGGCCACCTTGACAATTACTGGTTTCGGGGTGCACATAGTGACTGCCCTTAGCCTTGGTTGAAGGAGTAAGCAAGATCGTACCTAGCCATGATCGAAGTAGGGCATATCTTCTTAGCCATGTCCAGGAGGAGTAAGGGGGATCTCCATGTGTTGTTGCGATAGGAAGCAACAGGAGGATAGGCTACATTATGCTATGAGGATAGCATGAGAGTAGGGTGGTCTGAGGAGAACGGATAAGGGGTCTGAGGAGACCGGTATAGCTAAATGTAGTTGTGTTGTGTGTTGATCCAGGGATCCCTTTTTCTTGCCTGAAAGTCCCTATTTATAAGCTGCTTTGCTTGATTGACATGTCTCCCAACGATCTTAGGAAGTTGAACACCACATTGTACAAACATTCCACATTTAGGAAGTGGGGGACCCCACTTCCCATGTTTTTAGAGAGTCCTTATCCTATGGACTTTTTGTAAAATCCTAAATTTTAATATAATTAAAATTTCGTATAAGTAAATTAAAATAATATTAAATGACAAATTTTGCAGGAAAAAGGAGAATAAAAGGTTCGAATGGAAGATTTCGAGTGTACCAAAGATTTCTCTTAATTAAGGTAAGAGAAATTGTTAAGATTTCATTGGTTGGATTTTTGGTGGTTCAGTAGAGTGGCGAGCATGGAATCAAGTTGTATTTAAAAGTGCTTATGCAGGAAATTTGCTGTAGAGGCAAGCACCCAATCAGACTTTAAACACATGCAATGGCAGCAACTATATAAGGGAGAGTGGTTGTTTCGCTCGACGGTTAGAAGAGGTTTTTCGAGTGTTCCAAAATTCTTAGAGGGAAGAGAGGGATCTAGGGTCTGAAAGAGAAGAAGGAGAGGAGAAGAAGGAAATTGCAAGGGAAATTCGTCAGGTTTTGAGATCAGATTCAAAGAGAGAAAATCTGGCTGTCGCTTGAGGATCGAAGCGGCAGGTATTGCTGATTCTAGGAAGTGACCAGGTTTGATGCATCTTAAACCATAATATTCTTTAGAATTGAGATGTTGAGAGAGTTAGGAACCAGTTTTGGGAGAAGTGTTGATGTTTAAAATGATTTATTGTAGAGAAGAAGTAACGAGACTTGCAAATCTGTTGTTTGAACACAAATTCTGAAACTCAGGAAGGAACTAGGTTCAATTGCCATTTAGATGTAAGTAGCACTTTGATTTATCGAATTTCAATTGAATTTTTGGTTTGATCGATGCATAGTTTGTTTGAAGAGAAAAATCTAGCGCTCAATGTATATCTGTGAATTTTGTGTTTTCAGTAACATTTAGTTTTAATTAAATCCAAATACGTTTTATCATGTCTTAAAATGGTTGTATACGAGAATTCGAGTGTTGTAAGCGATAAATTTTTGGTCAAAGGATTTGATTTTGGATTTACAGAGAATCAGAGTTTGCCAGAACTTGAATTTGAAGTGGTCGCCTAAGCGACTATAGAAAACTTCATGGTCGCCCAGGCGGCCAGGCACAATCTGAATAGTCGCCCAGGCGACCTACTTCCTTCATTGCTAGCTAGTGCGGCTGATTGTATCTTGAATGGAATATCTGGGCTTTACCTTAAAATGTCATTAAATTAGAGTTAAATATAAAATAATAAAATTATTTTGTAGTAGCTAGTAGTAGATTATATTTGATTAAATTAATTGTAGGGAACAAGTGATACATAAGAATTGGTCTTTGTTGGTGAAACCTTAGTGAAGTTAGGTTTCATGTTCTGGTGGATGTTAAATCGAAATTCTCTTCATTGATTTAAATATCTCAACAACATGTTTAAAACTCTGAAATGATCTGATTCAAGTTTTAACTCTGATTTTAGTGTATTAACTGAAAGTGGTGTTCCCGGTGAATTTTGAGTAATTATTTTGTTTACATCGTTGATTATATTTATATACTGTTTTGATGATGGAAGTAGGCATAAAGACTTGAAACTGAGATTCTTCATGATAGAATGGTTTTAATCGCTCTTGATTATGATTTTACTTTAAGTATGCTAGTCTCCATGATAATTTTGTTTAAAGTTATTTTGGGTGAGACTTATTGTGGATCGATAGTCTAGTTAATAACTGGAGCTTGTCCATTTTGTTTGGAGTAAGTCTAGTTTTCCTTAGTGCGTTTCTTCCTTGATGGAGAGGCCTTTCATGAGGGAGTGGTTGCAACAACTCCGTTTCCACCATGAGGGTGAGGTCATTGTATTTTCCACCATGAGGGTGATGATATGGATATTTGAGATGTTGCAGTTGTTCTTAGACTGGATTGTTTGGAATGCTAGGTCTTAACCATACAAAATAGTCACATTTCACGAGTCCCATCATAACATATTGTTTTTAGATTAATATCAGTGATGGATTTGTTTCACATGATTATCTGATTTATTTATATTATCCGTGTTTATCGTTACTGTTGAATGTTTATAATTGATCCATGTTTTATAACTACAAAAATGAGTTTAAGCATGCATGTGCTACTTGCAGGGATATCCGTATCTCATTCATTTTTGTTTTGTTTTTAGATCTCTGTGAGGACGACATACAAAGGGTAGATACTTCTGCTGTTTACCCTGAGTACATGGAGGTCGATTACTATGTGGAGTATTATTTTAACATATTGTTGATTGTAGACTTTTGTTGGAGTTGTTTGATATTGTGAGTAATCAAATAATGTTGGATATTGATTCTTTTGGAATGGTGATTGGTAATAGTTGACTCTGATATTAATGAATTGATGTTAGATCATTGTGTTTTCATGCTTTCCTTTCCTCTGATATAGATCCTGTGGATTTTAACTAACACTTCGGACCTAAGTTATGGATCCATTTTGTAACCCGAATCCGAGGCGTTACAAAGATGGTATTAGAGCTATATCAGAGAATCTAATAAGGAAACATGAATAAGAACCCATAGGATGGCCTTGGGGATTGAGAGCACAATAGATAGTACCCTTGGATTTTAGGGAGAGATCCTATCTAATATAATTTTGTGTGTATTTCAGTTGTTATGGCTAGCAGAGGTAGACCTGTTACCAGATCTCATACACTGGTGACACGACTGGTAGAGGGGCAGCAAGCTGATATACATGAGCAGCCACATATACCTGCAGAGGATCTGCAGAGAACACAGCCTCATGCACCACAGGAGGTACCACCTCCGAGAGGAGATGATATTTGGGCTGCGGTGGGCACTCTGACTCAGTTATTGGCCATGGAGAGAGAGAGGAGAGGATGAGCTAGACCAGCAACGGGAATGGCCATCGTAATGGTCATGGTCAGGGGGAAGTACATATGAGACGTGGGGATGGACAGCATCATATGAAGGAGCTGGAACAGTTTCAGAAGATGGGACCTCCAACATTTAGAGGATAGCATGACCCTTTAGAGGTGGAGAGCTGGATACAGAGGATCGAGAGGATCCTGGATGTGATGGAGTGCTTAGAGGAGAGCAGAGTTAGACTCGCTACGTTTATAATGGAGGGCGAGGCCTATCATTGGTAGCAGAGTGTACTTAGGAGGGAGGCTCCTAAGGTACCAATGACATGGGGTCAGTTTAGGGAGTTGTTCTTTGGCAGATACTTCTCAGCTGAGGTTCACCTGTGTAAGGCGAAGGAGTTCATGCATATCTCCCAGAGTGGACTTATGGTGGCCCAGTATGAGGCTACATTTGAGGAGTTCATGCATAACTCCCAACTTCTACCTTTCTGTAGTGTAAGGCCACTTTGTGCTGGTTTGTAGCCCCAAACCTCTTCCTAAGTACCTAGAATCCTCTCTAGCCGTAAAACGTGAAGAGAGAACCTGGGGAAAAAGAAGTAGGAATGGATCCTTTAGGCTTAGAACCTTTAAGTGATGAAGAGCATGCTGGTTATTTTGCACCTATGATTGCTTCTCTGAATTAGTTGTGTTTTGAGTGTGGAGAAAACATCCTGATCAATGCTCTCTATAGCATATGATCTTTGTTTTCTTGTAAAAATGTTGATTTCCACTGTTTCACACACTTTTCACTGTTTTTCAAGGATAAGCTAGATCTTGGATTTCCATCTTTAATATGGGAAATCTGAGATTATTGGCTGTAGAATGGATTTTAGAACTTCATGAGATTGTTTTTTCTTGATTCCCAAATGTTTTGGTCGAATCCACTTGCACACATGCACTAGTTTGGCTTTTTCTTCAAAAATCTTCAAAACAGGGCAGCATCTGTGGCCTGTCTTAGAATGCTTATAACTTCATCCTCCGGATGAATTTTTGAGTGATTCCAAAGACATGTGATAGATGAGCATGTCTAGTTTGTATCTGGAAATTTTTGTTCATTTTTATGGAGCCAATTTTTGACACCATCTGTTCAAAGTTTGTAAGTCAGTTTAGCCCCGATTGCTGAACTTGGCGCTTTGATGGTGCACAATTTGCTCAATTTTAATCCGTTTTGAATAATTCCAGTTTCTGTGTTTTCCTTGAGGAGTCTAATTTCCATTCCAACTGGTTTCAATAGATTTTGATCTGATTTGTGGCCTGTGTGCTTAATTGACTCAAAGCAACTCAATGGCATAGTCCTGAGCTAATATGTGATCTTCAAGGCCAGTTCGAAGACGCGCACAAGTCACATCTGGATAGAGATTTGGGTGAGGTTTATTTTGTTTGAAAGATGGCATCACATACTCTATTTATGCAAAGTTTCATGTATTTTTATGGAGCCAAACTCCACGAATAAGGTCTCCAAGTTGCTTACTCGTCGCTTTTTCCTGATTTACAATAGTAGGAATAGATGTAGATTTCTTTCTTGTCTTACATCGGATTGAGCTGATTTTTTTTACTAAGTACTCTATTTCAAACCAGCTTTATAATGGCTTTGGTTTCATGAGATTTGGATTTAAATTGAGTGATTTGTGGTTAATCGAAGCTTTCAAGTTCTTATAATCTGATTTCTCCAGATTTGCCTAGACTTGGTTTTTCTTCAAATTTTACTTGGATTTTCCTTCACTCATGAAGTCCTAAAGTGATATATCCATGAGGAGAGTCTAAATTTATTGGACTACTCATGTGGAATAATCACATACATTTTGCTTATTTTAAGCATCCTTTGTTTTTTTTTCTATTAGAAAACAATCCCTAGCATAAGCAAGCATGCGGCAACCGTCTTAGACGGATGAGTGGGGGTGCCTAACACCTTCCCCCACTCATAAATAATTCCCCTTACCTGATCTCTGGATTTTTTCCTTCATTTAGAACTACTTTGGTTCTATTTGACATTTATGAACCCTTTGGTGTCCATTCACACCTTAACTTGAATGGTAGCGACTCTTTACTTTTATCGATCCCCACGTGACGATATAGGAAGTCATCTTAGGTGACATTTCGTCTCACAACTGGTAGATTTGCAATTTGGGGTGTCTACAAGGCATTGGATTTTGACAGGGCTGTCAAAAAACTGAGGGCTGAGACTTTGACTTGGCTCACATAAGCTGCACTTGTGCTCAATAATTAAGCCTTGAGCACAATAACTACTCTACCAAACCAACAGCCTGAACTGGGAGACTAAATTGGGTGTGCTAGCACAATTAAAGTTCAGATAAGTTAACTTTTATATAAGATATACATACGTGAACTCTCATATAACTGTATTTAATTGACTTTAGGCTCATGATGTCAAATAACATTCATGGAATGAGCCAAACCATGACTTGAAAAGGTTTTCAAGCCCCTGCCAATACTAAGGACAAAAATATCCAACAAGCCTAATCCTAAGGGAGCCGGATTCTGCGCCGCACTTGTGGTTTATGAGCTCAAGCAGAGATGAGGACATCACAGCCTCATTTGGCTCCTTCACAGCTGCAGGTTGAGTCATTTTAAAGGAAATGAAGTGGAAATAGATATTGTTTTCTTCTTAGCTTTTTCTCAGTAGGTAAATATGCAAGTTAAACAGAACAAGCCTGAAATAACAACCGCTCTTTGGTACTACAGGGCAGCACTAATTCTCAGCAGGAGTTCCATAAACAGTTTCACAAATTATGCAACTGATTAAAGAGAATCACTAACCATTCTCCAAGTGAAGTCCTCCGGGCCCAAAGGTTGAGCTGGACTGGGATATAGTGCCTCAAGTACTGAAAATTTTAAAATCCAGTTCAATTAGTCCGCACAAAGAAGTACGTTATCAAAAGGCAAAACATACCACCAAGAGCCTCAACAAACTGGGGACAGTAACTCATTAGGATCCAAAAAGGCAAACGATTAAATCGGTAAAGGGGGAATTAAATAACCAAATGAACAGTTCAGTTATGCCACAACAGATTGATAGCTTTGAAAAATTAGTGCTACTGACCCCCATGGTAAGAACTTTTCATTGGAATCCAACATTTCCTTTTTCCAGGAAAAATGGTTTCAAGCTACTGTTAACCATAAGAGAAATGAAAATGCCTTCTCTATACCATAGTTTTCAGCTCAGGGCACCAGCATTAACTGTATACCTTTATGGTATATATTTCTTGACTTTAGTGAATGCACTATGCATCGTTTAGAAAAAAAACGTGAAATTAAGAACAGCTCCCAAAAAACTAATCAAACCATAGGCAAGAGCATAGCCTCTGTTCAGTGGTCAAAAACCTTTGCAAGTTTGGTACGCATTTCAGTAATGAAACATGCCAGCCTGGTTGTACCGAATCACTTGAAGACACAAAGAATGCTATCTGCACAAATGGAAAAAATGAAATGAGGGTGCTATCGGTAACCACTCATGTATTATACGTACAAACAAATATATATCAATGAGAAAATGATATATTACAAAGAAATGTGCAAAGAGACTGATGAGACCTTGCATGATGTGAAGCACAAAAATTTATTCTGGAAGCATATCTGGTACCATCTATTTGGCATCTTAAAAGGTTCTGTCGCATCATTATTCCAAATATTCTTTTAAGCTTTTGTCTCCACCAAAAAAAAATTCTTTTAAGCTTTTGTGAGTATTGAACAGAACAAACCTTTCTAGGTATTCACTCTCTCCTTCACAAGTCTTAAAACAATATTAGGGTTTCCATCTAGCTTAAATACAATTTAGAAAATATTTTCTGTTTACAATCAGTTTTTTTTTATTAGGGAAAATTAAATTTTAGTATAACTTTATGAAAATATTTAAAATTAAGTTAGCTAGGTTTTGACTTGCCTGTTTCAGCACACCTTTATCAAAGTAATTAACATCTAGTGGCATTCCACTGTTGCAAATCGATTTATTCCAAGAATGCCCTCTACCTGATTGATTGTTACGAAAAGTACCAAGGTTTCCAGTAGTGTTTTTTAGTCATCTTTATCAAACTAATTAGCTTTTAGTGACATTTTATTATTGCGAGCCAAATGCTTCCAAGAATGCCCTTTTCTCATTTTAAGTAAAATAGAAAATTAAAAATATAGATTTCAAAAAATGCCGTTGTTATTGGAGATCAATTGAATTAGATAAATTTCTAAAAATACCCTTTTGCCCCCAACATTCTTCTACGTTTTTTTCATTTATTTTTAGAAAATACAGAAAGAAAGGGGAGAGAGAGAACGTCTCAAAAAAATTATTTGTAAAATACTTTAAACATTTTTACCCATTATTAATTAACTTCTACAATAGCATGTATTGACTTATACAGCTATAAGATGACCTATCCCACTTATTATAATGATTTTCACAATATATATAGTGTAACGACTTGTACGACTATTTACAACTTGTACGACTTAATAAAATAACTTGTACCTTCTATCAATTGACTTGTATAAAAATATACACTAACTTGTATGCCTATGGAGATTTTATACATCTATGAGATGACTTGTATAATGCTACATACTAATTTATACAGTTATAAGGCGACTTGTACCACTCAACCAAATGACTTATACTTATTATCAATTGACTTGTACAACAATATACACTAACTTGTATGATTATATAGACTTATACCTCTTTGTCAAATGACTTGTACAATACTGTGTACTAACTTGTACATTTATGGGACGACCTGTACAACTCAACCAAATGACTTGTACCTTCTATCAATTAACTTGTATAACAATATACACTGACTTGTATGCCTACAACTTATACATCTCTGTCAGATGACTTGTACAATGATGTGTACTGACTTGTACATTTATAGGGCGACCTATACCACTCAACCAAATAACTTGTACCTTCTATCAATCAACATGTACAAAATATACACTGACTTGTATGCCTAGAAAGACTTATATTTATCTATCAAATAACTTATACAATGCAGTGTACTGACTTGACTTATACAATGCTGTGCTGGTTGATTGGTAAAGGAGGTTTCCATTCCTTAGCAAAGAAGGCAAGCCAATGTATTTTAATGTTTTTATGGCATCTATTTGGATTATTTGGAAAGGCAAAAATAGTCTGATTTTTGGAAAAGGTCATCCAAAAGTAGAGCATTCTTGAGGACATATAGGTCCTTGCATCGACATATGTGTGTGTAGACACCCCAAAATTGCACGATTTTTTTATAGATCTTGAAAAAGAGAAATATTTTATTGGAATTTTCAATTCTTAGCATTGGGTTTGAGATCCTTAACCCATTTGAATCCAAAACCACAAAGGAAAAGGCCCAAATTCAATCTTTTGGGAAAAGTCAAAATTTTCTAGTTGAATTTTATTGACTTTTGACCCCAAAAAATGAAATATTTTTTTAGATAAGATTTCAAGATAATTTTTCCCGGTAATCAAGTTTTTAGCAATGTTATTGCATAAATGAATTTTTTTGAGCCTTTAAATCTTGACAAATACCTTGGTATTAACATGTTGAATCTTTTTACCGGACCTGAAAAACCGGAATTTAGCCTTGAACTGGAAAGTTGACTTTTTATTCACTTGGAATTTGGGTTTGAAACTATTTTTAATTGGGGGGGGGGGGGGGGGGGGAGGGGGTTTGCTTATTTACATGTAATATCTTAAGTAAATGGAGATTAAAAAATATGAGGACATTTACTTAAATGATATTATATGTAAATAAGTATTGCCTGTGCAGGCAAAGGTCAAGGCTATGTAGAAGCTGGGTAGAGGGTCATTTTTGCCCTAAACCGAAATTAAAGTTCAGATAAAAGCATTTTTGTTTGTAGCCGAAATTATATTTTGGATACAAGCCTTTTTCTTTCTATCCAAAATATTATTTCGGATACAAACATTTTTGTTTGTATACGACCTAAGTTGTCGGATACTGGTTTTTTAATCCAAATTGAAAAACCCCGCGAGTTTTCACTTATTTACTTATATACCTATATTTGGGAGGTGGGAATTCTCCAAATCAGCCTCCGAAATTGGCCAAATTCCTTCAATCCATGCCTTAGGCTTGAGTTGGAAGGTTCTAGACACACTTTTGTGTCTACCATTGGAACTTTATTGCCCTTGCTCTTGCCTATAAATAGAGGTCCTCTCCTCAAGCAAATGGCTGAGAATTGAAGCTAGAAGAGCTCCAAATGAAGAAGGGAACCCTTACCTCTCTGCTTTCTGAAATCCAAGTAAGCCTCTCTCCCTTTTTCTTTTTTGTTTTTAAATTCTAGGGTAGTCTGATCTTATACTTTTTCTGTAGAATAAGGCCTATTCTGTGTTTGTAATACAAGAAAGCCATTGAAGCAATACAAGAAAGCCATTGTAGCACAAATGGAACAAAACTTACCTGAAGAGGGTGGAGAGTGCGAGGCAACGGCAACGGCAACGGCAAGCCGACGGCATGGCGAAACTACAAGGGACGGCAACCCGATGGCATTTAGTTGGGGTTTGATCAGAGAAGGGCTTTGTCGCAATCGACAGCGACGGCACAGGACGGCGACGGCATGGCACGGGACGACGACGGCAATGGCACGACGGGAAGGGTTTCCACAAAAAGCAAAACAAAAAGGAAATGTGGGGAAGGGGTTGGTTCGCAGGGGTTATTTAATCGGTCTTTAGCGGTGGTAACTTACCACCACCAAATCATATTAAAATTCAATTGCGGCGGTAAAAAACCGTCGCAAACAATACTTATCTCTGGCAGTAATTTTACCACCACTATAACCTTTACCGGCAAGACGAATTCTGCCCCAAATTTGCCTTATTAATGGTGGTAAATACCGCCAATAATAAATCAAACACCGGCGGGAATTAGTTCCCGCTGCTCATAAGTCAAATAGCGGCAATATTTGCCATTGCTAAAAGTCCCAAAAACGCACCAAAAAATTTGCCGCTACTTTTGTGATGCCCACACAAATTGTTACCATCGGTATGCTTTTACCACCTGTATTATATCGCTTTAGGGGCTGTGGCTGGTCTACAGCCGTGAATTTACTTTTTTTCTTATAATTAGAGGCGGAATTTGTTACCCCCGGTAATTGTTTGCCACTAAAGTCCATCATTTTTGTAGTGTAAGTAGAGTCTTCAAACCCCATCCTCTCTCTCATCCACGTGGACATCCCTTTCTTTCTCCAATGGCTCTTTTGGGCCCCACATTAAAATAACTTATCTTACTCTCTCACTTCCATGTAGATGAGCCCCCCTTTCTCCAATATTATCTTTAACAAAATTATCTAATTAATTGTTATATTTTCGAACCCCAAAATGATCCAATATTATCTTTCTTCAATATTATCTAATTAATTGTTGTTTTTCTCCAATATTATCTTTTAATTGTTATCTTTAACGCAAGGACGTAAGTCCTGATTCTCAGGTGATAAATTTGTTAAAAAATAATCGCTCTTAAAAAATAAATTTCTTGGGGAAATTTTTTTTTTTAGTGGGAAAATTGGTTTTCGTGATTTTCTTAAAAAATAATCTATATTCAATCACAAAATTCTTGGTACTTTGAAAGCAATGATACTTCTTTTAAATAATTGAGAGTGAGTGTTTACAAAAGATGTCTTCTGAAAATACCCTCATTATTATTTTAATCAGATTAATTATCAAAAATATCATTAATTTATAATTATAAAAAAGTAACCCATTATTTAAACTAAGTATATGTATACTCATCCTCAATTATCAACCAAATCAATATTTTATCCAGCAGTACATGTCTACTATCAAATTTTTTAAACTAGAAATATTTTTATTTAAAAAGTACATTTTTTATTTTTACTTTTTTTATGTTTTTGTAATTTTTTTGAAATTATTGGTCCATTATTTAACATATATACTTTCAAAATGTCCTACTCATAAATTTAAAGAAAATAATATATATATTTTAAATTTTTAATAAAATATTACGTATGAAAAATATATCTTCCCGTGCTCAGCAAAGCACAGGTAAACCAACTTGTTTTCCTAATTTTTCAATCTTTGAACGAAATAGGCAAGTGATCTCAACTCGAGAGCTTTTGCAATGACCTGAGAACAGAGAAAGAAATGCTGTTCGTTATCGGATGAGGGCTTTCACAAGGAACTGACAGAAATTACAAAATCTAACAATGGTGATCTCAATTCTCAAGTTATGTGCTCTTTTCAAAGCACTCGTTATTCTGGTTTGTGAATTATCTCCACTCTCTTCCTTTTTTATCACTTAAGCAACTTCACTCGCTTCTTCTTTGATGATGATAGCATACCTTCAATTTTCGTTCCCACCATGTTTAATTCGATGGCCATACTATGCTCCAAGAATTGGAGTTCTGCACGGCAGATTTGATTCAAAGCCGGCGTTGAAATCATCCGATATCTGAGCTTATTAGCTACTAAGATCTCTACGATTTTTATAAAAATTCAACTGTTCATTTTTTTAAGAAAGATGACTCTGATGATGATAGTATCGATTATGCTCAAGTTTAATTGATTCCGTGACGATTTAGAAGCTAATTAATTAAATTTGAATATTGTTTGTTCATATAAAATAGTTAGTATTGGTAATTGAAATAAAATACCGGGGTATGGTTCTTAAGTCGGCACTTTCAGTTTTTCTTCTGATCTCTGGCTATTTATTCGATCATTTCTATTTTAAATAATGTCCTAAGAGTGCAGAAATTTGTATCAGTTGCAGGGAAAATAATTCAGTATTTGAAAATTTGATCATGTCTTCACCTTCAATAAATACTTGGAGTGTAAATTTGGATATTGATCTTTGGAAGAAAGCAGGAAATTTTGAGTAATCTCTTTAATTAATACATAATCTGTAGTCAGCTACTCTGATATGCTACTCCTAAATTCTAGGTTGGGGATATAGGATTAAGCAATTAATGTAAATGAGTATAATCTTAGTGTTAGAATATGCTTATTATAAACTTTTTAGCATAATGTTTTTTATGTATGACTGTGTAAGTTTTCCATGAATTTCGATATTTCTACGCTTATTTCTAAGAATCTGAATTTGGTGGTTCCTCACTGAAATTGTTGGTTTTTTATAAAAAATTTAATTAGTAAAAATTCGTTGTTTATTACTTTTACTTTTTTTTTTTTTTTTGCTAGATTATGCAATTTCTGCAACAGATCCGATTTTTAATATCAACAAATTTTAAACAAAAATATATTTTTAAAAACTGCTATAAATTCTATACATTTTTCTTCAAGAATAATGTATGTAGGCTCAGTTATGAGGTAATAATCACTAACACCATGCACAGAAAAGAATCTTTCAATGACAATTTAAAATCTAATTAAAATTATTTAACTTATTTTATTTGCTGAAAATTATTTTTAAATGGATTTTTTGCTGATTTAGTTACCAAATGTGCCAAGATTAATGAAGTTTCCTCTATTTATGATAATATCATTCATGGGTTCTTTTTCCCTGTTTCCTTTTAAATTCTTATATATCTACCAATTTGATGTGTGTGTGTGTGAATAGTCCCACTTTTATTATCTTTTGAATTTGAATTGGTCCTCCTAGATTTGCGGCTATCATGCCAAAGTAACGTGGGTTTCGTTTCTGAAATTTTTTGAGGTCCACCACAAACCTATAAAGAGACCCAATGAAAATGAGAGAAAAAAAAAATTAGAGTTTCAGCTTTGCAAGACTCGAGCATCACATGGGGAAATCATCCTTGTAGTCCTCATGTTTTACATTAACCTCCTAGTGATTCGCGAACACCATGACCAGAGTCGTCCTTGGGAGAGTTCAAAGCTTCTCACATGGCAACTAAACCTTTGAAATAGCATAGCAAGAGGTAAGTACAATATATTTATTGTGTTAAAGTATGATTGGTTCAATAAGACTTTGAGTTATATTTGAATTAGGAAACTTTTTGAAGTTGACGCACTATCTCGTGCATCATATTTGGGGAGCCTAATAATCAAAGTATAACAATAATAATTTCTTCAATCAAAAAATGCATTTGGATTGATTGAAAATCTTTAGCGGAATGAGCCTTTCTTGTGTAAGTAGCTTCTTCAGGAATCCAAGTAAGTAGCCTCTTATATGCATAGTTACACCTTCACTTACCAACTTAAGCTTTTAGATGCAATGGCTATTTAACATGATATCAAAGTGGGAGGTCTTGTGTTTGACTCCCAAGAGTAAATTGACTTAGCATTTATTTGTATCCAAAATATATGGCGCCCTACGTTTGTCCTCCTCATGTATGTTCCAGTATGAAATCACATTTGTGAGCAAGTGTTTTGATATTTTATTTAGGCGCTCCCTCTTATATACATAGTTACACCTTCACTTATCATCTTAAGCTTTTAGGTGCAACAATTTTTTTAACACTATGCCAATGAATGAAAGCTTGTCTATTTATGCACCATAGAAACCAAGATGATCTTGACCAAACTACTAGTTCTCCCTTTGATCTTATTACTTCATATAAGCTTCAAATAGTGAATTCTCTCTGTTAGGTTCAATATTTTATTTTGTCTTAATTCCGTGCCAAAAAGTGTGTCTAAGTGTGTTTAGAATGTTTATATTGAGTTCAAGAAGTCATGGTTCAAACGGCATTGCAAACAGAGTTAAAATGAGCTTTTTATGCTCAACATTAGATGAACGTTTGATGTGGCATTCGAACGTTTAGTATCTGCAGAGAAACCCGAGAGTTGCGTTCGAGAAGACAGGACCTAGCATTCGACCGTTCAAGTTTTGCAAACAAACCCGAGAGTTGCGTTCTCCAACGTTTGATCTGGCGCTCAAACGGCAATTATTGAAGGGTGGCATTTGGTAAACGTTTGATGCACCATTCGAACGTTCAATCTGCGAATTCCGAAAAGAGTTGTGAAAAATTGCATAACTTACTCATTTGAATTTGGATTGACTTCAAACTTCTTGGGGAACCTTTAAATAGGATTAGGGTCTTTCTAAACCTAAGAGAGCCACGTTTTAGAAGCCCTAAATATCCTTTTCTCTTCTGGAAAAGCCTTCTTCTAGTTTTTCCTCTTTTGAGCCTCAAAACCTTTTCTTTGCTTTTTTTCTTCTTTCTTCTTCTACCTTGGAGTTCCGGGTTGGGGAGACTGAATTGTGGGAGTTCCTATGGATACCAGGCGAGTTCGTTTGGGTGATCGTGTGAGAAGATCTTCAGAGTTCTGAGGTGTTGCTGTGGAGCAAATCTAAGGAGTTCCTCAGATACTTTCAAGTCTGTGAGTTGCAGAGTCTAGCATAGGGATGTTGAGTCGTCTAAACTACAGGTTGTAAGTCTTCTTTTCATATTGGATCTTTTAGATGGCTCCTGCATAGCCCAGAGGGTTTTTCTCTTGTGAGAGTTCTCATAGAGTTTTCCCTTCGTCACCAAATTGCTTGTCTTGTTTATTTCTCTACATGCCTTATTTGTTTTGCAATTTGGGTGGCTTGATAGTTAGTAATTATTTTTTGGAATTATTTTGAGGATTTGTTCATGCCATTTAATTGAGGACTTGTCTTTAATTAATAGAATATTTTTTATTCCACTGTGCTGCACCTATTCAGCCCCCTCTAGGTGTATTTAGAGTCAAAACCGTGTTTTCATTTGGTATCAGAGCGGGTAACCAGATCCTTGACTCTGTTAGTCATGGACAAGTCTTCCACTGCCCCGCCCTTCTTTGATGGTTGTAATTATGCCTATTGGAAAGTTCGTATGAGAGCCTATCTTAAGGTTATTGATGAGAGGGTTTAGGGAAGTGTTGAGAGAGGATGGACTCCACCCACTATAACTGTAGATGGTGAGGTTAAACCTAAAGATCCAAATCAGTATACCAGAGAAGAGTTGATTGAAGTGAATCAAAATAGTAAAGGTGTCACTGCACTCTTTAGTGCAATATCTGCTGATGAGTTCAAACGGGTGTCCACGTGTCAAACTGGTAAGGAAATTTGGGAAATTTTAGAAACCACTCATGAGGGAACTGTCCTTGTGAAAAATTCCAAATTGCAAATACTAATCACTAGCTTTGAAGAATTGAAGATGGGAGAGGATGAACTTTTTGATTCCTTTTATGCCAAACTTAGTGACATAGTAAATTCTAGTTTCAACCTAGGTGATCCTATTCCTCAAAATAGAGTGGTTAGGAAAATTTTGAGATCCTTACCTGAGAGATTTATCCCTAAAGTAACAGCCATAGAGGAAAGCAAAGACATTGACAAAATTAGGGTTGAAGACCTAATAGGATCAATTCAGACCTATGAGCTCACCTTACCTCAAACCAAAAAGAGCAAATATATTGCTTTTAGAGTCATGAAAGAAAAGACTTTTAATGAGTCTGATGATGAGGTGGATGATGAGGAGATTGCCCAATTTGTGAAGAGTTTTAGAAAAATGTTTAGGATTAGAAAAAACAAAAAGGGCAATGATAGGTCTAGGGGGACTTCTAGTAAGGATAGAAAATTTAAGAAAGAACCTAGGGACACTAAAGATACTATTGAAAACACAACTCAGCAGGTAAAGTGTCATGGTTGCGAAGGGTTTGGCCATATAAGATCTGAATGTCCTACCTACAAGAAATTGAAAGGTAAGGGAAGTGGGAAAGCAATGAATGCTACTCTTTCTGATAGTGAGACTGAATCTGAACATGAGAATAACTTCATATCTGAAGAGGGTCCAAATTACATGGCCTTCACTTCTATTGTGGAAAGTGATGAGGGAAACACTTTTCAAGACTCAAAACCACTTGAGAATAATATTTGTTCTCAAAGTGAGTCTAAAGATGAAGAAAGCCTTGAAAAGGCTTAGAAAAGCTTTTTAATGAAAGCCTGAAAATAAAGAAACAGAACAAGGCCTTTGTTAAAAAGCTCAATGAAGCAGAACTTGTCAAGGAAAAACTTCAAATTAAGTTGGATGAGTCTGCTTCACATGTGTAGACACCCCAAAATTGCGCTGAGAAAATGATGAATAATTGGCAAAAATTATTCTTTCCTTTGTAACCAGCACAAAAATTCAGATTTAATCATTCCTTATTGTATCCGACACAAGTCATTGGATACAAGCAAGCTTTTTTATATCCGACACAAGTCGTCGAATACAAGAAAATATCATTGTATCCGACGACATGTGTCGGATATAAATATGTTCACTTGTATCCGACCTGAGTTGTTGAATACAAGGTTTTTGCTCAAAATTAGAGTTTTCCGAGAGTTTTCACATTTACCGTCATATCCTTTCTTTAAGAAGTGAAAATCTCGGAAATAGCCTTAGGGTTTAAGTTGGTGGATTCTAGACATCATTTTGTGTCTAGCATTAGGGCACCCCTTACCCTAGCCTTTGCCTATAAATAGGAGGCCTCTCCTCAAGCAAATGGCCAAGAATTTTTGCCAAGAGTTGAAGATTAAAGAGCTCCAAATGAAGAAGGGAAACCTCTACCCCATTGCTTCCAGCACCCCCAGGTAAGCCTAAAACCCCTTTTCTTTTATGTTCTTAAATTCTAGAAATAGATCTTTCTTCTACCTTTCTGTAGAATAATGGCCTATTGATTGTGCTTGAAACCCCTTTCCCTACTCAAAGTACCTCGAGACTCCCTCTAGCCATAAAACATGAAGAGGGATCTAGGGGAAACGAGACTAGGAATTGATCCTTAGTTATAGAACCCTCTTGATTGGCCTTTTGATTCTATGAAAACCGTTTCATACTCAAAGTACGCCAAGACTATCTCGAAACCGTAATACGGGGAGACAGAACTAAGGGAAACGAGAATGGAACGGAACCCTAGGTTTTTTAAAACCCCATTTGATTGATATGAATGCTATATGTTGTTATGTATGTGATTGAAGAATTAATTTGTACACATGCACATATTGCACTCGTTTTGTCGGAATCGGCTTGTATTTTGGATCTATCGTATTCATTTGATAGTTCTAAAATAAATAGCCCCAAGCATTTCTGGGATATTTCTTATTGATTTCAAACAAGTTTATCTCGAGTATTGAAGACCTCTAGGTCTAACCTCTCGGATTTGGGCATTTTTGCTTCATGTTAGGGTCTTTGGCATATTCTCTTCAATCGAAGAGAATGGTGAGCCAATTTCGTGCCCTATTTCCTCTTGGAGGTTTTTCAATACCTTTTGAAATGATTTTGATTTATATTGCACCGATTACACACACTTGATCACTGTTTTAGGTTGATTTTACTTAAAAAAAGTCAAAACTGGACAGCATCTGTACCCTAACTTCGGACACTCATAACTTCATCATCCGGATGAATTTTGGAGTGAATCTAAAGACATGAGAAAGATGAGACTGTCTAGTTCATGTCTGTAAAATTTCAGCCATTTTTATGAAGTGGATGTTTGACACCATTCGATCAAAGTCGATAGGTCAGTTCAGGCCAGATTGCTGAACCTGTCACTTTGAATGAGCACCATCTGTTCGTTTTAAGTCCGATTTGAGTGATTTTGATTTCGGTGCTTTCCTTTATGAGTATACTTTTAAATCCAATTAGTTTAAGATTTTTTTGATTTCATTTGTGTCATGGGTAACTGATTTACTCAGAACTGCTCAACAACATATTTCTAGGTTAATCTGTGATCTTCGGGGCCTATTTGGGAGGTCACCCAAGGCACATCCAGATGAAGTTTTGTATGGGGCTAGTTTCATTTGAAAGATGGCACTACATACTTCATTAATGAAAAATTTCGCGGATTTATATGGAGCCAATTTTTCCAAATGAATTTCCAAAGTTGCCCACTTGTTACTTTTACCGATTTCCAACAGCAGATTTCAAAGGAGCACAACTCTTAGGGTTTTAACCGGAGTCAATTGAAAATTTTCATGAGTCTTCTATTGATCATAATCTTTCAAATGGATTTGGTTTGATTCAATTTAAATTTGATTTGAATGATTTATGGTCAAATGGCTCCATCTTTTATCGAATTTTCCGGATTTGTCTTAACTTGGTTGTGTTCAAGTTTTGCTTTGATTTCCATTTAATAGTGATATCCCAGAAGTGATACTTCCATAAAAGAAAGTCTATGATTCATTGGACTTCTCATGTGGAGGAATCATACATGTGTTTAATCTTTTTCAAGCCTTTTTTATTACTTTAGCAAGCCTTCTTTATTTTGTGCATGAACAACACTAGGCAACCACCTTGTGTGGGTGAATGGGGGTGCCTAACACCTTCCCCCATTCATAATCTAATCCCCTTACCCATCTCTGGATTTTATTTTTAAGTGGAGTTATTTTTACTCTAGATTTGCCTTTTTGCTTATTGTGATGATTTTGGTGTCCATTCACACCTAAAAGGAATGGTGGCGACTCTCCCATTTTTTTGAATCCCGTGTGATGACCGAAAAGTCACTGGATTGATTTTTCCCATGTCTCACAACATGTTAGTGAGTTGAAGTTGAAAATTGAAACTCTTGAGGTTGAAAACAAGTCTCTGAAATCTGAGTTAGAGAAGTCAAAATCTCAGTTGCAGAACTTCTCTTCTGGTTCTCAAAAGCTTGATCACATGCTTGGTATGAGTCAAACTATGACTGATAAGAGAGGTTTAGGATTTCAAGATGTTCCTTCCTCTTCTAAGACCAAAAAGGCAAAAAGGCCTACTCAATGGTTCTAAAGGTCTCAACCAAAGGCATCTCTTCCTAGGGAATCTCATTCTCAGAAATTCATTCCCACTTGCCACCACTGTGATGTTCTAGGTCACATACGACCTAATTGCTGGAGACTAGGAGAAGATTTTACTCAATCTTGGCACTCTCCTTCTAGACAATCCAATGTAGATTTGTCTAATCAAGTCAAGGTCTTAGCTCAACAAACTAGGCTTCTTTCTGAACAACTAGTTTCCTTGACCAAGAAATCATCTTCTAACCAACAATTTTGGGTGAAGAAGAGTGATTTGACTCCTCTTCCTTGATTAGGATTTGTGTTGCATGCATTAACCCTGTTTCATGCTTATCTTATCTTTTTCATGCATGTTTTCTTTTTGTTTTTATTTTTCTAGTTTTTTATTTTAGTTTAGTTGTTTTTGATTTAAAATTTTTCAAAAAAATATAAAAAGATTTTCTATTTTTTTATTTTTTGGTGATTTGTGTTATGAGCATGTTTTGTGAAAACAATACATTTTTATATTGAGAGAACTAATTGCTTAAAAGAATTGTTTTGCAAAACTTATTTCAATGATCTCATATAAATGTACAAAGGTTGATTGATCTCTTAGTGTGTATTTGCATTTCACTTACACACACCAAATACAATTGAGCAAGCTTAATTTTTCTTTTTCGGTGAGTGTGTGGATAGGAAATCCTTGATTTATTCTTGTCTATCTTAAGTTGAAAAGACCCTAGCATATGACCTTGTGTTAAAAAAAGATTTCTCCCTTATGTTTAAAAGAAAAAGCAATATGAAAAGAACTCTGGGATGAGCTGTAAACTTAGACATCTTTGGTTCAAAAAGAAATAAAAAGGAGTACAACCATGGAATAAGCTGTAAATCCCAGATATTCTAAGGAATACTACTCCTTGTGCAAAAAGAATTGTCAGAAACAGGGGGAGAAAATTTCAAAAACAGAATTTTTAAGGTCTCAAAATTCATGAAAGGGTTCTTTTTAATTTTTAGAGAGACTTGAGTAATAAAGTGATTTCTTGTTAAATGGCCAACTCCTCTTCACCAAGTTCCAATTTAGGCAAACTTATTTGTATTTGGATTTGCACTTGCACGCAAGCATACTTGGTGATTTGATTGCATCATTGTGTAGTTATTTGGGATTATTGGTTTTAGTTTTGTAAAAACTTGAATTTGGGTGAAAAAGTTCTCAACAATATGAAAATTTTGAGTTTTTATGAAATATTGCTTGTGGCATGTTTCATCATGTTTTTCGAGTGTTTTTACAAGTGTTTGAGTTGGTTTTGTTGGAGGATTTGTGTTTTGGGTTGCAATCTGGAATTTTTTCTGATTTCTGAAAATTTGGCTTTGGGGCTTGTTCTGAGTCAACTCCAAGCTCCAACCCAGTTATGTTCTATTTTTTCTTGGTTGTGTTTCACCTAAGTTGGCTCGAGTGTGTTTTTCTTAAAGTTTTTCCAGCTATCTTCTCTATTCTTGCACATTTGAGTTCATGCTTGTGTTGAGCTAATGCAGAGCTTGAGTGTGGGGTGTTTGTCTTCTTCAAGACTTCGTCAAGTTTTGAAGGGGAGTAATTATTTGTGCTTCACTACTTCCTTTTGCCTATTTCTGTGACAAAAAGGGGGGAGTAGGTATTTTTGAGGGGGAGCTTTATGATGATTGTATATATCATGTGGATTGTGATATTGATGCATGAATGTGAATTGCATGGATGGATATTTTTTGGACAGAATTGAATCTTGAATGTGAATTGCTTATTGTTATTTTTCTTGATTTTTATTCCTCTTGCTTTTCACAAGGTATGTTTTAGTTTTTTTTACAGGAACAAGTTCCCATTCAAGTAGAGTCTATCTAGATTAGGCTAGATAGGATTTTATTTTAATTTGTAAGTTCCAGATGTTGCTTGGTGGTTCACAACATCTTGGAATGTTAATTTTTTTTAATGGTTTTGTCACGGAATAGCCAAAGGGGGAGTTTGTTTTGTTCAATATTTTATTTTGGCTTAATTTCGTGCCAAAAAGTGTGTCTAAGTGTGTTTAGAATGTTTAGATTGAGTTCAAGAAGTCATGGCTCAAACTACATTGCAAACGGAGTTAAAATGAGCTTTTTATGCTCAACGTTAGATGAACGTTTGATGTGGCGTTCGAATGTTTAGTGTCTGCAGAGAAACTCAAGAGTTGCGTTCGAGAAGACAAGACCTAGCGTTCAACCGTTTAAGTTCTGTAGACAAACCCGAGAGTTGCGTTCTCCAACGTTTGATCTGGCGTTCGAATGGCAATTTCTGAAGGGTGGCGTTTGATAAACGTTTGATGCACCGTTTGAACGTTCAATCTGGGAATTCCAAAATAAAGTTGCAAAAAATTGCATAACTTATTCGTTTTAATTCAGATTGACTTCAAACTTCTTGGCAAACCTTTAAATAGGATTAGGGTCTTTCTAAACCTAAGAGAGCCACGTTTTAGAAGCCCTAAATATCCTTTTCTCTTTTGGAAAAGCCTTCTTCTAGTTTTTCCTCTTTTGAGCCACAAAACCTTTTCTTTGCTTTTTTTCTTCTTTCTTCTTCTACCTTAGAGTTCCGAGTTGGGGAGACTGAATCGTGGGAGTTCCTAAGAATACCAGGTGAGTTCGTTTGGGTGATCGTGTGAGAAGATCTTCAGAGTTCTGAGGTGTTGCTGTGGAGCAAATCTGAGGAGTTCCTCAGATACTTTCAAGTCTGTGAGTTGCAGAGTCTAGCATAGGGATGTTGAGTCGTCTGAACTACAGGTTGTAAGTCTTCTTTTCATATTGGATCTTTTAGGTGGCTCCTGCATAGCCCGGAGGGTTTTTCTTTAGTGAGAGTTCTCATAGAGTTTTCCCTTCATCACCAAATTGCTTATCTTGTTTATTTCTCTACATGCTTTATTTGTTTTACAATTTGAGTGACTTGATAGTTAGTAATTTTTTTCTGGAATTATTTTGAGGATTTGTTCATGCCATTTAATTGAGGACTTGTTTTTAATTAAAAGAATATTTTTTATTCCGCTATGCTGCACCTATTCACCCCCCTCTAGGTGTATTTAGAGTCAAAACCCTGTTTTCACTCTCCATTTTCATTCCACCATATCCTCTTTAATGGCATCTACTTTTGATGAATGATTCAAAATTCTCCAACTTTTGATGTTATTCAACATTCTCTCTCTCTCTCTCTCTCTCTCTCTCTCTCCATCGTTTTATTTCATCATTAATCGACAGGAAGCCACTTTGATAATTTCTTTTCAATTTGTCTAAATATTTCAATTTTGAGGCTAATCGTATTGATCTGAAGACTAAATGAATTTGTAAGTTAATCTCGATATCTATGCTTTTCAACAAGATGATTGTCTTGTGAAATTGAGATTTTAATACTTAAGTTTCTCATTTTGTAGTTTTGATTCTATTCGAGTTTGTTTTAGCTCGTGAGGGAGAGTTTTAGGAATATAAGTAAATATATAAAAGTTCACTCCTACTCTAAGCTTGAGCTTTTAGGTGCAACGATTATTTAACATGATATCACCCCTAGTATTAAGATTGAACTTTTAGTAAGAATTGTGTTTTATATGGTATCAGAACATTAAGCTAACGCCGAGATCCTGGGTTCAAACCTCCACTCCATCCGTTGGGAAAAAAATATTCCATGTGTAGGACCTCCCTAAAATAGGTTTGAGTCCGGCCCACTCGTGAGGGGGAGTGTTAAGAAATATTAAATATATAAAGTTCACCCCTACTATAAGCTTGAGCTTTTAATAAGGACGGTGTCTGTAATGATTGTAGATGCATTACTAAAAGCCAATAATTTTCAGCAAAAAGTTCGTCTAGAATCGATGATCCAGCTGAATACTAGAAGATTTTTGGAAACTCTACAAAGACAAGTTTGTTGTTTCTTAATTTTTTGGCGACATTAATTAATCCCTAATGTTAATTATATTTCTTCTTTTATTTCCCTCTTTGGTTCTTACCTAACTATGCTCTGCTTGATCAATTTGGGCCTTTCAGTTAAAGGATAGCAACCCTTATATTCACATTTCCTTCTGTGTGAATCATTTCTCTGGGTTGTCTTAGACTTGAAATGGTTTGGCTATGATTTCAGATTGACTTGCTGAAGTTTCTGAGGCAATCAAAGTGGCAGAGTTCTGGAGTTTGAGAACATGTAATAGCCATGCACCACCCAAACACTTTCAGAATTTTTGGGGATCAGGCGAATGCTTAAATTTTGAAGTTCTTCGATCGTGATGGATATATAGTGGAAAAAAAAGAAGAGACAGAACCCTTTGTGATAAATATATCTAATTTTGTTCTTGAAAAAACAGAGGATAGTGAGAACACAGACAATTTTCCTAAACAGGATTTTGTGTGGGTTTCTTGTGTTGTTCGATCATGGGTTGCAAGTACAAGGCTGGGTTATACTTAATTGGCATCTATGTGTTCATCTGGGTTACATATTCAGAGATTACACAGGTAAACAGTCATGATCTTTTCTTGTTTTTGATTCTCAATCTAGCTTTTGTTTCATTATACTTAATTGGCCGGTTACTAGTTCTCCTGTAATTATTGAAGAAAAAAACAATATAATGAAATACCTTCAACTTAGATCCCGAGTGTGATAAATTCAAATGAGTCCAGATCATAAATAGCGTTACATTTTGAAATTTAACCAACAATATAAATTCAAATGGATAGCTTCTCATACCTGTAGATTTATGTCTGTTTTTCATTTTATGTTTTAGCGGCAGTCTTTGAAGACAGCAGCAAGAAGTGTTTGGAGGTCCGCCACTAAATGCCATCTTTTTTTTGTAGTGAAATTACCAACTTAACTTGGAGAGATTTTGATGATGAAGTTGGTCTCATCTCAATTGTTAACAACGAAAACTTAAAAATGGTAGCTGAAAGTTACACATCTTTTTCCCTTTTTCCCTCTCTATAAATTTTAGAGCTTCATGCATCCAAGTCAACAGAAACAAATCAGACAATACAAGGTGGGGTCTGTGACCTTTTGGACGATGCATTATTTAGGTTTTACCTTGCTTTCTATCATTTTTTTCCCCTTCTTTTCTATCAAGGAAACCATCCAGGCGTCCCAAGAAGGAGGGGAGATTTAAGGCAACACCCCGACTTGTTGATTAAAATTGAGTGAAACTTACATGGGGATATCAGCCTTACCCAAACAACCCATTACAAAATGATGGACTACATCATAAGATTAGGAATCCCACACTTATCCAAAAAACAGCCACGAACATCTTTAGGAAGAGATAACAAGTGTCAAAAGAAAAGGAGGATTTCCAATTGAAACCAAGTTAGCAAGACAGTCTAAAGCTGGGTTGCCTTCACGATAAACATGAGAGATATAGAATGTCACTCCATCAAGTTTCAACCGAAGAGAATTCTACCAAGTTTCAACCGAAGAGAATTCTACCATGGTCCCAGGGACCAAGGTGGCTTCTTTCTGTGCTTAATAAGCCAAGGCAAATAGAAACTTGCCATGATCATTGTGAAACACTCGTCCTCCACCACTAGAGCCTGGATTCCCACAACTTTGCACCATTTGTATTCAACTCAATTTAATGTAGCTTTGGGGGGGGGGGGGGGAGGGATAAGAATGAGACGTTCTGATGGAGCATATAGAGAGATCCCAAAGAAATTATAGATGTTTGACTCCTCATCACTTGGTAGAGATTTGCAAGTGATAATTGTTGCATGAGTTTTAACATCTACAATGATGGATTCAAGAACACTATTGCAAGCACCCAAATTTTGTACCCTGGATTGGTACAAAAACCGATGTCATATTTGAAGTCCATTCTATCACAAGCACTGGCCCATTTGGTAGAATGCCCGAAAACAAGTGCAATGCAAAAGACCTGGGTTTGAACCAGATTATAAATGACCAAGTTATGAGCTAACCAAACTTAAGGGTAAAATGGTAATTTTACGGTACAAATTCCCATAGTGCACCAATTTGTGCTGTAAGAGACTCAAAATGAAGGATATTACAAAAACTGGGTTCAAAGCCATAGACATGGGGAAACAAGGCCAAAAATGGGGACAATGGGGTAATTGAAATGAAAATTTGAAAAGTGAATGTTTATAAGTTTGAACTTTTTAAAATATCAGAAGGCATATAACGTCCATCAAATTTGTAATTTTTTTTAAGCCAAAACTAAACGAATGCGTTATTGGTTCATATTGATATTGAGTTGCTATCTTGGCAACGAAATATCCTAAAAAATATTGCAAATTGATTAGGAAACAAATTGTAATGGAAATGTAAGATTTTGTAGAGCTGTGGAGTAGGGTTTGGAAAGAGAAATTGACTGAGAAATCTCAGTCAATTTGGACTGATTTTTAGGCTTGGTTTAGGCACTTTCTGTGACATACACTAGTTCAATTTCAGCATCTTATGGTTTAAACGACAAAGTTACTAGAATTGGTATGCCAGGTGATAAGTAAATCCAGACTTTAATTAATTAGGAGACAAGATTTATAAAGTCTGAAATCACTCATCTGAGACACGTCCTATCACCTGATAAACCAAATAGTCTATGTCTGTAACATATATTAGAGTGCATCATAAAAATTTAAACCATCATTAACAACTAGAGAAAACAAACCCATTAAATATCATCTCAACAGAGATACAATTCCAATACATATATACAGCGGAAGATAAATATATACAACACTAAACTGAAAGGTAACTAGAAAAGAGAATTCCCACAGCTCAGAATATACAGACTCTGATTGAAATGGAACAAACCGAAAGGATAAGAATAAGAAGTAAACCAAATGTCCACCTCTTCCCAATCTGACTCATACCACTCATCAGATCTAGGGACCAACTCAGGATCACTCTCAAGAATGACCACGTCACTAGGGTCCCCCTCTGATACATCTACACAGTCTATAAATATAAACTAAATGAGATCAGAGATCCCAGTAAGTCATCATTTATATAACTTAAATAAACAATATATCATATACTCCAAACTGCGACACATCAGAAATCAATATGTGCAAGTGAGAGAAATAGCTATCTCACTAAATAACAAGAATTCACAATAAGGTTCAGAAGAATTACAATAATCATCAACTGGAATATAGCAAATCATTTCATAACTTAAAACTGAATCAATCCGATAAACCATATCATATTATATCACAAAACTAATCAAAGTAATGTCCAACCGGAATTATAGACATCGGCGCCGGCCAGGACTACAACTATAGTAGTTCGGCTGGGATGCACAGTCGCTAGATCACAAGATCAACACACACAACACATTTCGGGTAAGTCCCCTTATACCGGGAAACACCAACCACATCACTCACAACGCTAGGAAGAATAACACATCTCGACTGGCTCTCATCACAAAATAAAGGAAAACATGCCAGGAGGAATCCTCAACTCAACCAGCTTTGTCGCTACAATCAATACAACTCCCTCTACTCCCATATTGAAAAGCCCTCACACACTCAAGTTTTAATTATCTTTTTAAGCATCCACACAAACTACTCAATATCCAAACATAATAAGGATCTCTATTGAGATCAAATAATGAAATTCATTTGGCCCTTACTAACCAGTAAATTGCTAACCCACTATTGATAAGTTAAACTTATCACAGGGTAAAACCAATTTAATAAAGGTGCAAAATGCACAAATCAAAACTATAAATACTCAAATGTGTGTTAACCTAATCAAATATGCATATTTTCATAAATCTAAAAGTACTATCATATATAATGCAATTTTAAACCCATGTTTGTGTAATTCACGTGAAATGTTAAATATCAAGGGTAATATTCATTGTTTGAAACTTGGTACACTTATATAATCGATTAAACACAATTTATAACAATCGGCTGCAATAAAGAAAGCATGCAGTTATAAAGCACATTCATGAATAAATTCCCTAATTTGGTCAAATTTCCCAAAATTACTTTCCATGCAATAATGCAGAAATGCCATGGTCAAGAAATAGATTTGATGCTAAAATTTTGATTAGAATCTAGTTTATTTCTTAAACTAATTTTTGAGCCATTAACTCAAGTCCTTTACCAAGCTTTTAATTATCATGCATGGGACTCCCTGCTAATTAGGTAAACATGTCTTGATTCGCCTACATATTTGACAAACCAAATCTAATGATAAAATTATGAAATTTGGTATGAACATAATAGACATGTAAAGGAAAACACAGAAACAATAATGATTAAATTTGATTACCGTATGGTGAAGTTATAGTCAAAATACAGTAACTTAAATGTCTAAAAGGGATATTTGTACATGTATGACTCTTGGATATAAACGAGCTATCAAATCTCATGATAAAATTATGAAATTTGGTATGAACATAATAAACATGTAAAGGAAAACACAGAAACAATAATGACTAAATTTGATTACTGTATGGTGAAATTATAGTCAAAATACAGTAACTTCAATGTTTGAAAGGGATATCTGTACATGTATGACTCTTGGATATAAACGAGCTATCAAATCTCATGATAAAATTATGACATTTGGTATGAACATAATAAACATGTAAAGGAAAACACAGAAACAATAATGAATAAATTTCGCCATCGTATGAGAGAGAGATATACTCAAAATACAGTAACTCTGAGTTTTCACGAACTAAAACTATTATCTATGAAGGCAAGAAAATTTGGACCCTTGAACGATAGAATTAGTAAATGCTTGTAAAATACAATTTTTAGAGCTTTGAATCAGCTTTCTGAATCATCTTAGAGTTTCTCATTTTGACCATGTATGAGAAGGCTATCGTTAAAACACTAAAACTGTGTAGTAGAAGACCAATAAATCTGAGAACTTATACTTTTAAATTCCAACTTGATACAGCAGCAAACTTTAAATCTTTGAAGACATGATAATATGGTTATAGAAATTATTAAATCTGAACCCTATTCTTTCTAAAACAAAATCAGAATTAAAGCATACTAATCCACACTTATACCTCATTTACAAAGAAGAAAAAGTTCAGAAGTTTATCACATGGTTATATGCATATAAGATTTAGAATACACTCACCAAGAACATGCTGAAAACCCAGAAGAATTCTTAAACTCATGCTGTTCAGATACTTATAATTATGCATACTAGAATTTTATGTTTTGAAATCAAAATAGGATGATGACTTACCTATTTAAAGAGAATTAAACTCAGCAATCCACCCTATGTTACTAGCAGCAAAGCTCACCAAGAAGAAAGTCTACAGGACAATTTTGCAACAAGAATACAAGAGAAGAAGGACTGAAGGTTTTTTGAATTGGGTAATTCCTATTAATTAATTACTTTAAGGTTTATATACTAAACTTAAACAAGAGGAAGAGACATTCATTTAACTAATATTATAATAAAACAATTGTTGACATACACATTACTGATTAGGTGTCGACAATCTTTTATTTCAACAGCCACCTCAAGCATGAGGTGGCAGATGCATGGTACTAACCCTTTATCATGTATCTCATGCTTTACTAGTACACCAAAACCATACATTACACCTTAGGAGTCCAATAGGAGTAAGACACCTAAACCTTTAACCTTAATACTATTATATACATGCAACCCAATTAACATAGTCACTAATACCCAATTATATTAGACTCTAGACACTAAGCTCACACACTTGATGGTAACACCATACAAGAGTACTACATGAATTAAACAAAAGATAAATAATTAAGTGGTAAAAACTTCATCTTTAATTCAATAAATTATGGACAATCATTAATTAAATCCAAAAAAATACCACAATAATTCCCAATAATTCTAGAAGCATTAATACATATTCTTGCACCCAAATATAGGTTTAACTCTTACTAAATAATTTATATTAATATCACATTAATCACCTTATAGTTAATAAATTATTTCTAAAATAAATCATCACTCAATAAGAAATAGCATTACACATGAAACCATAAAGAACATAACCAAAGCTAAAAAAATTAGGATGTTACACTTTCAAATCCAGGTAAAAGGAAAAGAGCGAGAGCAGATTAAGGGAATTCAAAAGTTTGCTAAATGGGGAAAACAAAAGTTTTCACTGTATAGAGGGACTTTTGGCTTTGGGGAAAACAAACAAACAGATCTTGGGGCCTTGGACAGTGGTAAAAGGCTTTTTGGGGAGGTGGTTTACGAGGCTTGGGAGGAAATATGCATATAGAACTTATAAGAAGGAAGAAGGGGAGTGGGGACGGGTATTGAGGGGCTCCAGGATCAAGATCAAACGTGTCTAACAGGTTTCATCCTCTACTTCTTCATCTTTTTTTTCTGTATTATATTATCCCTTAAGCAATGCATAGATTGAATTGGGTTTTGAACTATTGTCTTCTACATTTGATTGTCGAAATAGAGAGGTCGTCTTGCTTGATTTTATTGTGCTTTTCTTAGACCTGGTTGAAGTACATGAGTATTTCGTTAGCTTTACCTCTGTACATCTTATACATAACCTGAGAATGCTTTGAGATGATGGGGGTCACATTTGACCAATGAACCAAAGGTTAAAACTCGTTTGAAGATTGTTCATTAATCTCACAATAGGTTTAAACTCACTGTTGGTTTAGTCTTGTTAGACCAAATCTCATATTTTGAATGCTCTTCATTGCTGGTGAGATGATCAACTAAGGAGAAAAGAATAAATCGAACAAGAAGGATTACTGCTTTTGGCTATTTCACAACCGAACTCAGTACATACATGTTTTGGAAGTCTATTTATGTCGCTTGCTTCAGACATTTTTTAAGCTTCAGATACTTTTGCGGGCCTTCTTTTTATTTACTATATATGTACTGGGATGAGATGGTTTCACTTTCATTTTTATTTTTTGTTTTGTTGCAAATCCCTAATCCCATAATTCTCCTTTTACAACTTTAATAGTCGAAGAGTGCATGGGCATAGGTTAATCGGCTGGATCCAATCCAACCCGATTAAAAACGAATGTATCAAATCTGAAACAAACCGGTCCGAAGACTGATTAAACCATGGGAAACAAGAGAGGTGTGATGTGACATGTTGGAATTCGTCCAACCAAATTTCGTGGGATCCTGCCACTTGGCAGGTGTTGGTTACTTTTCGAACCAGTGTCACGTGATTGTGGGCGTGTGAAAGAAAGTTCAACCCCAAGCGCGATTGCGTGGCAGGTGTTGGTTACTTTTCGAACCAGTGTCACGTGATTGTGGGCGTGTGAAAGAAGTTCAACCCCAAGCGCGATTGCGTGTAGAACTGTATGGATTGTGGTTTATATACGATTGGCTCTATTTGCGCTCATTGACTCTAAGCAGGTGATTGTGCTTGTGCTGAAGGATGGGTTCAACTTTATAGGTTCTATTTTATTAATAGAGAAATATTACATATAGCAAATCAAAGTAAAAGAATCATAGAAAAAGAGAAAAGAAACAAAATCAAAGAAAACCAACTAGTATTACTTAGCAGTCGTTCAACTATTCCCTTGGTTTGAAAAATTGTAGCCTCGGTACCAACTACTCTTGCTCTATAGCCGTGTCACAAAGTATAGAGAGAAGATAACAAGGGTGGCTTTATCTATTTTGCCAGTAGCAGGATCTTCACGTCAAACGAAATAGGTGATAGCCTAGAGTGTCACTACAACATAAAGAAGTGAGAAGAGTTCTAAATTATCTTGGTACTACATGATATGTATAGGATGAAAGACAATGATCACAGATGATCGGATGATAATATAATAACCAGTTTGCGGTTGTTGTGTTGGAGATAGTACTTATTTCCTTCATAGGTATCCCTTTTATAGCTAAGCTTCCTTGGCTTACCAGCAATCTAACAAACCCACTTTCTCTTGGCTGTTTAATGGTTACAAACTAACAAACCCACTTTCTCTTGGCCGTTTAATGGTTACAAACGACCCTGCCTTCAACTTCCCACAATCTAAAACTTCTTCAACAAGTAAAAGTCCTCAACTTTTAGTCGGTCCCCACAAACTCTCCCAACAAACAATATCACATTCCTCTTGGTTGTTGCTTGAGTGCCATGTCATCATCCATGAACTTCTTCTTTGACCATTTCTCAAACTTATTCATCACGTGCTGTAAATAGTAGGATGACCCAGAATGTTTTTGGACTTCCCCGAGTCATAAATGGGTCATTTACTCTAGTCTTTGGACCAGAGCATTTTTACTTTTAGACTGGGTGACTACCTGTACCTAAATCCAATAGGTGGTGGCAACTCCCAAAACCCAGGCCCATGTGCCTAATGCGATCCATGACGAGGGTGCTCACAGCCTAATGACTCTACTAGGGATAAATGACCCGATCCGATTTGATTGTTGGTTGGACCACTTGGGCTTCACATGTCACACGAGCACATACATGCACATGGACACACACGCCATGATGCTTTTTTTTTTTTTTATTGCCTTGACTATTATTTTTTTTTTTGGTAATTTTATTGCTTTGATTATGATGCTCTTATTTTGTTGATTATATCTACGTGATGGGACATGCGCGTGGGTCCACACCGATGATCCGATTTGAGTGATTGCATGGGGGCGCTAGAATAGCGCATTGAGTTCACAATGCGAACGCAAGAATAGATTCCCAAAGTTTGGAAGCATCAAACCTTGGAAAAGAGAGAAAAAATCGAGCCTCTAATATATTTTTGCTGCATAAATTTTGCTAAAATGGTGTTGCCTTTATATGCTAGCCAAGCTAATTTGAGAATGAAGCTACGATTGACATCAAGTAAGGATCTGACACCAAGCTCCCCCTCAGAAAAAGGCTTACAAATATGCTTCCAAGAAACTCAATGGCGTTTAAATTTTCCAGAGTCAACACCCTAGAAAAAATTGGCAAAAAGTCTTTCAATACAAGCAAAAATAATCTTGGGAATCAAAGCCACAGAAAAGAGGTGAATAAATACCGATCTGAGGACATGCTTAATTAAAAGGAGACGTCCAGCCTGTGACAGAAACTTGCACATCCATTAATCAATTTTATTTTTAAGCTTTTGGACTATATCATGGCGCGAACAACATGAAAATATTCTAATACGGAAAAAAAAAAGACTAAAACATGTTACTTAATCTTGTTCTTGTTAGTGGTAGTTAAATCAGCCCATGTAGTCAAATATTCAATTAGTCCTCTTTTTTCACCGTTTTATATATTTATCAATATATCTATATATATATATATATAGATATCTATTTTTTTTTTTCAATTTTATGACGTTAAAAAGTCTTCTTCACCTTCTCTATATTGTTCATTTTTCATTTTTAGAGGGTGAAATCTTGAAGTTAAAAAGTTGGGAATAAGAACCTAATCACATGATTTAGGCTGCGTTTGGTAACGCTTTTCGGAAGTACTTTTTTGCTTTTGAAAGCAAAAAATTGCTTTTAAAAGCAAAAGTACCGTTTGGTAACGCACACGAGAAGCAATTTACTAAAAGCAAAGAAGCAATTTTATTGCTTTTCATCGGAAGCAACAAAACGTTGCTTCTCAATTTTTTTACAAAATTGCTTTATTGCTTTCAAAACCCTTTGATACCCTATCGCTTTATTCCTATATTAAAGATGATGCCTCCATACTCACTTAAGAAGCAACAATGTATTGTTATTGCTAGAGCCGGCAAAATGCCACCCGACCCGACGGGTCAACCCGATTATAAACGGGTTGGGTTGACCCGTTTATTAATTGGGTTGGGGTTTCCCCAACCCGCCAGTAATCGGGTCAACCCGATTATGACCCGCCAACTCGACAGGTAACCTGATTAAAAAAAAAAAGATGGCAAAAGTATAATGTTTCGACCCGATTAACCCCAAAACCCGACCCAAACCCGGTACAACCGGATCCAATTAACCCCCAACCCTATTTTAATAATATTTTTTGAAAAATAACAGTAATCGAGTCAACCCGATTATGACCCGCCCGATAGGTAACTCGATTAAAAAAAAAAAAGATGGCAAAAGTATCATGTTTCGGCCCTGATTAACCCCAAAAACCCGACCCGAACCAGGTACAACCGGATCCAATTAACCCCCCAACCCTATTTTAATAATATTTTTTGAAAAAAAATAATAATAATAATAAACGGGTTGGCGGGTTGAACTCGTTTATTGGCGGGTTGGGGGTTTTCCAACCCGCCTTAATTTAGTCCAACCCGATTATAACCCGATTAATCCCAACCCGATTATTTGAATGTAATTAAATGACTATTTTATGAATCTTTTATTATATTGGACTTATATTTTTGAGTATATTTCTAAGTACAATACATAAATTGTGTACAATACTTTTATGAAAGCAAAAAGCAATTTCTATGTTATTGCAATTACCAAACATGTTTTTTTGCTTCTTAAAAGCAAAGCAAAAGTTTACCAAATGCATTTGCTTCAAAAAAAGATCTTTCGAAAAGCATAAAATTGCTTTTTTGCTTTTTTGCTTTTAGAAGCAAAAAAGCAAAAGCGTTACCAAACGCAGCCTTAGTTTAGGTTAGGTAGAGACTCGATTGTGCGCTATTTAATTTCATTACATTACCCTATCTTGATAAATTCAATAAAGCAAGCTAACACGTGAAGAAAAGTTGTAACAGTAAATTAAATATTGGCAAGATGCTCATTAATTATGCATTTGAATAGAATCATTGTCACGTTACTTAAGCGTTATTAGTTGTAATCAACGAATTCAAGGTGGGGGACGGTGAATTACTTTAGACTTTATTTTGGGTCGTTGTGAGAACATGAAGATAAATTATAATAGTAAGGAAATAAGAATCTAGTCACGTTATTTTGATTAAATATAATCAATCAGATTCAAAAGAAAGATTAAGTACAAGCACATTGGTAGTAGCAAACACAAGTAGGCACTTTTCAAGTTCATTACGTTTCCTAAGCTGACTAAATTTAATCACCTCGGCATGTGAATTCCAGTTAAAATAATAAGCAAACGACAATATGCTTATTAATTATGCAATTTATTTTCTTGTTTTACTAAAATATTTATAATTTTACTGAAGCTTCAGTAGTTGTAATCAACTAATACAAGGTTGATTGGGGACCATGCGTTACTGTTTGCTTTCTCTTGCTCAAGTGTGAACCTGCAGGCTAGAAGTCCTCTGTTCATATTTTTTTTTTTTTTTTGTATTTCTTGGTGGTAGGTGTGAGAGCATGAACTTTAGTTAAAATAGCAAGGAAATAATTTGTATAACAACAATTGGCAATCCCTTTGTTTTTCCTGCTTATTAGCTATAATCAAGTGTGGGATTTAATTAGTTTTCTTTCAAAATTTTCTTCTGGATACTAAATATTGTTAGGAATTCTTTAATCATAGTTGAGAGTCTTGTTTATATAAACAGTTTATACATAGATTTACAGTAAAAATCATCCTTAGCTCCAATTTGAAGAACGAAAGTTGTGTAGCAATGGCGGAGAAAGCTATAACCACTGTCATTGAGAAGATTTTTCCTTCGCTTGAGGAAGAACTGAGAACTTTGAGTGGAGTTAGCACGGAAGTTCGATACATTAGAGGTGAATTGGAGCACATGCAAGCCTTCTTACGAGCTGCCGATGCAAGAGACGAGATCGAAGACAGAGTTCAGATCTGCGTTAAGCAAGTCAGGGATGTTGCTTATGATACTGAAGATGTTCTCGAAGAATTCATGGTTCATCTTGCACAAGATGATCACAGGGATGGGTGCTTGGGTCTTCTCTGTCAGATGATTGGTTGGGTTACGAACCTCCAAGCACGCCATCAGATAGCGTCAAGCATAAAGGATATAAAGACGAGGATCCAAGACACTTCTGAGGGAAGCCAAAGATACCATTTCAACAGCCTTGAACAAGGCTTAACACGTTCCATTACAGCAAGGCCAACGTGGCATGATCGTCGAGAGGATGCTCTTCTAATGGAGGAATCTGAACTTGTGGGCTTTGAAAAACCCATAGAAACTCTGATTGGATTGCTCTTGGATGGTGAATCCCAGTTTGGAGTAATTTCGGTAGCAGGCATGGGCGGGTTAGGCAAAACCACCCTCGTAAAAAAAGTCTATGATCATCAGCGAGTGAAGGGACAATTTCAGAGCCATGCTTGGATCACTGTCTCACAATCATTTAAAATCGGGAAGCTCCTGAAGGACTTGGTACAACAATTCTTCAATGAAAGTAAGCAATCAATTCCTCAAGATCTAGACACCATGACGAATGTCGAGCTCAAGGAGATGATCAAACAATTTTTGCAGCAAAAGAGGTATGTCATAGTTTTCGATGATATTTGGGGCATAGAAGCATGGGAAGCTTTTGAATATGTTCTTCCCAAGAGTAATTGCTGTAGTCGAGTCCTGGTTACCACACGTTCTCATGATATAGCTTCCTCTTGCAAATTTTCCTCTGGTTTTGGTCATGTTTATAAGCTAGAATCCTTGGATCCAGAAAAGTCTTGGACTTTATTTTGCAAGAAAGTGTTCGGAGGAAACACTTGTCCTCCACACTTGAACCAACTTTCAGAGAGCATTTTGGGGAGATGCCAGGGATTGCCACTTGCAATTGTGGCAATTGGAGGCCTATTGGCAAAAGGAAGTACCAGAATATATGATTGGGACATCGTTAATCAAAGCCTTGGAGCTGAATTGAACAAAAATGACAAGCTAAGAAGCATGATGAAGATATTGTCACTTAGTTATAATCATTTACCATACCACCTCAAACATTGTTTCCTTTATTTGGGCCTTTTTCCTGAGGACTACACGTTTAAGCCAATGAGACTAATTCGCTTTTGGATGGCTGAAGGGTTCATAGAAGAACAAGCAGGAAGGACCTTGGAAGAGGTTGGGGAAAGCTACCTCAATGAGCTCATCAGTAGAAGCCTCATCCAAGTTGCTAAAATAAATATCGAGGGAACGATTAAAAGGTGCCGTGTCCATGATCTCATTCGTGAAATCATTCTTTCGAAGTCCAAGGACCAGAACTTTGGAACAGAAACAAACGAATGGAAGACGAGTCAGCCGGAAAGAATCCGACGTTTATCAGTCCTTAAGAGTTGCGACAATATACCACCAACCAAGTGCTTGTTTGTGGTTTATTTGTGGTTTAAGGCTATTAAAAGTGTTAGATTTAAGAAGTGTGCCTTTGGAGGTGTTCCCCAACGAATTCACAAATTTATTCCATTTAAGGTATCTATGTTTGAGGAGAAGCAAGATAACAGTGCTTCCCAACTCTATCGAGAGGCTCCAAAACCTAGAAACCTTAGATCTTAACATGCATACATATCTGAGTTGCCTATGGGGATCTTTAAGCTCCAAAAGTTACGCCATCTTCTCGTTTATTCTTACAATATGCAGAGTTACGTAACTTTTGAAACCATCCAAGGATTGAAGGTAGGAAGGGAAATAGGAAATTTGACAAGCCTACAAAAGCTTTGCTCTATAGAACCAAAAGAGCAAGGCAATGATAGTGCTGACATGATAAAAGAGCTAGGAAGGTTAAGCCAATTAAAAAGATTGGGCATTCGAAAGTTGAGAAGAGAATATGGAAGGGATCTGTGCTGTTCTATTGAAAATATGACCAAACTTCGTTCCCTCGCTGTAGCTTCAATAGAAGAGGAGGAGACTCTTGATCTGCAGTCTCTCTGTTCACCTCCACCTTTTCTCCAAAGGTTATACCTAGAAGGGCTTTTAGAGAAGCTACCGCATTGGATTCCCTTACTCGATAACCTAGTCAGTCTAAGACTATGGTGGAGTAATTTGAGAAATGATCCAATTGAAGTCCTTGGAACTTTGCCTAATCTAGTAGATCTTGGACTAGCTGGGGCTTACGATGCAGAGTCATTGTGTTTTAAGACAAGAGGGTTTCAAAGACTCAAGTGGTTACGTCTTGACAAATTAAATGGATTAAAGTCGGTAACAATGGAAAAGGGAACAATGCCTGTCCTTGAAGAATTAACCATTTCACGTTGCGAGTTGCTAGAGAAGCTGCCATTTGGAATTGAAGAACTTCTCAATCTCAACGTGCTCTGGTTTTACGACATGCCGGTTAAATTTCTAAGAAGGCTACTTCCGGATAAAGGTAAAGATCACTCCAAAATTTCTCACATCCCAAATGTACATATTACATTTTGGAGAAACGGCGGTTTGGAGAACTTCCATGTCTAACCAGCTAGGGATTTAAAAAAAGCAGTGGAAGAAGCAAGAACTTGTCAAGAAACCAGGTGCGTGTCTTACTGGTATTACAATAGATTTTTTATCCATTTTCTACTTCTTTTCATGTAGCAATTAATCAATATAAACTTCCTTTTTAACCTAAAACTGGTAACAATTATCTTACTGCTCTGGGGTGATTATTTCATTTTAATATTTCATTATTTTGGCATTTGGATTTTATTTATTATTTTTTTTCGGATTGCTCGACATTTTTGGCTTCTTCATTTCTATATAGGTCTGGATGTAGAGATGAAAAACGTGTATGATCAGTTTTTGGACTCCTGTGACATCGTTGGCCGTTGCCTATGTTTAAGCAACGATTTTGGGCCTAACCTTGAGAGAATTGGGGTCGAAAGGCCAATATTAAAGGACTGAATCATGAATGATCACATACAACCTCTAGTGTTAAATTGAGTAATAAATAGATTGTGTTTAGATCAAATATAGAGACCTCGCACACACAACAGTGCCACAAGTGAGGTCCCAAATCACACCACAAAGCTCCTATTAATCAAGACCAGCCTTTTTCCTTTTATTTTTTCCCCTTCTAACTCATGAATTTTGATAGTAATAATAATTCATCTAAGAACCGTTTTACCAAAGTAGGAAAGGAGCATTGTGTTAACAAAATGGTAGACAATGTTCTCGAAAGTAATTAAAGGCTTCATTATAGGACGAAAATTTGCATTTGCATCCAATATATTAATTTTAATTGCCTCCATTAAGGGCTTAATTTTTCTAATTATTTTGGATGCATTTTTGGTGCGGCCAAATCTAGTTGAGAAGCTGCTGCTAGTTGATTGCAGGAATTCAAGTGGACATTTCATTGGTACGTTGTGCTTGGCAATTGGAATCTCATCAGATACCATTGTGGAAGCAGCAACACTATGAGCTGGTATTGAAGAGGATTCATTGTCAAGATGTCAATTGTCAATCGTGAGACAAACCAGGTACAGTTCATTTGCCAAGCTCTGCTCTTAGCAGCTTTTTATGTAATTGACATTGGGTTCCTCCCCAGTTCTTAAAGACTGTACTTCTTGGTAAACTCTATGGCTGTGCAACAGCTCTCATTGTATCTGTTTAAGTTCTGTTTAATTTCATTTGCCTTTTTATTCACCCAAGAAAAAAAAAAATGGAAACAAACAGAGTTGCTTTGTGGTCCTCATGTTTGTTAAATATTGTATCTGTCGAATTGCATTAAGCTCCATGTGATTCGCCAACACCATGACCAGAGTCGTCCTTGGGAGAGTTGAAAGCTTCTTACAAGGGACCAAACCTTTGAAATAGAGTAGCAAGAGGTAAGAACAATAGATAGTAAGGGTTTATATAAGAAGTAGAGAATCAAATTTGTTAGGTCTTAGGTAATTGTGTTGGCTTAATTTTATGCCTAAAGTAGGTTTAGATAGTTTGGTTTGTGTGAAAGTATGATTGGTTCAATTATATTTCGAGTTGTATTTGAATTAGGAGAGTTTTTTAAGTTGTGGCACTTGGATTGATTGATAATTTTCAGGTGAATGAGCTTTTCTTGTGTAAGTAGCTTCTTGAGGAATCCATGTGATGAGATATTTTATTTAGGCCCACTTATATGCATAGTTATACCTTTACTTACCAACTTAAGCTTTTAGATGCAATGGTTGTTTAATATGTAGCGCCTGACAAACATATAGTTACAACCTCACTTATTAGTTTAAGCTTTTAAGTGCAAAAATGTTTTTTTACATTATGCTTAAGAATGAAAGCTTGTCTTTTTATACACCATGGAAACCAAGCTAATCTCGACCAAACTGCTACTTCTCCCTTTGATCTTATTACTTCATAGCAGCTTCTAATAGTGAATTTTCCCCATTTCCATTCCACTATATCCTCTCTAATAGCATCCAGTTTTGATAAGTGATTCAACATTCTCCCAACTTTCCTGAAAATCCATGGAGTTAGCTATGGGTGGGTTCAATTCACTTTTTTAGGATTGTGTCTTTAAGTTGAGCTCTTCTAGAGACACCTAAATCATATCTAACACAACCCTCACACTGTTGGACTCATAGATTACGCGCACAAACCAGAATATCGGCGCCTATGTTTGACCATTTATTTGAATAATCTCTCCGAGGTCAATGATCTGATAGACCACAAAACAATTATGTAAAGCTTATATTTGGGCAATTTGGAAAATCAGAAACCCTGCTTTCTTCAAAGGAAAAGCACCCATAGTGGAGGATCAGTGTGGATTCACCTACCAATTGATATACTATCACTGTTAGGAAACTACATACTAGACCCAGTGTATCTCAAGCACAAGTTCATCATATCATATGGGTTACTCCACCGACACGGTATATAAAGATAAATGTTGATGCCACAGCCAAAGGATGTCCAGGAATGGCAGTTGCTGGAGTGATTTGTAGCACAAATGGGAACAACCATAGCACTAGAAGCAAAAACATATGCATTATTAATTTGGCAAATTTTGCTGGTAGCAACTATTCCCCGGTTACAAAATCCAACTCCTCCTCTAACATCTTTACTATTTGCGTAAGTGGGAGAGCTGCTTCTAGACCTTTTGTTGAATAAAATTATTATCTTTTTACCAAAAAAATTTAAAAAATTAAAAATAAAAATAAAGAGAAAAACAAGGAGAGTTGGATCTTTCAAAATGAAAAATTTTCAACCTCGCAAAATATCGTCGGCCATTCTTCCCTCTCGTTCTGCCAAAGCTTCAGTTGAATGCTCAAGGGCAGATATTGTAACAAACTATAGATATACCTACAAATAATCGAAAGTCTGTCAAACTTCTAGATCTAGAAACACGTGTCAATCCTACACTTTTTATCCATTCTATGATAAACTCTAAGGCCTATCAGTCTTAATTAATTTCATGAATGGAAGGATCCTACTTTTTTTTTATTAAATTCTCTACAATTATGAGAAATCTATAAGAATTTATTAGATATGTTTAAAAATACAGAGAAAATAATTTTTTATTCTATATTTAATCTGAATATATTGATCGTATCCGTGATTTTAATGATCCAAAAAAGTCTCTCGAGTTTTATTCAATTTATGACTACCAACAATCTCCATTGAAGTCCAAAACCAAGCACAACTCCTGTTAGGCTCATCAACAAACTGGGAACATGGTCACTTGGCTACATTTTACAAAATCTATCACCCAAATTATTTAGCGACAGACCCTAAAATTAATCGACAGATATTTAAAGATTCATAAGAGCAAATAAACTTTACAAACAGGAATGCATACACAAGCTGTTAACCATCAATCATGGTGTGTGGCTTGTGACGTTTGCACGCTTGCACTCACAGGTGCACAGGCTTCTCGATTCTTTTACAACGCGCTGTGATCGTCGTATTTGCAGCTTGATGTTGACCAACTTACTCGCAATCTGTTGCCAACATATACAACAAATAAATTGAGATTAAAATGAGAAAAAGATACAAAAGTTGGAAGAGTTTACTCCACGATTATGATAATTTCCCTGCAAACGGGAAGCACGAAGGAGTCAACTGAGAGAAACACGCTAAGGCATTGGATTTTGACAGGGCTGTCAAAAAAAATGAGGGCTGAGACTGAGACTTGGCTCACATAAGCTGCACTTGTTCTCAATAATTGGGCCTTAAAGCACAATAACTAATCTCCCAAGCCAACAGCCTGAACTTGGACGATAAATTGGGTGTGCTAAGACAATTGAAGCTCAGATAAATTACTTTTATATAAAACATACATACATAAATACATGAACTCTCATATAATTGTATTTAATTGACTTTAGACTCATGTTGCCAAATAACATTCATGGAATGAGCCAAACCAAGCCTTGAAAAGGTTTTCAATCCTGTGCAAGCCTAAGGACAAAAATATCCAACAAGCCTAATCCTGAGGGAGCCTGAGTCTGCGCCTCACTCATGGTTTAGGAGCTCATGCAGAGATGACGACGGCACAGACTGATTTGGCTCCTTCATAGCTGCAGGTTGAGTCATTTGTAAGGAAATGAAGTGGATAAATGCAAGACATACAAACCTACCACTAAAATAAAATCTGTATTCAAATCACAATTACTTTGACTTAACAAAAGGATATCTTAGCTTTTTTCGCAGTAGGTAAATATGCAAGTCAAATAGAACAAGCCTAAAAAAACCACCCATGAGATGCATCTCAAGACCATTATTTTCATATTGGAAACCAAGGCCACTACTATTGTATCAAAATTATACCCCTTCGGAATATAATACAAGGGGCAACATGAATAATAACAACTGCTCTTTGGTATTACAGGGCAGCACTTATGCACACCAGGAGTTCCATAAACAGTTTCACAAATTATGCAACTGATTAAAATATATCCAAGGATATTTTTACTAAAAATAAGAGGATCACTAACCATGCTCCAAGTGAGGTCCTCCGGGCCCAGAGGTTGAGCTGGACTGGAATATAGGAAGTGCCTTGAGTACTGAAAATTTGAAAAACCAATTTAATTAGTCCGCACAAAGAAATAAGTTATCAATAAGGAAAACATACCATCAACAGCCTCAACAAAATTTGGACAGTAACTCAGTAGGATCCAAAAAGGCAAATGGTAAGGGAGAATTAAATAACCAAATGAACAGTTCAGTGATGCCACAACAGATTAATAGTTCTATATAATTAGTGCTATTGACCCTCACAGTAAGAACTTTTTCTTACTTCACTAATTGTAATCCATCATTTCCAGTTTCCAGGAAAAAGGGTTTCAAGCTACTGTTAACCACAATAGCAATGAAATGGCTTCTCCAAATCAATAGTTTTCAGCTCAGGGCACAGGCAATAACTGAATAACTTTATGGTATATATTTCTTAACTTTAGTAAATGCACCATACAACGTTTAAAAATACATGAAATTAAGAACAACAGCTCCCAAAAAACTTAATCAAACAATAGCCAAGAGCATAGTTTATGTTCAGTGGTAAAAAACCTTTCCAAGGTTTGCACGCATTTCAATGATTTGCCCAGGACGGATGCTCTTCAGAAATGAAACAAGCCAGCCCGGTTGTACGGAATCACTCGTAGACACAAATAATGCTATCTGCACAGATGGAAAAAAAAGAAACGAGGGTGCTATCAGTAACCACACATGTATTATACGCCCAAACAAATATATAACAATGAGAAAATAATATATTACGAAAAAATTTGCAGAGACTGATGAGACCTTGTATGATGTGAAGCGCAAAAATTTACGCTGGAAGCATATCTGGTACGATCTATTTGGCATCTTAAAAAGTTCTGTCGCATCATTATTCCACATATTCTTTTAAGCTTTTGTGAGTATTAGACAGAACAAACCTTTCTAGATCATGTTTACAAGTCACTCTCTCTCCTTCACAAGTCTTAAAACCATATTAGGGTTTCCATCTGGCTTAAAATATAATTTAGAAAATATTTTCTGTTTACAATGAGATTTTTTTTTTAAACACAAAAATATATCCATGAAATTTCAATTTCAGAAAAAGACTTCAGATAATATTTTGGAAATGTGGAAACACGGCCCATCCATGGTTCAATTTGAGTGTGGATAGATACCATAAAAATTATTTAATTAAGATTTCAAATTGGTTCAACCAGATTTCTAGGTTAGGGGGTTTAATTAAATGGTTGGGAAGGTATTAGGCACCCAACCACCCCTGTTTCAATGAACCAGTTACCTTATTTGAATTTCACCCTAAATTTTTTATTTATTTACATTTCCTTTAAATTTTAATGAAAAATCTTAAATATTTACAAATCCTAAGAAAGGGAAGTTTCTAAGTTTGCTAAATTTTATACAAGTAAACTATTTCTAAAATCCTAATATTTACAAATTTCTAAAAACAAGTTTCTAAGTTTCCCAAGATGGCAAGATTTACAACATTCTAATATTTATAAAAAGGAAGTTTCTAATTCCAAAATTTATACAAAGGAAATGTTTCTAAAATGGCTAGATTTTAAAAAAAATCAAAAAATTCTTAAATTTAAATCCTAAATTTCTAAAATTCTAAAATGTTTAGATATTTACAAATCCTAAAAGGGGAAAGTTTTTATGTTTTCTAAAATTTATACGTGGAATATTTATAAAAATCCTAATATTTACAATTGTCAAGATGTCAATTGTCAATCGTGAGGCAAACCAAGTACAGTTCATTTGGCAAGCTCTGCTCTTGATAGCTTTTTAAGTTCTGCTTAATTTCATTTGCCTGTTTATTCACCCAATTAAAATGAGAAAGGAAAAAAAAAACAGAGTTGCAGCTTTGCAGGACTCGAGCATCACCCAATTAGCCTACTAGGGACTCGCCAACACCATGACCAAAGTCGTCCTTGGGAGAGTGATCAAAGCTTCTCACATGGCCCAAACCTTTGAAATAGAGTAGCAAGAGGTAAGTACAATAGATATATATATGTTGATGAAGGGTTTAGATAAAAAGTAGAGAATCAAATTTGTTAGGTCTTAGGTAATTTTGTTGGCTTAATTTTATACCAGAAGTAGGTTTAGATAGTTTGGGTTGTGTTGAAGTACGATTGGTTCAATTAAAAAAATGCGTCATATCTCGTACGTCATAATTTGAGGAATGAAAATATAACAATAATAATATCTTCAATCAAAAAATGCACTTTGACTGATTGATAATCTTCAGCTATACCTTCACTTGAGGAATCCACGTATTGAGATATTGTATTTAAGCACTCTCATATACATAGTTATACCTTCACTTGGACTCATAGATTACGCACAAACCAGAAAATTGGCACCTAGGTTCGACCATTTATTTGAATAATCTCTCCAAGGTCAGTGATCTGATAGACCACAAAACAAGTATGTGGAGAAGGGAAGATCATGTCTCAAATGCTTAAGGACAATCATGTGGCCCCTCTTTCAAGTAAGTAAATTATACTTGGGCAATTTAGAAAACAAGAAACGTTGCTTTATATGCAATGATAAACCAATAATTTTCTGCAAAAAGTTCGTCTAGAATCGATGATCCAGCTGAATACTGGAAGGTTAGGAAACTCTACAGAGACCACTTTTTTGTTTCTTAATTTTCTGGCAACATTAATTAATCCCTAAAGTTAATTATATTTCTTTTTTTATTTCCCTCTTTGGTTCTTACCCAACTATGCTCTGCTTGATCAGTTTGGGCCTTTCATTTAAAGGATAGCAACCCTTATATTCACGTTTCCTTCTGTGTGCATCATTTCTCTGGTTGTCTTAGACTTGAAATGGTTTGGCTATGATTGCAGATTGAATTGCTGAAGTTTCTGAGGCAATCAAAGTATTGGCAGAGTTCTTGACGCCAAACAGAATAGAGATTATTCTGTAGGTTAGTTCGAACAAATGATAAACAAGGAAGAACACAAGCATCTTGCCCAAAACATAGAGAAAAATGTCTCTGAGGTTCAATTCAATATCAATTAATCAAGTAATACCAAAATCAGTCCACAAGCCGGACTTTATAGCCAAAAATTGTCTATACTGGAAAGTTACTAAAAACGGCAAAAGCCCCTAAAGCATGCCTAAATGAAATATAGAATAAAATAAGCAACTTGTGAAAAATCTAGCCCAAATCGGGTTTAAAATCACTTCCTAATTGACAAACGAAGTATTACCAAAAATAGCAACAAATAACTAAAAATAGCTATTCGGAGGGGAAAACAGCGGAATTTGAGGTCGAGAAAGGTGCACATCAACTTCAATCATGTATGATGGAGTGCGCGCCGGAAATATCTTTCCGAATTGGGGTCATATGTGCGATTCCGATAACTGTAGCCAAAGTTATGGCCAAAATACTAAAACGCACTCAGAACTGTCCCAATTAGAAAAGATATCACTATCACTTCCTGCCTTTGCGATGCTCTGCCAACTCATGGTATTCCAACGCCATCAATGTGCAATCTGATAGCTCAGCATCATCTGTCTCGAATCCCCCTGCATCAGTCGCCCCAGGTTGGAAAGAACTCGTCCTCGAGTTCAGAGTAGTGTCATCCGAATCCCCAAAACAAGGACTTAGGTGCTTCACATTAATCAGAAATCTTCAAGTGACTGGGTAGGCGCAACCTGTAAGCATTATCATTGATCTTCTGCAGTACCTCACAAGGTCCAATCTTCCAGTCCTTGAGCTTATTATACTCGCCAGCAGGAAAACGATCATGAGTTAATACTGCCCAAACAAAATCACTAACATCAAAAAGTACCTGACGACGATGACGGTCAACCCAAGTCTTGTACTTGGTATTGCTCTCCTCAATGGCCAGTTTTACCTGCTCATGGATACCCCGAAGATGCGTCGCCATCTCATCTGCTTTAGGACTGAAACGTCCTATACGTGGAATAGGGGCTAAGTCCAGCACCCCGGATTGGTTTTGACCATAGACAATCTCAAATGGGCTTAAGCCTGTAGTTCTGTTTTTCGATCTGTTATAGGCAAATTCTGCCTGAGGTAATGCCAAATCCAACTGCTTTGGCTTAGTTCCTGCCAAACACCTCAAAAGGTTGCCCAAACTTCGATTCACCACTTCGGTCTGGCCATCCGTCTGGGGGTGGTAGGCACTGCTAAAATTCAGTTGTGTCCCCAGTTTCCCCCACAAGCTCTACCAGAAATGACTGATGAACTTGGTATCACGATCTAACGTGATAGATCGAGGAACACCATGCAAACGCACAATCTCCTTGAAGCATAAATGGGTGATCCGAGCAGCATCCATAGTCTTCCTTTAGGCTATAAAATGGGCCATCTTGGAAAACCTGTCAACCATCACAAAGATAGAATCCGAGGCCCGTTGGGTGCGGAGTAAGCCTAACACAAAGTCCATGCTGACATCGAACCAAGGAGTTTCAGGAACAGGTAAGGGAGTGTACAGGCCTGCATTGGTGAGAACTCCCTTAGACCGTTGGCAAATATAACAGTGGTCTACATAATGAGCCACATCACTAGTCAACTTGGGCCAGTAAAAGTCAGAAGAGATAAGGGCCAATGTCTTATCGCGGCCAAAGTGTCCCTCATTATGAAGTTCACTTATAATCTGCTGCCTCAATGAACAATCTGGAATGCACAACTGCAATCCACGAAATAGATAACCATTATGCAAAACAAAATCATGACGGTGACCATCAGTTACCTCCTGAAATATCCTTCCGAAGAAAGGATCAGCTGCATACATATCGGTGAAAGCCTCAAAGCCTGCAACTCTGTTAAGTATGGTGGTGAGAAGTAAAGTGCGGCGACTCAGGGCATCTGCAACACGGTTCAGGCTCCCTGCTTGGTGTTTCAGCGTAAAGGTGAACTCCTGCAAGTACGCCACCCACTTGGCATGCCGTCTACTCAGCTTGTGTTGGCCATTAATGTACTTCAGGGCCTCATGATCAGTAAATAAAATAAACTCCCTCTGTACTAGGTAATGACGTCAATGTTTCAAGGACTAAACTATGGCATAAAACTCTAGGTCATAGGTGGAATAATTTTTCTTTGATCCCGATAGCTTCTCACTAAAAAAAGCAATTGGACGCCCAGACTGACTCAGAACACCACCAATACCAACGCCAGACGCATCACAATTTACCTCGAACACTTTGTCAAAATCAGGGAGTCCCAAAACTGGTGCTTCGGTCATCTTCTGCTTGACCAGTTGAAAACTAGCCTCAGCCTCCTCAGACCACTTGAAATCTTGTCCCTTGAGGCACTCTGTGATAGGAGCAATCAGAGTGCTGAAATTTCTGATGAATCGTCGGCAGAAGGATGCCAACCCATGGAAACTTCTGACATCGTGCAAGGTTTTTGGTTTGGGCCACTCCAAGACTGCATCTATTTTTTACTGATCTGCATGAACACCATCAGTAGACACAACAAAGCCAAGAAAAGTTACAGAAGTAGTGAAAACAGAACACTACTTCTGATTGACAAATAGGCACTCTGCCTTCAGCTTCTCAAAAACAGCACAGAGGTGATCAAAGTGTGAAGCCCATGTCGGACTATAAATGATAATATCTTCAAAGTAAACCACAACGAATTTCCCCATAAAAGGCCGTAAAATATGATGCATAAACCTCATGAAGGTACTGGGTGCATTGGATAGCCCAAAAGGCATGACTATCCACTCATATAACCCATGTTGCGTTTTAAACACTGTCTTCCACTCATGCCTTATTCAAATCTGGTGGTATCCGCTTTTAAGGTCAATTTTTGAGAAAACCTTAGAATCGGACAGCTGATCCAACATATCATCCAGGCGGGGAATTGGGAACCTGTACTTCACAGTAATCTTGTTGATTGCTCGACTATCAACACACATACGCCATGAACCATCCTTCTTTGGTACAAGTAGGGCAGGGACTGCACATGGGCTCATACTCTCACGAATATAACCCCTCTCTAATAACTCTGCTACCTGTCGCTGCAACTCTTTAGCCTCCTTGGGACTGAGGCGGTATGCAGGTCGATTAGCCAAACTCGATCCTGGAACAAGATCAATCTAGTGCTGGATATCTCTCATAGGCGGTAGCCCAGGAGGAAGATCCTCTGGCGTCAAGTCAGCGAATTCTGATAGCAATTGCTGAACTTCTGCTGGTAAGTCAGAATCCATGGCCACTGTATTGCTCCCGCAAGGTAGTAGAGCATATACTACATCTCCATGCTCAATCTCATCTAAAAACCTGGACATAGAAAGCAGGTTAGTATTATTGGTTAGCGGTGTAGGACTAGGTCCTTCCCGCCGGGGCGCCAACACAACCTTTTTTCCCTTGATGTGAAGGGAGTATGTATTCTTCCGTCCATCATGAACGACACTGCGGGCATACTGCCAAGGTCGACCCAACAACATATGACATGCATCGATAGTCACAACATCACACCAGGCATTATCAAAATATTTTCTGCCAATTGAAAAAGACACAAGGCATCGCCTATGAACTGTTACCTCACTGCCTTTGTTCAGCCACGACAACTTGTATGGTATGGCTTAGGATGACGGTCCGTCTTAAAATGCAATTTCTGGACAGCCTCCTCGGACACTATATTCTCACAACTGCCGCTGTCAATGATCATTTTGCAGACTTTATCTGCAACTGTGCAGGTCGTATGGAAAATATTGGTCATCAACCAATCATCCCCTGAATCGCCCTTGGGGTTCAGTAGACTCTTGTGAACGACCAGAGTCTCATGGCCATGTTCATACAGCACATTGCTAGCATCATCATCATCATACACAGGTTCGTCAATCTCCTCGGTCTCGTCTACCATGTCTTCCTCAATCAACAAGTTTTTGCCCTTTTGATTAGTTGATTTCTTGAAATCAGTAGCCCTATGCCCCTTTTCACCACAATGAAAATATCTAATAGTAGAGTTGGAATTACCCTGCGGTGGCTGCTGGGCAGGACGGGAGTCCTGAGGGCGAACTGGTCGACTGTTTTGATCGCTCTTGATCATTGGTCTCCTGTTTTGTTATTTTTCAACTGCAAGTGCACGCTGGTATGCCTCAAAGACAGTCCATAGTGAATGAAGACTGAGGACATCTTGCAGATTTTGACGCAAACCTCCCAAATACCGTGCCACCATCTGCTCCCCCGTCTCAGATAAATCGTTCCGGGCGATCAACTGGTAGAACTCCTTCGTATAATCATCGACCGATCTCGCACCCTGCCTCAACATATGAAGTCGTTGAAATAAGCTTTGAGTGTAGCTGAAGGGAAGGAAGTGTCCCTTCAATATCTTCTTCATCTTCTCCCAATCAGTGATCTTGGTCTTGCCCTGCCTGTCTTGTGAACGTCGCAACTGCTCCCACCACGCAGATGCTCTGCCTTTGAGTTTGATGGCGACTAGTTTCACTTTCATACGATTTGAAACTTCCTTGTAATCAAAAATAAGTTCCACTTCGTCTAACCAGTCAATGAATCCCTCGGCCTGTAACGTACCAAAAAACTCTGGCAGATCGAACTGAAAACCGAGATCTCCACGATGCTCCTCCCGACCACGGTACCCCCTGAATGGAGCACGATTGTGATAGGGGTTTTCGAAAGTGGAATCAGAATCATGATCGGAGACCTCACGATCCTCGAGATCACGTGCCGCTAGACGCTGGGTTAACTCTGTGACTTGCCTCTGCAAATCTTCAATCATTACATCCTGAACACTACGATCATGGTGTTGAGCTTCCTCATTCGGAACCTGCCCACGACGACCACGACCACCAGCCATTAAAACTAATGAAATTTCACCCCAGGAAGATGTTGAAGCTCTAATACCAACTGAAGCCAAACATAATAGAGATTATTCTGTAGGCTACTTTGAACAGATGATAAACAGGGAAGAACACAAGCAGCTTGCCCAAAACACAGAGAAAAACGTCTCTGAGGTTCAATTCAATATCAATTAATCAAGTAATACCAAAATCAGTCCACAAGCCGGACTTTATAGCCAAAAATCATCTATACTGGAAAGTTATTAAAAATAGCAAAAGCCCCTAAAGCATGCCTAAATGAAATATAGAATACCTGTGAAAAATCTAGCCCAAATCGGGTTTAAAATCACTTCCTAATTGACAAACGAAGTGTAAGACCCCGGATTTTTTTGATTAGCCTAATATAAGGAATTTCTTAATATTATTAAAAATAAATAATAAGGGATAATTCATGTAGTTGTGTCACAAGGACAAGTTAGGAATTTCAGAAAAGTCAGCTTAGGTGAATTAAAGTGAATGATTCTTATATTATAATTGTAATATTTAAATAGATAATGTAAGATGAATTAAATAGATTTAAGTAAGTGATGTTATAAGTTCAATAGTAAATGTTATATAGGAATTAAATTAATAAAATATATGTAGTGCTGTTGAAATGATTTGGGTGTTAAATCAAATTATCAAGGGTTTTTGGGTTGTTGGTGTAGGCAATCGGTGGAATAGAGTTACACCGGATCATAAAGAGGAGTTGAAGAGATTTGTGAAACGTAAGAGCGTTTGGTCTTCGAAAACGTTTAGTAACAGTCAACTGTTCACTGTTGGGAGAAAACAGAAACGGCAGGGGTTAGATCTGAGGAGGGTTAACCCATTCATCGAAACTAAGTTTTGATCTAGAGGATTGGGAGTGAAGAGAGATGCTTGTTCGTCAGAAGAGTTGTGTTCAGTTGGAGCACAAGTCATTCAAAGTCCAGCTTTTAATCGGGTAAGTCTAATCCATGTTCGAAATAGGTTATTTTGGTTCATTTCTATCTGTTTGTTAGTAGAAATAAGAAGGAGGAATTAGGATCTAAGATTTAGAAATTTTCTGCTGAAATTTCTGTTCATTGGTGGTTCATTAGATGTTGAAAAATTCTGATAAGCAGTGTTCTCTGTGGAGTTGGTTTTCAGCAAACCTAAGGCAAGTTAGCACCTTTGATAATAGCATGTTTTCTGTGTTTTAAGATCTTATAAAGAAAGGAAATGTGTTTAAGGTCATTTTTAGTTTCTGTTAACATTTCGGGTGAATACTGTCTGATGGTTGTATAATTTGGTTATGTAATCTCAAAGGAGGCTTAATGAGTTATGAAGGATCTGTGTGTTGTATTAGAAGATTTCTTGAGGTATGTGTGTGATTCGGAATGAGGGATTACATTTTATAGCAAGTTTGAGAAGTCCTCGAGTTGGAAAGTACCTGGTGCCAACCTAATGGACCTGGTGCCAACCTCAAAGAGGTTAGCACCAGACCCAAAATAACACTGCCGCCTAGTGCTTGGACCTGGTGCCAACCTAATGGACCAGGTGCCAACCTCAAATAGGCTAGCACCAGACCCAAAATAACACTGCCGCCTAGTGCTTGGACCTGGTGCCAACCTCAAATAGGCTAGCACCAGACTCAATTTGAACTAACGCTAGGGGTTATATACCTGGCGCTAACCTCACCAGGTTAGTGCCAGATGGTGCAGATTAGCGCCATGTTTAATTGTGAAGAAATCTTTCGGCTATTATGACATATGTGAGTAACCTTGGTTCCAGCTTCTTAAACCTATTCAAATGAGTTTATAAAAGATCAAATTAACATCTGGAGTTTTAGATTCAAGTGAAGATTAATTACTAATATGGATTAGAGACTTATTGGGAGAAAAATTCATGATACTAAATACCTGTGAAATTGTCTACAACAAATATTTGTAACTCTTTAAAAACTTATTTTTATATCAAACTATTTAGTTGTTGTACCTGAGTTATGTAATGATAAGTAAGGGAATCCAGAACTGTCAGAAGTCTATTAAAAATTAATTTGGACAATAGAATCTGTGGAATACTTTTAGAGAAAGATAGCAAATCTGAACTTTGTTGTGTAAAGGATTAGCTAATGTGAGAATGATAATGCAGATTTTAACTTGTGTTTTTATGGGATTACCAATACTGATAGTAACCGGTAGAAAACAGTATTGTCAACAAGGTTAGAGCATAAGTGGTTTTGATATTAAATAGTAAAGGTAATAGCAGAAACTGAATTTTTATCTGAGAGGATTGACCATTTGGGAATTATGGAACTGAGCTAACCATTCACTGATTTTTGCTGAACTCTTATTATGATCTGAACTGTAATTGGTCCTGGATTTCTCGTATGTTCATGGGTTACCATCTTGATAAAATGTAAGTGTTTTCATTGTATATAATTTCTGCTGTTGGATGGTTTTATTGTTTAATTGAAACTGAGATTGGTAGTTTTCACTATAAATTGGCATCTCTTATATAAAGCATGGTTTTATGATAAATTTACACAGTAAATGATAACTACTTGCCAAAGTAATAGGGTGAAACTTAGTGTGGATCCACAGTCGAGTTGTAGTGAATTTTGTATATTTTGTTTGGATTTAAGTCTAGGGTTCCTTCATGCGTTTCCTCCACGATGGAGAGGCCTTCCATGAGGGAAGTGCTGCAGCAACTCCGTTTCCACCATGAGGGTGAGGTCATACGGGTATTTCCGCCATGAGGGCGATGAATTGGTTGTTTGAGCTGTTGCAGTATTTCGACTGGATTGTTTGGAACACTAGTGCTTAGCCACACAAAATAGACAGACTTCACGAGTCCCAATACATAAGATTTTCCGAATGTGATTGACGATGTATTTCCGAGATTAGAAGGATTACCGTGGTTAATCGTCGTGTATTTTTAATCGTACATGTTTTAGTACTGTTACAACTATATTTTAGGCATGCATTGCTACTTGCTGAGATAGTTGTATCTCACTGTTTTGTTTTGTTTTCAGATCTCAGAGAGGACGATACAGGCGGGTTTATGCTTGGTTTAGGTGAGTTGGGGAAAATTTTAGTTGACTCTGATTATGTTATTGCCATTTCATGTTTTCCTTACTCTGATATAGCGATCCTGTGTATAAAAGTAACCCTTGGGGAACGAGTTACGATTTTTACTACGTAACCCGGTTCCGGGGCGTTACACGAAGTATTACCAAAAATAGCAACAAATAACTAAGAATAGCGATTCGGAGGGGAAAACAGCGGAATTTGAGGTCGAGAAAGGTGCACATCAACTTTATTCATGTACTATGGAGTGCACGCCGGAAATATCTTTCTGAATTGGGGTCATATGTGCGATTCCGATAACTGTAGCCAAAGTTATGGCCAAAATACTAAAACGCACTCAAAACTGTCCCAATTAGAAAGATATCACCATCACTTCCTGCCTTTGCGATGCTCTGCCAATTCATGGTATTCCAGCGCCATCAATGTGTAATCTGACAGCTTAGCATCATCTGTCTCGGATTCCCCTGCATTAGTTCTGGAGGCTGAGACCATGCAATACCCATGCACCACCCAAACGCTTTCAGAATTTTTTGGGATCAAACGAATGCTTAAATTTTGAAGTTCTTCGATCGTGATGCATATATAGTGGAAAAAAAGAAGAGATAGAGCCCCTTTGTGATAAATATATCTAATTTTGTTCTTGGAAAAACAGAGGATAGTGAGAACACAGACAATTTTCCTAAACAGGATTTTGTGTGGGTTTCTTGTGTTGTTTGATTATGGGTTGCTAGTACAAGGCTGGGTAATACTTAATTGGCATCTATGTGTTCATCTGTGTTGTACGAACAGCATGCATCGATCCTTTATGTGGTAAGACATTTTGAGATTTCCTATTTTTTTAATAAGTAATATAATATTAATCTAGGACTTGGATCATCTACGGTCGGACTCATAATTTTGACCAACCCGTAACCACTTATGTGGTGCCTTATCAGCAAATTTGAAATATCAGCGCCACATGATCAGAGAAGCCAAAACTCAAACGCCGTTAGATGTTTAACTAAAAATATTAAATTTTTATTAGAGCATGACAGTCGATGGCTACGCCTCGACTGACGCGCCCTCTCCTCGACTGCGAGAAACCTCTTCCACTCTTCCAAAATGACCATCTTTCCCTAACCTCTGTTTCTCTCTTTCTCTCAAGCCATCCTCCTTTCACCGGTTTTCATGGACACCGTTTCACAAACATCAGCTGATCGAGTAAGGTCCTTCGTCTTCTTCGTGTCTTTTCATCTGCAAACTCTTCCGCAATACCTTCTATAGAGTTCTGAAGCCCCAGTTCGGAAGCACGAGAAAACGAACTAAGCAATCTCTTTTTGCGGTTTATTCAGAAAAGGACATATGGAGGAACTTCAATCCAAGCATTTCAGTGGTCGAGATGATGACGAGTTCTACGAAAAGATCAAAGCGCCCAAGTTTGTGGATTTCACGGTCTCCGATCTTTCACTTCCTGACGATCGTTCCTGGGTTTGCCTGCGGGTGGGTCTGTTCTTTATTTCGCACTCTAATTTTCCTGATAATTTCATGATTCGTTTCATTCAATTAAAAGCACATCATTTTCTGCTTTTCCCATCGATTCCGTAAGCTCCTACATCCTGTTTATAACCATTTGTGTTTGATTATTTCTCATTTCAACCCTAGAAACAACTTTTGCGAGCTATGCTTGATATTCAGATTTTCCGTGTAAGTTTATCTCTCTCTTTCTGAGCTCTCATTTCACTTTTCTTGAGCACCCAGAAATCGAGAAAACCTGTAGGGATCACGAAGATTATTAAGAAAATATAACGAAGTTTATTAAGAAAATATAACGAAAGCCGAAAATGTATGGTTGATTCAATCTAGTTTTTTCTTCACTTTTTATTTTATTGATTCACACCAAATGGCTGGGCTTCAAAATCTGCTTCCGTTTCCTAAAACATTATAGCTATCTCTGGAATTATGGATTTCTGGGTCCTGAATTCTACAGGTTGTGTGTAAAAATCTCATGGGTTTCAATCAATCAAGGCAATAGGAGCATCATATTGATGACACAATAGGCTAATAGTACAATAAAATGTAGGGTTCTTCTGCTTCTTTCTTGGGATCGATATAGTTCTGATCTTTATTCTCTCTTCTTTTCTTGATTACTGTAGGATGGACCGGTTGGTGCAAGACCAGCATAAACAATTCACCATTTTCTATAATGGGCACGTTTGTATCTCCGATGCAACAGAGATTAAGGTACCTATACACCATAATTTTTATACCTTTTGCAAGAGATTTACATTATCTTTATGTAAAGCTTGGAATTCTCATGACTCATTTGGGGGTGGGAAGTGTCCTTATAGACCTAGCACAAATCTTGTTCGAACCCATGAAATAGGGTTTTAAGGGATCAAGTAAACACAACCACACCATCACAATCCAAAAGGGATCCTTGATTAATTCTATACCCAAAGATGATAGATTCATGACTTAATTTATTACCGAAAATTTCTTTTTTATTTAAGAAGATGAAGAAGAATTCAATTTCATGCAACTGTGATATTCAAAACTCTTGCATTATTTGTCTGAATTGCTGATTGTTACATTATAATATACTTGTATCGAAACTGAGCTTTGTATATATTTGAAGAAAGGAAGTGAGTGAAGTGGTTATAACCAATTAGTAATTTTGTTTTTGAAATGCAGGCTAAAGCTCTGATAAAGTTTTTAAGTCAACAAACTAAAAGAAAGATGTACATGCCACAATAGGAACCCGTTTCGTAGACCATGCAATCTCTGGGGTACAGCCCTCCAAGTTTTCGTGAAAAGATCTCTGCAAAGGTTTCTCCAAAAGAAAGAACTAAATCCAGGCAGCTTCCCCCTACAATTGATTGTAGAATTTACAGTGCTAAATTTTGGGGAGATACCAAGGTAGGAGTTCCTTTTAGCAGAAGGGCATGTAACAAAAAAGACGTGTTTGGTGGGGAGATACCAAGTAGGAATTCCTTTTAGCGAAAGGGATGTAACAAAAAAGATGTGTTTGGTAATGTAAATGCATAAATGCTTACCCATAACACAACCAAAAAAGCTTTAAAAGCATTTATTCAAACAATTCAACTGTATGTGGTGCTTAAATTTTAACGTAGTTCATCCTTAGATTATTGAGTTCTAGATATTGAAGCTAAATGTTAGTTAAAACCATTTTTTTTTTTTAAAAAATGCTGCTTTGCTTAATGATATTCCGTTTTATAATTGAAATTTTATTTTGGCCTGAAACTTACAATTTAGAGCTGGTTTGTGGCACACATAAAAAGAGCTCTCCGAATAAGCTAACTCATGTGTGTTACCTACCTTTATAATATAGTTACTACAAAAACAAATCCATTTTTCTTTTCATAATGTTTTTTTTTATAGACAATTCCTCATCATTTGTGACAAAACCATTCTTGCTTTATCAGGCTTCACTCCCTCATATATAAAGATTGGAAGCAAATTAAAGGTTTGAGGTTGGAAGTTTTGCCCACGGAGGAAAGATTCACGTTATACATTCAAGTGTCAAAAATGATCTCCATTATTTTTGGACTTGATACCCACCCGAATGATCATTTGGCTCTGCATAAACTTAGTATTTCAACAATGATGATCTGAAATTTGTTTGTTTTGTTTTGTGTATGACCTTATTTGGGCTTCTTACGTCCATCTATCTCTCACCTAGGCTTCCCAAGAATAAAGTGATCGATTGAACCGAATTGCTCTGGTATCCTATTTTAAATGTTCCATGCTTGCAAAATTTAAGTTACCTATGAGAAATTATGTTGTTTTTGGAATTGTGGTCATATCAATGTGATCACTAAGGCCAAAATAGAATGTAAATTACTTCCTTTGTATTCAAGTTGCAAGACAATGAATAAGGAAGACATCTTTAATGAACAAGCTCCCTGTAAAACCTTATTTCTGCCTCAACCCAAACAATGAAACTATAACCAAAAATTGGTTACAAGTGATTTCGTTGAGGATACAGCATCCATTTAACGCCATGGTCAACTCAAACTCATCATGTAGCATTTGGAGCACCTTTCTTATTCCACACTCACCTTCAGCAGCCAAAGAGAACACCACAGACCTTCCAATCCGAGATATAAAGTAGGATCAACTGGTAAAATCACCTACAAGAAGAGAAAGTATAGGAGCTTACGGAACTCATCTTGTGCAGCTTTGACAACCTTAAAATACATCAATAATGAAAACTTATATCAAATAAATACTAACTGATATTTTGAGTAAATAGAAGAATTGACCATTACCTCTTCCAGAGCCATAATAGTTGCACGACCATTCCCTCTTTCAAAGTAGCATAAAGAAAATCTATTGTTTTAAACAGGATGGAGGACCCTACATTGTATTGTACTACAATTAGTCTATTGTGTCATCAATATGATGCTCCTATTGCCTCTGATTGATTAAAACCCATGAGATTTTTACACACAACCTGTAGAATTCAGGACCCAGAAATCCATAATTCCAGAGATATCTGCAATGTTTTAGGAAACAGAAGCAGATTTTGAAGCCCAGCCATTTGGTGTGAATCAATAAAATAAAAAGTGAAAAAAAAACAAGATTAAATCAACCAAACATTTTGGGCTTTCGTTTTATTTTCTTAATAATCTTCGTGATCCCTACAGGTTTTCTCGGCTGGGTGCTCAAGAAAAGTCAAATGAGAGCTCAGAAAGAGAGAGATAAACTTACACGGAAAACCTGAATCTGAATATCAAGAATAGCTTCGCAAAAGTTGTTTCTAGGGTTGAAATGAGAAATAATCAAACACAAATGGTTATAAACAGGATGTAGGAGCTTACGGAATCGATGGGAAAAGCGGAAAATGATGCGCTTTTAATTGAACGAAACGAATCATGAAATTATCAGGAAAAGTAGAGTGCGAAATAAAGAACAGACCCACCCGCAGGCAAACCCAGGAACGATCGTTGGGAAGTGAAAGATCAAAGACCGTGAAATCCACAAACTTGGGCGCTTCGATCTTTTCGTAGAACTCGTCATCATCTCGACCACTGAAACGCGAGGATTGAAGTTCCTCCATATGTCCTTTTCTGAATAAACCACAAAGGAGATTGCTTAGTTCGTTTTCTCGTGCTTCCGATCTGGGGCTTCAGAACTCTATAGAAGGTATTGTGGAAGAGTTTGCAGATGAAAGGACACGAAGAAGACGAAGGACCTTACTCGATCAGCTGATGTTTGTGAAACGGCGTCCATGAAAACCGGCGAAAAGAGGATGGGTTGAGAGAAACAGAGAAACAGAGGTGAGGGAAAGATGGTCGTTTTGGAAGAGAGGAAGAGGTTTGTCGCAGTCGAGGAGAGGGTGCATCAGTCGAAGCGCAGCCATCGACTGTCGCGTTCTAATTAAAAATTAATATTTTTAAGTAAATGTCTAACGCCGTTTGAGTTTTAGCTTCTGTGATCACGTGGCGCTGATACTGCAAATTTGCTGATATGACACCACATAAGTGGTTACGGGTTAATCAACATTACGAGCCCGACCGTAGGTGATCCAAGTCCTTAATCTAAAAGTTGTTTAGTGAGACATTTTTTTTTTCTCTTTTTTTTCTTTTTTATGACCCTTGCAGAGATCAAGTGGTGGCAATCCATGGATGGGCCAGGTCGATAATTCAAATAAATGAGTCCTGTCAATTCCATCAAATTTTGTGACTTGACAGTAGTCTTCTTCCATCTTTTTATTTATTTATTTTTTTTTGAAAATAAAATATAATGTTTCACAACAAATAGAAACTGAAAAATGTTATTTCCCATTAGAATATGAATATCCTTCTTTAATGTGACTTTTTTTTAATTTCCAACAGGTCAAATTATAAGTTCTTATCAACAAAAGATTTTGACTATTCAAACAAAATTGGAATTTTGCCTTGGTTACGTAAAAATACTAGCTGTCAAGTTCATCACCTTAAACCAAAAGCTCTCCACCCACAACCGATTTCCTACTCTGATCAAATCAAATAGATAGTAGCCATTGTACTGTGTTTTAGGAGCTGCGGAAGTGCAATTCAACAGTGAAGCAGATCATACTTGGGGTCTATGATTCAAGGGCCTTACTTTTGAAAGAGATCACATGAAACGTGAGGTGGTAATAGCATCATTCACTACAAAATTTCGGTGAATTAGAGGCGGATTTGTACTGGCGGTGTAGAAAAACCGCTGGTAATAATTTATACAGGAAGAGCGCCCAAAAGAAAAACCATGGTGATTAGATGTTATTTCTCATCAACGGCGTTTATTTTATAAGCGCCGTAACTCATTTTAGTGGCCGCCGCTAATAGACACTCATTGAACCCGTGCACCCTCCGCTTCTTCCTCCACCCTCCCAAATTCCCAATCGGACATTTCTTCTCTCGATTGAAGCCCTGACCATTTCTTCTCTCCCAATCGGCTTTGCATCGGCATTTTTCGACTCGGCGCAGGGGAAATCCTAATTGGATTCTTTTTTCACAGAAAGAGAAACAAAGAGGGAAACAGACTCGTGGAGCCTTGGTGCCTGTGATGCGTGGAAGTGGTGACAGAAAAGGAGGAGATCGTGTTGGAAGCTCTTGAAATGGCGGATTGAGTCTCTAGGAGACCCTAACTTGCCCAGAAACCACACTATTGTTGTCTTTACTTCTTTCGGATCCGATCGGTTTAGTATCTGAGGTATGATCTCTTTTGCCTTTATCTTCTCCAATAGTGTACGGGGTTCCATCTTAACTTTGCGTTCGATGCCAGATCCATTGTCACCGCCTTTGCCCGGTCAAATGATTTCCTGTTTTACCACCAACGGCTTTATCATTTGTTTTGCTTCATTGTTTGTGTTTGGTTTCTTGTTTTTCAGTTGTTTGTGTTGTGTCCTCTACGGTGTATACTTTCTTAGAGGCCGTTTGGTAACGTTTTTTTTTAAAACAGTTTGAAAACTAAAAATGGTTTCAACTGTTTTTGAGTGTTTGAAAATAGGTGACAGAAACCTGTTTGATAACTAATTCTGTTTTTTTAGGATTTTGAAAACAGATGACAAAAAACCTGTTTGGTAACCATTACTATTTGGCAGCGGTGTGGCAAAATCGTGGAGGCATGCATTTCTCTCGTTTTCCTTCGGATTGGAGGGTGGGGGGAACAGTTAATTCCAAAAAGATCGAAGATGGGAAACTAATAATTTCCCATTTTAACCTGCAATCGATCCTTCATAAATGGTGGTTAACCTCTTCCTAAACGATCTGGAATTGCCCTTGGCTCTTCTTGACCTGCTACTCTGTAACGATCTCGAAATTCCCCAACTTTGCTTCTCAAAAGTCTTCAACCGATCACATTCTTCGTCCCCGATTCTCTGGTCATTCGCCTCTGAAGCCGGAGATATCCGTATCTTCTTCTCACACCTACGACTGCCCTTGCCAGCAGAGATCCGTCCAAGTGCGCCGCTGGCTCTTACAGCCAAGAAGTTGAGGAGCACGATGGAGCCTTCGCCATCTTCGGCAGATTGAGAGGTTGAGAATTTGCTCACAAACAGCTCAAAACTCTCAACTCAGGGATGCTCCACGGCTGTTACACATGGCGATCCTGTAAAAAAGAGAATGCCCAGAAAACATCGAAAGAAAGATGGAAACTGATAAAAAGAAGTTGAAACAGCAGCAGGAATCAATCCCCAAACGGGCATATGGAAATATGAATTCATACATGACATTTATCTCTTTCATCTTTTCTGAAATCTCTGTTCCACTGGTCTCTTTCTTCCTATCACCATCATCCCATTTGCTCTACGACTTTTCATCCTTTCTTCCGTTCTGACCTTCATCGAGTTCATTTCCTTCACGACTATTTCCTCCTTTGATCCCTCTTCCGTCTATCGGATTCTGACTCGCGTTCCTATTTTTTAAAAATTATTCTTTTTAAGCTAAAACCATTTTCTCCGTTTGATATTCTCTGCTAGCTTTTACGCCCTCTTTTTTATTGGAAAACAGAGCTCTTCGCTTGAAGCATCGCCAGACCGTTTTCTATAGTGACCTTCCAATCTACGTCGGCGAGGAGATGGATAGGTTCGTGGTGAGTGTTGGAGATCCTGAACCATCCCATCTTCATCAGGATTGTCAATAGTATGGTTACGAGCAGAAAGGCGTGGTGAGATCCCTATCCATGTCATCGTTTTCGAACTGACTTCTTGAAGCTGTTACAGTCGGAGACAAGTCGAGAAACGTTAAAGAGCTTGTCTGCTCGTTGCCTGAAGAATTTCTGTAGGGCTTCTCTCTCTTCAGTTTTCTAGGGTTTCATTTTTGAATTTTTTCGGAAAATGAGAACAGATCACATTTTATCAGTTCCGGTTTGCGTATACGTTCAAGGTTGTTCTCTACGATGGTGAAGACGAGAAACAAATCCGAGGAAGACGATGAGAGTCGGAAGAATTCAAATAAAAATATTACAAAATTGCCATCAACCCAAAAAAAAAAAACAGTTTTGCGTTTTCGAAAACCCACATTTTCAGTTTTAAAAAACGGGGATGATTTTGAACCGTTTTTTTAAAAAACAGTTTGAAAACGAAGAATACCAAACATGTTTTGATTTTCTGTGTTTAAAAACCGAAAAAACGGTTTCTTAACACGTTACCAAACACCCTCTTAGACAGTGAAGATCCATTGAGAATGATTTAATTAGCTGCAAAACCATTTATGTTTGGTGTTACAAGTTGGCATTGAGAATAATTTTCAATGAAGGAATAAAACGTGATCTGTTCTGTTTGATTCATTGTATTATTTGCTTATTAATCTCTGCCCAGATTGATAAGATTATCAGCCAAATACACCAATAAACTTTGGAGATTCATCATCCACTTACATATGCTTTCATTATTCTCCGATCTTTCCCTGGTTTTATGCTTGGACCATATACTTCCGGCTACAATTTGCAGACATGACAGTAGAATGATCTTTTTAGATAGTGAGGTCACAATTAAGAAGACTTTTCTATTCTGTTCACACTTGCCTCAAGGGGGCAACAGTTGACATCAAAACCACAAATTTGAGCCTCCTCCTCCTAGTCCCAGGGGAGAAGAAATTAAGTTATATATTCCTGCCAATTCGGAACTCGATTCTCGGATTTCTCGATATAGAATTTAAATCAGTTGATTTGTCTTGTCCCTAGCATCTATTCAAGAATCAAGCACGGAATCTCGATTGGTGTAGATTGTGTGATTCATTCCTCCGAGTTGGAATCTCTCCTGATGCATGCGCTTAAATTCAACTCTCTTCCAAGCTTCTTTCGGCCAATTTGAAGCTATTATTGGAGTCGTTACTCAACACATACACATCATCATGGTCCCATACGGTGTATACACACCATTTATTTTAAGGTTTGCTTGGTATCAAAACATTGATATTTAATGGACTTCCACTCCTTCATGCTTACTCTTCAACCTGAAAAATCAAAACAGAAAAATGTGGATGGCATCATCCGGGGAAGTTTTTCTCCATCATGTAAAGCTGTCTGCTTGATTAGCTTAGATCACACGGATTCGCACACTACTAGGACTGCATAATGGAACAGAGAAGATTACAAACCGTAAACTACTGGAGAATCATTTGTTTGTCATGGTTCATAATTCCTTTATCTTCATGGACTGCAGAATCATTTGTTTGTCATGGTTTTTGAGTGCTGCTGAACCAAGAAAGGGAAAGCAGCATTTGTTTGTCAATTGTATTGTTTGTATAGAAGTGAGTTTGTATAGAAGTGTTAAAAAAATGAAAAAATGAAATTGCATTGGCAAGACCCTATATACACATATAATGGCTTTATATGGGTCAGAGTATCAATTTTGTGATCCATTAATAAGGTCCACTATCAGATAGCTGCCTAGATTGGACACATATTCGTTTCATGTTGCTTAAGAACTTTCTTCTAAATAGATACCAATATCTGGTGAGGAAGGCCAGAAATCATTTCTCTTCCTTTTTTCTTCTCATATTATTTCCTTTCTTACTACCTCTCTTATAAAATGCCAAGGAATTTCTATCATATCCATAAATTTTCTTAATGCCTTCTTTTCCACTTTTTAGTTGCTTAGCCTGTTCAATACTTGAAAGCTCGAATATGGTGTTGGCCTCTAACATTCATAGTTCTTGTTTCATTATTTTGAAGCATCATTACATGATCAAGCATTTATTGTTTAGTATACTTCGTGATATTTTGCGCTATATCTAGCATTCTAATACAGATGATATAAAAATTTTTCTTTTAAAATATTCACATATGTTGTATTCTGCCTTTATTAGTGATGTTTTCTATGCATAGTGTGAAGATCTGAGATGCCGGGTGTGGCAAGTGGCAACATAGCAGCTGTGTTGTTGTATTGAAGAAACCTTCAGATACTTGTCCACCTGAATTTTATTGTGAAATCTGTCGAATCAATCGGGCAGACCCGTAAGCACCACTTATTCTTTTTCTAATACTTAGTCTTTATGTAAAAGCACTTTATATATGTAATGTATCTAAGGAAGAATGTTTTGTATGTGTATTGTGTTACATGATGAGGTATCTTGCTAGCTTTTGGCATTTCCCCCTTTAACTTCTTTTTTTTTTTTTTTTTTGAACTGTTTGTTTACTGTTTATTATTGTCCAAATTGCTGGAAATTGATTAATTTGATAAGCAGAAAGCTCCACACAACCAATTTGCCTCATGTCACAGACCCACCTTTTTTAAAGACCTTGGAGATATCTCCCAAATTCTCCCGCAAGTATTACCAATTCTAAAAAGAGATTATCTAAGTGATGCCAATAATGTATTCAGTAGACATTAACTTTTAAATAGACTTTGAAGATTAACAAAAACACATTGATGTTATTTGAACGCGAATATGTTAATCACATCACCAGACAGAAAGACACTGGTGGGAATTAGTAGCTATTATCTGCTTCCCACTAATATCATTTCCTTTGACTCACTTCTCTAATGATAAGCAACCAATGCAATAAGCACATCAAAATAATCTTTTTTTTTTACTCCCTCTCCCATCCATATTGGAGGAACGTTGATCAGTTCATAGCCACTTACTCAGAATTATTTTATTGCAAATATATAAAAGCCATTACATGCATATATAGATGCAAGGATTAGAGGGAAGAAGGAATCAATTTGACAGAAGATTAATCCAAATGGGGTGTAGGAGAATGCTTAAAGAGAAAACAAGAACATATAATAATCTTCTTAAAAGGAGAAAAAGTAAGAAGCTAACACAAATCTAATGCATAAGAAACATGGAAGAAAATAAAATGAAATACACATACTTAATTATGAGGAAAAGATGAATTCTTCATTTCAATTTTGTACAAAAGAAGCTCTGCTGTGTTTATTTTCATATCTAAGACTTGTTTATTTTCTTTGATCTATTGATCATACTTCCACAATTTTGCCAAGGAGTGTGACACCCAACCTTCACTTATGTATTTGCAGATGTTCCCAGTAGAACAACCAGAAGAAAGCATTGGCTGTTCTGAGGGTTCTCAAGATGGTAACCATGGTGTTAAAACCATTAGTTATTTATTTTCTATTTTGTCTCTTTCTCTAGATGCTACATAAGAGCATTAGTTCTTTACTTTATTGTTTAGCAGATACTCGTCGAATCATTAGACATAATGGCACTTCTAACTGAGGTTTTAGCTGGAGTTTTTGGTATTGGAGGTGGCATGCTAATAAGCCCACTTCTTCTTGAGGTCGGAATCCCACCTGAGGTAGTTTCTCTTGGCTCTTTTGCACCTAAACAATGAATTAATCTTCTTAACTATTTTCAACTATCAGTGAAGAAAGTACAGAGTTAGCTACCAACTACTGATCCAGTGTTGAATTGTATCTTAAATCTTTCTCTGATCTTTTAGCTTCTTTAATTCGCTACCACTTGATCTTTGTCGTCAAATTGCAAGTAACAGCTGCTACTTGTTCTTTCATGGTTTTCTTCTCTTCTTCAATGTCAGCAGCTCAGTACACACTCTTGGGCATGAAAGGCATAAATGAAGCAAACGAGCAACTACCGAAATCTTAAAAGGATTCATGGAAAAGAAGCAAACGGGCAACTACAGAGAGGGAAGTACACAAAATTTGTAGATGTTGGTCCAATTCAGAGTTTTTAAGCATTTAATAGGGTTTAAGACTTTCTCAGCTCTCATTGGATTGTGAATTGAGGGTGAAAAACAGGGTTTTGACTGTAAATACACCTAGAGGGGGTGAATAGGTGGAGCACAGCGGAATAAAATTCTTCTAATCAAAAACAAGTTCTTAATTAATATGCATGCACAAGTCTTGATCAATTAATAACCAATCACACAAAATTGCAAATAAAGTAAAGAGACAACACAAGCAATTTCGGTGACAAAAGGAAATCTCTATAAGAACTCTCACTAGAGAAAAACCCTCCGGGCTATGCAGGAGCCACCTAAAAGATCTAATATGAAAAGAAGACTTACAATCTGTAGTCCAGACGACTCAACATCCCTATGCTAGACTCTGCAACTCATAGACTTGAAAGTATCTGAGGAACTCCTCAGATTTGCTCCACAGCAACACTTCAGAACTCTGAAGATCTTCTCACACGATCACCCAAACGAACTCGCCTGGTACTATGGGAACTCCCACGTGCAATCCTTCCCAACCCGGAACTCCAAGGCTTTGAACAAGGAAGAATAAAAGGTTTGATGGATCAAAGAAAGAGAAGGAAGAGAAGAAGGAACTCTTGCTCTCACACACGTTTTTAGGGTTTCTAAAACGTCTTGGGTAACCCTAACAATAGTCTCGACACTCCTTATATAGATTAGGAGAAGGTAGAAACGGAAAAGGAAACAAATCAGAAAAGATCGGAATTCTAAAACTGAAGATTCTTAATGATCGTTCGAATGCTCAATGAACACGGCTCGAACGTTCAATACATAACCTCGCTTTTCCTCTTCTCGTTCGAACATCCAGAGAACATGAGGCGAACGTTACTCTCGGGTTTCTCTGTGGAACTTGATTGTTCGAACGGCCAACGAACATTGGTCGAACGCTAGTCTCTGGTTTCTCTGTAGAACACCAACGGTTGAACGATAAGCGAACGTTGGTCGAACGCTAGTCTCTGGTTTCTCTGTAGAACACCAACAGTCGAACAGTTAGCGAACGTTGATCAAACGTTGGGCATAACTTCTTCAATTTGACTCCGATTTTGACGCCGTTTGAACCATGTCTTCTTGGACTCAAACTAAACATTCTAAACACACTTAAACACTTTCTTTTTGACACTGAATTAAGCCAAACTAAAATATTAAACCTAACAAACTCCCCCTTTGGCTATTCAGTGACAAAACCTATACACAATATAAAAAACAGAGAATCCATGACATTGTGAACCACCAAGCAATGTCTTGGATTAAACAAACTCAAACACAACCTATCTACACTAACCTAGATAGATCAAGATTGAATTTGAAACCTGTAACCTATAACAAAACAACTCAAAGAAAACAAATACCTTGTGAAACGCATGAGGAATAAAAAAATAACAATACGCAATTCACATTCAATTCAATCATCAAAGCTCCCCCTTAGAAATACCTACTCCCCCTTTTTGTCATAGAAATAGACAAAAGGAAACAGAGAAGCCAGAAATACCTACTCCCCAAAGGAAATAGAGAGGCCAGAAACACCAACTCCCCCTCAAAACTTGACACAGTTTGGAAGAAGCACAAGCATAAACTCAAATAACTAGAATAGATAACAAGGCTGGAAATACTTTAAGGAAGACATATTCGAACCAAATTAGCAAAACTGAACCAAGAATTGAAGACAAAACACATTTGGAAGAGATGGAGAACTTAAAAAAATTCCAGATTTCAATTCAAAACACCAACTCCAATGAAACCAACTCAACTACATGCAAAAAACACTCTAAAAACATCATGAATCATGCCCCAAGCAATATTTCATAAAAACTCAAAATTTTCATATATTTAAGAAATTTTTCACCCAAAATTCAAGTTTTTACCAAACTAAAAACAATAATCCTAAATAACTACACAATAATGTAATTAAATCACCAAGTGTGCTTGCGTGTAAGTGCAAAACCAAATACAACAAGTTTGCCTAAATAGGAACTTGGTAAGGAGGATCTGACCATTTATCAAGAAATCACAATATTACTCAAGTCTCTTTATGAATTAAAAAGAACTCCCTTCATGAATTTTAAGACCTTAAAAAAACTTTGTTTTTGAAACTTTCTCCCCCTATTTCTTACAATTCTTTTTGCACAAAGAGTAGTGTTCCTTAGAATATCTGAGTTTACAGCTTATGCCATGGTTGTACTCCTTGTATTTCTTTTTCTTTTTGAACTCAAGATGTCTGGGGTTTACAGCTCATCCCAGAGTTCTTTTCATATAACTTTTTCTTTTAAACAAAAGGGAGAAATTTCTTTTTAACATAAGGTCATATGCTAGGATCTTTTTAACTTAAGATAGACAAGAGTAAATCAAGGATTGCATATCCACACACTCACCGAAAAAGAAAAATTAAGCTTACTTAATTGTATTTGGTGTGTGTAAGTGAAGTGCAAATACACATTAATAGATCAATCAACCTTTGTGCATTTATATGATATCATTGAAATAGATTTTTCAAAACAATTCTTTTAAGCAATTAATTCTCTCAATATAAAAATGTATTGTTTTCACAAACACATGCTCACGACACAAATTACCAAAAATAAAAAGAATAGAAAATCTTTCTGTATTTTTTCTAAAAAACTTTAAATCAAAAAACAATTAAACTAAAATCAAAAACCAGAAAAATAAAAACAAAAGAAAACATGCATGCAAAGGATAAGATAAGCAATATAAACAAGGCCAATGCATGCAACACAAAACCTACTCAAGGAAGAGTAGTCAAATCACTCTTCTTCATCCAAACTTGTTGGTTAGAAGAGGATTTCTTGGTCAAAGACACTAGTTGTTCAGAAAGAAGCCTAGTTTGTTCAGCTAAAACCTTGACTTATTTAGACAAATCCACATTGGATTGTCTAGAAGGAGAATTCCAAGATTGAGTAAGCTCTTCTCCTAATTTCCAGCAATTAGGTCTTATGTGACCTAGAACACCACAATGGTGGCAAGTGGGAATGAATTTCTGAGATTGAGATTCCCTAGGAAGAGATGCCTTAGGTTTAGACCTTTTGAACTTTTGGTTAGGCCTTTTTGCCTTTTTGGTCTTTGAAGATGAAGGAACATCCTGAAATCCTAAACCTCTCTTATTAGTCACTATTTGACTCATACCAAGCATGTGATCAAGCTTTTGAGAACCAGAAGAGAAGTTTTGCAACTGAGATTTGGACTCTTCTAACTCAGATTTCAGAGACATGTTTTAAGACTCAAGGGTTTCAATCTTCAACTTCAACTCACCAACATGTGAAGTAGACTCATCCAATTTAACTTGAACTCCTTCCTTGATAAGTTCTACTTCATTGAGCTTTTTGAGAAAGGCCTTGTTTTGTTTCTTTATTTTCAGGCTTTCATTAAAATGCTTTTCATAAGCCTCTTCAAGGCTTTCCTCATCTTCAAACTCACTTTGAGAACCAATATTATTCTCAAGTGGTTTTGAGTCTTGAAGAGTGTTTCCCTTATCACTTCCCACAATAGAAGTGAAGGCCATGTAGTTTGAACCCTCTTCAGATACAAAGTCTTTATCATGTTCAGATTCAGTCTCACTATCAGACAGGGTAGCATTCATTGCTTTCCCACTTCCCTTACCTTTCAATTTCTTGTAAGTAGGACATTCAGCTCTTATGTGGCAAAACCCTTGGCAACCATGACACTTTACCTGCTGAGTTGTATTTTCAGAATGTCTTTGGTTACCCTAGGAAACTCTTCACAAATTGGGCAATCTCCTCATCATCCACCTCATCATCAGAATCATTAAAAGTCTTTCCTTTCATGGCTCTAAGAGCAATGGATTTGCTCTTTTTGGTATGAGGTAAGGTAAGCTCATAGGTTTGAATTGATCCTATTAGGTCTTCAACCCTAAGTTTGTCAATGTCTTGGCTTTCCTCTATGGCTATTACCTTGGGTATAAACCTCTCAGGGAGAGACCTAAGGATTTTTCTCACAACTCTGTTTGGAGGAATTTTGTCACCAAGGTTGAAACTAGAATTCACTATGTCACTGAGTTTAGCATAGAACTCATCAAAAGGTTCATCCTCTCCCATCTTCAATTCTTCAAACCTAGTGATAAGCATCTGTAACTTAGAATTCTTCACAAGGACAGTTCCCTCATCAGTGGTTATCAGAATTTCCCAAATTTCTTTACCGGTCTGACAAGTAGACACCCGTTTGAACTCATCAACAGAAATTGCACTAAAGAGTGCATTGACACCTTTACTATTGTGGTTGACTTCAATTAACTCTTCCCTAGTGTATTGGCTTGGATCTTTGGGTTTAATCTCACCATCTATGGTAATAGTGGGTGGAGACCATCCTCTCTCAACACTTCCCCATACCCTCTCATCAATGGCCTTAAGATACGCTCTCATACGAACTTTCCAATATGTATAATTACCACCATCAAAGAAGGGTGAGGCAGAGGACGACTTGTCCATGACTAACAGAGTCAAGGATCTGGTTACCCGCTCCGATACCAATTGAAAAATAGGTTTTGACTCTAAATACACCTAGAGGGGGTGAATAGATGTAGCACAGCGGAATAAAATTCTACTAATTAAAAACAAGTTCTTAATTAATAGGCATGCACAAGTTTTGATCAATTAATAACCAATCACACAAAATTGCAAATAAAGTAAAGACACAACACAAGCAATTTTGGTGACGAAGGGAAAACTCTATGAGAACTCTCACTAGAGAAAAACCCTCCGGGCTATGCAGGAGCCACCTAAAAGATCCAATATGAAAAGAAGACTTACAACCTGTAGTTCAGACGACTCAACATCCATATGCTAGACTCTGCAACTCACAAACTTGAAAGTATCTGAGGAATTCCTCAGATTTGCTCCACAGCAACACTTCAAAACTCTGAAGATCTTCTCACACGATCACCCAAACAAACTCGCCTAGTACTGTGGGAATTCTCACGTGCAATCCTTCCCAACCCGGAACTCCAAGGCTTTGAACAAAGAAGAATAGAAGGTTTGATGGCTCAAAGAAAGAGAAGGAAGAGAAGAAGGAACTCTTGCTCTCACACACGTTTTTAGGGTTTCTAAAACGTCTTGGGTAACCTTAACAATAGTCTAGACACTCCTTATATAGATTAGGAGAAGGTAGAAACGGAAAAGGAAACAAATTAGAAAAGATCGGAATTCTAAAACTGAAGATTCTTAATGATTGTTCGAACGCTCAGCAAACGCGGCTCGAACGTTCAATACATAACCTCACTTTTCCTCTTCTCGTTCGAATGTCCAGAGAACGTGAGGCGAACGCTGCTCTCGGGTTTCTCTGTGGAACTTGATCGTTCGAACAGCCAGCGAACGTTGGTCGAACGCTAGTCTCTGGTTTCTCTGTAGAACACCAACGGTCGAACGGTCACCGAACGTTGGTCGAACGCTAGTCTCTGGTTTCTCTGTAGAACACCAACGGTCGAACGGTCAGCGAATGTTGATCAAACGTTGGGCATAACTTCTTCAATTTGACTCCGATTTTGACGCCGTTTGAACCATGTCTTCTTGGACTCAAACTAAACATTCTAAACACACTTAATGTAAAATCCCTAATTTTTATGCAAATAAAAATTATATTACTTTAATATCTTAAATAAAATCTAATTAGTTGTTTTTGCAAAAAAGGTGACCATATGGTCTTAAATTTAAATCCGAGTGGACCAGCTTGGAGATCTTTTATTTTAGCAAGGTAAGAAAAATTTTGTAGTGTTAATATAAGGGTTAAGTGGGTTGCTGATGTGGAATCTAATGTGGAAATATATATATATATATATAATAAATAGGTTGCTGTAGTAGAAGAGGTGTGGTGGAGTGGCACACCATGCGATCATGAGCAAATTTGGTCTGCTGGGCAGCAACTATAAAAGGCTAAGGAGAATTCAGTCGAGGTTTTTTTTTTCAGTGGTCGATCTGAATTTGGGTGCTCTCAGAAGAGAAAAGAAGGAATTAGGGTGAGAGACCAGATCTGGAGTTTTGTTGAGCTGCTCAAGGAGAAGTTGCTGTGATAGTGATTTCTGTCCAAGAGGAGAGGAGAGAACTTCTGCCACATCTGAGTAAGGCCGGCAACCTGAAATCTGAGCAGGTATGTGTCTTCTTTAAAAATAGTAGGAATTGGCATTAAATTGAGGTTTTGTTTAGGTCATATGGTGATTAGAAAATCAGATCTCAGATCTGATTTCTACTTTCCAGATTGCATTTTCAGTGGAGTAGAGGAAGAGGTTGACTGGAAAATTTAATTGGATTTGGGAGTGTGCTTGTCGACTGAGAGAGTTCAGAATTTTGGATTGCTTAATCAAGGTAGGTAGCATAATCTAATTTTCGGGTTAGTTGTTTTTTTATCATGAAATGGATTTCGTTTTACACTTGTTAAAGATTGTTTCTATGTGATCTGATCTGGCGTTCCAGATCTGGTTATTGCTAAAATGTGAGTTGCTGAAATGTTCCAGATCTAGTTATTGCTTAAAGATTGTTTAGCACGTTGATTGAATGGTTATTTCTACTTATTGCTTATAAGTAGCATGAATTGATGTGTTGTGAATGATTTTCTAAATAAGTATAAGTGAGTGGCCTTCCCTATTCTGGTTAGTCATAGACATATGGCAGGTTTTGGTTCTGCAGGTGGTACAAACCAGAAATATTGAAGTGAGTTGCTGTTTTCAATAGGCAAATTGTATGGTATAGAGAATGTAGGACAGGTAATTGAGTGGATTAGAATCCATTGGGGTTAAATACTTGCTGACATTGCAGAATTTTGAAATGAAAATTATGAGTGGCCACTGTTTGTGTTATAGTATGAAAGACTTAATTAAACTCAGCATAGGTCAAATACATAAGGTGGAGGTTTAAGATTAAGGTGGAGGTAAATTATGAGTGAAGTTAGATAAATTTTAAGGAAATCTTTGATTGTTACATAGGCTGGGAATTATTTGATGGAGAGAAAACAGTTTCGTATTGCTGGGTTACTCTTTGGGCAGATTGAGACTTTTAGAGAGTTTTGGGGTGCCGGGCCTTGTTCATCTTGTGCCAATCTCTTAAGAGATTAATGCCAAGTGCTGTCTCCCATTGGTGAGTAAATATTTCAGGTTTAGAGGAATGTTTATAGCTCAAATTCCAACTTGTTTAATGGTGCTAGTTAAAGGGTTACAAAAATCTAGTTAATGGAAATTGTGCATGGAATGGTTTGGTCGCCTGGTGTCTTCTTTAGTTGAGGTCAGTTGCAGCCTTTATTCCCAAAACAGGTGGAGATTGTAAGCATGTGTTAAAGCCATATTTGAATTATATGATAGTGTTAGGTTATATAATTAGTGATAAAACTCCAGAATGGTAATTCAGTTATTGTTAGTAGACTAATGGTTAGGTGCTGCTGTTGCCACATTTGTTATAGGTCGGCAGCAAACTCAAACACTTTAAATATTGTTATTGGTTACAAATTTCAGTAGGGGCTTGCTCATGAGTCAATTAGAAGTAAAGTTAAAGCATGTATGAGTGAATATACTACCTATGGGTGTGAGTGTCAAGTGCTGTTATAACTTGACAGTAGCTTAGTGAAATTTCTACCTATTGGTGTGAGTGTCAAGTGCTGTTATAAATTGACAGTAGCCTAGTGAAGTTACCACATATGGATGTGAATGTCAAGTGCTGTTGTAATTGACAGCAGCCCTTGTTTCTGTACCTTATATTTTATTCCAATGGCTAATTGAGGAAATCTAGTTGGGGAAATCAACTAGGATCATTTAAGGGACTCTTGGAAAATAAAAGAAGGCTGGGATTGATAAATTAGTTCAGATTCAAGATGGAAACCAGCAATCTAAAGTCAATAGCTGGGAAGTTTTATGAGTCCTGGAATTGGTCCAGCTCATACACCTTGTGATTGTAAAACCTACACGGAGGCAATATCTAAAGGATAAATGGGAGTTAAAGAAAAGGAGTTGGAGGAAAATCTAAGGGCTGGAAAGTGGGGTATGCTCAAGTCTTAAGTTGGGAAAAACAGAAAATATTAGGAGTAATGAGTGGAGGGTTATCATCAAATCTGAACTTCTATTTAGTCTTTATATTTTGTAAAACTTACTAGGGAAAGATACTTCAAGGATAAATCATAGATAATAAAAGGGAATTGGAGAGCAATAGTAAATGCTGAAATGAAAGTACTAACTAAGATTCTAGATAAAAATAAGAGAGTTAAAGGAAGAAATGAGAATATTAGACTAAATAAAAGTAATGTGGATATAAAATTCTTCCTGTGGGCTACGGTTTGAGTTAAATCAAGTGATTCAGGACTAAGTCTATTATATAGTGAAATTTTGGATTTCTACACTCGGATTTATTGATTTAACCGAGAATTAGCAAATTTTACTAACTTTTGACAAAAAGGAAATTTTAGGCACTATTTTGGTAAAAAGGGATTTTAAATGAATTGTTTTGAGAAATAAATCTGATTTTGGGATTCTCCATATATTTGGAGGATAGTGATGTGGTCATGATGAGAAATAATTATTTTACTTCCGTATATTTCGGAATGAGTTTTGGAACCTCTTCATGTACCTTGGAGAGAAGATATTTTCACTCCATGTATCTTGGAGGGTGATGATGATGGATTGGCATAGATCAAATTTGTTTGATTATTTTGATTATCGGTTTTAGGTCTAGATGGCATAGCTCGGTGTGGATCCACATTTGTCAAGTTAAGAGCTAGGTAGTGGAATAGATTGATCTTTGCTAGCTGTAACACCTTGTTCGCGCACCCGTTCCATCGTGTAGCTCGATGAGGCCTTCTCTGTATCTGGTTGGCTGCGGCTATGTTAGGATAGTACATGCCAACTCATTTCTGTATATGGATGGGTTATCCCGCAATAAATCGATGACCGTGTAGCTCGGCTTCGCACATAAGCCGGGAGGTGGCATAGTGAGCTTGGTTTTACACTAGTTAAAGGCAATTTATTTCATGAGTCCAACATGGACTTACTTCCAATGAGTGCACATTATGGTTTTCAGTTATACAGTGATTGTTAATATATTCCTTTATCAGTATATGTTGGTTTCGGATTATTCGGTTTAACCGGTAAGGTTGGTTATTGTTAGTAATGCATGAGTATTTTCGGAGCATGTTTGAGAACTGTTATTAAATGTTTTATGCATGCATATGCTACTTGCTGAGATATTCGTATCTCATTCCGTTTGTTTTGTTTTGTTTTCAGATCCTGGTGAGGACGATATTCGTGGGGTTGAGCCAGTTGCAGATTACCCCGAGTATAGGGGAGAGGATTATTTTGTCGAGTGACCTTAAAGATACATTTTAGCTGTTATTTTCATTTGGGATAGTGAGTAACTTTGAATTGTATTTCTTTCAATTCATTGTAGTTTGGTGATTAGTATATTCTAGCGAACTCTGATATTGTGATTGATGATAATAAATGAAATGTCATGTTTCTTACACTCTGATATAGATCCTGCGGTTTTGTTATCTAACCCTCGGGTACGAGTTACAGTTCCATTTCGTAACCCGGATCCGGGGCGTTACACTTAAACACTTTCTTTTTGACACTGAATTAAGCCAAACTAAAATATTAAACCTAACAAAGGGCAATGCATTGTAACAGAAACTTTCTAGCAGGAAGCGGAGACTTACCCTTATTCCTGTTGTGTTAGTTTTCAAATTCTTAGGTACTTAGTTGTAAATATCAAATGAATTGGGGATTTTAGCTATTTCCACTTTTGTATATATAAGAATTCGTGTACAAGTGTTATGCAAAACTGAATGATACTTGTAGCATGTCTGGAATTTCCCTCGTTAAAAATAGAATTCAGAAAAGAATACTTATGTTCATGTGTTTCTTCTCTTTATTTTCTTTTGCTCAGGGGCAAGCAAATCGTCTGCACCCAAAACCTGGTGCACAGACCCATTGTACAGCAGGCACTTCATCTACCATGTTTGCTTTGATTCCCACGAGTGGAGTGTGAAGTATTAACCTTCTCCCGCATTCCCTTTTTCGTTGTGAGTAGTACCGATATACTTGCAGACAAATTATCTTTTTCTGTTTGTTGAGCTACCGAGAATGATCTTTATTAACTTCAAATCTCGAGGTTCACCATCTTAGGTACTTAGTTGTAAATATCAAATGAACAGAAGGGGTATTCAATCTGGGGTCTGGGGTGAATCAATCCTGATCCAAAAAGTTTTACACGCACGGATTAGGGTGGGCGGGGAAAAAAAACCATTTTTAACCGGCGGTTTAAAACCGCCGGTAATGGTCTAACTACACCATTGACAAGCAGCGGCGTCGAGTGCCGATAAAAGTATATTTTATTAGCGGCGCTTATAAAAACGCCGCTTAAAGCGCCGCAGATACCATTAGCGACGCTAGATTTAATGGCAGTTGGGGAAACGCCCGTAATCAAATTTCCGGCGGTTTTTTATTTTCACCGGTAAAACCCTGTTTTTTAGTAGTGATTAGATGGGTCTCCTCTCCCCTTCTTTTCCTACAAAAGAAAAAGATGTTCTTTTCGACTCCAAATTAATTTCCATGGACAAGATTGCAAATAGACAAGTATCTCTGTCCCACACATTGTAGATATATCAAGAACTTATACTTCTGTTCTTATCATTTCTCATCTGAGTCATAAAGAGGAGCCACAGAGATGTCCTTTTAAAAAGATCAGGACAGAGCTCTACCATTATTGAAGTTAGTATGAAACCGCATGTTTTTCCTTAGGCCCGATCGGTTCACAGAATCAGGGGTTGGAATTGGGGTAAGAATTGGAATTGGGTTCTCAATTCCAATTCTTTTGATTGGTTAAATATTTGGAATTTGGAATTAGAATTAAGGCCCAATTCCATAGAATTAGCTTATAGGTTATTTGTGAAGTTACTTAATTCCCTACTAAATCGAAAAGAATTGGGGATACGAGATAGAGAATTAGAAGCACGATATATGCTCGACAAATAGAGCTAGGAAAATGCGACCCGAGCCGACACGAGTTAAATGGGTTTGGGTTGACCCCGTTTATTAATTGGGTTGGGGTTTCCCCAACCCGCCAGTAATTGGGTCAACCCGATTATGACTCGACAACCCGACAATTAACCCGATTAAAAAAAATCGACAAAAGTGGCCTATCCTGACCTGATTAACCCCAACCCGAACCAAACACGGTATAGCCCAATCCAATTAACCCTCAACCCTATTTTAATCATATTTTTTTAAAATAAAAAAATAATAATAAACGGGTTGGCGAGTTGAACCCGTTTATTGGCGGGTTGGGGGGTTTTCCAACCCGCCTTAATTTAGTTTAACCCGAACCCGACCCAATTAACCCCCAATCCGATTATGACCCAACCCTTTGCCAGCTCTACCGATAAAGAAGCTACCAAATCTCATTGTCCTCTTCCTCGCTGGTGTTCCGAAGCTACCAAATCTCGTTCTCCTCTTCCTCGCTGGTGTTGCAGGGATTAGTACGTATCTTCTCCCTTCTTCTTCTCCTCTCTCTCTCTCTCATCCATCTTTCTATCTCTCTTGTTTCCTCTCTCTCCTTCTTCTATATTTCTCTCTCTTCTGTTTCCACTTGCTTTGACCTATCGAGTTGATCATAATCCTCTGGTCTTACATGGAGGACCTGATTAAGACAAAAATATTATTAAAACCCAGTAGTGTTGTTTTGGTTTTGGTTGTAAAGAATAGATTATTGGAATTCATATGTCATGATAATCAGTCATTTGTGTTATTATTAACATGGGAATGATATAAATCAATTCTTCATAAGTTCATCCAATCAGTGGAATTGGATTTTAAATCAATTCTTCATGGAATTGTAATTCCAAATTTCAATTCTCTTTCCATCTAATCACAATAATTTCAATTCTACCCAATTCCAATTCTTGATGAATTAGAATTAATTGGAATTATAATTCTTAATTCCAATTCCAATTCAATGAACCAATCAGGGCCTTACTGTTTTTTGGCAAGAAATTAGCATTATATCAGGTTTGGGGTCTATGCAGGTTTTCTAGTCTATATGAAGAGAGCATTTGGTTTCTCTAAATTCCTGTATAAAGTTAAATTCATTATGAGGAGGACTAGATTAATCTTAGCTTCATTATGAGGATGACTAGATTTCCAATATGCATCCAAACTATTAGTGTGAAACCGCATGTTCAGCCATGTACACAAAACATGAAATTGGATTCACAAGCTTCATTTACACTAAATTAATATTCTTTTATCGGCACTTGGTGACCATCGCTAAACCCTTCAAGTGACGTATTTTATAAAATAACTGTTGTAATTAATAGTGATGTTCTAACAACACATTGGAATGCTCTAAAATGCGGTGTATGTGTAAAACTTTATAACAGCACTTTAAAAAACTGCCGTAATAGCTCACATTATAATGGCATTTTTAAATGCCGCAAAAAGTCTCTTTATAGCGGCATATTCTAAAGTGTTGTTATAAGTTGTCGCTATAATATAATTGTTAGGTTTAATATTTTAGTTTGGCTTAATTCAGTGTCAAAAATAAAGTGTTTAAGTGTGTTTAGAATGTTTAGTTTGAGTCCAAGAAGACATAGTTCAAACGGCGTCAAAATCGGAGTCAAATTGAAGAAGTTATGCCCAACGTTTGATCAACGTTCTCTGGCCGTTCGAACGATCAAGTTCCCTAGAAAAACCTGAGAGCAACGTTCGCCTCACGTTCTCTTGATGTTTGAACGAGAAGAGAAAAATTGAGGTTATGTTTTGAACGTTCGAGCCGCGTTCGCTGAGCGTTCGAACGATCATTAAGAATCTTCAGTTTTAGAATTCCGATCTTTTCTGATTTGTTTCCTTTTCCGTTTCTACCTTCTCCTAATCCATATAAAGAGTGTCTAGACTATTGTTAGAATAACCAAAAACGTTTTAGAAACCCTAAAATCGTGTGTGAGAGCAAGAGTTCTTTCTTCTCTTCCTTTTCCTTCTTTGAGCCTTTAAAACCATCTTTCATCTTTCTTTTCTATCTTGGAGTTCCGGGTTGGGGAGATTGATCGTGGGAGTTCCTACGGATACCAGGCGAGTTCGTTTGGGTGATCGTGTGAGAAGATCTTTAGAGTTCTGAGGTGTTGCTGTGGAGCAAATCTGAGGAGTTCCTCAGATACTTTCAAGTCTGTGAGTTGCAGAGTCTAGAATAGGGATGTTGAGTCGTCTGAACTACAGGTTGTAAGTCTTCTTTTCATATTGGATCTTTTAGGTGGCTCCTGTATAGCTCAGAGGGTTTTTCTCTATTGAGAGTTCTCATAGAGTTTTCCCTTCGTCACCAAAATTTCTTGTGTTGTCTCCTTACTTTATTTGCAATTTTGTGTGATTGGTTTTTAATTGATCAAGACTTGTGCATGCCTATTAATTAAGAACTTGTTTTTAATTAGTAGAATTTTATTCCGCTATGCTACACCTATTCACCCCGCTCTAGGTGTATTTAGAGTCAAAACCCTGTTTTTCAATTGGTATCAGAGCGGGTAACCAGATCCTTGACTCTGTTAGTCATGGACAAGTCTTCCTCTGCCCCACCCTTCTTTGATGGTGGTAATTATGCATATTGGAAAGTTCGTATGAGAGCCTATCTTAGGGCCATTGATGAGAGGGTATGGGGAAGTGTTGAGAGAGGATGGTCTCCACCCACTATTACCATAGATGGTGAGATTAAACCCAAAGACCCAAGCCAATACACTAGGGAAGAGTTAATTGAAGTCAACCACAATAGTAAAGGTGTCAATGCACTCTTTAGTGCAATTTCTGTTGATGAGTTCAAACGGGTGTCCACTTGTCAGATCGGTAAAGAAATTTGGGAAATTTTAGAAACCACTCATGATGGAACTGTCCTCGTGAAGAATTCTAAATTACAGATAGCCAGGATGTCACACTTATCACTAGGTTTGAAGAATTGAAGATGGGAGAGGATGAACCCTTTGATGAGTTCAATGCCAAACTCAGTGACATAGTGAATTCTAGTTTCAACCTTGGTGACAAAATTCCTCCAAATAGAGTTGGGAGAAAAATCCTTCGATCTCTTCCTGAAAGGTTTATACCCAAGGTAACAGCCGTAGAGGAAAGCTATGAGCTTACCTTACATCAAACCAAAAAGAGCAAATCCATTGCTCTTAGAGCCATGAAAGGAAAGACTTTTAATGAGTCTAATGATGAGGTGGATGATGAGGAGATTGCCCAATTTGTGAAGAGTTTTAGAAAGATGTTTAAGATTAGGAAAAACAAAAAGGGCAATGAATGGTCTAGGGGGACTTCTAGCAAGGAGAGGAAATTTTGGAAATAACCTAGGGAAACCAAAGACATTCATGAAAACACAACTCATCAGGTAAAGTGTCATGGTTGCCAAGGGTTTGGCCACATAAGAGCTGAATGTCCTACTTACAAGAAATTGAAAGGTAAGGGAAGTGGGAAAGCAATGAATGCTACCCTGTCTGATAGTGAAACTGAATCTGAACATGATAAAGACTTTGTATCTGAAGAGGGTTCAAACTACATGGCCTTCACTTCTATTGTGGGAAGTGATAAGGGAAACACTCTTCAAGACTCAAAACCACTTGAGAATAATATTGGTTCTCAAAGTGAGTTTGAAGATGAGGAAAGCCTTGAAGAGGCTTATGAAAAGCATTTTAATGAAAGCCTGAAAATAAAGAAACAAAACAAGGCCTTTCTCAAAAAGCTCAATGAAGTAGAACTTATCAAGGAAGGAGTTCAAGTTAAATTGGATGAGTCTACTTCACATGTTGGTGAGTTGAAGTTGAAGATTGAAACCCTTGAGTCTTAAAACATGTCTCTGAAATCTGAGTTAGAAGAGTCCAAATCTCAATTGCAAAACTTCTCTTCTGGTTCTCAAAAGCTTGATCACATGCTTGGTATGAGTCAAACAGTGACTAATAAGAGAGGTTTAGGATTTCAGGATGTTCCTTCATCTTCAAAGACCAAAAAGGCAAAAAGGCCTAACCAAAAGTTCAAAAGGTCTAAACCTAAGGCATCTCTTCCTAGGGAATCTCAATCTCAGAAATTCATTCCCACTTGCCACCATTGTGGTGTTCTAGGTCACATAAGACCTAATTGCTGGAAATTAGGAGAAAAGCTTACTCAATCTTGGAATTCTCCTTCTAAACAATCCAATGTAGATTTGTCTAAACAAGTCAAAGTTTTAATTGAACAAACTAGGCTTCTTTCTAAACAACTAGTGTCCTTGACCAAGAAATCCTCTTCTAACCAACAAGTTTGGGCGAAGAAGAGTGATTTGACTACTCTTCCTTGAGTAGGTTTTGTGTTGCATGCATTGGCCCTGTTTATATTGCTTATCTTATCCTTTGCATGCATGTTTTTCTTTTGTTTTTATTTTTCTGGTTTTTCATTTTAGTTTAATTGTTTTTTGATTTAAAATTTTTCAGAAAAAATACAAAAAGATTTTCTATTCTTTTTATTTTTTGGTGATTTGTGTCATGAGCTTGTGTTTGTGAAAACAATACATTTTTATATTGAGAGAATTAATTGTTTAAAAGAATTGTTTTGCAAAATTTATTTCAATGATCCCATATAAATACACAATGGTTGATTGATCTCTTAGTGTGTTTTGCACTTCACTTACACACACCAAATACAATTAAGCAAGCATAATTTTTCTTTTTCGGTGAGTGTGTGGATAGGCAATCCTTGATTTACTCTTGTCTATCTTCAGTTAAAAAGATCCTAGCATGTGACCTTGTGTTAAAAAGAGATTTCTCCCTTTTGTTTAAAAGAAAAAGTTCTATGAAAAGAACTCTGGGATGAGCTGTAAACCCCAGCCATCTTGAGTTCTAAAAGAAATACAAGGAGTACAACCATGGCATAAGCTGTAAACTCAGATATTCTAAGGAACACTGCTCTTTGTGCAAAAAGAATTGTAAGAAACAGGGGGAGAAAGTTTTAAAAACAGAGTTTTTTTTAAAGGTCTCAAAATTCATGAAGGGAGTTCTTTTTAATTCATAGAGAGACTTGAGTAATATTGTGATTTCTTGAAAAATGGCCTAATCCTCCTTACCATGTTCCTATTTAGGCAAACTTGTTGTATTTAGTTTTGCACTTACACGCAAGCACACTTGGTGATTTAATTACATTATTGCGTAGTTATTTAGGATTATTGTTTTTAGTTTTGTAAAAAATTGAATTTTGGGTGAAAAAGTTCTCAAAAATATGAAAATTTTGAGTTTTTATTAAATAGTGCATAGGGTATGATTCATCATGTTTTTTAAAGTGTTTTACAAGTGGTTGAGTTGGTTTCATTGGTGGCTTGGTGTTTTTAATTGAAACCTGGAATTTTTTTAAGTTCTCCATCTCTTCCAAATGTGTTTTGTCTTCAATTCTTGGTTCAGTTTTGCTAATTTGGTTCGAATATGTCTTCCTTAAAGTATTTCCAACATTGTTATCTATTCTAGCCATTTGAGTTTATGCTTGTGCTTCTTCCAAACTGTGTCAAGTTTTGAGGGGAGTTGGTGTTTCTGGCCTCTCTATTTTCTCTGGGGAGTAGGTATTTCAGGCTTCTCTGTTTCCTTTTGTCTATTTATGTGACAAAAAGGGGGAGTAGGTATTTCTAAGGGGGAGCCTTGATGATTGAATTGAATGTGAATTGCGTATTGTTATTGTTTTATTCCACATGCGTTTCACAAGGTATTTGTTTTCTTTGAGTTGTTTTGTTACAGGTTACAGGTTTCAAATTCAAGCTTGGCCTATCTAGGTTAGTGTAGATAGGTTGTGTTTGAGTTTGATTAATCCAAGACATTGCTTGGTGGTTCACAGTGTCATGGATTCTCTGTCTTTTATATTGTTGTAGACACCCCAAATTGCACTACAGAATGAGAAAATAGTAAAAACATGTAATTAGAGCTTAAAAAGGGTCAAAAATGCATAAAAATTGACTAAGCAATCTTTGCCCGTATTTTATTCACGGGCCGGTCGCGCCCGAAATATCTCTACGGTCAGGCGTGCCCGTATTGGAAATATGGGCACCATTGGACCGTATATCATTTACGGTCACTAAAGACTCGTGCGAGTTTTATTCTTCTCTCGATTTCCGAGCTTTATCTTTAGTCCAATATCCCTTGAAATAAGCGAATTATGTCTTTTATTCGCTGAAACCACCTTGGTTGGCTATGGATGGGCATTAACTCTATTTTTCACTCTATCCTGAGGATCAGGATATATCCTTCTGGACCGGCCTTGCCCCTGTGCTTGCCTATAAATAGAGGTAAGATTCTCAAGCAAAGGGCCACGAAATTTTAAAGACTCAAGAGCTCTAAGAGAAGAAAGGAATCCCCGCTGCTCTGCTTGCTTAATCCAAGTAAGTCCCTTTTCCCTTTTATTTCATATTTTTAATTCTAGAAGTAATAGGATCTTCTCTATTGCTGTAGAATAAGGCCATCTATTTTATTTTATATCCCTAAACTTGTCTATAAGTACCTCAAGAGTCTCTCTAGCCGTAAAACGTGAAGAGAGAACTAGGGGAAAGGGGATCAGGTAGATCCCTAGAATAGAACCCCATAATCTGTTTTTTTCTTTTCTTATAGAATAAGGTCTTTGATTGTGTTTGTATACCCAAACCTATCTCTAAGTACCTCAAGAGTCTCTCTAGCCGTAAAACGTGAAGAGAGAGCTAGGGGAAAAGAGAACAGGTGGATCCGTAGGGTAAGCCCCCATGTGCTCTAATCTGTGAGATGTGGCTGTTTTTGATATCCTGATCATGTTTTAATGATTTTATTTTGAATCTGGATTAATCTTATGAGTTCATGATGATTATAGCATGAAATCCTATTTTTCTCCTAAAATTTGGATTTTCATCACTTTTGCACCTACAGCCCTATTTTCGTGATTTTAGGCTAAGATTCTGGATTTATCATCATCTATATGGTAGATCTAGATCTAGAAGCCTAAAAGTAAATTCTAGGGTTTCTTGATGCTGTTTTTGAGTTGTTTTTTTCGCTTTTGAGAGAGGACCCCACGGTCTAAGTTCTCCCCTTTTGATGTTCTTCATAAACTTGGGTATTTTTGGATTTAACGTGAAATTTGGGCTTTATCTATGTCCTGAACTGTTCAAGTTTAATTATGAAATATTTTATAAAAATCATATTTTTCTAGATTTCTAGAATTTGACTTGAAGCCAGATTTTTGGATTTTTCACTTTAAATTGATTTTGTTGGATTTTATCTCAATTTTGTTTTAATCGTGAAACCCTAGGAGTGGTATGATCATATTTAAAAGTTCTAGATCAATCAGACTATTCATATGAAAAAACCATACATGATTGTCTTTTTTGTGAATTTTTGTGATTTTCATAGCAAGCCTTTTTCCTTTATTTTAACATGAACAATACCTGGCAACCACCTTGTGTGGATGAATAGGGGTGCTTAACACCTTCCCCTGTTCATAACCTAATCCCCTTGTGCGCACCCGATTTCGGTCGCACGACGAGGCACACGTGAAACGATGCGTGCTTCGGGATTTGTTTGGAGTCGCCACTGCCTGATGGGGTGCAGGCAGACACCTGGGTGCCTAAGTTCTTCTATTAAGGCTTGGTCTGCGGCTTGAGATTCTAAGTAGGTTCTCGGTTGCGGTCTGGGGCAGTCCGTAGACACCCCAGTCCACCCCGTCAAGTGACGGGTCCCATAAGTTTCCCTGGTTTGAGTCAACTTAGTTGGTCTCTCACTCACCCGATGCCTAATCCAGCATTCAATTTTGGTTAAGTCTGGCGGGACCACCAAAGTGGTGTGGGTCCCTTTACTTGATTTTATCTTCTTATTATTGAATGAAGTGAGTCTGATTGGGTGGGCCCCGTTGGAAGGCCCACGGATCCCTTGGTGGGCTTGGTTGAGTCCACGTGTCCCTTGGTGGGCCTCAGTCTAGCCTGAGAGGCCCTTTGGGCTTTGGTTCAGTGAATTGATTTTATTTAAATTCCAAGTTGAAGATTAAATTTAGTTCCATGCAAAAGGTGAGTCTGGATTGACTTGTGGGCCCCTGAGTGGGCCTCGGCCTGGTTGCCAAGTGTTTTGCCTTTATTTGGGTTAATCTTCGCCAGAATGGGCCAGGCTTTGGGCTTGGGGCCCTTTACCTGGGCTTGGGCTTGAAAACCCAAGGCTTCTTGAGTTAGGGTTTTGAAACCCTAACCTTGGTTGGTTAATGGGCTTGGTGGGCCCGATAGGCCCTGCCCTTGGTCTCGGCCAAACCAAGCCTAGATCTAAGCATGCATGTTGCCCCAGTTGGGCTTTGATGGGCCTCACAGGGTCTGGCCCGCTCAATTCCTTTAATTGTCTTATTTAAGCATAATAGGTTTGTCGGGCTTGGTGGGCCCCGTTGGAAGGCCCACTGGAATTCACATTGGACCGGGTCGGTCCATGGCCCATCTTGGGTCTCCGGGTGACCCGGAAACCCTTCTGGTTCATGTGGTTTGGTCAAACCAAGCACAAAAATAGCACAAAAACACAAAAAACAGCAAGAACAACATTCTAGCAGTGTAGCCGGCCTGAGATGCCGGTTACACACAAGCCTTAGTGTATCCGGCATCCTTAGCCGGCTACACATGGGCTTCAGTTGATCCGGCCTGAGTTGCCGGATCAACCTACAGAAGCTATTTTTTCGGATTTTGGCATTGGGGTTGGGTTTTTGGGTCTCTTGGGATGTTCCAGCATTTGGGTGGGCCCCTGTGTGGGCCCACAATTGTTCAAAGAGCCTAGAAGGCTTCTTCTCGGAGATTCAAAACTCAAAATTAAAGGAGATGGACAAGATTTCCCTTTTCCCTTTTTTTCTTTGGACCGAGATTAGCAAAGGAAGAGAGGCCAAGAATCCATTTTGGTCTCTCTTTACCAAACAAATAATGGCAACCATGCTATGCAAAGCAAACAAGTGAACATGCATTGTTGGACATGCTTTGTACCAAAGTGCATATGCGTGCCTATTGTGTTGAGAAACTACAAAGAGAGCTGGTTTTATGCACTTTTTCAATCACACTACCATGATGCATGCAAGATATTTAGACAAGCCTATAATTGAAGGAAAAGAGCATGCTTGTTGGATACATATTTAACACAAAGGGGGTGACCTTAGGTGCTTGAAATCAGTAGCTTAGCATGCAATAAGACCATGATAAAACATGCAAAAAGTGTGGAAGAAGCACCATCCCCATAATTCTAAGAATAATAGAATGTGTAAGAGAGACAAAGAACCTAGCATGCACACAAACAAGGAAATAATCTAGCATTCGTGAAAGTAAAAACTAGCGTGTATCCTCCATGATCTTTCACGGGATAGCACCCATGCAACCTATTCTCATAATCCGAAAAATACCTACGGAAGGGAGGAGAAGGGGGATTACATAAAAGGGGTACACGAGATTTGCTATAAGGGGAACACACTCCTCTTTTAAATAAAATGATATCAATAGCATGAGAAGAGAAGAAAGCAGTAAAATTACAGCCACCACAAGACCCTTAAATCAAATAAGAAGACCTCCTTTCCTCTCTCTAATTACCGGAAACCCCCCCTCATGCCATGGAGGATCATGCATACACGAAAGTGATTATGAAGGGAAGATGGAGTGATCAAATATGCCATGGCCAAAGAGAAAACCGTAGGTATATGACTCAAGTGAAATGGAAATCCCTCATCCTTCATTCATATTCAAATATGTTAAATAAAAAGTGACAAGAAGCTCACCTTGGGTACTTGAAATTCCTTTAGAAGTGTTGAACCTCCCAAGAGTGCACCAGCAGCACTTCAAGGGGCCTCCAAGGGCTCTTCTCCAAGCTTCCAAGTAGTGCCAAGTAGGTTTCTTGGGTTGAGAACCAAGGGTGAAGAGGGTAGGAGGCCTTGAGGTCAATTTGAGTGCACTTTGGGGTGAATGGAGGTGATCAATGGAGGTGCACAAGAGGGGGTAGCCATGGGATAGTTTGGGATAGAGAATGGAGAGACTTGGGAGAGATGGGAGGTCTCCAAAAAATATTAGCCGACCCCCCTTTGTGCTAGGGTTTTTTCTTTTTATAGGGAATGACCAAAATCCAATTACTTTCATGCTTTATCACCAAAACCCTCTTCCTTTTTCATTTGTCCCCTTTTTTTAAGAATATGAGCAATGATTATGCATCATTGCTTCAAGACTTAGCCTCCAAGTAAACTTGGAGGCTAAGTCTTGCTTGGCAATGGCTTGGACGAATTCTCCACATGGAGAATTCATCCACCACATATTTTTTATTTTCCTTTTTTATTTTCTTTTTTTTCTTCATGTACTTTTAGTATTATTATATTAGGATTTTTTTGTTTTAAATTTTGGATGCACATGCATCTTTTAATTTTTTTCTTTTTCTTTTATTTTAGATGCTTTGATTAGATATTTAGCAAAATATTATTTTTTAATTCAAAACTTTTCATTTTGCTGCTCTTTCTTCACTATTTGCCACGTGTGCAGATTTTCAGAAACTTCAACTGCCCACAACTCACTCATCTGATATCCGATTTTAGTAAACTTAGTGGCGTTGGAATCAGTGCGAGATTCCCTATCCACTGAATTTCAGTTTAGTAGCAAATTCGAGTTTTTTAGCAGAAGTGCCGGGCCGCGTCCGGGAGCCGGTTTTGCTCATATTTCCTTATCCGGGACTCCGATTCCAGCAAACTCAGTTGCGTTGGAATCGTGTCGAGATGCTCTTTCTGCTGATATCAAATGAGGCAACTGATCTGGGGTTTAGCAGAAAGTCAATTTCTGCTTTTCTCAGATTTGACCAGTCCATAACTTCTTCATCTGGACTCCGATTTGAGCAAACTCTGTTCCATTAGAATCGTATCGGAATCCTCTTTCCAATGGTGGGAAGCATGGCAATTGATTTGCACGAGATAAAAAGTCAACTCTTTGACTTTCTCAAGTTTGACTTTTCTCAAGTTTGACTTTCTCAAGTTTGACTTTTCAATTAAAATTTCATTTTCTGTATTTTGGGAGGTGCAAAAATGAGGTGCTTACAGCAGTCCCTCTTTGTCGGAGTCACCTTGGGGATGAACGGCAAAGAATAAAAAGAACCTCGTTTTTGCGCCCTGCATTTCTGCCGACATGATTGATGAGCTTAAATCCTCTTGATTTTCATAAAAAGGGGTGGAGACGACAAGCGTTGATCTCCAGAGTAGTGAAAACACCAACTGGTTTCCACTAAGATTTTGAAGTTTGCTCACCCACTTCGGGCTTCTGGGAGCAGCTTCTGATTTTGATTCAGATTAAAAAGGATGGGGTTGGACTTAAGCTCACCAACCTGTTTCGACGTTGATGTAAGGCACTCAACGATTTTCTCTTTTCTCATTTGTTCCATTAAAGCTTTTAGATGTTTTTAGATTTGATTTCTTTTTATCCTTTTTCAGGCTTGGGACTCTTGAGGACAGTTTTTTTTTTTTTTTTTTTAAGTTTTGATTAGGGACAGGAAGGAACGAAGAAGGAGGAGATGCTCTTGGTGAGGAGGTGCTCTCAGCGCTGCTCGGTGCCTCAAGGGAGCTCACACACCTGTCCTATTCTATTTACAAAAGTGGGGAAATCAAAAATTTACAAATGGGTCCAACTTGCCCAAAAGGTTCTTCATTCTGATCTTCTTTCTCCTGCCGTTTCTTTCTTTTGGCAAGGCCATCTGTCTGATTTTGATCAGACTTTTCTCTACGAGGTTCTTTTCTCCAAAGGTTTTGACTTCTGCTCTTGTTCTTGCAGGGAGGAGGCCACCATTTAGGCCAGTGCTGGTACTTCTTCAGAAGCGACTACTCCATTGGGGGCTTGTGGAAACCTTCTTGGATTTTTCAGTCTTATGCAAAACTAGCCTCTTCAAACTGGGCACGGTCTTGACATGCTGCTTTAGGTTTCTTGAAAGCTCTACTGGGGAAAGGAAGGGAAGTCTTTGCCGTTTCCCTATCAGTATATTATCGCATTGGCTTCATTCTGTCTTTGCCTTTCTCCTGCCCTCGACTTCAAGGCGCTTCTGGACTTCTTTCTGATTCTTTTCCCTTACCTGGGTCTGCAAAATTCTCGCAGAGCAGTGAGGTATCTAAAGTTTAAAATGCAGACACTTATGACTTATTGCGTGCCAGTGCCCATGGCTGAAATGACACAATTTTCAAGAGTTCTTTTTTTTTTTTTGAATATCTGTACAAGTGATTTTAAGAGACATGGCATGACCAATGACCACGGTAAGTTGCCTTGTCAACTCAAAGGGCTTTGGGACTGTGTGCTTGACACGGATTCCCATGAAATTCTTGACTTGTGCTGGCAGGGACTTAAAGGATGAAGGGCATCCCAAGGGATGCTCTCTCTTTCTCAGTCTTGATCTTCTCTCACCTCGACCCAATTTTCCAGGGTGCTTTCAGGATTTTGCAATTAAAGGGTTTTTTTCTTTTCTTTTCCCTTGGGTTAGTGCCAGTCCCAGTTTATGGGTTTTGGCTGACTTGCGCATCATGTCCCATAGATCCGAGAGGTCTTTACATTAGGACGAAACATTGGCTTGGTTTTAAATCTGAGAAATGAAGGGATATAAGGCCCAAATTCTTATCTTTTCATTTTCAGGTTTTACTTTGTGTCATGCCAAAGCTCGTTCTTCTTTTTAGATTTCTTCATCATTAACTTGCATGAATTCCATCATCACATTTTCTACAATCAGAAAGGACTTTTGACTAGGACAAAACGAAGGCTGAGGTTTTGGTTCATGAAAGAAAGGGAATACAGCTCAAAGTTTCTTTGTAAATGGGTTGAGTCATGTTCCACCATTTTCTTAACTGCTTGGGCTTTACCAGTGCCTTTTTCTTTCCTTCATTTTTCTTTGGGAGGTCTTTTGTGACCTTTGCCTTTTCCTTTTGCTTTTGCTCTATCATTTTTTGTCCTTTACTCTGGGATCATCTTGACTTTTTGCTTTGATTAGCAAGTCCCAGTGTATTTCCTGCTTTCTTTTTCTCTTCTTTGTTTTTGCTCATTCAAGTCTTCTCTTCTTTACCCAGTGCCAGATTTAGGGCTCATGACTCAGTGGGTTAGAAGAAAGAAAATTAGGCTCAAGTGGTTTGACTAGCGATATGACTTTGAAAACTGGGGAAATAAAGCAAGGACGGCCTTTCATCCTTTTGCAGAAGTTGTGACAACTCGGAATGCGCATGCAAACTCATTCAAGAATCTATTCATCCTTTTCATTTTCTTTTGTAGCTTTGCCCCAGTGTGGGGTGGCTAGACACAACACGGGTATTTGAATAATACGATCAAGCTCAACGTGTTTTGACTAGCGATTCTCGTAATTTGGGATGTATGAAGGATGGCCTCTCATCCTTTCTTAGAGACATGATGCTAAAGCTGGCCTCAGCCCTTAACCGGTTCTTGCGCTCTCTTTCCTTTTTTCTCTCAAGGGTCGCTCTACCCTATTGCAAAGGTAGTTTTTAGGAAGAAAATTATGGTCTGGATCAGGAAGGAATTGCTTTTAGCTCAGCCAAGGTTCTCATGGGACAGTGTACTGCACCCAGCTGAAGACACCTTTGAGCAACTCGGCATTCTTTTCATGATCGAGGTCGTTGCCAAAAGGGGTGTGGTCTCAGAGCAGTGTCATCACCGACCAACACTTGCATTTTTTCAAAAGGTATTTTCTTCTTTTTTTTTTTCTTCAAAGGTTCTTTACAAAAGCTTGCATGAAAATAAAGAGCATTTAAAATATTTACAACGCGACCACTCCTACCAGGGATGTATGGTGCAAAAAGTAGAGTTCAACTTATCCTGGTCACGACGGACTGAAGATTTTGGATTTTGGGATTGCTCTCTGCCTTGCAGTTTTACCAACTTGTTCAACTGGTGCCACTTGAAGACGCCTGATTGTGGTTAGGGAGAGGATTCGTGAAAACGGCCGCGGGAGGAGTCGAAACCGGGGGATCAACTGAGATACGCTTGTTGTCGATCAAATCCTGGACATCGTGCTTCAGTTCCCAGCAGCGATTGGTGTGATGTCCGGGGGCTCCCATGTGGTAGTCGCAGTATTCATTGGGATTATAGGAGCGACTGTTGGACGGTTGCTGGGTTGGCTGCTTCTTCTGTAAGTACCCTTTCTTCAATAGGGTTGGCAGCAACTCTGACAAGGGAAAAGGTAAAGGTGCGAAAACCCGGTTCAACCTTGCTTGAAATTCCTCTTTGGTCCACCTCGGCCGACCTGCGGATTGCACTCCCTGGCCGCTATTCTGATTTTCTCTCCTGTCGGGTGCCGAGAAGTGGAAGGGCCTATTCTGCTGGACGTAGTTAACAGCCTCGTCCTCTCTCTTTCTATCCACGCCTCTTCCAGCGACGGGGTTCCTTCTCTGTTCGGTTGCAAAGCCAGCCACTCTACCAGACTTCACCCCATCTTCTATTCTGTCCGCTACCACAACAAGGTCTGCAAAGCTTGCAGCACATTGCCCCAGTAGAAGAGTGTAGTACGGCTGCCCCAATGTTGAGATGAATAGTGTTACCATCTCTTTTTCCAACATGGGTGGCTGGACCATTCCGGCCATTTCTCGCCATCTTTTCGCATATTCACGAATGGATTCAGTACCCTTCTTGGTCATCTTTTGTAGTTCCATCCGGGTGGGCAGGACTTCTGTGTTGAACTTGAAGTGTTCAAGGAATGTACTCGCTAGATCATCCCAAGTCCTGATCTGGCTCCTGTCTAGACCGGCAAACCACTTTTGCGCTGAGCCTATCAATGAACGCTGAAAGAACTGGATCATGATTCTCTCATCATAGGCGTATTGACACATATCCCCGTAGTATGCCCTCAGGTGCGACAGTGGACAGCCACTTCCATCAAACTTCACGAAGTCCGGACACTTGAACTTCGGTGGCAGTTGCAAATTGGGGAAGAATCCCAGTCTGTCCAGTGAAGCTTCCTTTGGCATAGGACCTCGGTTCACGTTCTGCATCTGTTCTTTTAGGGCTTGCAAATCTGCTTGCATCTGGGCTGTGATGCCTGCTGCTTCCCGTGCTCGATACCACTCTTCTTCATCGTGCCCCATCCCTTGTGGCATTACTTGCTGTGGTGGTATGGCCAGGGGTGCTGGAATTTGTAACGGTTGTTCTGGTTGAGCTGCCAAACGATGCGGGATCTGTGGTTCTGGCGGGTGTATGTTCAACTGTGGGAGCACTGGTGGTGGCTGCTCTAGTTGTGGCTGTTGCACCGGAGGTGCCGGCTGCTATGGCGGAGGTACAGCTGGTGGTGGTTGTACAAGCTGCTGTGGCGCTTGCATTCTCTCCATTTGCTGCATCATGGCAGTCATCATGGTGGTCATGTTGGCCATCTGCTGATTAAGGCCAGCGATCACAGGGTGCCCTTCCAAGTCCTCTTGCCCATGAGGCGGAAGAGGTGGCGCTTGCTCGAGTCCTTCCGCGGGATCCATCTGTAATCTTCTTCTTGAACGTAGGAGGTATGGACTGCGAAACGCAATCTTGGTACCTTGGGGTTGAAAATAGACAAGTCAGTATAAAGAATGCACATTATAACGAAATATAATGCATGTTTGTGCCGATTAAATGTGATGATTTTCCATTATTTATTCCCTTTTAACCGCCAATTCGGAGGTAGAGGAAGAGTCCCTGTTTTGATTTTAGGAATTGCGAGAATTGATTTCTGCAAATTTTGGAAACTGCAAGAGTTGATTTCCAAATATTGGTACATGTCCATGGGACAGTCCCTGTGTTTGATCTCCAGGAACTTCAAGAGTTGATTCCTACGGGGTAAGTGATTCCTACCGAATTCGGAGAAATGCGAAATGATTTCTAAAGCAGCAGAAGTCGAAATGACTTCTACTGAGATTTGGGGAAGCGCGAAATGGCTTCGATTTGGATTTTGGAAACACGAAGTGGTTTCGAATTTGGAAACACGAAGTGGTTTCGGATTTGGAAACACAAAGTGGTTTCGGATTTTGGAAACACGAAGTGGTTTCAGATTTTGGAAACACGAAGTGGTTTCGAATTTGGAAACACGATGTGGTTTCGGATTTGGAAACACGAAATGGTTTCGGATTTGGAAACACGAAGTGGTTTCGGATTTGGAAACACGAAGTGGTTTCGGATTTTGGAAACACGAAGTGGTTTCGGATTTTGCAAACACGAAGTGGTTTCGAATTTGGAAACACGAAGTGGTTTCGGATTTTGGAAACACGAAGTGGTTTCGGATTTTGGAAACACGAAGTGGTTTCGAATTTGGAAACACGAAGTGGTTTCGGATTTGGAAACACGAAGTGGTTTCGGATTTGGAAACACGAAGTGGTTTCGGATTTTGGAAACACGAAGTGGTTTCGGATTTTGGAAACACGAAGTGGTTTCAGGAGCAGCAGAAACGCGAAATGGTTTCGACTAAGATTTTGGGAAACACGAAATGGTTTCAATTTTGGTGGAAGCACGAAATGGCTTCAAATTAAGGGAAGCACGAAATGGCTTCAGAGTAGTGGAAGCGCGAAATGGCTTCGACTAAGATTTTGCCATTCAGAGGCGAGGGGAAGAGTCCCTGGTTGTGTGGGTAGTCCCGGTTTGGGAAGAAGTCCCGGCTTGGGGAGGAGTTCCTGATTTTGGAGAAAGTCCCTGTTTGGGAAGAAGTCCCAGTTTGGGAAGAAGTCCCGGTTTGGGAAGAGTTCCTGTTTTTGGGGAAACACGAAATGATTTCCTAGGGCTGCGGAAGCACAAAATGGCCTTGACTGAGATTTTACATTTTGACACATTTGATCTTTACTTGGATTTGAAATTTCTTCCTTCTTCTTTTCATCATTTTTTCTTTGTACTTTCAACTTGGGCTACTGGTCCCTAGCAAGGGTCAGACTTGACTTTTTATTTTGGGCTAGGTCACAGCCAATTTATTTCATGATTTTTCTTATTAAGATAAAGCTGAGTGAGGCATAGGGAATTGGAGCCAGTCCCGGTGTAGCTTTGATTTTGGAAAATTTTGCATTATTTCCCTTAAAAGTGATTTTATCATAAATGTCTGTGCAAATGATCTTGAAGTGCGTGCATTCAATGCATGAAGATGCTTGCACAAAATTAAAGCCAAGGCTAAATGATATTACCATTCAAGAATTCAATATCAAAAAATGAATATAAAAAGTACACCAAAAAGGGTGTGTGCACAATCCTAAAAAAGGGTTGGTGCCTCGTGGGGCACGACCTCTAGACATACTTGTGTATGGAAGCACATCCGAGTCCCGGTCTGCTTTCTTTCATCTGCTTTTGACTTCAGGTATCAAACCAAAAGAATTTACAATTTGCCAGCTAGGGCGAAAATTTACATGATATTCAAAAAAAATCTGCAAAGAATTCATCCTTAAGGCTGTTGGGAGCCAAAAGGAAGGGTACAAATTTGCTTCCAGGCGGATCGGCCAAATTCCAAAATCTAGGGTTTTGTGCCCTTGCTTTGATCTGGCATGCTTTCATCTGATTATCTGATCTGGCCGGCTTTCATCTGCTCAAAAGGCTGACCCGGACTCAGAGTGCTTCCAGCGGACTCAATGGGTCGAGGCCCACAGCTCGCAGGACTCCGTGCATGGATCTGGGGTGGTTCCCCTGATCAAAATTTGGTTGGCTTCCTAAATTAGGGCCAAGGTAGCCCATGATCTAGGGTTTACTCCATTTGATGCAAAAAGTGGGGGTTGCTGTCCCTGATGGACTCTTGGGTTTTAATTTGATTTTTTTTCTTCTTATTTCATCATTCACATCACACTCCCTCACAATCACAAGCGCGTGGTTCATTCAGAAACGCTAGGTGGGGAAGGATACCCAGCCCGAGACATATGCCTACAAGGGTCTGGACCAGTACTGGATCCTCGCGTGCCACGGCAAGAAACCAGTGGTGCTAATGGACTCCAGAAAACTGGGGGGATGGGTTTACCCTGCTTTCCCCGGCAAGCCACGGGAGCGTAGGTGCTAATACCATCCCAAGAGTCAGTTCATAGGAATCAGAAGGGTAGGCTGCTAAATAGATCTAGGTTTTGGAGAAGAAGAAGCAATATCCGCATTCACTCAATCATTTAGGGTCGGATCATTCACGCATCCTCCCTCGTGCGTGTCACCCCACGCAGTTTATCACAAAACTGGAAAATAAATCCATCCACGGTGTGGTGGTGTGCCCGTATTTGCATTTGGGCTGAGTGCGGTGTCTAACCGGGTGAGATTTGATTGGATTTTGTTGATAAAGGAGTTTTTACCTTCTCGTATAGTAAAGTGCAGAATTGGCACGCAATACGAGGTTCCGGGAGAGTCCCCAGGTAAGTGGAGGGTCACAGGGGACCGCTTAAATTCCACTTTCCTTAGGCGATTATCATGTCCTTGTGACAGGACTCCCCAGAATACGCAGTTGCGTGTATTCTACGTCTTACTAAAACGAGATGGCGAAACCCTAAAATCGACTAAAATCCCTCTTGGGTTGACTCATTTTAACCAAGGGTTCTATTGGGCTGAGAAGTCCCCAGTGGAGTCGCCAGGCTGTGCGCACCCGATTTCGGTCGCACGACGAGGCACACGTGAAACGATGCGTGCTTCGGGATTTGTTTGGAGTCGCCACTGCCTGATGGGGTGCAGGCAGACACCTGGGTGCCTAAGTTCTTCTATTAAGGCTTGGTCTGCGGCTTGAGATTCTAAGTAGGTTCTCGGTTGCGGTCTGGGGAAGTCCGTAGACACCCCAGTCCACCCCGTCAAGTGACGGGTCCCATAAGTTTCCCTGGTTTGAGTCAACTTAGTTGGTCTCTCACTCACCCGATGCCTAATCCAGCATTCAATTTTGGTTAAGTCTGGCGGGACCACCAAAGTGGTGTGGGTCCCTTTACTTGATTTTATCTTCTTATTATTGAATGAAGTGAGTCTGATTGGGTGGGCCCCGTTGGAAGGCCCACGGATCCCTTGGTGGGCTTGGTTGAGTCCACGTGTCCCTTGGTGGGCCTCAGTCTAGCCTGAGAGGCCCTTTGGGCTTTGGTTCAGTGAATTGATTTTATTTAAATTCCAAGTTGAAGATTAAATTTAGTTCCATGCAAAAGGTGAGTCTGGATTGACTTGTGGGCCCCTGAGTGGGCCTCGGCCTGGTTGCCAAGTGTTTTGCCTTTATTTGGGTTAATCTTCGCCAGAATGGGCCAGGCTTTGGGCTTGGGGCCCTTTACCTGGGCTTGGGCTTGAAAACCCAAGGCTTCTTGAGTTAGGGTTTTGAAACCCTAACCTTGGTTGGTTAATGGGCTTGGTGGGCCCGATAGGCCCTGCCCTTGGTCTCGGCCAAACCAAGCCTAGATCTAAGCATGCATGTTGCCCCAGTTGGGCTTTGATGGGCCTCACAGGGTCTGGCCCGCTCAATTCCTTTAATTGTCTTATTTAAGCATAATAGGTTTGTCGGGCTTGGTGGGCCCCGTTGGAAGGCCCACTGGAATTCACATTGGACCGGGTCGGTCCATGGCCCATCTTGGGTCTCCGGGTGACCCGGAAACCCTTCTGGTTCATGTGGTTTGGTCAAACCAAGCACAAAAATAGCACAAAAACACAAAAAACAGCAAGAACAACATTCTAGCAGTGTAGCCGGCCTGAGATGCCGGTTACACACAAGCCTTAGTGTATCCGGCATCCTTAGCCGGCTACACATGGGCTTCAGTTGATCCGGCCTGAGTTGCCGGATCAACCTACAGAAGCTATTTTTTCGGATTTTGGCATTGGGGTTGGGTTTTTGGGTCTCTTGGGATGTTCCAGCATTTGGGTGGGCCCCTGTGTGGGCCCACAATTGTTCAAAGAGCCTAGAAGGCTTCTTCTCGGAGATTCAAAACTCAAAATTAAAGGAGATGGACAAGATTTCCCTTTTCCCTTTTTTTCTTTGGACCGAGATTAGCAAAGGAAGAGAGGCCAAGAATCCATTTTGGTCTCTCTTTACCAAACAAATAATGGCAACCATGCTATGCAAAGCAAACAAGTGAACATGCATTGTTGGACATGCTTTGTACCAAAGTGCATATGCGTGCCTATTGTGTTGAGAAACTACAAAGAGAGCTGGTTTTATGCACTTTTTCAATCACACTACCATGATGCATGCAAGATATTTAGACAAGCCTATAATTGAAGGAAAAGAGCATGCTTGTTGGATACATATTTAACACAAAGGGGGTGACCTTAGGTGCTTGAAATCAGTAGCTTAGCATGCAATAAGACCATGATAAAACATGCAAAAAGTGTGGAAGAAGCACCATCCCCATAATTCTAAGAATAATAGAATGTGTAAGAGAGACAAAGAACCTAGCATGCACACAAACAAGGAAATAATCTAGCATTCGTGAAAGTAAAAACTAGCGTGTATCCTCCATGATCTTTCACGGGATAGCACCCATGCAACCTATTCTCATAATCCGAAAAATACCTACGGAAGGGAGGAGAAGGGGGATTACATAAAAGGGGTACACGAGATTTGCTATAAGGGGAACACACTCCTCTTTTAAATAAAATGATATCAATAGCATGAGAAGAGAAGAAAGCAGTAAAATTACAGCCACCACAAGACCCTTAAATCAAATAAGAAGACCTCCTTTCCTCTCTCTAATTACCGGAAACCCCCCCTCATGCCATGGAGGATCATGCATACACGAAAGTGATTATGAAGGGAAGATGGAGTGATCAAATATGCCATGGCCAAAGAGAAAACCGTAGGTATATGACTCAAGTGAAATGGAAATCCCTCATCCTTCATTCATATTCAAATATGTTAAATAAAAAGTGACAAGAAGCTCACCTTGGGTACTTGAAATTCCTTTAGAAGTGTTGAACCTCCCAAGAGTGCACCAGCAGCACTTCAAGGGGCCTCCAAGGGCTCTTCTCCAAGCTTCCAAGTAGTGCCAAGTAGGTTTCTTGGGTTGAGAACCAAGGGTGAAGAGGGTAGGAGGCCTTGAGGTCAATTTGAGTGCACTTTGGGGTGAATGGAGGTGATCAATGGAGGTGCACAAGAGGGGGTAGCCATGGGATAGTTTGGGATAGAGAATGGAGAGACTTGGGAGAGATGGGAGGTCTCCAAAAAATATTAGCCGACCCCCCTTTGTGCTAGGGTTTTTTCTTTTTATAGGGAATGACCAAAATCCAATTACTTTCATGCTTTATCACCAAAACCCTCTTCCTTTTTCATTTGTCCCCTTTTTTTAAGAATATGAGCAATGATTATGCATCATTGCTTCAAGACTTAGCCTCCAAGTAAACTTGGAGGCTAAGTCTTGCTTGGCAATGGCTTGGACGAATTCTCCACATGGAGAATTCATCCACCACATATTTTTTATTTTCCTTTTTTATTTTCTTTTTTTTCTTCATGTACTTTTAGTATTATTATATTAGGATTTTTTTGTTTTAAATTTTGGATGCACATGCATCTTTTAATTTTTTTCTTTTTCTTTTATTTTAGATGCTTTGATTAGATATTTAGCAAAATATTATTTTTTAATTCAAAACTTTTCATTTTGCTGCTCTTTCTTCACTATTTGCCACGTGTGCAGATTTTCAGAAACTTCAACTGCCCACAACTCACTCATCTGATATCCGATTTTAGTAAACTTAGTGGCGTTGGAATCAGTGCGAGATTCCCTATCCACTGAATTTCAGTTTAGCAGCAAATTCGAGTTTTTTAGCAGAAGTGCCGGGCCGCGTCCGGGAGCCGGTTTTGCTCATATTTCCTTATCCGGGACTCCGATTCCAGCAAACTCAGTTGCGTTGGAATCGTGTCGATATGCTCTTTCTGCTGATATCAAATGAGGCAACTGATCTGGGGTTTAGCAGAAAGTCAATTTCTGCTTTTCTCAGATTTGACCAGTCCATAACTTCTTCATCTGGACTCCGATTTGAGCAAACTCTGTTCCATTAGAATCGTATCGGAATCCTCTTTCCAATGGTGGGAAGCATGGCAACTGATTTGCACCAGATAAAAAGTCAACTCTTTGACTTTCTCAAGTTTGACTTTTCTCAAGTTTGACTTTCTCAAGTTTGACTTTTCAATTAAAATTTCATTTTCTGTATTTTGGGAGGTGCAAAAATGAGGTGCTTACACCCCTTACCCATCTCTGGTTGTTTTTTTTAGGAGGGTTATTTTTACCCTAAATTTGCCTTTTGTGCTTATTTTATATTTTGGTGTCCATTCACACCTAGAAAGAATGGTGGCGACTCTGTGTTTTTAATGAATCCCGCGTGATGATCAGGGAAGTCATTAAATTGATTTTTTCCCATGTCTCACAACTGGCGACTCTGCTGGGGACTTGTGGATTTGAGCCTTTTGGTGTTTGTTCATGTTTTTGATGTTTTGGATTTGCTTGCTATTTTGTGTTTGTAGCATGTCTTTGTTTTACTTGCTGTTTGGGGTTCTTAAGCATATGGGGTATGTTTTAAATCTGATTTATTGCTTAAGAGTTCATGGGGGTAGAAACATGCTTAATTTTGACTTATAGGATTGTTTCTAGAAACATGCGTAGGGGAGGTTTATTTTGCTAAACCATGTTGATTTAGTGCTGTATTTTTATAATGGCAAGTTTTAATTTTCAGCATGATCTCCATGATGTATTTTGGCTATATACCATGATCCTATGATTGCATGATTTGGATGATTTTTGTGAGCATGTTTAGGTGCTATAGGGTTGCTTGTTTATTTACGTTTACTTGCTTTAATATGCTCCCTATATGCCTTGGTTTGTTTATGCATGGCTACAAAAAGAGTGGCAAGGGTTGAGACGTTGTGAATACACCCTATTTTTACAATGCACTATGCACATTTTTTTTTTTACACAGCCTACCTATAACCTATAGGAAGTTGAACCCGAATGTGTGTAGCTTGGCGCACCGAGGTCGTTACTTCGGAAAGCGAAAGTGAAAATATTCACCTTAGAACTTTGGGCCAATGATGTGATGATAATGTGGATCTGGGATTCTGGTCATCACTAGGCTTGAGTTCTAAGTTGCCATTAAGCCAAAACTTAAAACCCCTACGCTTGAAGGTGGAGATACACGTTTTTGGCTAAAGTAAACAATTACGTGGGAATATGGGTTTGTAATTGAGGGAAGGCTGTTTGCATGGCTTACAAACCAGGGCATAATGTGGATGCCATATTGAAGGTAAACAAGGTAACAAGGTAACCTTAATTTTTGAATTGTTTTCATGTTATAGGGGTGTCGTGGTGCCCATTGGTTTGGGGACAAAATTGGTCCCAAATATGCATGGTTCTTAGACATGGTGTAGCCCATTGGAAGAGTCTCTAACTCTGTTTAGAATCAATCCTACCCAATGTTTGTACAAGAGGCAACAAAAGGGTACCAAAGTATGAGTATGGTGTCTATTTGGAGGGAACATGTGCCCTCCTAAGCATGTATTTTTGCAAATATGTCAAGGTCCACTTTGGGACAGCTTAGAGGCCTAGCATGGGTGAACCGTATGTTTGGATGAGCAATCAAAGTGATCAAACCATGAAAAAACTGAAGAAACATAAAGCAGCTCCGTACAACCGTAGTTTTAATACGGGCCGGGCTCGCCCGTAGTAACTATATGGTCTAGGCTCGCTCGTATTAATCATACGGTCCCGGCTTGCTCGTAATTTAAATACGGGCACAGCCGAACCGTACTGTGTATACGGTCTCAGCAGAGAATTCAATTGTAATCAGTTTTTGTCAACCAAATCCTGTTCCTTTAACCTTTAAATGATGAAAGGGAGATGAGTTTAAATAAAATGCTTCAAAAAAAAGTGTAAATAAAAAAAAAACCAGTTAGGCCCCTGAAAGCCTTTGAATTTCGGATCTTTTTTCAAAAACTCCTTGGGCCTCTGAAAGCCTTTGAATTTCAGACTTTTTCTCAAAACACCCCTGGGCCTCTGAAAGCCTTTGAATTTTAGACTTTTTCCAAAAAATCCTTAGGCCTCTGAAAGCCTTTGAATTTCAGATCTTTTTCCTTTGGGCCTCTGAAAGCCTTTGAATTTCAAATCTTTTTCCTTTGGGCCTCTGAAAGCCTTTGAATTTCAGATCTTTTGGGCCTCTGAAAGCCTTTTGAATTTCAGATCTTTTGGGCCCCTGAAAGCCTTTGAATTTCAGATCTTTGGGCCTCTGAAAGCCTTTGAATTTCAGACTTTTTCTCAAAAACTCCTTGGGCCTCTGAAAGCCTTTGAATCTTAGATTTTTGTCAAAAAAATCCTTGGGCCTCTGAAAGCCTTTGAATTTCATACTTTTTCTCAAAAACTCCTTGGGCCTCTGAAAGCCTTTGAATTTCAAACATTTTCCAAAAATATCCTTGGGCCTCTGAAAGCCTTTGAATTTCAGACCTTTTTCAAAAATACCCCCGGGCCTCTGAAAGCCTTTGAATTTCAGATCATTTTCTCTTTATTGTGGGACCTGTTGGAAGCCCTAGAATATTCCAACAATTCTAAAAAAAAAAGAAGCAAATAAAAAACAAATCCAAACTCGTGTTCACCCAGCTTGCAGATAGGCATTCCTAGGTAGGTGAAGAAGATTAAACGGGCATTGATATATTCTTTTTATTTTTTCCAGGTACCAATACACTTGCAATCATAGCTCCTGTAACCAGATCAAGAGCTCGCGCCATAAATCCCATTGAGAATGAAGCTGATGCTCCTCATCCCGATGTTGCCCTACTCCAAGAGCAAGTAGCAGGACTAGCCCGAATGCTAGAGAACATACTGTCCGTGCAGGCCCAACAAGTGCAGGCCCAACAAGTGCAGGCCCAAAATCAATCATCCACTTCCAACCCTACACCTTCACCCCAAATCAATATTCCACCTCCAGTTCAACCAATTCTTGAACCTGTCTATGAACCCACCCCTGAACCTATACTGATCAGGGATGAGACAGTTGAGTCAGACAAAGCTAAGGAAAAGGAAAAATAAGGGAAGAAGTTGAAAGGAAGTTCCTGCATAAACTAGATATGATCCAAGATGAACTTAGAGAGGTAAAAGGGGTGAGCAACTTCGGGGGCACCAATTTTGAGGACTTATGCCTATACCCCAATGTTAACCTGCTAGCTAAGTTCAAGTGCCCAGACCTACACAAGTATGATGGCACTGGCTGCCCCATGAGCCATCTGAAGTTGTACTGTGGTGCTTTATGCCAATTTGGTCGAGATGAAGGTGTTCTGATTCAGCTCTTCCAAAGGAGCCTGACTGGAACCGCTTTAAGGTGGTTCACCACTTTGGACCATGGAAAGATTAGAAGATGGAAGGACCTAGCAGATGCCTTCTTGGCTCAATACTGGTTCAATTCAGAGATCGTGCCAAACAGGTACGACGTAATGAGAATGAGCAAAGGAAGGGATGAGACTGTAAGGCAGTATGCCAAGAGATGGTGGGAGACAGCCTCTCAGGTAAGGCCACCTATGCTAGAGCAGGAGATGATTTCCACCTTCATCAGCACTTTGGGTCAACCATTCTACAGCCATTTGGTGGGTCAAACCACCACTAATTTTGCTGCCTTAGTCCAAGTGGCTGACCGAATTGAAGACGGGATCAGGTCAGGTAAGATAATTGACCACTCTGCCATGGTTAGTCAGCAGGACCCTAATCTGAAGAAAGGAAACGGGATGAAGAAGAATGGGAACAAGAAAGAAGGGGAGGTGAACATGGTACAGCCACCATCAGGCCCTAACAAGCCCATACAAATCAACATACCTGCTCATTTTCCTACTCCATCTGTTCCATCTACCCAGGCCCCTATGAGGGTTAATGTTCCAGCAGTACCCTCAGACCAAAAAAGGGTTTTTACTAAAGAGGAAAAGGATGCCTACTTTGCAGCAAAGAGAAATAGGGTCTTCACCCCTATTCCAATGACTCCTTCTCAGCTGCTGCCCACTTTATTGCAAGCAGGGTATATCACCTTAAGAGAGCCCAATCCGAATGCATCTAAGGGGAGAAATTATGACCCTTCCACCACTTGTGATTTCCATATGGGTGTACCTGGGCACCCTACTGACAAGTGTTGGCCTTTGAAACATGCCATTCAGGATTTACTAGACCAAAATGCCCTGTCTTTCAATACAGGGGCTCCTAATCCTCCAAGAACTGATATTGGACAAAACCCACTGCCCCAGCATCATGGGACAGGCCAATCTAATGTCATAGGGGTCATCTCCTCTGACAAAATAACCTTTGACCCATCTCAATTAATTGCTCCTATAGGGACAACGGTCAAAGTGTATTTTGACAGAAGAAATGAAGGCAAGGAAATAAATGTGATTTCAAAAGGGAATGATAGTGCTGCTAAGAACATTAGCTCATCTCTGGACCGGGTCTCATCTCTCATGGCCCAAATGAACATTGCAAAACCACCTTTGGTCATCAATTGCAGTCCATCTACCTTTACCCCACCCATTCAGTCTAAGCCACCATTGGTCATAAACTGTGACCCTCTTAGTGCATCAGTCACTTCTGCAACCCCTCAATCAAAACAACTTCCACCATTGGTTGTTAATGTTCCCCTTACTCAGACTTCCACATCCAAGTCCAAACTTCTTCCATTAGTGGTAAATGTCCCTAAGCCTTCCTACTCTGAATCGGCTGTACCATGGAACTACAGTGAAGCATTTACCACTACATTCCCTGCAGTTGAAAGCAAAGAGGAAGTAAACCTCATGACAAGGTTAGGAAAAGGTATAGGGAAGGAAGTAAAACAGAAAGAAATGGGAAAAGAAAAGAAGGAAGAGGAGAAAAATAAAGGAAAGGCCAAAGTTTGGGAGGATGCCCCTCAGGTAGTTGGCAGTAAGGCTGCTGACCTCATTAAGATCATAAAAAAGAGTGAGTTCAATATTGTTGAGCAGTTGAACAAGGTCCCTGCCCAGATCTCAATACTGGGTTTATTGTTGAATTCTGAAAAACATAGGGAATCTTTGTTGATGGTACTTCAGGGGGCCCATGTGCCTAAAAATATTGAACCAGACCAACTAGGCCGGATGTTTGGGCAGATATTATCCCATAATCTTATAACCTTTTCTGAGACTGAAATCAGCCCATCAGGGTACCATCATGTTGATCCTTTGCACATAGCTATGCTCAGTAAGGGTTGCATGATAGCCCGGGTCTTGATTGATAATGGGTCGGCTCTGAATGTCTGCCCGTTAATAACCTTTGTTAAGCTAGGTCTAGAGCAAAATAAAATCAAACAGAATGGAAGAATCATAAGAGCCTTTGATAGCTCTAAAACACACTCCCTAGGGGAGGTTGAATTGCCGGTCACAATTGGACCGTATATTTTTAACATCACATTTGAGATGATGGATATACCTGCAACCTTCAACCTACTCCTAGGAAGGCCGTGGATTCATATAGCTAGGGCTATACCATCTACCCTCCACCAGAGAGTTAAGTATATAAGAGGGCAAAAGGTGATTACTGTCCTAGCTGAGAGCTTGGTTCCTCCCATGTGGTCTCCTGATGTACCCTTTATAAACATGGAAATGACTACAGACAAGTTGACATTTCATTCTTTTCAATTTGAAACTGTCAATTTTATACCTAGGGGGTATCAGGAAAAAGAAGGAAAGATGACCTGTGCTGAGAAAATGGTCAAGAAAATGATGGGAAAGTACAATTTCCATCCTGGAAAAGGTCTAGGGGTTAACCAGCAAGGAAGAATAGAACCGGTAAAGGCCAAGAAGCTGGTCCACAGAGCAGTATTGGGGGCCAAGCCAAGAGTTTGGAAAGGACAGAAGCAGGAGGAAGGCATGAAATTCCCTCACATTAGGGAAACTTTTCTAAAGCTTTCTCATATGATTCAGCTGTCTCCTCCTCAGGATCAGTCCAAACCACCACACTATAATGTCAACCCTTTTCAAAAGCCTTATGTCCCTACCTTGCAACCATATGTTCCACCTCCACTTACTCAAGCATTGGTTGAACCTGAACCACAGACAGAACAGGAGCAAGACTTTTTTGAGGACATTGGAGCCTTTTTTGCCATGACTAAAGGCAACAAAGAAGAAGGAGCAGAGGAGCTACCTTTTATTGATTGGGCTGCAGTACAGGTTCCATCTGGGACCAGCCCTACAGAAGAAGCAGGCGATGCAACTCACCCAGTATTGGTGATTTCAGATGCGGACCCTGAGCTTGAGAAGCAAGCTTGTACCCCTGCCCCAGATTCTTTTATTCTGAACAATTGGGAGGAAACTCCCCTTACTTTTGAAGCCGCGTTTGTTTGGCAAACAGACATGGCTTCCAAAAAAAAACTCCATTAGTGGAAGGCCCTTTTCCTGAAGGTTTTAATGAGCCTTCGTCTTCAGGAAAAGATTTTTTAGAAGGCTCTCAAGAAACACAAAAAGATTTTTCAATTTTTTATAGAAAAGATAAAGTTTTCAAAAAGGTCCAAACCATTTATCAGCCATATAAGCAAACGGAATTGGATCGGGTTGAGTATGACTTCGACCTCAAGCTCGACTTTGACCTAATGGGGGTTGAAGAAGAGACCGAGGACGAAGAAGACAACCCTCCAAAAGAAATCACATATCAATTAGAGCGTCATGAAAAGGGGGTCCAACCCAATATTGAAGAGACCATATCTGTAAACCTAGGGACCGAAGATAACCACAAATAGTGAAGATTGGGGTATGCTTATCTGAAGTACAACGTGATGAAATGATACGGTTTTTGGCTGATTATAAAGATGTGTTTGCTTGGTCTTATCGGGATATGCCTGGGTTAGACACGGACATGGTTGTACATAGGCTACCAATTCTGCCAGATGTTAAGCCAGTTAAGCAGAAACTAAAAAGGTTGAAACCTGAATGGACATTGAAGGTCAAAGATGAAGTGGTTAAGCAATTCCAAACCGGATTCTTGGCGGCCTCCACATACCCTGAATGGCATGCAAATATAGTACCAGTGCCAAAGAAGGATGGAAAAGTCAGAATGTGTGTAGACCACAGAGACTTGAATAAGGCAAGCCCAAAGGATCACCCAACGCAACTGGGTTTGCAGGAATCGGAGTCCGGATAAAGGTTCTGCGGGCGGCCAAACTTAAGGAAGAGCCGAGAGTTGACTTTTCCTCGAATTCCGTGCCAAGTACCTTGCTCTATACCCGTGGATAAAGAATCTCGACACGATTCCAACACAACTGGGTTTGCAGGAATCGAAGCCCGAATAAAGGTTCTAAGAGCAGTCAAACTTAAGAGAAGGCCAAAAGTTGACTTTTCCTTGAACCCCGTGCCAAGTGCTTAGCCCTGTGTCATTGAGTAAAGGGCTCCGATACAAGTCTAACGCAATTGAGTTTGCTCAAATCGGAGTTCGGATAAAGGAGATATGAGCTGTCAAAGTTTCCGCGCAGCGAAGCCGGAAACTGCACACGTGGCGCAGTAGCTGCGCACGTGGCAGCCAACGCAACGAAATATCTCAGGGACTAAATCTTAAATATCAAAAATTCGTATGGGCCAATCCGTAGATATCTAAAAGCGTCGAATCGGTCAAGTCGAAGGGTAAATCCGTAATTTTTTGATTTGTATCCGGTCCAATATACCGGATACATAGACCCTTGTGTATATCCAGACTTGAAGGCCGGATACAAGAAGATTTTCGCGCGAGATTCGCGTCGATCGCCCGAAATATTCGCAGCGGCATTTAATTTTCAAATGATTATGTCTTGTATCCGGCATTGAAGACCGGATACAAAGGAACCTTAATGTATCCGGTCATGAAGGCCAGATATGAAGAGTACCTAGTGTATCCGGCCTGAGTTGCCGGATACATTAAGTTTGTCTATAAATACAAATCAGCAGCTCATTTCCGGGGGTTGGATGTTTTTGGCTGTTCTTGAGCTCCCTTCTCTCACCTGCTCCCCTCCCAATCCCACCTTTCTCAACTTCCTCAACCCTCTTTCACCCCTAGAGACCAATCAAACCACTCCCATCCTTCTACTCCATCTTCTTCTTCACTTGTTCTCCACCCCCAGTGAGACGCATTGCTGTTGCTGTCAAGAGGTGGAGTACCCAGCTGATCCTTGCTGCAAGGAGGTGCCGACACACCCCAAATAGGTTTTGAAACCTCAGGTGAGCTTCCTCTTCGCACTATATTCCATATATATTAAAGTTAGAATTTTCTGCAGCCCTCCCTTTGTTTGCCTTCTTCTTGTGCATGAGCTCGCTTTCATGGTGGTCGAACCATGTATTTCTTGTCTTTCTCATAACATGAAAGCCTCCACCAGCAAGAGGCCCACGTAGGCCCTCCTGGGGGGGATGAGAGTTCAGTTTTTACGCATTTTTATGGCTCATAAGTAGTTGGTTTAGCCTGCTGCCAAGCATATTTGAAAGGGGAGCTTGTTCCCTATCCAATCATCTCCAATGTACCCCATGAAAATCCCCCTTCTCCTTCTCTTCTCTAAGTTTTTTTGCTGCTTAAGCATGAGGTATTTAATTTCAAATCTTGTTAGAATTCGTAGGAGGCATGCTTGATCATTCCTTTCCTCTTCTCATGCTTCTTTGTTGTGTTGTCATTTAGTGTTTTTTCTGTGTTCAGTTGTCAGTAGAGATACAAAGCATGCCCCATCCTCCCTTAGAACTTGCTGTCCTTTCTTTTTGTGTGTTGATGCATGCTCTACCCAGTTCCAAGACACCCGCAAGAAGGCAGCCATCCACTCCCCAACACCCCAGGCTTTGTCCTAAGTGGGTGGTTGCTAGAGATAGCAGCAAACCACCACTTTTTTGCTGCTATCCCAGCTAACTTAATCCCAAGACTAAGCCTCGCCCATCAACCCAGGGTTGCCTGCTTATCCCCATGTAGTTGTTAATCCATGCATGCAAGCCACGTCCCCCTATGCATGGTGAGTGTTTATTTCGATAAGAATCTGCTGTCCTTGCATTCTCTTTTGGCTGATATGTACACGTTCTTGTGGGTTACCTCATACGTGACCCTAGCCCTCACTGGTTGGCGAGGGCTGTGAGGCCAAGGCAGGGACCTCAGGGTCCCTATCCAATTTGTTATATGAGGCTAAAATGGGAGAAGGCCAGCTCCCATGCCTTCCCCCTTGCCCTTATTAAAGAACCACCAAAAGAGACAAGGGATAGGGGTGGTTCCCCATCTCCTGACCTGCGTGGGCCTTCCCAGGGGCCCACGGAACCTTAAAAGACCTGTAGGAACCCTCGGGAACCATCCCGAATGGCCAAACTCCCGAAAAAGACCATTTCAGGGTGATCCAGCTACTCAGGCCGGATCATTAGTATATCCGGCCACTAAGGCCGGATCACCCAGGACCCCTGTGTATCCGGCCACTCAGGCCGGATCACTTACAGACCCTGTGTATCCGGCCTGAGTTGCCAGATACACACAGAAATGTGTTTTTTTTTTTGTATTTTGATGTCCTTGGCCGAATTTCATGATGCCTTGAACCAAACCACGTAAATCAACAGGGTTTTCGGGTCACCTGGAAACCCAACTTGGGACATGGACCGCCGGTCCGACTCGGAACACTCGTAGGCCTTCCAACGGGGCCCACCAAGCCCAATGAACCCTAAGGCATGCCATTAAACAAGCTAAGTAAAAATGAACACATTGAATCGGGCGGGCCAAACCCAATGCGGCCCACCCGAGCCTGGTTATGCGTAATGAGGGTATGAACTGCATGGTTTGGCCTAGACCAAGGGCTAGGGCCTGCCGGGCCCGCTAACCAAGCCAAGTTAGGGTGCAAGCCCTAAGCTTCAAAGATCTGGGCTTTCGAGCCCAAGAACTGGGCTACGGGCCTCAAGCCCAATGTCCAACCCAACTGGATAAACTTAAATAAGATCATATAAAATTACTTGGCCACCATATGGGCCCACCTAAGGGGCCCACAAATCAATCCGGCCCACAGTTGCATGAAAGTCACTTAAAGCTCCTAACCTAAACCTTAATGTAAAACTAATTCACTAACCGAAGCCCAAAGGGCCTCCCAGGTTAGAAAGAGGCCCACCAGGGGCGCATGGGCTCACCTAAGCCCGCCCAGGACACCGTGGGCCTTCCAACAGGGCCCACCCAATTAGACTCAGACAATTCAAGTAAGCAAAGATAAATTCAACTAAAGGGACCCACACCAACCTAGGTGGTCCCGCCAAGACCTAACTTAAGTACCTGCTGGATTAAGAATCGGGTGAGAACCAAATAGAGAAAACTGATTCAAATTAGGGAACCCACGGGACCCGTTATCCGACGGGGTGGACTGGGGTGTCTACGGACTTCCCCAGACCGCAACCGAGAACCAAACTTAGAATCTCAAGCCGCAGACCAAAAGCCCTAAATAGACAAGATTAAGCACCCAGGTGTCCGCCTGCACCCCATCAGGCGGTGGCGACTCCGAATTTACCCCGTGCCGCGTTTCCCACGCGCGCACAACCTAGCGACTCTGCTGGGGATGCCTCAGCCTAGTAGGACCCTGGTTAGATGAGTCAGCATAAGAGAGATTTAGTTGATATTTAGGGTTTCTTACTACCTCGTTTAGTAAGATGCAGAATGCGCGTAATTACACGTTCTGGGGAGTCCTGTCAAAGGGACGCGATAATTGCCTAAGGCAAGTGGGATTTAAGCGGTCCCTTGTGACCCCCCACTTACCTGGGGACTCTCCCGGAACCTCGTATTGTGTGCTAATTCTGCACCTTACTATACGAGACAGTAACAATCCCTTTACCAACAAAATCCAGACAAAACTCACCCATGTAGACACAGCACGCAGCCCAACTGCACGCACGGGCACACCACCACACCGTGGATGGATTTTTTATTCCCGTTCTTGTGTGATAAATTGCATGGGGTGACACGCACGAGGGAGGCTGCATGGATGATCCGACCCCGAATGAATGAGTGAATCGGATATTGCAACTTCTTTACCGAAACCTAGACCTCTCTAGCAGCCTACCCTTCTGATTCCTATAAACTGATCTGTGGGATGGTATTAGCACCTACGCTCCCGTGGCTTGCCGGGGAAAGCAGGGTAAACCCATCCCCCCAGCTTTCTGGAGTCCATTAGCACCACTGGTTTCTTGTCGTGGCACGCAAGGATCCAGTACTGGTCCAGACCCTTGTAGGCTTATGTCTCGGGCTGGGTATCCTTCCCCACCTAACGCTTCTGAATAAACTATACGTTGAGCATGCGAGGGTGAGAATGTTGTGAATGCTGAATATAAGAGGAGTAAAATCGGAATAAAATCCAGAGTCCATTAGGGGCAGCAACCCCCGCCTTTTGCATCAAATTGAGTAAACCCTAGATCATGGGCGACCTCAGCCCTAATTTAGGAAGCTCACCTAATTTTGATCAGGGGAACCACCCCAGATCCATGCATGGAGTCCTGTATGCTATGGGTCTTGACCCATTAGAGTCCGCTGGGAGCACTTTAAGTCCAGATTGGTCTTCTAGAGCAGATGAAAGCATGCCAGATCAGAACATGGGCACTAAACCCTAGATCTAGGAATTTTTAGCCTACCCGCTGGGAAAGCAATTTGTATCCCCCCTTTTGGCTCCCAACAGCCTTAAGGATGAATTCGTTACAGCTTTGTAAATATTTTTGTAAACCTTCACCCTCGATGGCAAGTTATAATTTTTGCTATGGTCCGACGCCAAAAGCAGATGAAAGACAGAAAGACTGATCAGGACTTGAATGTGCTCCTCTGCACAAGTATGTCTAGGAGTCGCGCCTTCATTGGCGCCAACCCTTAGGACCACACACCATGTGTGCCTGAGTTAAATTCCGCAATGGTTGTGTCTTTTGCTTTATTTTGTGAAGCATGTTAGAACTGCTAGTGATTAGTCTTTTGCTTAAAATTATGCATGTCTTAGGACTGATTAAGAGTTTGGTGTGGAACCTTAAACTGATTTGGAATTTCGATTGGATAGTTGGCATGGCATCTTCATCCTCATCTGAGAGAACTCGTTTCCCTAGGATAGAGAAGTGCGCCTGAGATACCCCCTGGATCCGTTCCTGGACAAGGCAGCTCCAAGGGAGTGAGCAGATTGAATGGGAGCACAAATACCACATGGGACAGACATTGTCCCTGTTAAATGTGCCAATCAGCTGGGATATGATCCAAGCAGCATTGCTTTTCTGGGATCCCCAGTTTTCAGTGTTTCGATTCGGGATCAATGAGTTGACTCCCACAATTGAGGAACTTGACCTGTTCCTCCGATTTTGCGACTTAGGAGAACCCGCTAGGCCAAGCCTCAAAGAAAGCTACAAGAATGAAGCTTGCGCTTTCTTTGGCCTCTCAAGGGGAGAATTCCAGACCTTAGGAGGTGACAAAGCATTCACTAGGGTCTCCAAAACATTCCTTGCTGAAAAGATAAGAAACAAAAAGTAGGAAAGACCCCGGGCTTGGTTTGACACCTTCACCCTTGTGGTTTTGTCGCAAATCTTCTTTCCAACTGGGGGAGACACCATTAACTTGACCCTTATGGAAGTTGTGGATCAACTCAGGGCAGGATACTGAATCATGCCACTAATCCTAGCTCAGCTGTTCCATTCCCTGACTTTGGCCAAAAACGGAACCCGGAGGTTTCAAGGGTGCGCTCCCCTTCTCCACCTTTGGCTGCAAGACCACTTGATGGTGTCATCACCAGTCAGTGCGTATTACAAGGCAATCAGCGACAACATCCACTGGTTGGCTCAAAGAGAGATCAAACCAGACCTACCCGCTCGTGAGGATTGGTTTAACCACTTTCTCCACTTGAAAGGAGAAACAGACATTAGATGGTGGGGTACCTACAACATCCCCTACACCCCCATCATAGCTTTTAGGAAAAGAGAGGGACTTGCCCTGATAGGCCTTACCCATGCCGTGCCGTACTATCCGATTCGGGTTCTGAGACAGTTTGGGAAACCGCAGGGAATCCCTGTCAAGGACGACTTGGGCAATTTGATTGGTCCACTCACCAAGGGACTAAGGACCTAACTGCTGATGGAGTGGAAGACGGTGTGCGTGTATCGGGAAGACATCTTCACCGAATTACACTTTCAAGATTACAAGCAGTGGATAGCTCGGGAATTTGGCCACGAAGGCCCCCCACCTCTCCGGCCTGTCGCATCATGCGACATTCCAGTCCTACCCCCTAACACATATAGGGACAAGGTGGCCGAACTGCAGGAGACCCACTCCCGTATCCATTCAGCTTATGTGAATTCGGAACGGGAGAATAGGCAGGCCAATACGGCCTTGCAACAGGAAATGGAATTAGTGCGCAAGCGCGCTGAGGAGGACCGACGTCTACGGAACAAGCTTCTGCGAGCCTTCAGGAGGCAAGACGTGTCCTCCCACTATGATGATGACCAACCTAGCTAGACTTCGGCTTTGTTGTATTTTGATAAACATGATGATGTACTTGGTGCCACGGTGGTACTTTTTGATTGAAGCATGAATTTACTTTCACTATGCTATGTTGTTCAAACTTAACAAAACAAGAACAAGAAATAAAAGAATTAATTCCCTCCAATAGGGCAACTCGGTCTCCAACGGACCACCTCTTCTCAGATAATTGCAATATCCCTGGTCGTTGCGACCACCTAATTTCCTTTAGCTGCATCTCTCTCATTGAGATCGCAAAACCCAGCAAGTGTTTAAAAACACCCAAGACCTTGAGCTCAGATCACACCCATCTGTATCTTTTCGAGATCATTCGGTCAAGCCTTTGGGGCACTGAAGCCGCCGATGATAGAACCGTTTGGTGGATGAACGTCCTGGTATAGCCTTCCCCTTTGTGAGGCGCCCAAGTCAATGGTAATTAAACCAACGACTAGCTAAGGCACGCCCGGGAACTACTAGCCGAAACCTTTGGGGCACTGAAGCCGCCGGTGATTGAACCGTTTGGTGGATGAGCGTCCTGGTATAGCCTTCCCCTTCGTGAGGCGCCGAAGTCAATGGTGATTAAACCAACGACTAGCTAAGGCACGCTCGGGAACTACTAGCCGAAACCTTTGGGGCACTGAAGCCGCCGGTAATTGAACCGTTTGGTGGATGAGCGTCCTCGCAAAACCCAGCAAGTGTTTAAAAACACCCAAGACCTTGAGCTCAGATCACACCCATCTGTATCTTTTCGAGATCATTCGGTCAAGCCTTTGGGGCACTGAAGCCGCCGGTGATAGAACCGTTTGGTGGATGAACGTCCTGGTATAGCCTTCCCCTTTGTGAGGCGCCCAAGTCAATGGTGATTAAACCAACGACTAGCTAAGGCACACCCGGGAACTACTAGCCGAAACCTTTGGGGCACTGAAGCCGCCGGTGATTGAACCGTTTGGTGGATGAGCGTCCTAGTATAGCCTTCCCCTTTGTGAGGCGCCGAAGTCAATGGTGATTAAACCAACGACTAGCTAAGGCACGCTCGGGAACTACTAGCCGAAACCTTTGGGGCACTGAAGCCGCCAGTAATTGAACCGTTTGGTGGATGAGCGTCCTGGGATAGCCTTCCCCTTCGTGAGGCGCCGAAGTCAATGGTGATTAAACCAACGACTAGCTAAGGCACCCCCGAGAACTACTAGCCGAAGTTAGGCGTCGACGCCGCCAGTGAGTGAACTGGAGATTGGCTAAGGTACGCCTGGGTGCTGCTTTTTAGCTCACCCCCTGCGGAGACCCTGCATTGGTCCAACCCCTTGATTCTGAGCTCAAACAAAACTCCCTTAAATTGAAGGTTCTCTTTCCTTGCCTAAACGGCTAAAATAGATCGGTGAAATAGGGTTCTCTCTCCCAGTCACCTACGGGTGGCTAAAATAGATTCGGTCACTAGGGTTCTCTTCCCCGGTCATCTCAGGACAGCCAAAATAGATCAGTTTCCAAAAAAAAAAACAGGTTCTCTCCCCCAGTTACCTACGGGTAGCTAAAATAGATTCGATCACTAGGGTTCTCTTTCCCAGTCGCTTCCAAGCGTCTAAAATAGATCAGCTTTCAGAAAAACAGGGTTCTCTCTCCCAGTTGCCTGCGGGTGACTAAAATAGATTCGTTCAATAGGGTTCTCTTCCCCGGTCGTCTTAGGACAGCCAAAATAGATCAATCTTCAAATTCATTAAGGTTTTCTTCCCTTGTTACCTACGGGTAGCTAAAAAATCAGTCTTCCAAAAGTCAATAGGGTTCTCTTCCCCGGTCGTCCTAAGACAGCCAAAATAGATCAACTAATTCATTTAGGGTTCTCTTTCCCAGTTGCCTGCGGGCGACTAAAATAGATTTGTTCAAATAGGGTTCTCTGCCCCGGTTGTCTTAGGACAGCCAAAATAGATCAGTCTTCAAATTCATTAGGGTTCTCTTTCCCGGTTACCTAAGGGTAGCTGAAATAGATCAGATAATTCAAAATCAGGTTCTCTTCCCTTGTTGCCTTAGGGTAGCTAAACTAGACCAGCTAGTCAAATCATATCAGAAAAACAAAAAAAATATATAAATAAATGAATAAATTCAGTCAAATAAAGTTGTGTAAGCAATTTATGTAAAAATGCACTAATGCCCACTAATCGTTCCTCAGGTACCAAAAATTGCTTTCAGAAGTCCGTACCTGTTAAGATCGAGGAGAAGGCTCGACATGGAACAACAAGGAGAACAGACGCCGCCAGGGCAACATCCGGCAGAGTCCAGTCATGCCCAAGTGGTCAATGAGATGCAGCAGAAAATGGATATCATGAGCTCCATCATCCAAGAACTGATGACAAAGCTGAGAGAGTTGAGGCAGGCCCCGCCAGTGGTACCAGTTGCCCAACAGCCGCAGCCACAGTTCCCGCCACCAGCGGAGGTGGCACCACCGCCACGCCCAGTAAATCCCCCTCCCCTAGCACCACCACCACCACCACCGGCAGCGCCTTTTCACGTGGCACAACAGGATCAATTTTTACCTATCCATCTGGGATAGGGTGATGAGGACTGGTACCGAACCCAGGAGGTGCAGTTTGAGGAGTAGCTGACAACTGTAAGGGAAGAGAACAGAACAGAAATGGCCGCCCTGAAGGAGCAGCTCAAACAACTCCAACCCAGCACAGTGCAAAGTGAGGCTACCCTGGAAAGCCTTTGTTTCTTTTCGGACATTCAACTCCCGGCTAAGTTCAAATGCCCTGAGTTGCACCAGTTCGACGGCACCGGGTGCCCCTTGAACCATCTGAGGTCCTCTTCTGGCGACATGTGCCAGTATGCTAAGGAAGAGCGGATCATGGTGCAGTTCTTCCAAAAGTCATTAACCGGGGCCGCTTACTCTTGGTTCCTGAGTTTAGACAAGGCCAAGATCAAGACATGGAATGACCTGGCAGCAGTCTTCATCCAATAGTACCACCTGAACAGTCAGATAGTACAGACAAGGGCAAAATTGCAGAGGCTGGCTAAGAAGAGCCAGGAGTCAGTGAGAGAATACGCCAAGCGCTGGAAGGAACTAGCAACACTGGTGCAGCCGCCATTGTTAGAACAGGAAATGACATCCCTGTTTATTGCATCGTTGGGCCAACCTTTCTTCACTCTGCTACTGGGGCAGAGTACGACGAACTTTAACGACCTGATCTTGACTGCGGATCGGATTGAGGATGCAGTGAGAGCCGGGAAAATAGATAGCAGTGGGCAGAGTGCCACACCAAGGAGGCCAGTGACAGGACAGGCCAGCAGAAACCAAGGGCAAGAGCCCAGGAGGCAGGAACAACAGGCAGTGAATTACGTACACCCGGCACAGCCTTATCACTTCTCTCAAGGGCCAGAGGCAGTGGCACCCCAAGGGACCAGGCAGACAGCTTACCAAGGGGTAAGGAAGACAAAAGAAGAATTTGAAGCTATGATGAAACGGGTTTTCACCCCTACCCTATGCACCCGCAGAATTGCTACCCACTCTGCTGAAGAAAGGGTACCTGCAAACCAAAGCCCCGAATCCCAGACTAGTCAATGCCAGGAGCTACAACGCTGCAGAGCGGTGCGAGTACCACTCTGGTGCCCCAGGGCATCACACCAATCGGTGTTGGGATTTGAGGCACGACATACAAGACCTGATCGACAGTAAGCGCATCACTGTAGACCCTCCAGCACCGCCCGCACAGACTCCAGCAGCCGGCATGACCACCAATCCTCTCCCAGATCACTCGAAGGCCTCCACCAGTAGGACGGCGAATCAAGTGAGCAGCGATCAAGGCACCGGGCAGCTTGACCCTTCTGTACTTATTGGCCGACCAGGGCAGATAGTGAAGGTGCAGCTTCTAGCAGAAACCCGCTCGACAGCGGGTGCAGTTAAGGAAAATACAGACGTCTACATCTGTGCGATCGAGGATGAACCACAGAGCAGTGAGGAGGTCACGGGGCCATGGAACCCCATACAATGTGGATGGATCAGTGATTCCCCATCCCCTCCACACAAAGAAGGAGTGGGCAGTTCCGAAGGACCCTGGTTCCGAAATGGGCCACAGGACACAGATGCATCAGTGGGCAGTTCGAGGATACCTCCGTAGATGTCTACTGGATGGCCGCCTGAGTATATGTCTGCGACATTACAGCCGGACCTACGATCCCTTACCGACCCCCCATCAGCGGAACCGAGTTAAGAATCCCCCTCCCACGGCATGTCTGAGTGGTTCATCCCCCCTCATGCCACGAAAGAAGAGGAACCATCATCCACTCCTAAACTTGCAACCCTGCTTGATCCGTATGAGAGCTCGGACGAGTCCACTGATACGGACTCAGAAGACACATCAGCCGAAGAAAGCAGGACAGTAAACGTCATTGAAGAAGGTGGCAATGACTTCCCTACTGATCTCCCTCTGGTGCATTTCCACCCACACACAGACCAAGAGTTTTTCTTCCCCACCCCTCTCACCAACCCCTCCGCCCTTAACATCCACGACATCATGGACTCACCTCCACTAGACCCCTTCCACCTTTCATTCAAACCACCCACACTGAACCTTTCCAAGCTCAACCTAGAGCCACCCTCGTACAACGTCGTACCACCCCCTTATCCCACCCAATCTTTCCACCATCAAGCTACATCCTTCACAACCACCACTGAAGCAGAAATTGATCGGATCACCCGATCCGGTTGATACATAAACACTGACCCCCCACCCGCACCAGAAGAGGGAGCAGAAGCGGAAGCGGAAGCGAAAAGGAAAGAAAAAGGGAAGGATGTGGTCACTGAATTGCCACAGACCCTCAAGAGAAAGGGAAGGGACACGGAAGAAGAAATCATAGATTTGCACCATAGTGTGTTCACTCCAGAGTACGACCTTCTCCAGCAGTTGAACAAGGTGCCCGCCCAAATCTCCATAATGCGACTTCTGATTGATTCGGAAAAGCACAGGGCAGTATTAATGAAGGTCTTGGGAGATGCACACGTACCAGCAAGCATTGATCCCGAGCAGCTAGGGGCAGTGGTGTCAGTGATCATGGCACCCCAGGCCATCTCCTTCTCTGCAGCAGATCTGCCACCTGAGGGTTGCGACCATACTGAGCCGCTTTACATCACAGTGAAGTGCGTCGACCTCATCGTAAAACGAGCCATGATTGACAACGGGTCGGCACTGAATATATGTCCAATAAGGACATTCCATAGCCTGCAGCTAAATCCTTCAATGATCAAGCCAAGCGCTCATAACGTCAGAGGCTTCGACAACGCCAGAAGAGACTCACTAGGAGAAGTCACTCTGGTGATCATAATTGCAGATAGGCCCTTTACCATGGAGTTTGAACTCATGGATATCAACGCCTCGTTTAACCTGCTGGTCGGGAGGCCTTGGCTGCATCAGGCAGGAGCAGTATCTTCCACACTGCACAAGATGGTCCGGTTCGTATCAGGCAACGAACTTATAACAGTACATGCGGAGGATCACCGGGAATTTGAAAGGGTCGGAGTACCCTATGTGGATTATGAGTTTCCCACCACACTTAATTTCCAAGCGGTGGAGATGGTGCAGGTGAATCGTATCCCTCAATCTGAAAGGGGGCGACGACTCTCGAAAAGGAGGAGAAAGTACATGTTCAGCGCTACTGACTGCGCAGACTGGGGTCTCAGAGCCGGCGATGGATTGGGCAAGTATAAGCAGGGAATTAAGGCGGCCATCCAACCTTATGAGCAGACTACTGGGTTTGGACTAGGGTTCAGACCACAGCCGGAAGACTACTCCCTACTCCTTGGGAACCTTGCCGAAAGGAAAAGGGCAAGAACTGAAGGAAGAGACCCCCACTGGCCCATATGCGTGCACGAGAACTTATACCACCGCTTCACTAACATGGAGCCTGAAGTGGCCCAAGCCATCGAGAACATAGTCCCCCAAGGATGGGGAGATAAGTTTTTGGACACCCCTGCCGCAGAAGAAGACTACCTACATGGCCTAGCTCAGATGCTCTGGGAGGAGCCACCATCTATGGACATGATTGGAGATGCTATAGAAGTAGACCCGTTGGCTCCGGAGGGGTCACCAGATGGCCTGCCAGCACTGGTCGCCTTGGACTCGGTTGACGAGGTCACCATGGCCTTTGCCCCACCAGATGAACAGTTCATCCTTGATGGGATCCCAATCAACTCTACAATTGTGATGGAAGTGCCGCCACCTGCTCCCCTGGAGGAATCCAAAGAAGAAGGTCCAATCATGTATGTTTGCATGATGGAAGGGCGAGACAACTCCGGAGCGCCAACTCGCAGGCCAAGGTCGCCTCCTCCACGCCCCTATATCCCGCACCCGGGAACTCGCGATGGTTTGAACCGCATGTTCCGTGGCATGCCCCAAGTGCTAGGACCAGTGCCAGAAGAAGTGTACCACGCAGCCTACGGCAAATGGGCCCCACCAGCTTACTCTTCCACTGCGTCCGGGATACCAGCTGGGATACCCATAGCATTTGCACCACCCAGAGTTGACCCAGCCAACGGAGTCACCATTGCCTACGCGCCACCCGAGGACGAGATACCATGGGCAATCCCCCTCAGTGGATCATGGGTAAGGGTATCGTCAGAGTATGGCCCCCGATCAGAGAGAAGCCAGAACAAACCGGTAGGAAGCGCAACACAGGATCCTATCTACATTTCTTCTGACGAGAGCGCCAACATGGTGTTGGCAGGAGAACCAGGGAAGACGGTTGCTATCAACCAGGAAGATGAGGCACCACTGAAGAACTGGAGCGCCACGCCTTTTGCAACCAGCAAAGCGGCTATCCCAAAGGGGGGTTTTTATCACCTCTGAATTTTCTATTGTAGCTACTGCTGGAATTTTTAATAAATATCTGAATGCTTCCAACTACTTGCATCTGTTTGAAAATGAAAATAGCAAAAATAAGCAGCTTGAGCATCGCAATCTTAGTGCCAATCCCAACGCACACCTAGGAGATCTGGGGCACGGGATAGGTAATAAGATTGCCATAATTGAACAAGACGAGCAAAAAGAAATTGAGAAGCCAGTACAGATGGCAATAATAAATGAAATGCATGAGCCAGTGTTCAATCCTGAAAACGAGCAAGAACTCGACAAGTCAGGTTGCGGCACTTGCCCATCGCAGCAAGAAGATTCAGACATCGTCCCCTGTGAGTCTTTCGAGCATGAGGGCGACAATGAATCATGGGAAACCTCGCTTGAAATCCAACTTGCATTGGAAAGACACGAAAAGGGTCCCCAAGCCAACATTGAGGAAGCAGAGTCAATTGACATAGGTGAAGTAGCACAACCAAGGATCCTCCAAATTGGTAAAAAGCTGTCACCATTATTGAGAAAACCGATGTTTCATTTTCTTAAATCTTATTCTGACGTGTTTGCATGGTCATACGAGGATATGCCCGGGTTAGACATGGACTTGGTTGTGCATCGGTTACCAATGTAGTCTGAGGTCGTACCTGTGAAACAGAAGCTCAGGCGCAAGAAGCCGGAATGGGCCCTGAAGATCAAGGAAGAGGTCACCAAGCAGTTGGATGCCGGATTCCTGCAAGTAACTCACTATCCAGAGTGGTTAGCCAACATTGTGCCAGTTCCCAAGAAAGACGGGAAAGTCAGGATGTGTGTTGACTATAGAGATCTGAATAGAGCAAGTCCAAAGGAGGACTTCCCATTACCGCACATTGATGTACTGGTGGACAATACAGCGACGCATTCAATGTTCTCTTTCATGGACGGCTTCTCTGGTTACAACCAGATAAGGATGGCACCTGAGGATATGGAGAAAACATCCTTTATCACGCACTGGGGCACTTACTGCTACCGCGTGATGCCGTTTGGACTGAAGAATGTGGGCACTACATATCAGCGTGCGATGACTCTGTTGTTCCACGACATGATACACAAAGAGATGGAAGTGTATGTGGATGACATGATAGCAAAATCCAAGGAAGAAGAAGACCACTTGGTGAACCTTGGAAAGATGTTTGACAGACTCAGAGAGCACAAACTTCTGCTCAACCCAAACAAGTGTGTGTTTGGAGTAACTTCAGGAAAATTGCTTGGATTCATAATGGGCAAGCGAGGCATTGAGGTTGACCCCGTCAAAGCCAAGGCAATTCTGGAAATGCCTCCTCCATCAACTGAAAAGAAAGTAAGAGGGTTCTTGGGCAGGTTGCAGTATATCAGTCGATTCATCGCACAGATGACTCTTGTCTACGAGCCTATATTCAAGCTGCTAAAGAAAGACAACCCTGTGGGTTGGAATGACGACTGTCAAGTAGCGTTTGATAAGATCAAGGCCTATCTGATGAGTCCGCCGACGTTGGTCCCGCCAGTCCCAGGACGACCTTTGATCATGTATCTGACAGTCTCAGAGACGGCTGTAGGATGTGTGTTAGGGCAACACGATGAGAAAGGAAGGAAAGAACGAGCAATCTATTCCCTAAGCAAGAAATTTACCAACATCGAAGTCAGATACACAGTGCTTGAAAAGACATGTTGTGCCCTGGTCTGGGAAGCTCAGAAACTCCGGCATTATTTGCTTAGCCACACAGTCTTGCTGATCTCCAATCTGGATCCGTTAAAGTACATCTTCGAGAAGCCGATTTCCACGGGTAGGGTTGCCAGGTGGCAAGTCCTTTTGTCTGAGTACGACATTGTCTACACGACCAGAAAGGCGATAAAAGGGCAAGCCGTGGCAGATCACTTGGCAGAGCATCCACTACCTGACTACCAACCACTTCTGACTCACTTCCCGGACGAAGATGTGATGTGTACAGAGTCTGCAGATGATACAGAAGAAGCCAAGTGGCAGATGTTCTTTGACGGGGCAGTGAATGTAAATGGAAAAGGGATCGGAGCAGTGCTAATCTCCCCGGACGGTGTTCATCACTCGATAGCAGCAAAACTTCTGTTTGATTGCACTAGCAACATGGCCGAGTATGAAGCGTGTGTGTTAGGCCTGCGAGCGGCAATTGAGATGCGCATACAAGAGCTAAAAGTATTTGGTGATTCAAGCCTTATCATCTATCAAGTGATGGGAGACTGGAAGACCAGAGATGTGAAGTTGGTACCGTACCAAGAACTGGTCAAGGAATTGGAAGAGCAATTCGAGAGCGTGACATTCGACTACATGCCACGAGATGGGAACCGGTTCGCGGATGCACTGGCTACGCTGGCATCAATGGCCACCATCACAGATGATGCTTGGGTGCAACCATTGGAGATAGAAATTCGGCGCTACCCTGTTTACTGCTTCAGTGTAGAGAAAAGCACACCTGAAGAAGAGCCTTGGTATGCGGACGTCGAAAGGTACATAAGGAACAGAATTCTGCCAGAAGATGCCTCGGCTACAGAGAAGCGAACTATCCAGAGGTTGGCAGGGCAATATTTCTACAATGGGGGCAGGCTGTACAAGAAGTCATACAACGATTCCCTACTGCTATGTGTCAGAGAAGCCGAGGCGCAGAAGTTAATCGAGGAAGTCCATGGAGGGTTGTGCAGCGCACACATGAATGGGCATATGCTAGCAAGAAAGATTCTAAGGATGGGCTATTACTAGATGACCATGGAAGCCGACTGCTACGCTCATGTTAGAAAATGCCAGTTATGCCAGATTTATGCCGACAACATCCATGCACCGCCGAATACGTTGTACTCCATGACATCACCTTGACCGTTTGCCATCTGGGGAATCGACATGATAGGCCAGGTTCATCCAATGACTTCAAACGGGCATCTGTAACGCCCCGGATCCGTGTTGTTCAATAAAGATATAACACGTCTCACGTAGGTTAGGCAAGGATCGTGAATCAATTTATGATCACTGGATAATCATATAGCTATAACCTGACAGAGTGCACATTTCCATTTATGCAAAATTGTAACATTTAAACTGAACTAGAATCGTATGGTTCAACCCCAATTAAACTTTAATACATCTCAATTAATTCAAAGTTCTCAAATTCAGAACAGATAACCTACTAGTCTAAGGAAGGTAATAGTAATCCTCCTCCCTATAAGCCTCAGCAGGATCTACCCCAGTAATCGCCTCACCACGAGTATCTGAAAAACAAACAAGACAAACAACGGAGTGAGATACGAATATCTCAGCGAGTAGCACATGCATGCAGAAATAGTTGATCACAATTTAAACTATGCGTCGACAAACACTTAATACGGTTAAACAACCAACATCAATTCTCAAATCGAAATCAAGACTTGTTCTAATCAAACAAATCACATCTCAGTTAAGTATGGCAACACATCGATTGGTCAATGTCATGACTATCGTTTAGTTGATAAATTAAGCATGCCAAGTAGACACTCCACACCTCCATGTACACAGTTCCGGCCTACTCAGGGTTTCGGATACTCTGAAATGACGGCCTACTCAGGGTTTCGTCATCCAATGCAGGCCTACTCCCCGGGTTTCTGCATTGACAACCAGGCCTACTCAGGGTTTCTGGCTGCTCTACACCGGTCGTGGCAACACACAAGGCCATGCAATTCCAACAACCAACAATAACATCACATTACTAAGCTTAAACATCTAGATCCAGGACAAGCTAGACCAAAACAGTAAAACATCGTATAATCTCAATTCCAATATCAAAATAAAACCATTCATTCCACATCATGTAAAACTCATCACAATTCATCACCTGTCCCTCTGGACCAAGCAGTACCTCAAGTACTTTCAGTATTTTCTCATTTCCGTAACACATGTCATTTGGAAGTAAAACTCAATTCATTCATACCAAGGAAATCTTTACAATACATTTAAAGTTTCCAAACAAGTGAAACTAGAATAGAATAACTCCTCAATCAAAACAGTGTATAAAACAGAGGAAATGTAACTAGTAACTCTTAGTGGTTTGGTATCCGGCACAACACTCATAAATAACCTAAACTCAACTTGAAAGCTTTTAAGAAGTTCACTAAATTTTCCTCTAATAATTTCCTAGGCAAAATAGATTCCAAGGTTCCCAAACAAGTGAATAGTGAAGTGGTTTAACCCTCAAGTAACCCAAATACTCTTAGTTAAATCAAATTTCCAATTCAGTAAGCAAAATAGGGTCTGCGCTCACTTCCTAAGGTGGGCGCGAGGTGAGCACCGGTCGGCGGTAAGGAAACAGGTAAAAATATACCTAGCGCTCACTCGACGCTAGGTGAGCGCGAGCTGAGCGCGAGACGGGCGCGAGGTGGGCGCGAGATTCGCGCGAGATGAGCGCCGGGTTTTCTAGTGAGCGCGAGCTGAGCGCCAGGTTCGCGCGAGCTCGGCGGTGGGTAGTATTTAACGGGGCGCCTACCTCTTAGGTGAGCGCCAGTGAGCGCGAGGTGAGCGGATACCCCCTGTGATTTTCATTTCTCTGTTATTTCAAGATGTACATGACTGGCCGGTTTGTTTATCTCTGTAATTGTTCTACTACACTCCTAATACTCCCAGAAGACTTCCCAACCATATTTGAATTTAATCTAAACACTTTTAAATAAAAGATAAAATTCAATCTCCGAACTCTGTTCATGTCATTTCCAGAAAACCAGAAAACCAGAAAACTCATACATCATTTAAGATACAAAACATGCATCAGAATAAGCTCACGAAAACCTCAAACACAAAACCCAGTTGTAAATCAGTGCTACTCACCTGAATGTTGAATGCGCTTATTCCCGAATATATCAAAACCTCGGCCGATCACCACTCCGGCCACGCATGTGAATGAAAAATCTCTCCAAACAAAACTTCTCGAGCAGAGAGAGATAACCCACTGAAGTTAAACTCCAAAATCCTTCCCTTAGCCCTTGCGATGCTTGTTCTTCACGAGCAGAGCCCTAATCGCCACTCCAGCCAAAATCGCTCAATTCTCCTGATACTCAGACTAGCGAAAAAATGTTTCCGTAAGTAATACGCGTATTTCGTTTAAACCCAAAACCCTACTTTGCCTATTTGTACATTTACCCTGCGAGATGCATACGCCGCTCGATCAACCCTTTTAACCCTTTGATCCTATGCATGCTCGCCCACCGGAAACACTACATGTTCCGCATCCACTTACGTTAATAAGCACACAACTATACTTTAATAATAATAATGATAATAATACGATTTTTCAGAAAAATGGCTATATAACGCCTGTACATACGAGTATGGACTAAGCCCTCAAACCACAAAATCACCTGATAAATACAGTTATATATATAAGAATAAATAAATAAACAAACAATAAAACTTACCAAAAATCAGGGTCTTACAGCATCGGTTCATCTTAGTGGCAATTGACTATTTTACCAAGTGGGTAGAGGCCATGTTCTTCGTGGATGTAAAGAAATCTCATGTGCTCAAGTTTGTCAGAAACAATATAGTCTGTCGCTACGGAGTTCCAGAAGCGATCATCACTGATAACGCAAAGAACCTGAACAATAAGGACATGGAAAAGATGTGTGAAGATCTGAAGATCAGACATCTAAACTCCACGGCATACCGGCCCAAGATGAACGGGGCAGTAGAAGCTGCCAACAAGAATCTAAAGAAGATACTTGAGAAAATGGTAGTCACTTACAGAGACTGGCATGAGAAGCTGCCCTATGCACTGCACGCCTATCGGACGTCGATTAGGACATCGACCGGGGCAACCCCGTTCTCCCAGGTATATGGAATGGAAGCAATCCTCCCAGTGGAAGCACAGATTCCGTCACTGAGAATTCTGAAGGAAGCTGAAATCAGTGACGTCGAATGGGAAGAATCCAGATTTGACCAGTTGCAGTTATTGGATGAAAAGAGGATCAAGGCTTTGTGCCATGGCCAACTCTATCAACAGAGAGTGGCGCGAGCCTACAACAAGAAAGTGAAGCCACGGCATTTCAAAGTGGGAGATCTGGTACTAAAGAGAATCTTTCCTCATCAAGAGGACAACAGAGGGAAATTCAAGCCAAACTACGAAGGGCCATTCGTAATCCACAAGGTTCTGTCCCGAGGAGCACTTGTCCTGCAAGAAATGGACGGGGCAATTTTTCCAGAGCCGATAAATGCGGACGCAGTCAAACTGTACTACGCCTAAGATCATTCTGATTGGGAAATGAAGAGAGGCCATCCTTGACTCTCCTTTAGACTATAAATCCTTCCAAATACCTTAAATTCTCCCCTAGTTAAACAATTTCGAGCCTTAAAATTTTTTCAACCCATTGCAAGTGTTCTACACAGCAAACGGGGCATTCCTGGCAAAGCAAAAAGAAACAGGGCATTCTTGCCAAGAAAAAACCTCAAAAAGAAGAGAAAATGCACTAGAAAAAGAAAGAAACACAAAAAAATGGGGAAATGTTTACCCGCAAAAAACATAGAGATACAAATAAGCCAGGATGTAAGTCCCACCAACAATAAAAGTAGCACACTTTGCAAACCCAAATAATTAAGCTTTTTTGAGCCATCTATCCTTTCTTTCATAAACAAGACCAAGCCTACGTTTCGTCCTATCTCTAAGACCTCTCGGATCCTGAAAGGAATG